>CM041519.1:9224166-10452083 GCA_023091065.1 Dianthus caryophyllus
TCGGATCGATGATCCATCCTTTTTGTTTAAAAAGCAGGTCGAAGACCCATTTTCGAATTAAAATTCGCAGTTCGGATCGATGATCCATCCTTTTTATTTAAAAAGCGGGTCGAAGACCCATTTCCAAATTAATATCCTCAGTTCGGATCGATGATCCATCTCTTTTGTTTAAAAAGCGGGTCGAAGACCCATTTCCAAATTAGAATTCTCAGTTCAGATCGACGATCTATCGTTTTGTTTAGAAAGCGGGTCGACGACCCATTTCCGAATAACTTTCGCATCTTGGATCGATGGTCCATCTTTTTTGAAAAAATGTCGCAGATTTCACTATGTGAGTCGTATGCTATGATTTGTTTTCAAGATTGAGCAGGAACGCTCCAACCGGGGGCTCTAAAGTCATCAACCTTAGACCCCGACGACAGGATGACATCCTCAAAATGAAGAAGTACTAGCAGAAGCTAAAAGAAGTGACACTTCCAAAAAGAGTACAGATATAGGCTTTACTCAATCGAGTAAACAAATATCATTGTTTTGGGCCGAAGCAGCAGAAAGCTACAGGCCAGCGAGCTCGAACTACGATACGGGTTTGATTCTGTCACAACGGATACGTAGGCGCCTAAGGATAAGGCTCAACCCACACTTTGATGAAAATGAAGGCATCCAGAATCGTGTTTCAGGTATGATTTCTTCTTATGGCAGGTGAGCTTATATACACAGGTCTAAGGGACCATAAACGACCCGCGAGGCTCTCAAGTTGTGACATACGATCGACTCGAGAGTCTACTTTGACTTTCGCCTGTCCAAGCTTTAGTCAAAGTGGGGGCTCTGTAGATACCCGTATCTGTCGATATGGAAATTTATAGAAAACCCGACAAACACCCAATGATGATAGGACAACATGTATTTCGTGTCATTTATTTGAGTTCGTTTTACGATGTAAGCCGAGCGTCGTCGACATAATGTTTTATTAATTTAAATGATATTTAAATTAATGTTTAACAGGGTAAATTTATTTCTGTCAAAGTTTATTTGCCTCAAGTTTATTTTATTGAAAATAAAATATTCCGATTTGAAAAATCATTTTAAGTTATTCGATTTGAAAAATCGCCTTTACAAATTTGATATTTGACTTGAAAAGTCGTTTCTCGTGCTTTTACGACACTTTATTAAATCGTATTCGATGAATTCGTTTTCTTAACAGCAAGTTTTAAAGCTCGTTTTAAGCCCTTTTTTAAGAGCGATTTTGAGCCCGTTTCAGCACGAACTTCGAGGCCACTTTCACCCACACTCTCCCTCACATACCAAAGCTTAAACCCAGCCTAAAGCCGCATCCTTTGCCCACCTTAAACAGCCAAAAACGAAGTCATTAGTAGAGCTGATCCGCAGCAGCTCATAAGCCCAAAGTCAGCCCCTATTTGACCCAAACCCGACTCCTAATACGCCTACCCATGACCCAAACTCGTACCCTTTCTCTACCCATTCTTCCCCTCGAACACCCAGACCAAAGCCAAGCCAAAAGGGCTCGAAATACAGCAGCCCAACACCCCTTTACCGTGCCCTGTTTCAGGCAGCCCAACTTTGGGCTAAAACCCGGCTTTATGGCCACATGACCCATACCCACAACCAAGAACCCATGCCTGATCCTCATGCTCCAGTTGCCTTTGCTTAACCCACAAGAAAACTGTTGGAGTGAGTGTCCTCCACAATATTGCGAGTACTTAATAAATCTCATTAAAGGAATAATTGGGATAAACGGCTTATTTTAAGTCAGTTGATTAACGTATATCGGTAACACTCAGCTTGCTAGAGTTTGACGTTACTGTCATGAGATGGCGGTAATCAACTGATCCCTTTCGGTCACACCTATAGGGAGGAGGACCAATACAAGCTAGTTATTTATATTTGATATAGTATAACTAAACACTTAATATTATGACTAAAGAGTTAGTCAAGAGAAGATAATGTGTGAGACGTATATTAGATACAGAGCTAAAGAATTATTATTCTTTTATAATGATAACTGTATAATAACAATTTGTGATACTTTGAGTTAGTGATTAATTGTTAATTCACTAAATGGGATATTTATCACTAATAGTGGATTAGTGAATAAATATGATTTATAGGTTAGTAAGTGGAGTATATAGTTTAGCTAATTAAGGTCAAAATTGACAAATTATATATTGATATAATTGTCATTTGTACTACTTAATTGTCAAGTATGTTTCATTTGGTTAGTTATTCTATTTAAGTGTTAAATGGACTAATTAATATTGAATGGACCCAAAATGATTTTGGATCATTTATAAGATAATATGTTCCAAAATAAATGGACCAAAAATTGGCCCATATTAGGCCAATTTTGGTGGACCAAAGCATGGTCAATAAAGACCATATTTGATCATTTTTTATGATCAATTTTTTAATGTATTTTGTGCCTAACTTCCTCCACTATCTCTTGCCTATATATACCCATTTTATAAGCTCATTTTGATGATGAGAAATCAGCTTTATAAGTTCCAAATATTAGCTCACAAAATCACATGAAAAGGAGAGTAAATACCTAAGTATTATACTAGAGTTACTCTTACTAAATTCACAATATTATCTCTACAATATTAAGTGTATTACTACTATTATCTAGCATATAATACTAGTAATATTTTGGTTATTAATCCTTGGGTGGATTAAGGAAGGAGGTGATCTACTTTGATCACAAGTGAAGCCATTTGAGGCCTTAAAGAAGGTCTATTCTCTTTTGTTTTAAATTACCGTAATTTAATTCAATTATATACCGTTTAGTTTAACATGCACAACTAGGTCCGAAAGTCCACTATAAGTGATTAGTGGCATGGTTAGAGGAGTCCTTTAGGGCCATGATCCTAACAAGTGGTATCAGAGACATCTGTTGTTGCATGTTCTACTAAACCGTAAAAGTGTTTTTTTTTTGGCCTAGAGCTGAAATTTGTGACCAAAATGAGTTTGATCATATTTTTATGACTTGCATGTTCATTTTATGATCTTTATATCATTCTGGTTGTAAATTAATTTTACAATATTTCGCTTTATTTATCGCTTGTACGACTAAAAATGGCTAAAATACGATAAAAACGACAATTTTGACAATTAAACGGTTTAATTGACTAAATTGCATGTTAATTTTAGCTAAAATGTAAATTTGACATACCACAAGTATACTCAAGTGTTTGAGATTAAAATTTTGAAATTAAAAGAATTAATCTCATTTAGTTTAGTTAGTTTTTAACGGTTAAAAACAGCTAAATCGGTAAAGTCAAATTTATTCATTTTTAGTCGAAATGCTGCCACTTTTTATATTTATTTTGTTTTTGAACTACCACCCATTTATGGGGTCGAGTTCATCGAACTACCACCCATTTATGGGGTCGAGTTCATTTTAATTGAACTACCACCCATTTATGGGGTCGAGTTCATTGTATCCGAATTACCACCCAATTTATTGGGGTCGAATTCGTTTTTTATTCTTTTGTATAACTTGGACCAGAATTCAAAAGTTTGAGTTTGGTATATTTCATAAGGGTTATGATAGTGTTGGCAAGCAATCGTAACAGTTACGATAAAAGCGATAAAAACTAGCAATTTTGATCAAATTATGCTAAGTAAATTAGTGGTGACTAAATTATCATTCTAAATCAGTTTAGAAACTTAGTATAAGCTCAAAATTAGTTTGAGTGTTGATCCAACTTTTTAAATGGTTAAAAACTTGGTTTAATAGACGATAAAGATCATAAATTGATATTCAAGTTAAATTGGTATATTGTTAGTTTGGCATGATTTATTTTATTTTATTTTATATAATCGGATTATATTGTTTACGCATGTGGTTTGAATGTGATTCTTATTTAATGCATTAATTCTAGTATGGCCTAGTTTAATCGGTATTTAGGACCCGTAATGAAAGGGAATACCGATCGGTTTGTAATATAATTGTGATCTCGTATCACCCTTGTATTTGATTATTTATTATTTTTAGAAATATATGTATAATAGGATTATATTTGTATTTATTTAAGAAGACGGTGATCCAATTACAAGACGGTGCCATTTTGGAAAGGAGTTCCAAACGAAGATTCCATATAGGGGCCAAAGGCGTTGGTTTCCAATTTGTAAATAATTGTATTACACTAGTTACTTAGATTAGCTAGGTGGCCATACTAGGAATTCTTGTTTGTTTCATTTTATTTTAGCGCGTTAGTGTCACCTGCTAAAACATGCCAAACTAATCAAATAACCGACTAGTATAGATAGATTGTCGATAAAAATCGTCTAGAATTCGCCTATTTAGTTCACTTAAAGGGAATTAATGATTAATCGACAAGATCTCTCATTTTTTTAAAATTGAGATTAGCCTTACCAATTAGTAGCACCTATAAATCCCTTGTTCGTCAGATGCAGGTCCGCCTCCGCGGAATGTAATCTTTCTACCTTGGGTAAAAAGGGTAATAAACGAGTTATTACAAGTGAAAATTGGTTGGACTCAATAGAATGCAAGACAAGTCTTGTATTCTAGGGCTAGTAGTCGGATTTAAGTAAAATCTGATGACTGAGAGTTCTAAAAGTTTTAGAATCAGTCAAAGGTTGACTCACCAAGATTACTTAAGATTGGTATGGAACGGCTAAACCGTCCCCAATTTTAACTAAAATTGGATCTCGGGATCATTCATATAAATCAGTGGGAGATCTTTATATGGATGCTTTTATGTTTAATTGTTTATCATGAATGCTTATACTTTTTTCCTTTTTCGCTTGTAGATTTTCTATTAATTATGGCGTCTCCAACTAATGATTCTACTCCTCCTCCTAATAATTCTCTTCCTCCTTCTACCGCTGCGCATCTAGCGCGAGATTCTTGGCTACGCTCCTTTATGGATAAGTATATCCTGAAGGACGATGGTAGCAACTTTTTGGATTGGGATGCCAATCTCCGTAGTGCTGCCATAGCAGATGGCAAATTACGGTACTTGGTTGACCCTTCCCCTCCTGTACCGACGCCTACGTCCACCTCTGTTGTTAAGGACGCCTATGATGAGTATCATAGGGAGTCCAATGCGATCCGGAATGTTCTACTCTTCTCGATGGAACAAGAACAACAGAGGAGGTGTGTGGGTTTGACATCGCATCAAATCTACACAAGGTTGACAAACAGTTTCTCGAAAGCTCCCCGAATCCTGCAGTACGACGCGGCTGCTAAATTCTTCGAGGCTCGCCTCGCAAAGGGGCAGTCCGTGTCGACCCACGTACTCAAAATGATTGAGTATGTGGAAACACTGCAGAGGCTGGGTATTGCGATCACGCAAGAAGTTGCGGTTGATCGAGTTCTACACTCTCTACATGAGGGTTTTGCTCACTTTCGTATGAACTATAATATGAACAATATGAGCAAAAGCCTACATGAGCTTCACTCTCTGCTTGTACAAGCAGAGACTGATATGAGAGCTAGTGGGAGCAGTCGTAGAGAGGTGTTTAATATGTCGGTTAAAGGTAAAGGGAAGTTTAAGCCCTACCAAAAGAGGGAATAAATCGGCTAGTACGAGGGATAAGGGCAAGGCTCCTGTAGCAAGTACGTCCAAATCCTCGAAGAACGGGCCCAAACCGGACACGAAATGTTTCTATTGCTCTAGTGTCGGACACTGGCAAAGAAACTGTCCGAAATATTTGGAGGACATTAAGACTGGAAAGGTCGTCCCCAAAAGTAAGCTTTCCTACTCAATCTATGTGATAGACGTTAATTATACTTCAGCTAGTACCTGGGTACTTGACTCAGGCTGCGGTTCTCACCTTTGTAATCATTTGCAGGGGCTGGTAAGAACAAGAAAACTAGCTAAAGGAGATGTGGACCTGCGGCTAGGGAATGGAGCTAAAGTAGCGGCCGTCCTAGTAGGAACATATGTACTTGTTTTGCCTTCCGGTTTAGAATTGTGTCTTAATAACTGTTATTATGTACCGACTTTAAGTAAGAATATAATATCTATGTCTGTATTAGATACAGAAGGTTTTACTTTTGTAATCAAAAATCAAAAATGTACTATTTCATCCGATGAAATGATATATGGTTGTGCAATATCGATTGCTGGTATTTATATTCTTGATTTGGCAAAAGACGTCTATCAAATAGAAAATAAAAGGCTCAAAACAGGTGATCCAAATACAACTTACCTATGGCATTGTCGATTAGGACACATAAATGACAAACGCGTAAGACGACTAGTTTCTACTGGTCTTCTGAAGCCATTTGACTACGAATCATATGGTGTTTGCGAATCTTGTCTTTTAGGCAAGATGACTCGTAGTCCTTTTACTGGAAAAGGAACACGAGCTAGTGAGTTGCTGGGACTGATACATACAGATGTATGTGGTCCTATGTCAATTTCAGCCAGAGGTGGATATAGCTATTTCATTACCTTCACTGATGATTTAAGTAGATACGGTTACGTCTACTTAATGAGGCATAAGAGTGAAGCCTTTGAAAAATTCAAAGAGTTTCAAAATGAAGTAGAAAATCAATTAGATAGGAAAATCAAAGCTTTACGATCAGATCGTGGAGGTGAATACCTATCTAATGATTTTGATGATCATCTTGTAAATTGTGGTATTTTATCACAATTGACTCCTCCAGGAACACCACAATTGAATGGTGTGGCCGAGAGAAGAAACCGAACTCTATTAGACATGGTTCGGTCGATGATGAGTCCTGATCGAGCTACTGCACTCATTTTGGGGCTTTACACTGAGGCAAATTGCTCTTAACTCGAATCGTAGTCTCACCAAAGCAAATTGAGAAAACTCCATATGAATTATGCCGAGGGAAAGTCCCTACTCTATCATTTCTCAGAATATGGGGTTGCGATGCATATGTCAAGAGTAAGCCTGACGATAAGCTAGCACCGAGATCTGAGAAATGTATCTTTGTAGGATACCCAAAGGAAACACGTGGCTATTACTTCTACAACCGTCACGAGAACAAAGTGTTTGTGGCTCGTGAGGCTGTCTTCCTAGAAAAGGAATTTATTTCTAGAAGACAGAGTGGGAGAAAATTTGAACTTGACGAAGTTCAAGAGCCACAAACTGAGGTTGTGACACAAGAAATTGGTTCTTTTGTTGCTAACTCAGTTGTCATGCCTTCTGAGCCTAGAAGGTCAGGGCGTGTTAGTCACCCACCTGATCGGTATCTAGGTTTGATTGAAGAAGGAGATGAACAGGTCGTTTTACTTCTTGAAAGTGACGAGCCTGCTACCTACAAAGCGGCTGTTTCTGGTACTAACTCCGAAAAGTGGATTGAGGCAATGAAATCTGAAATGGATTCGATGTCCGAAAATCAGGTTTGGAACCTGACAGATTTACCTGAAGGAGTCAGACCTCTTCAGTGTAAATGGATCTTTAAAATCAAATTCGGACTGGATGGAAACCCAGATGTTTTCAAAGCTAGACTAGTAGCTAAAGGTTTCACTCAGATTCATGGTTTAGAATATGATGAGACCTTTGCTCCAGTAGCTATGCTTCGATCCATTAGGATAATTCTTGCAGTTGCTGCATTTCATGATTATGAAATTTGGCAGATGGACGTTAAAACCGCTTTCCTGAATGGGATTCTGGATGAGGAGGTGTATATGACACAACCAGAAGGTTTTATCGATCATAAAAATCCTAAGAAAGTTTGCAAGCTCAAGAAGTCCATTTATGGTCTTAAGCAAGCATCCAGGAGTTGGAATCACCGATTTGATCAGGTGATTAAACAGAACGGATTTACTCGAAGTGTTGAGGAACCGTGTCTGTATACGAAATTCAGTGGGAGCCAAGTTGTATTTTTAGTATTGTATGTAGATGACATACTACTAATTGGGAATGATATACCTATGCTCACTGCAGAAAGAGTCGCTAGGAGATCATTTCCAGATGAAGGACTTGGGAGAAGCTAAGAGAATTTTGGGCATCAGGATCTATAGAGATAGATCCAAAAGGACGTTAGCGATAAGTCAAGAAGCTTATATTGATAAAATTCTTGATAGGTTCAACATGAAGAACTCTAAAAGAGGGTTCTTACCTATGGGTCATGGGACTACTCTGAGCAAATCACAGTGTCCTACTGAACAAAAGGATGTTGAACGCATGAAATTAATTCCATATGCTTCGGCAGTTGGATCAATCATGTACGCTATGATGTGTACACGTCCAGATGTGTCATATGCTCTTAGTATGACGAGTAGGTACCAAGCTAATCCAGGTGAGAGTCACTGGATAGCGGTAAAGAATATCCTTAAGTACTTGAGAAGGACTAAGGATTCAGTTATTGTTTATGGAGGAGATAATGAGCTATGTATAAAAGGTTATACGGATGCTAGTTTTCAAACTGATCGAGATGACTTGAAATCTCAATCGGGATATGTCTTCATTATGAACGGAGGTGCAGTTTGTTGGAAGAGTTCCAAACAGCCAGTAATAGCGGACTCTACAACTAAGTCGAGTACATAGTCATCGGAAGTCGCGAAAGAGGCAGTTTGGATTCGACAGTTTTTAGAGGGTCTAAAGGTAGCCCCCAAAGCTGAAGAGCCAGTTTCCATTTTTTGCGACAATAATGGGGCGGTCTTTCAAGCTAAAGAGCCCAAGTCTAGTAATAAATCTAGACATGTACTTCGGAAATTCCATGTAATTAGAGATTATGTGGAAAGAAAGGAAGTTATGATATGTAATGTAGGAGACGCACGACAATGTCGTGACCCATTAACCAAACCATTACCTCAATCGAAACATAACCGTCATGTAGTTTCGATGGGTATAAAAAGGGTTTTGGATTTGTAAAATTATTTTGATATATGATCATCTAATTTTATTATATATATAGCATTTATGATTTAATCAATTTTTATATTGTTTATACTCGGTTTGTCCCAATAGGTTGTAGAGACAACACTGAACCTTATTAAAGTGAGCGGGATCAACCTAGTATTTAGCCCCTAGTCACTTATATGAGGTGACGTCTCTCTAGTGATTGGTTTGTAAGTCGATTTGATGGTGAGTTCAGTAACCATAGGTCATAGTCAGTATGATCAGTCGATTACTTTGGCAGGCTATGGGATACTCTGCTGGGCTGTGACCATTAACCAGAGTTCTTTTTGTTGCCTGGTCGTGGCAAGAATCTCTGAAGTATTCCTTTGAGTCGATTCTTTAGACTGTTAACTGTTTGTCTGAGTCAGTACAGTTTTCGAGTGACTTTGGTTTATATCCTACGTCGTGCTGTAAAAGGAGGCTACAGGGTATATTCTGGGTCATGGTGATCTGTGTTCGATTGCAGGCCTACAGGGTAACAGGAATTGTCTACCCTCGCTTCGGGTTCAAGATCTCGGGCCACCGAGGAGAAATAATCGAAATGCGTGGCCACGCTGGAAGTAATCTATGGTAGATTTTTCCGGCCGCAGCTTACTCTCCGGATCGAGAAAACCACTCTAGATCGTGATCAATTGCAATTCCGACCTGAAAGACACCTTGCATTGAGTGGGAGATCAAAAGTGACAAGAGAATTGGTATCGCAACACTTGTGAGGACAAGTGGGAGATTGTTGGAGTCAGTGTCCTCCACAATATTGCGAGTACTTAATAAATCTCATTAAAGGAATAATTGGGATAAACGGCTTATTTTAAGTCAGTTGATTAACGTATATCGGTAACGCTCAGCTTGCTAGAGTTTGACGTTACTGTCATGAGATGGCGGTAATCAACCGATCCCTTTCGGACACACCTGTAGGGAGGAGGACCAATACAAGCTAGTTATTTATATTTGATATAGTATAACTAGACACTTAATATTATGACTAAAGAGTTAGTCAAGAGAAGATAATGTGTGAGACGTATATTAGATACAGAGCTAAAGAATTATTATTCTTTTATAATGATAACTGTATAATAACAATTTGTGATACTTTGAGTTAGTGATTAATTGTTAATTCACTAAATGGGATATTTATCACTAATAGTGGATTAGTGAATAAATATGATTTATAGGTTAGTAAGTGGAGTATATAATTTAGCTAATTAAGGTCAAAATTGACAAATTATATATTGATATAATTGTCATTTGTACTACTTAATTGTCAAGTATGTTTCATTTGGTTAGTTATTCTATTTAAGTGTTAAATGGACTAATTAATATTGAATGGACCCAAAATGATTTTGGATCATTTATAAGATAATATGTTCCAAAATAAATGGACCAAAAATTGGCCCATATTAGGCCAATTTTGGTGGACCAAAGCATGGTCAATAAAGACCATATTTGATCATTTTTTATGATCAATTTTTTAATGTATTTTGTGCCTAACTTCCTCCACTATCTCTTGCCTATATATACCCATTTTATAAGCTCATTTTGATGATGAGAAATCAGCTTTATAAGTTCCAAATATTAGCTCACAAAATCACATGAAAAGGAGAGTAAATACCTAAGTATTATACTAGAGTTACTCTTACTAAATTCACAATATTATCTCTACAATATTAAGTGTATTACTACTATTATCTAGCATATAATACTAGTAATATTTTGGTTATTAATCCTTGGGTGGATTAAGGAAGGAGGTGATCTACTTTGATCACAAGTGAAGCCATTTGAGGCCTTAAAGAAGGTCTATTCTCTTTTGTTTTAAATTACCGTAATTTAATTCAATTATATACCGTTTAGTTTAACATGCACAACTAGGTCCGAAAGTCCACTATAAGTGATTAGTGGCATGGTTAGAGGAGTCCTTTAGGGCCATGATCCTAACAAAAACCCCCTCCAAAACCCTAAGAAGAGGCGTGGACAACAGCTTTCAAAGAGAACGAAAAGCTGCTCATTTCTTCCAGAAAACCCTACTCTTTGTCCCTATATATACACACCCACCACAAGCCTTCAGGACACACGAGATATACAGCACACATACACCACATCAAGCCACAAGAAAGCCTTAAGAAAACTCAAAAGGAAGTCGAGATAGCTGCCCCAAAACAGAGCACGATTTTTCTAGTTTTGGTTCAGCTATCACTTCTTCTACTCGTTTTTCGTGTTGAAAACACCATAGTCTCTCTGATTTCTTTACAATATCTCAAAGTTCACGTTACCACGATTCTAAAACATCTTTCGGTTCGAAATTTCGTTGAGAAACGAAGAAGTTACAAGCTTTTGAAAATCGGCCGCTTTGGTACGGCAATGCGGATTTATTATTGGTTTTCGTCGACGACGGCCCCTTGGGATAAAATCTTACAATCGATTACGACTCGGATATTTGGTCAACGATACATGTAAGTTGAGGGTGCAAAATACTCACTTTATTTTGTTTAAATTATTGTTTTATCGCTTTTTATCGCTTTCTGTCGCTTTTATCGCTCTCTGTCGCTTTGTTATTTGCTACCGTAGTTGTCACGTTTATCATCTGTTTTGGATTCATATTTTCCGCCTGGTATTAATATGTATGTGTGGATGTTGCGTCCTTTATATGTGCGTTTGATCCTGGCGTAATATGCTTGCTGTCATTCGTTCGATTTTGTTTAGCTCGTTCCGTAATAAGACCTGTTCCATGTTGGTTATTTTCGTTTGTTTGATCCCTGATGCTTTTCTAGATTCATAGTCCCTGTTTGCATTTAATTTGCGTAGTCTTGTTTCATCGTTTAACGTTGTATGATGTTTAGTTTCGTTGATCATGTAAAATCTTGAGTTGCGTGGGTTTGTATAATTTGGTCTTTCATGTTCTTTTTTTCAGATTTACAACCCATGTTTGTATGATAATTTAGTTTTCGATGACTTGCTGTCTTTAGGTTGATTTTGACTAGCTCATTAATTTATTATATCGTCAGGCCTCGTTCATGCTCAATTGTGTTGACTGTCAAGAATTGATTCGTCTCGCTTCTCCATATTTATAGTTCACATTCAGATTGGTTTTCATGATTTCATGCGTTATTTAGCGTTTGCGTGATAATTATGTGTCGTTAATCCTATACATGGTTCTGCTCGCTTTTGCTTTCGTGTTGTTCGTTAAATCCCAAGTTGCGTAATCGAATCACGTGTTGGTCTGTATGGTTCAGCCTTCCGTATGTGTGCCTATATTAGTATGTATTTCTGTTGCCCCTTACGTTTGTGTGTACTGGGCCACTTGAACACTAGCTTGTGTGACTATTGGTTGATTATTAGTTGTGTCCGCACTATTTGTCCACGTTTGTGTTTATTTAGTTGTATCTAATTGTTTAATTAGCATGTTTGTTCGTGTCTGCTGCAATTTGTGTGTGTTTGCTATTTCCTTTATGTTTATGTTTAGTGTTTAATTATTCATTTTCAGTCATTCATATTTGTTTGTAAGTTAGTCGTGTTTGTCTTTTTATTCGTCTGCCGCTAACGTTTGTTAATCTATCTTATGCTGTCGGTAAGTACTTCTGCTTCTTTTCTTTGTTTGCTAGAATAGTAAATGAACCCATGTTAAATAACCTCGAAGAAATTATGTGTGCATTAAACGACGTAGAATGGATATTTATTTGTTTAGGGTTAAAATATTTGTTTGCATACTTGCATATGTACTCGTAATAGCCATGGTTTTACTTAGTAGAGACCGTCTTTCTGACCCAGTGGTTAGGCGTTAAATTAATGAAATTCTTTTAAACTTCCTAACACGTAAACTCACACGAACTCATTTTCTCTAAAATTGGTTTTCTAAATTCCATATAAAATTTAGTGGCGACTCTTTTCAAATGAAAATGTTTTTGAAATAAAACATCGCGTGGATCAAAATCCCTTGTCCACAGGTATACTACGGTCAACGCAAAATTTTTTAATTTAAATCATTTTAACAAAATACATAACTTTAACAAATTAAAATACACAATCACATTATGTCATATTATACCCAACTCATTAATAAATCTACCAATGGCTCTAAAATCACCACAAATCAACCTATTAGTGGCTCTACAATTCTCTAAAATAGCCTAACAATGGCTATACAGTTCTCTAATAATTCAACTTAACAATGGCTCTACAATTCTCTAAAATAACTTAACAATCACTCTATAACTCTAATTGAACTTAACAATGGCTCTACAATTCTCTAATTAAGCATATAGTGACTAAATCAACAATCAAAAAATTAAACATTAACACATAATATCAAACAAAATTATTGATTTAAACTAATTAACTCAACTAATCAAATTACCTAAACATAATCAACTTGAATCAAACTAAAACTACTAAAACAATCAAACAAAAATCAACTTAAATCAAACTAAAACAATCAACTTAAATCAAACTAATCGAATCAACTATAACTAATCTAATCAAACTAAATAAAATTTAACAAACTTAAAATCAAACTAAAACAAACTAAACTAATCAAATCAATTAAATTATAAAAAACAAACTAAACTAATCAAATCAAACTAAAACAATCAAACTAAACTAATCAAATCAATTAAATTATAAAAAAAAAAAAAAAAAAAAAAACTTAAATCAAATTAAATTAAAAAAAACATACATTCTTCACCGGAGTACGACGTCGAAAGGGTGCCGGAGTAGGGCGGCGTGGTGGGGCGGCGTCGTTGGGCGGCAGGGTGGGGCGGCGTCGTAGTCGGCGTCATCTCAAAATCGCGTTTTTTTTTTTTTTTTTTTTTTTTTTTTTACCACAGAGATAAATGAGAAGGAGGGGTTTGATTTTATAAAAAATTACGACGGAAAATTTGCGACAGATCCCAAATCCGTCGCAAACTCTGACACAGTCAAAGATGCCAAGGAATATTCCTTGGCATCTTCAGACATTTGCGACGGAATTTAAATCCGTCGCAAATATTCTGTCGGTCGCATTGTTTTGGCGCTCAAAATTATTTTCGTGTTAATTATTCGCGGATTAATCTGCGACGGCCAAGAACAGTCCGTCGCAAATTTTTGGCGCATACTAAAATTTTGGCTCGAATAATGCGCGGGCCATGTTGCGAGGGGATTTGCGACGGAATTAGGCTCTGTTTGGGAAAACTAGCTGAAAGCTGAAAAGGTAGCTGAAAGCTGAAAAGCTAGCTGAAACTGAAAAGGTAGCTGAAAAACCAGCTGAAAAGCTAGCTGAAAATCTTCTATTATACTAAAAGACAGTTTTCGCTTACATCATCTTTTCCACGTGTCAAAATCTCATGCATTTTTTTCCCGCCAACTGCAATTGCTGACATCATAAATAGCTAATAAAAAATAAAAAAAACATAAAATATCTATGCAATCTTGCATCTTAATAAAGTATAGAATCAAATATGTAAAATATATAGAATAACTATATTTATGTTTACAAAATTATGTTTACATAATATTATTAGTCAAATAAAAAAAACCTTACATAAATAAAAATAATCTAAAAAATAATCTTACATAATGCCGAAAAATTATACTGATATTAACAAAATTATGTTATAATTATTAGTCAAATAAAAAACCTTAGATAAATAAAAATAATTCAGAAAATAATCATACGGAATATTGTAAATAGTATTTTTTAGACTATTTTTATTTTTCCATTTTTATATATCCAAAAGAACGTCGTTAGAATTTTTTTTTTTTCAATTTATTACTATGTTTTTATTAACTAAGTTATTGTGAACTAAAACCAAATGAATGTTTTAGATTTATTTTTAATTCAAATTGAAAAGTTACTCCGTATTAGGAACGTTTTAGATTTATGTAAATAAAGAATAGGTAAGTTTCAAAAAAAAAAAAGTGAAGAATAGGTAAGTTAATAATATTATGCAAATCATTGATAGGCTAAGTCGCGTCACCTAATCAAAAATAATCCGAACAAACTCTAACGGGTAGCAAGGGTAAGTCGGGTATCGTATCCGCAGGGAGATGGTCGCAATGTTGGTTATTTTTGTGTGATTCTAGTCTCGGTTCGAGTAGTTGTGGTTAACTAAAGCTAGAGCGTAAAAGGTGAGGGTTTAAAACTTAGAGGAAAAAGGTCTAGGAAGTCGGGCTCGGCAAAGGTAAGGTTAGGTCTAGGAATGATGATTGGGTTGAGTAGGTAATCGCACTTGCTAAGGATATAGCTCGTCTTCTCGGTCTTAAGCTTCCTCTAGGTCTCAAAAGCGGGATCTCGCTACTTACAATTGAGGGTCCTAATGATTGTCTCGCGCCTCTCCTCGAACTAGTCTCTCGATCTTAAGTTCGGGGGTGCTAAAAGTTTGCTAAAACGTGATCAAGGATTCAACAAACACAATCAAGCAAAGACAATCAAAGCAAAAGCGAAAACCTAACTCAAATGATCACAAACGACAACCAAGACCAACACCCATGATTCACCCTTCTCCCTAGATGAAGAAACTACTCACACATGACGGAAATGATAATCAAAGCAATTGAAATAGACGAAAACATGATCACAAACAATATAAATTGAAATCACAATCAAAAAGGGAGAAGTAGAAAGCAATACCAATCAGAAATTTGCAAGGAGAACAAGATGAATTCGACAACAAAACGAAATAGGATGATCAAAACAACGTACTTGAGTCGGGAATTTGAAATACAAGAAGGAAAATTAATCAACCCCTAAATTTTTGATAGAAACTAGTTTAAAGAGTCTAGAGAATGCTGTAAAAAATTCGTCCGAAAATATAATGTTTTAAGCCTTCAAATAGACGATCTAATTTAAGCACACGAGGCGTCACAAGTCGTCCCTGGGGTCCGGGATGGACATCCCGACCGGGACACCCACCACCCCGACCGGGACCAACTTGTCCCGTAGGTTTCAGACTTGCTCAGCTTTTGTTCTTCTTTTGTACTTAGTTTTTCTTTGCTTTCTTCTCGTCCCAAGGCATAGGGACAAGGCCTACGTCGTCCCAAGGGGTAGGGACAAGGCTTAGGATGATCATGTGAGTTTCAAATCCCGTCCCAAGGTCCCGGGACACCTTCATTTGTTGAAACGAGGCTCGTGCGCAACCGAAACGCAACGAAACCAACTCGAATCACCTCGAAACTTCACGAAACTTTATGAAATTTCACGAAACCTCCCGAATAGCATCCTAAACTCCAAATAGCTGCTTTAACCTACAAAATAAACACAAAAACGCAGCAGAGCCAAAACGGAGCGAAAAAGGAAGCGAAACGCAAGTAAAAGCACGGGAAACGCAAAGTAAAGCTCGTGAACAAGGGGCTATATATAAGTAAATATAAGACACATCAATCATCACGGTGTAATTTTACAACTTATTTAAGTAAAGTTATTTAGATTAAGAATATGATGCAAATCTTCTATAAACAATATTCTTAGTTCAATTAATTCTTACTCCGTATAACACAACATTGGGAAATATTTATAATAGGATCAATCTTTGTTTTTAAGCTTAAAACAATTAAAAACATACATTATGATAAAAATGGATAATAATATTGAGTTGAAAAAACAAAACTATACAAAATAATTTTTTTTTGATCATATCACAAAATAATTTAAAATTTTGGTAACAATAATAAATATAATTAACTTATTAACTAATGATCTCAAAATATTTATTACCTCTAAATTACAACAATTAGCTTTCTTTTATTACTAAGAACATGTTTATTAAAAATATTTGCTAAATAACCGCGCATAAATGCGCGGGAGCTAAACTAGTTATTTTACTGTTTGGTAAACAACCTAAAAAGATAACTGAAATAAAGTAACATGACCAGAAAGAACATAGTTATTAATAGTTTTATTATTGATATTACATGTTGGTATTCTAATCATGTTGCTCCCCAAATTAAAGTAGCTATTTCATCTCCGGAGCCGACTCATTTAGATTTTCGTTGCTTGTGCCATCATCATCAACTTCATTATCAAATTCAATCTCTTAAGTACTTAGCAATATGAAAATAATACGATAAATGTCGTCATACCTTGAAAGTTGGTGTCAGAACGAAGCACTATACAATGAAACAAAATACTACCAACAACTTCTTCATCAGAAATTAGGGTTTAGGTTTTATAAATACTAGTGTTATGCCCGTGCAAATTGCACGGGTAAGTTTTTTTTATAAAATTTAAGTAGTAATTTACGAATAATGAAATCGTTGTATAATAATTTTAATAAAAGCATCTTTCATAAAAAATAAAATGTGTATATGTATCACTAAAAATCAATTAATATGACAAACAATCATAATCATAAATAATAGAAAAATTTAAACCATAACATGAAAGGTTAAGATAAAAGGAAATAATACCCCAATAATTTGGTAAACGTACTATAATTTTACCTAAGTGGTAGCGGTCTGGTGGTTCCTAGGGCAACCTCAAAGCCTAGCAATGGCAGGAACTGCGAGGTCCCAGGTTCAAGCCTCCAGAAGCGCACCATGCGGGTATCACGACGGCCCCTGGTAAAAAGGGGTGGCTTACATGGTACAGGTGGTGATGTCGGAATGCCTGTGCCCGGGGGGATTAAACCCCTCGTCACCAAAAAAAAAAAAAAAAAAAAAAAAAAAAAAAAAAAAAAAAAACGTACTATAATTTCTAAAAGACTTCCTTATAAACTATGTTATTTGTTCTATATAAGACCTATTTTTCACTATCGCAAATCATAATCTTCAGATACTTTTTAATTGTGACTCTTAAAGTAGGGAAAAATGATGATAATGAGTTTTAAAATAAGTTTATAAATGGCACCTTTTGAAGCGACTACTATTAATTAGTGTCATCAAAAGCACCTAAAAAAGGAAATTATATGACAATAAATAATTTTATGCCCGTAGAAATAACAATTTTATGCCCGTGCAAATTATCATTATTATATGACAAATAAAAATTTTATGTCCGCACAAATAACAATTTTATGCCGTGCAAATTAACATTATTATATGACAAACAACAATTTTATGCACGTGCAAATTATCGTTATTGTATGACAAACAACACTTATACGCGTGCAATTTGTCATTATTATATGAAAAATAACAATTCTACGCCCGCACAAATAACAATTTTATACCTGTGCAAAATCATTATTATATGACAAATAACAATTTTATATCCGTACAATTTATCATTATTATAGCAAATAACAATTCTATGCTCGTACAAATAATACTTTTATACCCGTGCAAATTTCATTATTATATGACAACTAACAATTTTATGCCCGTACAAATAACAATTTTATGCCCGTGCAAATTAACATTATTATATGACAAACAATAATTTTATGCCTGTACAAAGAACAATTTTATGCACGTGCAAATTATCGTTATTATATGACAAACAACAATTATACGTGTGCAATTTGTCATTATTATATGAAAAATAACAATTCTACGCCCGCACAAATAACAATTTTATACCTGTGCAAATTATCATTTTATACCCGTACAATTTATGATTATTATAGCAAACAACAATTCTATACTCGTACAAATAACAATTTTATACCCGTGTAAATTTCATTATTATATGACAACTAACAATTTTATGTCCGTGCAAATTGCAAAAAAAAAAAAAAAAAAAAAAAAAAAAAAGGTCAAATCGATTTTAAGTTTCAATAGAATAAGAGTGAGGAAAATTTATAACTGATTTAACCTTTTTTTTGTACCCGTTGGAGCCGGTTAAACTTGCCTAAAGTATATTATTGAAATTGTTTTCAATAGTTGGAATTATTATTGAAATATGGGTGTTAATTGGGATTATTCATGTGATTTTTTACCATTTTATATTAGGTTAGGGTTTTTCATCGTTGTCATTTAGTCATCTTAATTAAATTGGTTTTGGTTTAATTGTGTCATTCCTCCAAGTTTTTGAATACTCGAAAGATTTCATTTGTATAAATTACTACTTGTAGTTGTACTTGAAAGATTTCATAGATGATTTCCGTATTTTTTGCATATGATTATATATCATATAATAATTTTTTACAAAAAAAAAAAGTAATTATAATATTATATGTGTGAGTCAAAACTTACAATTAATTATTGTAAGTTCGCCTCATTTGTACTTGATTATATAAGTTTTGTACCATTTAAGTGATAATTATGATTAATTGTCACTAATTTTTTTTAGTACCCCTGTAAGTGACTTTCGTAGATATGTTTCATATTTTTGTATCCTTTTAACTGCAACTTGTACCCTAATCTCACATTAAACTTAATGTGAGTCATGTCACAGCCTCACAGGAGACTTAGTAATATTATAATTACACATTTGTTGGATTTTAATTTCAGAATTTTATCTTTTATACATACATTTTAAACTCTGGTTTATTAAATTCTGTTATAAAAATGGTTCAAAGTTCACACTAATCTTTTTTATTTTGTTAATTAATTTTCTGATTTGAGCATGTGATTTTATTTTCGGATGTTAATTTAATTTTATTTTATAAAATTGTTCACTAATCTGTTTAATTTAGTTTTTAAGTCTATTAAAATTGTATTTTGCAATTTTTAATTGTGATTTATATTTATATTTATAATTAAATATAAATATTGATGTAATTTATATTTTTTAGGTACCATGTACATTGTAATTATGTAATTTATGTGAATTATATTATATTTTGATCGTTTAAAAAAGATGAAACAAAAACCTAATAATATAATAAAACTCAAAAACAAAAAATCAAACCATAAAAATAAATTTTACAAAATGAGTAAATTGACGATTACATCCACCGTTTATGGCCAACTTGAAACTTACATCCATATCGTTTTCGACTTTGTAACTACTACCACTATCTTTGGTTCGGTTAATGGTTACTACCATGTACGGACCCGAAGCTATGAAGATTGAATCTGAGCCGTCGATCTTTGTTTGGCCTATTAAATGATAATTTTAGTACCCATTTTACCCTTGTTTTGTTCTCCCCCTCATTCTCTTATTCAGCAACTTCAAGTGAGCCTTTATTTTCCCCCATTATAGTTCCCCTCAAGCTTGCTTTCTTTAATTTTCCCCCCAAATTCCCCTCAAGCTCTCATCCTCATTGTTATCAGGTAATTATCAATTTTTTCGGCTTATTTCTTTTCAATTTCGTATATGTTGTTGACTTTATGTTGTCAATTTGAAATTCGAATTTGTGTTTTGTGGGAAATTTCTGGGCAATTTGATTTTCGAATTAGTGTTTTCTGGGAAATTTAAATTTCGAATTAGGGTTATTTTCGGATCATCCTCATTCTTATCAGGTTAATAATAATTTTAATTTCGTACAATTTCTCGGGAAATTAGAGGCGACGTTAATTAGGTTTTTCTGGGAATTTCTTATCGGGTTAGTAATTCTTTCTCTGAGCTTTATTACATTATGTGTTTCATTAGAAATGTATTCAATCTCACAAATTATAATTGACCATTGCTTTAATAATCGATTTTGGAATTTCTGCAATAAATGTAAGAATTTCTTCCTCCTGTGAACTTGTGTGTCACAGTATGACGCCCAAATCATAAAGTAAATTGCCATCTTAGAGTGAAATCCATGTTTGTGAGCTAACATTTTATTCTTTGTATTATTAGCGCTTGTGTTGGATGTGAGTCATTTCCGTTAGAAAGCTTCTAGTTTCATCTCGAGCAAAGGCGATGCCATTTGTGCCAATCTTTATATATTGTGCAGGGATACGAAAGAGTATACCCATTCGGTAAAGGCATTTCTTAGGAGCGTTTACAATTTTCTTTGTTCTCGGAGTAGTATATACAATCTGGAACCCTTACTGTCAATTTGAAGTACTCGAGGTCAAGAGCAGACATAGTTTGTGAACATGTAGTATGTATTTGTCCAACTCTATGTAGTAACCTCTTTCGTCAAACTCGAGCTAGTATATATTCGTCAAACTCTTTGGTCATGTTTTGACCCATTTTGTATAAAACCGGGTATTAGTATGTTAACTCGAGCTAGTATGTATTCGTCAAACACGATTAAAATTTGACATACATAGTAACTTCAAATGAATAGCGAACAAGTGAAATCAGCAGAACAGCAAACAGCAAATCACAAATAACCAAATACGTGAACAAATCAGCAAATCACAAATAACCAGATAATCGTTCTCCGTGAAGCAACGACTAATTACAAATTTGAATTACGCCTTCTTTCCCGTCAAAAGTTCAACCAGAACTACGCCGAAGCTATACTAGTCGCTCTTCTCAGTATACTGACTCGATCGAAAATACTCGGGGTCTAGATACCCAAACGTCCCTTGAACACGAGTCGTTAAGTGAGTTTGATCAAGGTCGACAAACCTCGAGGTTCCAAAATCAGACAACTTCGCTCTGTATTTAGCATCTAGTAATACATTGGAGGTTTTTATGTCTTTATGAAATATCGGTGTAGACGATGAGGAGTGTAAGTACGTCAATGCTCCGGCCACATCCAACGCGATTTGTAGTCGCATTTCCCATGTGATCGGGAACTCTTCCTGCTCATCGTGAATATACTTCGAAAGCGTTCCGTTCAAAACAAACTCGTAGACCAATAACGGAACCTCTGTCTCCAAACAACACCCTAATAACTTGACTATATTCCGATGATTTATTTCGGATAAAATGGCAATTTCGTTGATGAACCCCTTCAATTGCGTTTGATCGCCTATTTTATGTTTCTTCACCGCGACAAGATTTCCGTCACTCAACATACCCTTGTACACCGTGCCTTGCCCTCCTCGACCAAGTACTCTATCCTCGTTAAATTGATCAGTCGCTTTTGCCAACTCATTCGCTGTGAAGAGTCTGACTTTGTCCGCCATGTTTTCCTTAGACGACATTTGTTGTTGCAGCAATAAGCCGCCATTTCGCTTGAAGTTCTTTGCTCTTTGCTTGATCACTTTCCTTTTAATCGAGGTGAGGTATGCCCAATACCCGCAAATTAGTAACATTATCGACTCCAACCCAACACACAGACCTGCAATAACAAATACGCAAAATCGAATTTAAGTACTCATATGAAGTTGTTTTATGACGCGTGTTGAGGTTTGATTAATTACCGAGAATGAAAACAATTCTGAAGCTCCTTTCACGACATCCAGAACCGTCTTTCCTACCGTCCCCATGATATCCGCTTGGGCAGTACATCTAAATCCTCCCGGAGTATTCTCGCAAATCCCGTCACAAGGATTCCGGGCACAATAATTGATACCTGAGAACAGAATTACACGTTTTACTCGTCTCCCAAGGCACACGCTTTACTTAACCCAAACGGGTATGGGACTGTCAAGTTCCCGCATCTGCTCTGGCAACCCGCTTTTGTCGTGTTCACAGCTGTCAGCATTGTTATCGGTGCTGCAAATGACGCTCTGGCTAATTCATGAACATTTTCCCAGAAAAAACGAAATTCATGAAATCATAAATTCCCAGAAATAAATACAAAATTAGGTAATTAACGAAAACATCCTAATTCATGAAGATTTTCCCAGAAAAATCGAAAATTTGGGACGAATTTCATGAAATCAGAAATAATTCACGAAATCGGAAATTCGAAAAAATAATTGACATACCTAATCGAGATAATAACAATACGCAAGGTTTGTCGACAGCTAATTCATGATGATTTTCGTGGTCATTGGAAATAAGCTTAAACAATTTGGTGAGACTGAGTAATTAAAGTGAAAAAACAAAATAGGGAGCAGGCAGTTAAAAAACGAAGTGAAAATAAGAAAGAGGAAGGAAGCCTGACTATGGATTTTTGAAGTAGGGGCATTTTAGACTTTTCAAGTGGTTTTTTTTAGGTTCGGGTTAAAAATGGTAGTAACCATTAACCGAACCAAAGATAGTGGTAGTAGTTATAAAGTCGAAAACGATGTGGATGTAAGTTTCAAGTTGGGCATAAACGGTGGATGTAATCGTCAATTTACTCTTACAAAATTGATTATTAAAAAAGTGTGCAATTTCCGTTTTTTTTACTCCTGCTACTCCTAATCCTACTCCTACTCTAACTCTAACTCTTTCATCCCCTATCTCTTAATGGAAGCTAAATGTTACTCCGTAATTTATTTTGTTTTAAATAGTGTATACTTTTTTTTTTTTAATTTATCTTTTTATTTTATTTATGTTTTTCTAAACTTAAATCCAAATTTTCTTCTTTCAAAATTACTCTTTTCGATGTTTATTTCTTTCATCATTTGTTACTGCTTCATCTAAATCGTACAATACTCTTCTTTCTTCATCCTCTATTAACAACCCTACACGTTGACCTCTATACGCCGAATAATTTCTGGGTTTTGGAAAAATGCGGTTGAATTTTAATGGGTTTGACGAATTGTGAAGAAATTTGAAGTTGTTGTTGACGATTTATTCATTTTTTGAGGGAGGATTTTCACGTTCGAATTTAATAAATCATTTAATATGATTTGATTGATTGAAGAAATGTGTTGGATTTTTTTCCCTGGAGTTTTCAATCAACTTGGGGTTAAAGTGAAGTGAGAGGATGAAGATGATGTTGATTGTTTTTCTGGGCTGAGTACAACTATTTCGTTTAGTGGATAACTGGATTTAGGCAGATGAAGAATTATTAGAAGTTGTTTAAGAAATATTGAAAGAGAGAAATTAATTGTGAAGAAAAAAGTGGAGGGCCCCACTTTGAAAGTCAACAAACAACCACAGGCTGACACGTGTCCCTGTGGTTGTTGCATTGTAAATAAGATTTTAGGAAATAGGTATGAAAATTAATATTTTAATTAATAGGATAAAAAAAGTAAAGTCTGATAGTAAAAACTTATAACCCAATTAGCTTATTTTTAATAAGCTACAAGTAACTTTTATTTTAGCTAAATTTGAAATAAGCTTCCAGCTAGCTGAAATATTTTTCAGTCAGCCTTCACCAAACACTTCCAGTTAAAATAGGTAGCTGGAATTTTGGTCAAACCAGCTAGCTGGTCAAATAAGCTAGCTGAAAGTTGCAACCAAATAGGGCCTTAAATTGATCCGTCGCAAATATATTTTCCGTCGTAAATTATATTTACTGCGACGAACTTTTTATTCCGTCGCAAATTCTGTCGCAATTCGACTATTATTTTGTAGTGACATCACGCTCTACTATAATCCATACTCCATTCTTCCTGAAGTCGATACTCCAAACCTAGGTCGCACGGACACTTCTAATTTTTGGCGTTCCCGTGTCGGACACGGACACACGTAGGACACACCTCCAAACGTGTCGGACACGCGTCGAACCGTGTCCTCGGTTTATTTTTTAAATAAGACGTGTCGGACACGGCCCAATTAATTTGGACACGGCCCGTGTCTAACGGACACCCCAAAACACCAACTTTTTCATTTATAAAAGATGACAAAATTGAAAAAAATTCCAAAAAAGCACGATAGACTTAGTCAATAACGAAATTGTCACTCATCTTCTCCTCTTCTCACTTCTTTCATTCTATCGCCCACCACCCTTCAACGCCATCGGCTGCGTCCGACCGCCGCCCTTAAACAAGTAGTTATGTATTGATTGTTTTTTATGACTTTGTGAGCTATAAATGATCACAATTTACATGTTAGTTAGTATTAGTAATAAATTCCCATTATTTTAACATGTATATTGGTTTTTTTCCTGCCGTGTCCCGTGTCCTACAAAATTAAATTGACGTGTCCCGTGTCGCGTGTCGTGTCCGTGTCCATGTCCGTGTCTGTTTTGGTGCAACCTAGCTCCAAACTACCTGTGCACCCCCATACTACGATAGTTGTGCTATAATCTCATTGTACTTTGTAACGTGTTGCTTGTCATTCACCTATTTAGTGGAGCACATTAGGCGGGACTCAGATCCCCCGCGGTCGTTTCCCATTTACGGGTTTTTCCGCGTCACCAAATCTCTTGTGTCCTTTTCTTTCTTGCACTTTATCTTTTCGCGCTATTTTTCGTTCATTTGCCATTATTATCGTCACATAAACCGAGTTGTTAATCAAGTAGATCACTATACCCCCTTTTTCACGAGTCAAATAACCAACGCGACTAAATTTGGCCGAAACACTTGGTTTTTTTCACAAACCAAGTTCTTCATATGAAGAACAAATCCTTTTTTGCAATGGAGAAACTTCATATTTTAAGTTCTTGTTGATGAACTCTAGATAAGAACTTCCCTATTCAGTGGCAGATCTTCAGTGATTTTTCTAGGGGGGCCGACCAAAATATTTAATATACGGAATAATATATATAATTAATTTTTTCCCACGGTAGGCAATAAAATAATATCGCAACTAAAGAAATAAAATTTTAACTTGCGATATTAACTTTCGATCCCACATGACTTAAATCGTGATATATCATCGATAATAAAGTTAACATTTCAAATAAGATGATTTATTCGTTACTTGAAATTCATACAGACGAGTTCGAACTATACATATATATCAATTACAAGTGGTTGGACATTAAGTCGAATTTTAAAGCTTCTCATATACAATTAATGGATTTGCGTGCCACGAATAAACATCTATAATATAGAATAATATCATTAATATAATATTGTAAACTGTAGAAGGTTCAAAGAGAAGCTTTAGTTGAAGTAAAGAAATAAAAATAAATAAAGGGTGTATGAGAAAGAAAGGAATTAAAAAAAAAAATAAAAAAAAATAAAAAAAAGGTGTTGCAGGGGTTTGAACCCCCGACCTGCTGAAAGTTATTGTATCAAGGCTACCACTGGGCAACCATCTTCTCTGCTGTAGAATGGTTGCCCCAATATTTATTTATAAAATTCTTAGGGGGGGGCCAGGCCCCCTTCCGAACAAAAGAAGGTCCGCCACTGTCCCTATTGCTATTGCTCTTATTTGATTCACATCTCCCTATTAGGGGTGACAATGAGCCGAGCAAATACCGAGCTCACTTAAGCTCGAGCTCGGCTCGTATCAAATTATTTGAGCTCAAGCTCGGCTCATAGCTCAACGAGATTTTCAAATTGCAGATCGAGCTTGGCTCGTATAACCTTTTAAGAGCTCGAGCTCGAGCTCGGCTCGTATAATTTTTTTGAGCCTGAGCTCGAGCTCGAGTTCGCTTCGTATAATATTGTTAAGCTCGAGCTTTATAACACATTTTAAAGTAATTCAATAGGCAATACGAAGGTTTGGAATAGAAATTGTAACTTGTGACTTTGTGATTTTTAGGAAATTTATTTATATTTTTAATTTTTTATTGGTATAAAAAATTTCGAGCCGAGTCGAGCTTAACTGAGCCGAGCTCTATAGGGATCGGGTTCAAGCTCGTATTCAAAAGCCAGGGATCGAGCTCGGCTCGAGCTCATATTTGACCGAGCTCGAGCCGAGCTTTGACCGAGCCGAGCCTGAGGGCTCTACGAGCCGGCTCAGCTCATTGCCAGCCCTACTCCCTATAATGAAAGCGTTATAAAACTCCAAATTTCTAAGTGTACGACTTTACATTAATTTTAATACTGTTTCATCAAAAAAATTGAGTTAATTTATATTCCCTCCGATTCAACAAGTTCTTAACTTTTGACCAAAATCCCCCTCACAAAAAAAGTCAAACGTTAAGAACCTGTTAAATCGGAGTGAGTATGTTATATTTTTTTTATCAAGTTATTAAGGATGTATTTCTTACGGAGTAATTTGTTTCTAATAGCTAATATTAGCTCTCTTTATCTTGCATAAAACCGTTTCACGCGTGCGACGAAATTCTTATGAGTAATATGACTATTTAAATGTTTAAAATGACCACTTTAACTTTAAATGTGAGCACTTTAAAACTCCATAAAATAGTCACTTTAAACCTTAAAGTAAACACATTTTAATTTTATATACCCCGTCGCACGTCTGAGACGGTGTGAGCATTTGTAAAATGAAGTCAACGAAGTTTGAACAGATCCATTGTATTGTGTGGGCAGATCCGCGGTTAGAGACTATATCCGAGGTCTGGGTCCTATTTCCCATCTCATGGAAAACCCTTTTCGCTCCGCTCTGTTGAAAGCACATCCGGATGGAGAACAGCACGGGCATCAAATTCCGGCTTATTTCGACGAGAATGACCGCTGAGTATGAAGTTCTTTACTTGGGTGGTTGGGATTTTTCTATTCCCGTGCGTGTTCTCCCCGTAAATTATGCTCCGCGTATAATTGAAAGGATTTCCAACCAATGAAAAGTATGCAGAGCACCCTGATAGCGTGTCGTTAAGCGCTACAAATTAATAATTTATAAACCTAGCTTAGCCTCAAAAATATAAACGATAGTAAAGGATAAGTAGGGTCGATCCCACGGAGAGATTGGAAAAACTCTAAAAGTGATGATTTTAACTAATTAAGTAAACTATAAATTAAAAGAAACGTTAGTCATATTTACGATTTAAGGGGGTTTTAAATTCTGATTTCCTAAGCTTAAAATAAACAACAGCAGAATAAAACTAACCTAACTAATATTTACACGCGATAGTCAAATACCCATAATTTAAGTCCGTATTTTCATATAGGTAATTCTAGTTTTGTTAACAGACAACAAATTGTTTCGATTTCAAAGTGATTAATGGATTAACTGCGGAGATTAAGATAGCAAAACCTCCCTATCTTCTCTTAGATTATAACTAATCTGAACTAGGCCGAGATTAATTCTTAACTAATCAATTTAGCAGCATTACCGAACAAAGAAGACCTCATTAACCCAATTAATTCTCAAGTGTCGTCAGTACTCAAGCCTTAATCGATCACGTTTTACCCTAATCCAAACTAAACTCAATTCGCAGATTTCAGTTTAAATTAGTTGCTACTCACTTTATGCAATTCGAACTAGGCCAAAATCACACAAATAGCAGTCAATTCAATAATCAATCACAATAAGATAGCAAATTATGAATAAAAATCGAATCTTTATAATAAAATCAGTAAAACGAGAACACTAATCAACTTCAAAATCAACACAACTCGAAATCAGTTTACAAAACTAAAATTAATCAACGAATTCGAACCGTAATTAGATAGAAGAGAGTAAAGAGAACTTAATTTTAGCCCGGAACTTGCAAACTCGAATTTCGGATGTCGCACCTCCACAAGAGCTCCAAATTCGCCCTTACCCGATCGTGTGCTAGGACGACGACCAAGCACTTGCCTCCTACTGCTCTCTCGACCCAATTAGGTCTCAAAAATCGTCACTCAAATTCGCTCAATAATTCTGTATTTTTCTGGGTATTTTTCGCCTCCTATTCTCCATGTAAATCGATGTATATATACAAACTTTGGGGGAGATTTTCTGATAAATTTGGAAAAGATTGAGATAAAAGAATAGATTTGGGATAAATTTCTGTATGAAAATATGGAAATAGATAGATTTTTCAAGTTGTAATTTGGAAATAGGGTAGAAACTGGAAAGGAGGAGGGCACCGTATCTTCCATCAGACTCCTCTGTGATGCGTGCTGCTTCTGATGCTGTGTCTATTGCTTTGCCCTTCTTTTCTTTTGATTTTTGTTGCCTTCCACGTGCCTTAGCTCCACTAACTTCTTCATTCATTTTTATTGTTTTGTTTCCAACGTGTTGCAGTAGTCTAATTCTTTTTATTCCGTCATGTACCTAACAAACAAATACGGAGTATAAAATATCAAATTGTAATAAAAATAATATTCAACTCATTATAAATCTAATTTTACCGAAATATATAAATGTAGCTCAAATAATATAAAAGACGACTCTAAAAGTGTAAAATTATATAGTAAAAATAGTTCCATTTGCGCACTTATCACACCCGCCCTTCTAAACGGCTCTTTTAGTGCGCTTAGGTCTAATGATAGCTGAGATTTGTTGACATTATAAGAAAGTTCTTATCACCGCACCTCCGAAGTGACAAATTTGTCCACACCACATATTTCTTCTACGTCGATTAATTATAGAATAATTAAGAGTGATCCACTTTTCTGTAGACTTCATTGACTCATTACATGTAATCAAATTCTAATCAAACCTTCTACCTAACAATTAATAACTTAAAACCTTTGTTTTATTACTCCAAAACAATTTCTATAAATAGAAACCCTCACCTCACTCTAAAACACACACACTTTTGCTACAACAAATTAAAAACCCTACTACAACAACTCAAGAAAAACTCTTTAAAAAATTCGCAATAAATTAATTACTAAAATACTAATAATTAAAAAAAATATATTTTAAAAAATGGCAAGTATTATTGATAATGAGGTGGTGTTGTTGGATTTTTGGGCAAGCCCTTTTGGTATGAGAGTAAGAATTGCATTGAATGAAAAGGGTGTGAAATATGAGTACAAAGAAGAAGATTTGAGGAACAAAAGTGAGTTACTTCTTAAAATGAACCCGGTTCACAAGAAGATACCGGTTTTGGTTCATAATAATAAATCGGTTTGCGAATCGCTTATTATTGTTCAGTATATTGATGAGGTGTGGAAAGGAAACGGCACTTTGTTACCTTCTGAACCTTATCTTAGGGCTCAAGCTAGGTTTTGGGCTGATTACATCGAGAAGAAGGTATTTATTGATCTGTCTATCTGATTATCTGTTTTTTTTTTTAATCGATTGAAATGAGTAAAATTCTTCTGATTAATGTTATTTTAATTTATATTGATTAAGATTTTATTTTTTTGAATTATTGTAACTTATTAACATGTGGAGGTATGGGAATTTGCGTAGTTTGTTTACGTGACTAAGAGTAAATATTTGATAATACGGAGTACTGACTACTACGGAATAACTATATTACTCCTATACTATACTCCGTATTTTTATTTTTTGGAAAAATTGTTTGATTATAGAATAAATATTTTAAAGATATGTAAGGCCATGTTTTGACAATTAAACTTATTTTTTCGACTTATAGAATTAAACTTATAATTGTTGAATTTATTGGAACTGAGTTGAATTGAATTTATAAAAGTAGATTTGAATCTATCTATAAAAGTTGAAAGTAAGCCGAAAGAAACCGGGCCTAAAGGGCTCATGTTAATCCGTGTGGGTAAATTGAAATAATTGCAAAAAGCACTTATTAGTGGTTAAAGCATGCATGCTTTTTAATTACTACGGCGTACTAATGACATAAAGTCCTAAAGAATACAGATTGAATAACGGGACTTCAGGATAGTACTTCGTTGAAATAATAATCTTATACTCCATTTGATTCTATACATATTCCTTTTTCTGAAATTCCAATCAATTCTATACATTTCTATTTTGGTCCGTACTTTATTAAACTAAAAGACCAATATACCCTTCATTAATACCCCACCCAACCCACTTGCAATGTCCTTTTTTAAAGAATAAAGTAGGGGTAATTTGGTAATTCTATTGTCTACCCACTTGATTTTCTTCTACCTTAATTACCGTGTTTTGGTCAAATGTATAGAACCAAACGGAATGGAGGAAGTAAGTTATAACCTCAGTAACAATTTATTCACCTTTTAACTTTAAGAATTAATTTTGAATACGTCATTTTTCTATAAAATTTAAATTTAATGTAATTTTACTCTGAAATTATTTATAGAGTTCACGTGGTTCTAATTTAGCGATCGTTTATATCCACATTCACCGGGGAGTACAATAAAGAAATTGTCATTTTGAATTTACGTCTCTTTTCGTAATAAAGTATAAAGTATAAATAAGTACTTCATACGGAGTATTGTACCGTAAATACACGGAATTATTAGAGCATCTCCAATGGTGGAAAAAAGGGACCTGCTTGCAAATTTGATAAATTTTCAAGCTACGACATCACCATCGGAGAAGAAAAATAACTTGTAGCTTGAAAGCAGTATTTGCTTTGTCAAGCTACAAGCTTGAAAAGATTAAAAAAAAAAAAGATAAATTAAAATAGATTATTTAACATATATTATAATATAAAAAAAACAAAAAAAATTGGAAAAAAATATGCCGTCAAAGTTGAGTTTGAGTTTGACTTAGTCTACACTACTCCTACTCCTACAATGTTGCTCTTTGATCAACATGAGCTAACGTCTAATTTTTTAATTTTATCAAATTTTGATTATAAATTTAAAAAATTAATTTTATATAAATGATAATATTTATATGTATATAATATTAATTTTATGTATCTCTTTCATTTATCATCACTATTACATTCTTTATGCTTTATTCAATTTTATACGGAGTAATGTTTTACATTAGAAAAACACCTACTCATATTACATTTTTTATGCTTTATTCAATTTTTCGGTCTAATATCTTTGTCGAAAATAAAATCAAATGTAGGCTCTAATTCGTGTATTTGTAATACTTGATAAAATTAAATTATGTTATCAAAATTCTAATAATTATTTTAAATTATTTATAAGTAAAATATAAAATACGTGGGTCCATACAAGCTACAAAACGTGTAGCTTACCATTGGAGCGTGATGTAGCTAAAAAGCAAGGTAGCTGGAAAAGCTGAGTTGGAGAGTCAAGCTACAACACATTGTAGCCAACCATTGGAGATGCCCTTAGAGCATCTCCAATGGTTATTTGTTAAGGACTTGTTTGCAATTAAGAAAAAATTCAAGCTAGTAGCTTACCATTGGAGTTGTGATGAGTAGGTGTAGCTTAGAGCATCTCCAATGGTCGGCTACAATACGTTGTAGCTTAACATTCCAACTCACCTTTTCAGGCTACTTTGCTTTTCGGCTACATATTAGTCCAGTGGTAAGCTACGTCGTTTGTAGCTTAAATGGGCCCGCATGTAAATTAAATATATTTTGTTATAATTTTTTAAATAAAAAAAATTTACATTTTCAAGCTTGTAGCTTGAGAAAGTAGGTGTTGCTTTTAAGCTACAAGTATTTTTTTCCTCTAATGGTTTTTAGTGTAGCCTGATATTTTATTAAATTGCAAGCAGGTACTTAAAATGAACCATTGGAGATGTTCTTTTGAGCAACGTAGCTTGGTTTTAAAAAATAAAATAGAAAATGTTCTAATTAGATGAAAGTGACTTTGTGGGGCCATATAAGCTACAAATCGTTGCATTCTACCATTGGAAAGATATACCGCCAAAGAGCAAAGCTGGTTGAAATTTTAAAGTTCAATTCAAGTTACAACTAACCATTGAAGATGCTCTTATTATTATTATTATTATTATTACTCCCTCTGTTCCGGTCATTTGTTTACACTTTCCATTTATGGGTGTACGGGTCATTTGTTTACACTTTGCATAAATGTCTATGGTGACCCACTTGTGGAGATGGACCCAACTTCCCTAACCAATCACATTATTTTATTTTACCCACTTTGTACTTCTATTATTATTTTTATAGTTTTTTTATTTACCTCTCTTCTCACATCGATAAATGTGTATAAAGTAAATGTAAACAAATCACCGAAACGGAGGGAGTATTAGAATTTGTTTGCTGAAATTTGCTACCTTTATTTAAAAAAACACAAATTCTTGTTTGAGACCAAGAAACCCGTTTCTAGCTTGAAACGGGTCGGGTATGACCCGTTTTCCCTTTTTTTTTTTTTTTTTTTTCTTTTTTTGAAAATTTTTTTTAAGACCCAAATTTTTTTTTTTAATCTTTTATCGAAAATCGTATTTATAGGGTAATTAAAAATGGTAACAAAGTAGACCAAAATGGTAACATATTAAATTAAAATATTGTCATAATATTTGTTTAATATGTAACCATAATTGTTTAATATGTTACCATAATTATGTAATATGTTACCAAAATAGGTTAAAATGTTACCAAAATATGTTAATATTAAATGATAACATATTATATAATTATGGAAACATATTAAACAATTATGGTAACATATTAAACAAATATTATGACAATATTTTAATGTAATATGTTACCATTTTGGTCTACTTTGTTACCATTTCTAATTACCCTATAAATACGATTTTCGATAAAACATTAAAAAAAAAAAAAATTTGGGTCTTAAAAAAAAAATTCAAAAAAAAAAAAAAAAAAAAAGAAAAAGAAAAGGTTAATGGGTCAAAACGGGTCATATTTGACCCGTTTCTTGTGTAAAACGGGTTGACCCGTTTTACACAAGACTTATTGAAAAAAAAAATCGTGAAATTCCCAACATAGTTGTCTCACTAATCACTATCACATTTAGAGCCATTGTTACTTCTAGTCTACGAAGTGGTTACACTTATCAATCAAGCCCTACTTTAGTGAGTGACGGTGCTTTATTCTTTTGTTACTTAATAATTATATTAATATTAATATTAATACTTCCTCCATTCCGTTTGGTTCTATGCATTTGATCAAAACACGGTAATTAAGGTAGAAGAAAATCAAGTGGGGTAGACAATAGAATTACCAAACTACCCCTACTTTATTCTTTAAAAAAGGACATTGCAAGTGGGTTGGTGGGGGTATTAATGAAGGGTATATTGGTCTTTTAGTTTACTAAAGTACGGACCAAAATAGTTGATTGGAATTTCCGAAAAAGGAATATGTATAGAATCAAATAGAATGGGGGAAGTATTAATTAATGGTCCAAGTTGTAAAGCATTGATAACAAAAGAAAAAAATTAATAATGCCTCCTATTCATGGGATTACTTTGCATGTGATTATTTTTTGTGTGGAAAAAAAATGATGTTATGCAAATAAATAGATTAATATATAGAAAAGAGAAGAATTTTACGATATTCTCGTTGTATAAAGGTGAATTATACATAAAACTACACATAATTATATATTCTGTTACGTATTACTTCGTATACGAAACACGGAGTATAAATATTTATAAACGGATAAAATGTGTCGGCAACTCTTTTAGACTTTTTCATATTACTTAGTAGCACTCAAATGTATATTTATTGTTAAGAAAAGTTGATTAATAAATTAAATTGAGTGGCTAATAATTTAGTGAAAGTGAGATAGTTGTACGAGTAGTATATATAATGAACCATCGTCTTCTAGTTTACAAAATGGTTACATTTATCAATCAATCTACCCTTAAATGTGATGGTGCGTAGTGCGTTGTACTTTACGTATATGTTCAATAGTGGTCACGATCAGTATGATTGTGACGAAAATATATTTTAATTATAAATTAGAATATTTGTCCTTTACTTTCTAATTAAAAGACTGTCACGCTAATTTGTATTACGATTTATGTTATGTGCGACAGCTATACGACTCGACGAGGAAGATATGGACAACCGAAGGCGAAGATCAGGAAGTAGGGAAGAAAGAATTCATCGAGCACTTGTCGGTGTTGGAGCAACAGCTCGGCGACAAGGCTTACTTTGGTGGCGACACGTTTGGGTTCGTGGACGTGACACTGATCCCATTCTACAGCTGGTTTTACGCTCTTGAGAACATCGGAAACTTCAAGGTTGAGGAGTCGTGTCCGAAACTCGTGGCGTGGGCTAAGAGATGCATGCAAAGGGAGAGTGTCTCAAAAGCTTTGCCAGATGATGAGAAGAAGGTGTATGAGTTTATTTTAGAGTTGAAGAAGATAAAGTATTGAGTGAAGAATTTCGTGTTGTAATGTTTTATGTGAGTGTTGTTTACGTATGTGGCGTATGTGTTTTTGTTTTGTGTTTGGTCAATGTAATGGAATGATAAGAGGAAATAAGCTAAACACATACGAGTAGGAGTGTTAGCTTATTTAATTTTAAGTGTTGTACTATCTTATGAGAGAAATAAATGTGTATTAAAGTTAACACATAGGAGTGTTAACTTACTCTATACATTGTAGTTCGTATTATAAGTTTACTTAATATATTTAGTTTATATATTACTCCCCAATAAAATAAAGTTGTTTTTTTTTTTTGGGAAATGTAAGAATTATATTAAAGCTCAATTACATTATAGGTCAATCACATATTCGTACTTTCTGAAGCCAAATTCTATCGGCATGTGTTAACTGAGCGACATTTAAGGTACAAAATCTACTTCGAATAGCCTTAACAACATTCCTAGCTACCACCTTCGGGTGAACAATATTACCTTCAACCCAACTTATATTTCGTTGGGACCAAATCATGTAGCATAGTGCCTGCAAGATAGCCCCAGTCCATCGCTTCCTCACTCGAGACCACCGTTTCCGACTGATAGCAATCCACCATTCCTTGAGATCTAAGCACAAACCCAATAACTCGGATACCTCCAGACATACACGTTGAGTAAAAGGAAATGAAGAGAAAACATGATCTGACGTTTCTATTGACTGAAGACAAATATAACAGAGCTCATCGGATGTCACTCCATATCTCAACAACTTGGTCTTCAACATTAAAACATTGCATACCATAAGGCAAGTTAAAAAATTGTGCTTACGTAATGCACAGTCATTCCACACCATACCGTACCACGGCACCTTCGGTTGCACAATACGTAGCCAAGAGTAGCAGCCCTTAACTGTGTAAATACCATCACCTACAACCTACCGATCTTCACAAAAACCAGCCCGAATAATCTCCTTAACCTGACATATTCGTTTCCAATGCCACGGTGAAGCTAATTCAACCAATCAGTACCTTTTAAGTACACATTATGTATCCACATGACCCACAACCTATTTGCTCTCATCGCAAGCCACCACAACACCACTTTACCCACCGACGCCACATTCCAATTTATACTATCCCTCAAACCCAAACCACCTTCTTTATTTGGCGAGCAAATTTTATCCCATGCAAGTGAAGCGCCTTTACTATACTCTGTGCATCCTTCCCATAAAAAATTCCTACATATAGTGTTTATTCTATTCAACACACCTTTAGGAATCAAGAAAATAGACACCCAGTAGGTGTAAAGTGTCGAGAGCATAGTCAACCGGCATACGATAGCTTACGAGGGCCTAGACCTCTGATACGATCAACAATCCGCTCCACCAACACAGCACAATCATTCTTACTTAGACGACCTGTAACAATAAGCACTCCAAGATAGGTGAAAGGTAATTTACCTTCTCGAAAACCAGAGACTCTTAAGATGTCAACTTTGAGAACCGCCCCCCATTACATTGAAATAAGCATTCGATTTCTCAGGGTTCATTTGGAGCCCGGATGCAAGAGCAAAAGAAGAGTAAGCTCTCAAAAGAACCATAATAGACTTAGGATCACCTTTACAGAAAAGCAGTATATCGTCGGCAAACATAAGGTGACTCAACTTGCTCTTTCGACGGAGAGGATGATAGGAAAATTCCATCATAGAAGTAGCACAACGAATAAGTCGAGTCAAGTACTCGATACACAGGGTAAAGAGTAAAGGAGAAAGAGGATCTCCCTGTCGTCGCAAAACCCGCTTCCCCTGAATAAACCCATGCATCTCACCATTAACATTAAGAGAATAGGAAGCAATGGTAACACACTCCATAATTGTAATCTGAAAATGAGGTGGAAAATTAAAAGCAACTAGTAGCTCTCTCAAAAATCTCCAGCTAATAGAATCGTAAGCCTTCATTAAGTCCATCTTGAATCGACATCTAGGAGAGACAGACGACCTACTATAGAGTCTTATAAGGTCCTGACACATGAGAATATTCTCCAAAATACTTCGTCCTCTCACAAAACCCCCTTGACAGGGATCAATGATATCGGGTAGAACGTCAGCTAACCTTGCATAGATAAGCTTGGAAATAACCTTATACACGATGTTACAGCATGCGATGGGACGATACTGTGTGACAGAAATAGCCAGCTTAGTTTTGGGCAGAAGAGTAAGTGTAGTAGCTCCAAGCTGTCGCAACAGTTTCCCAGAAATGAAAAAAATCCTTGATTGCATCGCTAACATCAGCTTCAACAATACTCCACGCTTTTTTTGAAAAAAGCACTAGTGTAGCTATCGGGACCCGGGCTCTTATTATTAAGAATAGAGAACAAAACAGCCTTAATCTCAGCATTAGAAACAGGTCGTAGCAGCTTATCCCAATGAGAACCGGAGCAAGTAATCCCTTGGCGAATGATAGCCACATTTGCCCCAGACGTTTCAACATCTGTGCCTAGGAGCTGCTCATAATACTCATAAAAGCGTGCTGCACTCCTTGAGGATCTGCCATAAAAGTGTCTTTGATGCCCTTGATAGCCACGATCTGATTTCGAACTCTTCTAGCTTTAATCGCCTCGTGAAAATATTTAGTATTTGCATCACCATCCTTTATCCAACTGGTTTTGGCTTTCTGACTCAAAAACGCAGTACAAGCGTCATTCAACTCCCTACATTCCACCAATGTTGCACGTTCCTGCACTAACCAGTATATGCTTAATATGTGATAAGCGACACAAATGTTTAATAACAACGATACACCATCAACAACCATGTCGGCCGGGTCTTTATTCCTCATCTTCTTCTAGATTAAAGATACGCAGATTTCTATTGCACAATAATCGCCAACACACAACTAAGAAACACATTTTTTTTCAGTATGATGAACTCACCTCTGCAACCACACTATTTAACCTAGCTAACTAAGTCGTTAAAAGGACTGGTTGCCCACACATCTAGTGCCGCAGAACAATCAAATAGGACATAATTAATTGATTCATGCTCTACTCCACATACATCACACCTTGTGTCCTAACAACACAGTCGTTGCGCGAAGAACGATTTCACCGCTAAAGTGTTCAGAAACACTCGCCAAATGAAGTGTGAAAGTTTCAGCGGCACTTGAATGTTGTAATTGTTTTCCAGCATTCTTTTGAATTCATGCCTTCGTCTTGTAACACCATCGGAGGTGCGACACTTAGACCGAGCGAATAACCTGATTTTACCGAATAAAAACCATTTTTCGATGGCCACCAGTACATATGGTCGTTTGGCAACGCTTTAACTAAAGGTATTTCCAGAACTAAATTCGATCACTTAATCTTCCGAGAGTACATGTCGTAAACGTTTTTCACACCATTCCGCATTCGATAGGTTGATAAACTTCGTCACTGTCATCATTTGATCAGCCTCATGGTTTAATTTTGGTACGTAGCTAGGTAGACCAAAAACAGACAAACACGCTAGCATATGAAACACGAAACGAAAAAAACTGACCAAAAACAGACAAACACGCAAGTACACGCAAACCTAGTAGGCCTACGTGGCTCAAGCTCAGCCACACGAACCAAAACACCAAACGTAATCGCTAGTGGTCTAGCGATTTGCCTACTAAATCGCCACTGAACAGGCGATTAGTAGAACAAATCGCCAAACCAGAGACGATTACATTATCCACCTTTTTTTAACACTGACGATTACCTCTTGTAATCGCTAGTACACAGGCGATTACAAAGGCAATCACTAGTACATGCGATTTGAAGAACTTCACTTGCAGCTCGACCAAAAACCGCTATAAATACCAACCTCTTTTCGACATTCAAAGCGGGACTCCCTCTCGAGCCCTCTCTTTCTCCTCTCTTTCTGTAATACACCATATTTCCGTATACTATATATTTTTAGGCCCGAGCTAATACAAAATTATATTATATAAATTTATTGAGTTTCCAAATAACTCAAATAATAATACTATTACTAATTACTAATACTATTAACAATAAGTCTCTCTTAAGACGGGTTATCCATCTTAAGCTTAAAACGGGTCAAGTACTCATCCACTTGCACACATAAGACAAAACACTTTACTTTTTTCTATACTTTTTACTTTTGTCTTATCCTAACTATTTGACCCGGTTACCCATTTTTATATGAGAATTTGTGTACTAAGGCTCTGTTTGGAAAAACTAGCTGAAAACTGAAAAACTAACTGAAAGCTAAAAAGGTACTTGAAACTAAAAAGCTAGCTGAATAAGTAATTGAAAATGTAGCTGAAAATAACAGACTGATAAGGTAGCTGAAATTATTATATTGTTTGGTAAAACAAGCTGAAATAATAACTGAAATAAATTAATTGACATAAAAGGGCATGATTTTTATTTTATGGATGGAGTTATAAGGGTATAATAGTAAACATCTTGTAACCAGCTAGCTTATTTTTTAATAAGCTACCTGAATTAGCTTTTTATTTCAGCTAGCTCAAATAAATTTTCAGCTAGCTGAAATTTTTTTCTGTCAACCCTCACCAAATACTTCTAGGTAAAATAGGTAGTTGAAATTTTGGTCATACCAGCTAGCTGGTCAAATAAGCTAGCTGATTTGTGCAACCAAACAGGGCCTAATAATAAGAGTCTAAATAAAATAAATGATCCGAAGAGTTTGAATAAAATCCTAAGTTCCTAACTCATTCTAATTTTTGTTTAAGTCAACAAAATGAGTCGACCAAATGTTCATTTCATCATTCTCTTCTCTTCTCTTTGTTCTTCTACTTTTTCTGTTACAACTAGAGCTGGCAAACCGGTGCACGGCCCGACAGGCGGCCCGAATCCGGACCGGTTTGGCACGGGCCCGATACGGCCCGATTTGGCAATTCGGGCTGACACGAGCACGGCCCGCCGTGCTGAATGCGTGCTTCGTAAAAAAAATAAGGAATTGGTCCGGCCCGGAACGAAACCCGGATTTGGGCCCGGTTTGGGCACGGCACGTAATGGCACGGATTGGCCCGATTTTTTGCTTCCTTCCAAGTTCCAACGGCTTAATTTTTTGGTTCCAAGACTACTTCCAACGGCTGATTCCTTTTTCTTTCTTTTGTTTTTTTAAAATTTTTTTTAACTCTAATTTATTTTCTATAAATACCCATATTTTCAATTCATTTTCCACAACTCAATCCAACTCTTCTTCTCAATTTCTCATCTTCAATTTTCAACTTAATCTTACATTCTTACAAAAAAATATACCTTAAAAATATTATATAAAATTATTAATACTAAATTATTTTAGCAATATAAAAAAAATTGTGTTACTCATAATAATCGGGCTTACAAAATTGGTGGAGTTTACACCTTGTCTTCGAATTTTACAATCCGTCATCCAAATATCCAATACTCCTATAGCTTTGTTTGCAATTTCTAACTTTATACTCCGTATTTATTTATTTGCGTAATTAGTTTAATTATTTATTTGCTATATTAGTTAAATTATTTACTTGCATATTCACTACTTAAGTACTTAATAATCACTACTTAGTAATCACTAAATCTATCATCTACTTTCTAGCTTTGTTTAATTATCTACTTGCATATTCACTAAGTAGTCACTAAATCACTAATCACTATGGATCCTAATTCTCAACACCCTTATAATTCTAAGAGAGCACGTGTTACGACTTCGACCCAACCGGAATCACCCACCCCCGTAACACCACAAACTCAAACATTTAACATGAACCAATGGGCGGGTTTTAATCCTTCAGAGTTACAAAATATTCACTGGTCAAATCAAAATCTGACTCCTTTCGGTGTTAATCCTACAAATCTATTTTCACCTCACACATCGCCGACAATTTTTGAAAATGTACCCGACATGAGTCAATTTACAAGTCCTTACCCACCGTTCGACCAACCAATTAGACCACATGCTATCAGACCTCAACCAATGTTTCCATTTTCGAATCCAAGTCAATTTTCACAACGGTCCTAAGAAGGGTCTTCCACTTACTCACAACCCGAGAGCTCGACCCAACCTGAATCCTCCAGCCAACCTGAATCCTCAACCCATACTATTGACACACAGCCTGATCCAGCGGAACCTTTACTCCCCAACAATACCGATGAATGGATGACCGAATCTGAAATGTTAAAAGTAATAAGTAGAAAAAACTCTAGTGTTGCATGGCCACATTATATCTTAACTACAGACAAAGCAAAAGCTAAGTGTAGCTATTGAAACACAATATACACAGCTAGGTCGAAAAATGGCACCGATCACCTAATTAGACACCTAACTAATAAATGTACAGCAATTCCGCAACCTGGGCAAAGAACAATGGATGACTTTTTGGCTCGACCCAATGCCCCTGAACAATATAAATATGATTATAATGAATGTAGCGCAAAATTTTCTAGAATGATTATCCAAACAGAAGAACCATTTTTACTTGCGGAACGTAATGCATTTAACAGATATGTTAAAAAGAACCAACCAGAGCATAAACCTACGGGTAGAAGAACAGTTAGAAGTAATGCAATGTAACAATATTGTACATTAAAACATAAATTAATTGCCGATTTTGAAAACTTAACATGTTAATTTAACTTAACTGCTGATGCATGGGATTCTGGTGTTGAGTACTCATATATATGTATTACCGCTCATTGCGTAGATCGTGAGTGGAATTTACAAAAACGAATTATTTCTTTTTCTAAATTAGAATTTCCACATTACGCGATTAACATGCATAACATTATTACGAGCAGCATTAATGAATATAATATTAGATCTAAAATATTAACCGTCACTATTGATAATGCAACGAGTATGACCGCTGTGGCTAATATGTTGAAAAATAGCTTAGAATCTGTATTATTGAATGGTGATCTGTTGCATGTGAGATGTGCTTGTCACGTTTTAAACTTATGTGTTAGAGACGGTCTTGAAGGTCTTAAGCAATATCATTCAATTTTTAAACATGTTGTTCTTCACTTGAATCGAGCAAGTCAAGACGTCAAGAATGGCAAAATTATTGTAAATCTGTAGGTGTTAAGTATAGAAAATTTCCAATGGAAAACAACACTAGGTGGAATTCTATGTATATTATGTTATCTGCTTGTATTGAGTATAAACAACCTCTTACTGCATTTTGGAATGGTGTTTTTCCTGATAGTCCAATACTTGAGAACCATTGGAACAATATGGAGATGTACGTTGATTTTTTGTGTGCTTTTATGGATGCCACTAAATCTTTTTCACATGTATATAAAACCACCGCCCCATATTTTCTTGGTAACATTATTACCATTGCCGAACTTTTTCATAAATACCGTGGTCAAGAGTCTTACCTTGGGTTTCTTCCCAAAATGGAGGAAAAATTTCTCAAATATTGGACGGATATTCCTTATGTTTATGTTTTTGCTGTTATTTTAGACCCTAGGTGGAAATTTGACGGAGCTATATCGTTAGTTACTATTTATAAACAATTAATGAACATAGATTTTGATCTGGATTTGTAAAAAGATGAAATTAGACAATTTTTTTTTTTTAATGTATATAACCACTATGAGTCTCGTATTGGTGCCTCAACTCGTCCACCTTCCCGTGCAAGTTCTAGTGGTGCTGGTGGTAGTAGAGCTTTTGCAGGAGCAATCCTTAACAAACTTAAGGGTCTAGTTAGTCAGCTACGGCCGGATGTAGCACAATCTACTAGTACTACATCCGACTTGGCCGAGTATCATATGTATATTAACTAAGATTATCTTCCTTCTTTTACAGATAAGGAGGCAAACGTGTTGGATCTTTTGCTTTGGTGGAAAGGACAACGTAGACAACTTCTAGTGATGTCTGCAAAGGCGCAAGACTTTTTAAGCATTCAAGTATCGTCGGTTGCAGCTGAAAGGGCATTTAGTGCATCTAAACGGGTGTTGGACGAAAAAAGAACTAGTTTGAGGTCAGATACACTTGAAATGTGTGTGTGCTACAAAGATTGGATGGATGCCGAAGAAAGAACGCAAGGGATGGAGAACGAAGACGAGGAAACTAGTACCGAATCCAACGCTTAATAAATTTGTAATTTAATATTAATACATTTGTACAATAAAGAGGGCATAAATTTAGTGTATTTGCGTTTTCAATCATTTTAATAGAATTTTTAGTGCTTTCTCAATTCATAATTTCTAATTTTTATCGTTTATTACTCTTTCGTCGCTACTTATTCTTTTTATGAGTTTATATAAAAATTCAACTACATAATAATATATAAAAATTCAAAAACTAACTTCTAATAATAAAAACTAACTTGTAATTAAAAAAACTAACTTATAATTACAACTACAACTCCGAAAATACCGAAATAAATATCAAATAATAGTTAAAAAAACAAATCAGTGGAAAATTCGGCCGGCTCGATTTCGGCCCGAGTTGGGCCCAAACACGTCCCGTGTAACAGCCGATGTTGTCCGAGGTTATTCGGGCTGGGTTCGAGGTTATTCGAGCCGGGTTCGAGGTTATTCGGGCCCGGTAACCCCATTGAAGAGCTTCATATGTTGGCTCAAGTGACAAAGTGGTTAAAAGGATTGTAAGTACTACTCATATCAACAAGATGCATCTTCTTTTCTGGTGGCTCATCTTAAGAACTTTTCATTTAAGCGTGCTTGCTGGAGAGTAGTCTTGGGATGGGTGACCTCCTAGGAAGTTCTCAGGATGCGCACGAGTGAGGACAAAGTGCGCTGGAAAGGACCCGTGTTGATGCATGGGCGATGTCTGTGACTGGCAAGCTACGTGAATAACATTTCGGCCTTTGGTTGGGGCCGGGGTGTTACAAATGGTATCAGAGCAACCCGGCGACCGTGTGGTCGAATCCTATGTCTTGTTGGCCAAGTATGCACCTAGCTGGGGAGGATTCTGGAATGCTATACTGTAAGTAGCGACCAGGCGCAACGAGGACGTTGTGTTGAGGTTATTCGGGCCGGGTTCGAGGTTATTCAAGCCGGGTTCGAGGTTATTCGAGCCGGGTTCGAGGTTATTCGGGTCCGGTAACCCCGTTGAAGAGGTTCATGTGTTGGCTCAAGTGACAAAGTGCTTAAAAGGATTGTAAGTACTACTATGCATCTTCTTTTCTGGTGGCTCATCTTAAGAACTCTTCAGTTAAGCATGCTTGCTGGAGAGTAGTCTTGGGATGGTTGACCACCTGGGAAGTTCTCAGGATGCGCACGAGTGAGGACAAAGTGTTGGGGTTAGTGTGCTCCACAGTTAGTGCAATAACACTAATAAATCTCTAAAGGTACACAGGGTACATTTTGTATTTAATCTGTTGATTAACGTTTATCGATAACGGTTGGCTTGCTAGATAAGTTTGACGTTATTGTCATACAGATGGCGGTGATCAACTGGTCCCTAAGAGTCACACCTAAAGGATGTGTTTGAGAGATATGATTATTTGAGAAAATGATCATATTGATGCCTTACTTAATGACTAAACGGTTAGTCAGTGTTGTTGACTAAAAGGTTAGTCAAATGTGACTAAAATGTTAGTCAACTGTGATGATGTTACTGACTAAAATGTTAGTTAGTGTAATGTTGGTACGGCTATTTAATAATGATTAAATAATTTTAGCTAATGCGAATTAAATGTAATTCGTGAATTGAATATAAAATGTTATATTTAATTGTTGTGTATAATGCAAGCTAATTGAATATAAACCGTTATAATTAATTAGTAAATTATAAATATAAGGATATTTATAATATATTATAGTCGGTCCATACAGATGACACTAGTAATATATTGCATTATATTATAAGCTAAAATGATCATAGGAAAAGTGTCCAGATACATTCTAGATAGTCTAGATACGTTTTCTTGATCAATAAGTTATTGTATTTGAGGAGAATAATATCTCCCCAAATACTTGAGAGGAGGCCGGCCATATGGAAGTTGGGAGAGTATATTTACTTTCCTAATTCCACTCTAATTCTAATTTGATTGATTCACAAAATTTACAACACAAAAAAACTAGAGAGAAAAATCAGTTTTTCCTCTTAAAAAATTCTCTAGCAATTCAAGGGCATATCTTAGACTCATCTTGGGTGTTTCAATTAGGAGATACCATACTTTTGGTATTGTTCTTAGGCCAATTAATTAGGATTAAAAGGTTAATTCTAAATCTCTTTATTATGTTATGCAATTTCAATTTATGACTTTAAATCTTATAAAAGTTTTCATTATAATCCTGTGATTTTAAAGGTCTATATACCGATATAAACCTACAAGTGGTATCAGAGCCTTAGGGCATATGAAATTTTTATAAGGTTTTCATAAAAATCGATTTTGTGTAAATTTTATTCAATTTTGATGTTTGGCCGAATTGATTTTAAAAGGGCCGTATGTTGTTCATGTATGTGCCGTATGTTTTGCTTAATTTTTGGCTTAATTTGGTCTATTTGATTCATATTTATCTATGTTTTAAGATGTTAAAACTATAATATATGATTTTGTATAGGTTTTGATTTAATACTGATTGAATTAAAACTTAAAAGGACCAAATTTGTGTATGTTGATGAACATATAATGTTGTTAATCATTAGATCTACTAATTTAAGATGTTTAATCTAAAAAGTTATTTTGATTATCTTAAGTCAATGTTTAATACGGATTAAAATTGAGTAAGTATCGATCTAATCATTAACGTAATCGAATTAAAACGGTTTAATTCATTGATTCATTTGCATGGCCAAATTGAATTTTTATTTTACGTAAATATTTTATTTATTTATTTTTTTTTTAAATTGGCCGAAAGTAGTTTTTTTTTAATATAAAAAAAAAAAAATTTAAATCGGCTTGTGTATTGTTTTGGCCGGTTTTTTTGGTTTGTTTTGGCCAAAAGTTTTTCAATTTTTGGAAATTTTATTTTATGTAATATTTGTTATAAAGATAACATATATTTTTAGTTATTATGAAAAGGTTCATAATATTTGATACCATATATTTTAAAAAGGTTTAAAATATTTGTGACCTAATTTATGTTATACGGATAATATAAATTTTGGATTATTGTTTGATTAAGATATTATGAACAATTAAGGAATTGTTGCATAATGATAATCATTTAAAAAGGGTGGTTTGGATTTAATCAATTTGTATGCATTGATTTTATTATGTTTAGTTGATGCTATTTATATATGTTTGTGAATGAATGTTTGAATGGATGGTTTATTTTACGCATTATTTTTGTACAAACGGTTGTAATTTACTAGTGTGACCTTAGAAGATTATGTTTTCGTAATGAAGGAAACACAATTTTGGTTGTATTTTTGAGATCTCGAATCTCCCATCTTGTAATATTTTTAATTTTGGCATATTTTGAATTAGAATGTAAATAGGTTTATTTTGTAATTCAAAAATGTAATTTTGAGAAGATTCAAGATTGAAGATTCAAGATGGACTCCCACTTAAAGCCCAAGATGAAGAATGAAGACAGCTTTAGGGTCCATGGATGGATTCCAATTTGTATTTGTCTTTATTTTCATAGGGATAGGCCACACTAGGTGTTTTTCTTTTTGCGTTTTCTTTACCGTTTTTCATTGCATTCACGTTAGTTTGTAGCATCATATTCCGCCTAAACTAAACCAAACCACCTAATATGCATGAATATGGATCATATAGTTGCATTTTATATCATGGACATACGGATGTCACTCGTTTTAGGGCTATCACCTCAAATTAATCATTCACGAAATGCTAGATATTTGTTCACTTAAAATGAATTAAAATGAGATGATGGGACCTTCCTCTATTAATAAAATTGAGATTAGTCTTTATAGGAAAAGCATGCTATGAGCCCCTTCTTCGTCGGTAGGCATGTAGGACCTTACTCTCCACATGACCCCTTCTACGTTGGGTAAGTAGTATGCGTTGACCTATTTTACCTCAACACTATAGTTCGAGTAATATCTCGTAGTTATGGTGGACTAATAGATAAGATTTCTTGAAATCTATCGACCAAGAATTCTAACAGTAGAATTAGCCAAGAGGTTGGCTTATCAATTTAAAGAAATTGAGTCTTGGGATCATTTATATAATTCTCGAGGGAGGTCGATTATATGAGTGCACGAGTCATTACATTAAAATGTTATTGTTTTTGACTTAAATTTTTAAAACGATGTTTTCTTATCTTCTCGCTTCTTCTCTCTTTTCACAGTATCGAATTCGTTATATACAGATATAACTACTATAACAAATGGCTGTACGTACTGACGAACCAATGCCAAGTGCCACACTAACACGCGAATCATGGCTTAGAATTTTCATGGACAGCATGAATCAGTCCACTCGACTGAAGAGTGATGGGTCCAATTTTTCTGATTGGGAGGCCGCATTACGGAATGCAGCCATAGCTGACGGCAAGCTCAAGTACTTGACTGAGCCACTGCCGACTAAACCAGCTCCCGATGCAGGAGCAAATGATCTCTATCTTTACAATGATTTCATGATGGAGGCGGGTGCGTTACAGAACGTACTCATCTATGCAATGGAATCCAATTTGCAAAGACGGTTCATAACCCAAGGTGCAAACAAGATTTTCACCACCCTAACAAAAGAATTCTCGAAAGCACCGAGAATTAAGAGTTACGAGTATACTACTCGTTTCTTTGAGGCTAGACTCCAGAAGGGCCAACCGGTTGGCCCACACCTTCTCGACATGATCGAGAACGTTGAGAAACTGGAGGAGCTTGGTTGCAAGATCGATGAGAAGATCATCGTTGATCGAGTGCTTCACTCTCTTCATGATGGGTATGCCCTCTATAGGGCAAACTATTATATGGATGACATGCAGAAAAGTCTGCACGAACTACATTCACTCCTCGTACAGACGGAGAGTGATCTGAAGTTGAGTGGGAGCATGAAACAGGATGTTCTCATGATTGGCAACAAGAAGGGTAAGGGTAAGGCTCCGGCTAACCTAACTGTAGGAAAGCCGAAATTTAAGAAGCCAGTGGTTGCGAAGAGTGGGCCTGGTGAGTCTAGCGGTAGCTCACAAGGCAAGGCAAAAGCAAAACATAGCATGGAGTGCCACCATTGCCACAAGTCTGGGCATTGGAGGTGGAACTGTCCCGTGTATGCTGAGGACATAAAAGCAGGCCACGTCATTCCTGTTGGTATGTCTTCTTTTATTCATATGATTGAGATTAACCATGCAAGTTTCGGAACTTGGGTACTTGATACTGGTTGTGGTTCTCATCTGTGCGAGTGGGGAATGGAGCAATAGTTGCTGCCGTTTCAGTAGGAACATATGTAATCCAACTCCCGAGCGGATTTTAGTTATTACTGAATAACTATTACTATGTACCTAGTTTATCCAAAACATTATTCCTGTATCCGTACTTGATAAAGACGGATTTTCGTTTTAAAGAATAATAGCTGTATTTTCTCTTTAAACGATATGATTCATGGTAAAACAGTTTCCATGAACGAATTTATGTTTTAGATCAAACCACAGAATATAATGCATGTGAGTAACAAGAAAGCAAAGGTTGGTGACAAGATCAAACATATCTATGGCATTGCCGTATGGGACACATGAATGAGAAACACGTGGAAAAGCTCATTGATAATGGGACAATCGCCCCATTTGACTATGAAACTTTTGGCACATGTGAATCATGTCTCATAAGTAAAATGTCTCGAATTTCCTTCAAAGGTGTTGGAATGCGCGCTGCTGACCTATTAGGACTCATACATACTGATGTGTGCGGACCTATGTCAATCAACGCTAGAGATGGCTATAGATATTTTATCACTTTCACGGACGATTTGAGTAGATATGGTTATGTCTACTTAATGAAGCATAAAAGTGAGTCCTTTGACAAGTTCAAAGAGTTCCAGAATAAGGTTGAGAACCAACTGGATGGAAAGATAAAAGTACTACGTTCAGATCGTGGTGGCGAATATCTTTCAACTGAGTTTGATCAACACCTGAAAGACCGCGGGATAGTACTACAGTTAACTCCACCCGGAACACCACAACTGTATGGTGTGTCCGAACGCAGGAATCGAACATTGCTTGATATGGTTCGATCCATGATGAGTCACACGGTTGTACCTAACTCATTATGGGGCTATGCTCTTTTGTCAGCTGCTCTTATACTAAACCGAAGTCCGACTAAAGCTGTTGACAAGACTCCATACGAGTTATGGAAGGGAACGGTCCCTAACTTGTCCTTTATTCGGGTTTGGGGGTGCGAGGCTTATGTCAAGTAGTTGACACAAGGATAAGCTCGGCCCGCGATCGGTCAAGACATACTTTATTGGTTATCCAAAAGGAATGTTTGGTCATTACTTCTATTCGCCCACAGAACCGAGTTTTGTTGCGGCTAGTGCGAAGTTCTTAGAGAAAGAGTTTCTCGAAGACAAGAGAAGTAATAGAACCTTCGATCTGTCGGAGATTCCTGAACCAACAACCGAGCAACCAATGGAGGAAACTGTTCCTTCTTCGTCTGCTACGGTTAATATTCCCTTGGAACCCAGAAGGTCGGGTACACTCTCCATTCCTCCAAATAGATACATCGGTATGGTTGAGGAGAATGGGAGAGACGACGCTTTACTCCTTGAGAGTAACGAACCCGTAACCTATAAAGGTGCCATGACGTGTTCTGACTCAAAGCTATGGCAAGAAGCCATGCAATCCGAGATGGACTCTATGTACGAGAACAATGTATGGGATCTGGTTGACTTACCTAATAAGGCTAGGCCTCTTCAGTGCAAATGGCTTTACAAGATAAAGCGATCTGTAGAAGGACAACCAGATATATACAAGGCACGACTAGTGGCAAAGGGTTTCACACAAGTGCAAGGGTTGCACTATGATGAGATCTTTGCACCCGTAGTCATGTTTCGTTCTATTCGGATTGTCTTAGCGATTGCCGCATTTCATGACTATGAAATTTGGCAAATGGACGTGAAAACCGCCTTCATAAACGGTTATTTGGAGGAGGAGTTGTACATGGTACAACCCGAAGGTTACACTGATCCTGAAAATCCTAAGAAGATTTGCAAGCTTAAGCGTTCCATCTATGGACTTAAGCAAGCTTCACGGAGTTGGAATCATCGCTTCGACCAAGTGATAAATGAGAATGGATTCACTCGATCGGTCGAGGAACCATGTCTATATATCAAGTCGAGTGGGAGCACGATTGTCTTCCTAATACTGTATGTCGATGACATACTTTTGATTGGGAATGATATACCTCTCTTAACTTCGGTAAAAGTTTGGTTACAGAACCATTTCCAGATGAAAGATCTGAGTGAGGCACAACGAATTTTGGAGATCCGTATCTATAGAGATAGATCACGACGGATGTTATCCCTCAGTCAGGAGTCTTATATAGATAAGATTCTTGAGATATTCAGTATGACCAAGTCATGTTCCTTATGCTTCGGCAGTAGGATCGATCATGTATGCCATAATATGCTCACGTACAGACGTGGCATCCGAAATGGGTATTGACTTATGGAGGTGCTATAAGGCTATCTTGCTTGTCGATTCTTGTGACGCTAACTTCCACACGAATCGAGATGACTCGATATCTCAGCTCGGATTCGTCTTTACTCTTTATGGCACTGCGGTCAGCAAAACAGTTCCAAAATATAGTGTCATAGTAGATTCTACGACTGTGTCCGAGTACTATGCTATTTAGTTGCAGGGGAAGCTGTATGGATGCGTCAGTTCTTACAAGGACTAACTGTAGTTCCTAGTTCGAATGACACTATCACCATCTATTATATTAATAGAGGTGCCATCTTCCAGGCTAAAGAGCCTAAAGTCCAAAGAACTAGTCTAGATATGCGTCGGTATATGATAAGCATGAAGGGCACGTTATCTTCATGAGAATTGAACGTGTTCCTGGTTATAATAGTACTTGACATGGATTGGATAAATGTATCTTTTTCATATACTATTTCTAACATCATCGTTTTGTTTTATATATTGTTTTTCATGAGGGTTGTGCAGACAACGTTGAACACCTCAAAGTGAACTGAATTACCTTATATTTTGTTTTGGTCCGTGGTCGCCTACACGAGCTGATAACTCTGGCAATCATTTTGTGACGTCAATTGATGGTGGGTTCAACGAGCCATAAGTCAAACTGTTGACTGATCAATCACAGATGCGGGTTTACTGAAATCGCGCAGGACATTTTTGTGACGACTACATGGAGTCCTAAATGTTTCAGAACATTAGGTGCCTGGTCGTGGATAGGACATCCATAGTGTTCCTAGAGTCGATTCTTTTGACTATCGACTGTCTCTTGAGATTAAGGCAGATTTTGGGTGACTTTGGTTTCTTTCTCACGGTCGACCGTAACAGGAGGCCAAGTAGATTTTCACTGGGTCATTTCATGCTGCGCTTACATCTGCAGGATTCGAGTTGAGGAAAATATCCAACTTCTATCGAGTTATAATACTTTTTCTCAGGGCCACTCGAGGAGCTGTAACTGAAAATGCATGGCCATGCTCGAATATTGATTCGTTTATCAGTTAAGTTACTCTCTAGTCGGGGAAACCACTCTTGATCTTGATCGCCATGAACTACGACCTTTGAAAGTACGGACTTTGCAAATTGGTTTACATTGAGTGGGAGAAATTTATTATGGATATGAGAATCGGTTATCGCACCTACACTTGTACGGACAAGTGGGAGATTGTTGGGGTTAGTGTCCTCCACAGTTAGTGCAATAACACTAATAAATCTCTAAAGGTACACAGGGTACATTTTGTATTTAATCAGTTGATTAACGTTTATCGATAACGGTTGGCTTGCTAGATAAGTTTGACGTTATTGTCATACAGATGGCGGTGATCAACTGGTCCCTAAGAGTCACACCTAAAGGATGTGTTTGAGAGATATGATTATTTGAGAAAATGATCATATTGATGCCTTACTTAATGACTAAACGGTTAGTCAGTGTTGTTGACTAAAAGGTTAGTCAAATGTGACTAAAATGTTAGTCAACTGTGATGATGTTACTGACTAAAATGTTAGTCAGTGTAATGTTGGTACGGCTATTTAATACTGATTAAATAATTTTAGCTAATGCGAATTAAATGTAATTCGTGAATTGAATATAAAATGTTATATTTAATTGTTGTGTATAATGCAAGCTAATTGAATATAAACCGTTATAATTAATTAGTAAATTATAAATATAAGGATATTTATAATATATTATAGTCGGTCCATACAGATGACACTAGTAATATATTGCATTATATTATAAGCTAAAATGATCATAGGAAAAGTGTCCAGATACATTCTAGATAGTCTAGATACGTTTTCTTGATCAATAAGTTATTGTATTTGAGGAGAATAATATCTCCCCAAATACTTGAGAGGAGGCCGGCCATATGGAAGTTGGGAGAGTATATTTACTTTCCTAATTCCACTCTAATTCTAATTTGATTGATTCACAAAATTTACAACACAAAAAAACTAGAGAGAAAAATCAGTTTTTCCTCTTAAAAAATTCTCTAGCAATTCAAGGGCATATCTTAGACTCATCTTGGGTGTTTCAATTAGGAGATACCATACTTTTGGTATTGTTCTTAGGCCAATTAACTAGGATTAAAAGGTTAATTCTAAATCTCTTTATTATGTTATGCAATTTCAATTTATGACTTTAAATCTTATAAAAGTTTTCATTATAATCCTGTGATTTTAAAGGTCTATATACCGATATAAACCTACACAAAGTGCGCTGAAAAGGACCCGTGTTGGTCTGTGGGCGATGTACGCAGCCTGGGAGCTACCGTGAATAACATTTCGGCCTTTGGTTGGGGTCGGGGTGTTACAGCGCGAGCCCGGCACGAATTTTTCCGTGTCAGTCCCGGGCCTCGGTTCACAAAAAAAAAAAAATTGGCCCGGCCCGATCACGGCCCGAAGGCACGAAAACCGTGCTTTGGGCGGGCCAAATAATTTTCTGGGCACGACGGGCCGGCCCAAAGCACGGCACGGCCCGTTTTTTGCCAGCTCTAGTTACAACTCGTCATTATCATCATCATCATCATCATCATCATCATCATCTGTTGTAGCATCAGTCATCATCATCGTCACCTCGTCATCAATCATTGTCGTCTTTTGTCGCGGTTCGCTACCTTGGCCACTGCACTTGCGTATTTTCAGTCATTTTTCTCGAATTCCTCCATGTTAGGCTTTAGTTAGTCGTAATTTCTCGAGTTTGAGCCTTATTAATCGGATATTAGAAGGTACAATTCGTCCTTGCTATTTCAACTTCGATCTTCGTCATTCTAGACCTAATTTTTAGGGCTTTTTGATTTTGAGCCGATTTTCTTGATTTTAAGTGTTGATTAGCTAGATTTAGTGGAGTAATTGATAGTAATGTGGTTCGATTGTAGAGTTGTAGGAGTTCCAGCGTTTTAAGGCACTTTTGAGTTCGAGTTTACGGTTTTCTCTTCGAAAAGGTAAGGGCTTTCCTTACTTAGTCTAGTATTACGTTTTTTGTGCGTGAATGTGTGTGTCGGTGTAGTTATGTGTGTGTTGAGCTCATGGCCAACTGTGAAGCTATTATTACTCTGCCGCTTTTTCTAACCTCGCCATCAAGTTATTTCATGTTGCTCATCTTCTTTGAGTCTCATTCTTCTTTGGTTTGACATGGGTGTGTGATGTGTAGTGTTACATAGGCTTGTGTTTGAGTGTGTGTGACGTGTTAGAGCTGCTGCTTGTTGTGGTGCTCGGGTGTCACCTTGCCAAAGCTAGGAGTCGCTGGCCGTATATGATAATAACTTGATAATATTGTGTAGAGTTGTGTAGTTGAGTATGTAATGAAGGTGTTATGTAGACTGTATATGGGTTTGAGTGTGGATTTGTGTTGTAGCTGATGGTCGTTTACAAATCGTGTATTTGGAGTATTATGGTTTGAGTAATTGTCGTTTAATGATTGTATGAAATGTTTGTTTGGTAATGCTTCATTTAAAGTTCCTTTGTATATGAACTTATGGAAGCTTACACGTATGTGTCTTATATATGTGAGTGTTTTGTGCGATCAATATTGTGTTTTAATGTGTGTCTATTGTATGGGATATGTGAAGGTGTAATTGTGTTGTAAAGTTGGAAGGAGCTATGGAATGAGATTGAGACAAAAAGCAAGTACGTAATGAGAATTTGAAATGTTATATTATTCTATGTGTATAAGGAAGCAGTGTGGGAAATGTACGATTCACTTGTTACCCACGGAGACTCATACGATGGTGTTAAACAGGTTAGAATTGCTTGTGGTTTGCTAGCTTGTAAGCATGTTATGGAGTTGATTGGCTATATGAGCAATTTCAGTCGATAAGGCTGTTTTGAGCTTTGGAACCATTGTTATATTGATGTCGAACTATTATTTTTATACTGTCTTACATATGTATGCTAAGTTTTAGAAACGTTCTCTAGCCATGTCGCGAAGTACGTCCATGTGAGTTTGTATAATGTGATTATGAATAAATGGTAACGTTGATTATAAGTGTATGATTATATTGATTACGAGTGAATGATTATATTGATTATGAGTGGATGATAATGTTGATTATGAGTGCATGATAATAATGATTACGAGTGGAGATGATATTGATTATGAGTGAACGACGATGACGATGACTATGTGTGTAGTGCGATGTTGAAATACGGGTGAATGATAATGCTAAACTTGAGTGATATACGATTGTTCACGAGAGTTGTTGGTGATGAGGCGGCTACGCGGTTCGATCTGTAGGAGTCACACAGTGGGGCATTTTAACTCTTTTGTTGCTTGTTTGAAACGTCCGAGTAAGAGCTTGTGATCTGAATTTCCTTTATAAACTGGGTTTTTGAACGACTTTTAGTCTTCGTGTATCTTCTCCTCCTTTACAATTTATATGAATGTTGTGAAGGCTAGCTAGGGTGTTTTTGGTTGTTTTTCTCTTTTATTCCCCCACCCTCTTAAGTACTCAGACGCGTGCTGTTTGAGTGCTGGGCTCGAGGCTGGGACATCACTCTTGTGTCAGTGTTTAGATATTTTGGACCCTTTGGTCGTGTTTTGTTTAGACTTCGTTTTGGGCCTGCAGGCCTCGATTTTATTTCCAGGCGACTCTTGATGTTCTATGCCCTATTAATGTGGGGTTGGCAATGCCCTAATTTAGGTGGGGCCCGCCTTGCCTGAATGGGGCCGTTACACTTTCTCTCACTACCTTTTCACTTTTGACACCGACTCGGACAAATGGGTTACATTAACTTGACTCAATATTGGCATTGCGAACCCGTATTCATAATACGGTTGTAGCAATTCGGACTCCTAATTCGTCTTACCCCGCTAATATCGCATAAGCAACGACTCAAATAAAATGAACTAACGTACACCACTTTACATTAATCAAATTCTCATTCATGCATCAAACATGACTAAACCTGATTTCCACAAAACTTGTACCGTCTTCATTAGTCTTTAAACATGCAAAACTGAGGGTTTTAAACAAACTTTTCCTGACACATGAGTAGGAGAATAGCATTTACGCGATAATTCAAGCAATGAATTATCGCTTTATGTACATTTCCATAGCAACCCGTCATAGCTCTGGCGATTACTCTAGCTTTTACGTGTATTTATCGAGTCAAATATCGCACTTGTTCATAGCGGTTTGCATTTGCTCAAACATCAATTTATACACCGTTTTCAAGCAAGTAGAAGCTAATTTTACGTAGGCTTTTTTTATTACAGTTTTTCATAACGCATTTCGACAAACTTTCAGAAAGTACCCTAACTCCGAATCCGCTATGGTTTCACAATTGCCTTAGACAGATAGTTATCGATACGCCTTGAACTCTAAGATTCACGTATTCGAGTCCAAGGCGCATTAACCGGATTCCAAATTACCTCATAATTTGGTGGCGACTCTGAAAGTAACTTTTAAAAGATTTTCGACATTTCTTTAAAAGGTTTTAATCAAATTAAGCAATGATATCCCTTTAGCATCTCGCGCATTTTACAAGTGCATTTCTCGCGTAGCGTCCGCCCCCATTCGGACGGGTCCGCGCGAGGCGCCGAGGAGGGGTCCTGATTCCGGTACCTTCAATAGTCATTAATCTAGGTGGATCTTCTGCTTCTTGAAAACCATAACCCTTCCCTTGCCAATTACAACTAACATCACTAACCTCCAGTCCATTGAATCCATTATGAATAGCCCACTACCGCATCCTATGCCTAGATCAACAACAAACTCTCATTCACACCTATGCCAAGATTATAATATTAAGAGCGATAAATTTCTCTTTGCTTCGCTCAACGTTTTTTATGTTAGGTTGTAACTATCTTGTTGCCTGAGTTTATTCCGTACACAATGACATCACCACCGCCCTACACCTCCCTGAAAGTAACTTGTCATTGGCCGTGGTTGCTAGATTAACCATTTTGGCATGTTGTTTTGACAATCGCCACCGCCCTACACCTCCCTATATCCTGCCATCGATCACCTTTTTCCTCTCCCTCTCCGTCTTAAGTACGCCTCTACAACCAACCGTACTTGATACCTCAGATGGTATGACTACATTGGATAATGTTCGTACCACTAACCATGACTGCCTCTGTATCGAAGTGCGTCAGATGAGTACATTGTTATTTGGTTTAGTATACGCATGAAAACTGTCTGTCGAGTCCTATACGCACGAAACATTTGATTGACGAGTCCTATACGCACGAAAGAGTTGACTGGTGAGTCCTAAACGCAATGAAAAGTTGTCTGGCGAGACTTATATGCACAAAATGTTGACTAGAAAATCCTATTCGCAAGAAGAAGATAATTGACGAGTTCGAACAAAGTGGCGTCCTCGTTGGCCAAGTAATTATATCATTTTTTTTCCACCTACTTTTCCAATCGTAACCTTGGTATCACTACTGTTACGATTACGGGAGGATATTGGAGGTGTAACACCCCGGCCCTTACTAGAGGCCGAAATGTCATTCACGATAGCTTACCAGGCTACGTACATCGCCCACAAACCAACAAGAATCTTTCCAACACATTTTGTCCTCACTCGTGCGCATCCTAGAAAACTTTTCAGGAGGTCACCCATCTTAAGATTACTCTTCAGTAAACACGCTTAACTGAAGATTCCTTAAGATGAGCCACCAGAAAAGAAGATGCATCTTGTTGATACGAGTAGTACTTACAATCACTTTAAGCACTAAGTCACTTGAGCTATTACATGAACCTAGTCAACGGGGTACCCAGCCTGAATAACCGCTCGGACAAAACCGGGTATTACCCCCCCCCCCCCCTCCCCCACTTGAAAAACGCAACGTTCTCGTTACGCCTGGTTGCTACCCGTTGTATAGAATCCCAGAATCCTCCCCAACTAGATGCGTACCTTGCCAACAAGAACACATGATCTCCACATGGTTGCTAAGTTGCTCTGATACCATTTGTAACATTCTGACCTTTAGTTGGGGTTGGAGTGTTACAAGTACACTTTTAATTAGGTCTACTACAATTAAAGTCATTAAGTGTAGAATTTATGTTTTGACTTTTGAGTATCGTGTAATGTTAGATATAATCTCCATTTGGTGTGTATGATAATCAACATCAAACCTAAACATATGAGGTTACCATTGTTTGACTTAATTGGACATGAATTATATTTTTGAAAGGTATAAAATCTCATGAAGTGTATATTTAAAAGGTTGTTTAGCAATAAAAATATAATTTGATAAAAGCTCGCACCTTTTATAAAAAATTTGAATAGAAATATATATAATTTGATTAATTGCCAACCTTTCCTAAACACGATTTTAAATGAGGTAATCTGATATCTTCCATCTTTTGAATATATTTTTTTTAAATCTCTTACTTTTTGCGCACGAAAATGCATTTTTTTTGCGAAAATTAAACATTTCTTTTTAAATATTTTCATTACCAAATGTAATCTAACGTGCACAGCAACTCAAAATGTGAAAAGACAAAACGAAAATTTAATAAAAGGTAGGAATTTTTAAATAATTGTTTATAAAATGTGAGAGTTTTTCAAATTTGTTATAAAAGGTGAGAAATATCAAATAATCCTATATCATTTTGAAACATATCAAAATAGTGTTTTTTTCAAACATGTGCCATTATGACGAAAATCAATCTCATTTCATACTTTATACTTATTCCATATTTTCCAATTACCCCTCTATAACAGCCCGACTAGGGATGGCAACGGATCGGATGCGGATCGGGTGAAGGGTCACCTGCATCCGTCACCCGGTTTCTTCCGCTTCACCCGATCCACTTTCCACCCGGTTTTAACATCACCCGCATCCATCCATCCGTCATCCGCGGGTGAAACGGATGGATCGGGTGAATAAACGGATGGACCAAATTTTTTTCTTCCCCTTTATTTAGTAACCTATTTTCATAAATATTTACATAAATATAAATATTATAAATATATTTGTATAATATGTGTAGAGATTTCTAAAACGGATGACAACGGACCGGGTGACGGATCGGATGAACCTCCACCCGAATCCGACCCGGTTCTTCACCCGATCCATCCATCACCCGTTTTTCATCCATTTAATTCGGGTTTTCGTCCATCCATTTATATCGGGTGGGTCGGTTTTAAAGCGGGTGCGGGTGAAATTGCCATCCCTACGCCCAACCCACTACCTTCGTAATACACCCCCACCAAATGGAGAAATGCACATTTTTTGGCCCATTTTGTCATCATTTAAGCCCAAAAGTACAAGGGTTTGTTACTAAGATGGTAGGTGCAAACCCTTATAAACATATCAAACTCTATTTTTTTTCCCCGATGTGGGATATCAACCTCATGGGGGAGTTACAATTCCTTCCCTTTTGCACTATTTTTAATAAAAATAGGAAAAAAAATAGAGTACGGAAGGAAAAAAGTATAATAGTTAATAATAAAAAATTATTTGTGACAGATAAAAAGTAAGTTTGTTATATATGCGTCGTATTAAGTATAGGTCAGTAACGGAGTTTTGAGCTCGATTCGGAAGGATTTTGTGTGATTTTGCGAATTTTTTGGTGACTTATAATTGATTATGTATTATCGTGGATGTGCGGCATTTATCGTGTGTTGAAGATAGTTACAGAGATCACGAGACAAGATGAAGTATAGGAGAAGCTTGGACGAGGTTTTGTAGGAGGCCAAGACTCATACGCGAGCTAGGGGCGTGTGACATTCACGGGGGAGAAAGAAAAGAAGCAAAAAAGAACAGAGCACTCACAGCGAGCAAGGCGCGGACGGCAGGCGGACAGGGCGCGAGAGGCCCGCGGTCAACGCGCGACCGAGGCGTGGGCATGCTGCTCGCGGATTGTTTTTCACCCGTGTTTTCCGGTTTTATTTGGAATGTTTTAGGAAACTTAATTTAACATCTTTAGACTTAACCTAATTGTTTTATTATCATCTATGATTATTCTTAGACTTAGTTTTAGGGTTTTCTGAAGTTTTTGGGGAATTTGAGATTGAAACGTTTGGACATTTTGTAACCGTCGGTGATGAGTAACTAATTCTCTATCTCAAGTAATTGAAACGGTTCTCTTTTAATTGTGAGTTTGAAAGTTCTCTACTTTATTCTTGATTATTGATTATTGCTTTGTTATAATTATTATTTGTGAGATTGATTTTGATTTCTAGGTGCGCAACTAGTTTTCTTATTAATCGCGTAATTATTAGTTTTGTTGATTTAACTGGATTGTGATTAACGTAACGCTAGTAACAAAATAGGTTTAATTATTGTACGAGATTCGTGATAATTATTCTTAGAAGCAATTTTCATAATACCTAAAGCACAACTGGATTGTATGTGTTATTTATTCCTTATCGATTCTCTCGTTATTAAAGCTGCTAATTGATTAAACCTTTAACTGGATTGTAAAATTGTCTTTTAGTTAGAGTTAGTTAAAGAACGGGATACGTTTTAATTAGCTAAACGTACGGAGAATTGGAATTTCATGATTCACGATAAGGTAGTCGAGAATATAAGTTTGAACCAGATAACTGTGATCGATTGTCTTTAAACCGTGGATATTAACTTGAGTTGAGACCCTTTAATACCTTTGATTTCATCCCTTTACTTTCTTTACTTGCTTTATTAATAGATTTTGATTAGCTTAATAATTCAATAAATCCCCCCTAAACTTGGGTACTTGTTACTTTGTTACTTCGTATTTGCATTTTATCTACGCTTAGCTTTAATTCGATTAGCCTTTTTCCCTGTGGTTCGTCCCCTTACTTCCGCTTTACTATTTGTTTAGTATTAGGATTTAAGTGTTATAAATTGTTAATTTGCGGCATACGACTTAGGCCCGTCAGTTTGTGAGAGAAAAAGTGAAGTATGTGAGAGAATAACTTACTATAAGAAATGAGGCTAATTGGAAAATTTTTTTGTAAGGGGAAACTGGGGCTAAATGGAAAAGATGGAGAAAGTATCACTTTTTGGCACCGTAAGTTGGTTTGTTGCATATATCCCGTCGCAAAATTTTCATGGCCGTCGCAAGAGTATATTTTGCGACGGATTTTCTTTTCCATCGCAAAAGCTGAGTTGTTTTTTAGTAGTGTTAAAATCATCGAAATTAATGCAATCGGTCTTGCAATTTTTCTTGTTATGTCCTAATATTCGTGTAACTAATATATATGCATCGCCCAAGGTATAAATATATATAATTGAAAAAATTGTGGGATCAAAGTTAATGAAAAGTTTAGTTTAAACATATTTATTGTTCATTCATTTAGGAAAAATACTATGAGTACGTATTTATATATAAAGTAAGCAAAATGAGCTTCGATTTTCTTGAATTAGTGTTAAAACCTAGAAAAACAAATAAATGATAGGAAAATACTCCATCCTTTGCACAATATATAACGTTTTCGTTTTACGAGACGAGCATTTGACTTTAATATTTACGAAAATATATTACTTCGAAAAATATAAAAACTGTACCACAAAATTCCTTGAAAAAAGAACTTTTATATGAGCATACATTTGATAATATTTGCCTAAATATTTTGAGAGATATCGAAATAGATAAATAAGTGTCTCGAAATATAAGAAAGTCATATGTTGAATAATAAAGGGAGTATATATATAGGAAAAAAAATATGAGAAATAAAATATAATGAAAAACTTATTTGGAGCATAATTTAGGTTCATTCTTTGAGAATTGGAAAAAATATTGACAAATAATTAAATGAATTAAGAGACCTAGGAAAACAAACCAAAAAATTAATTGAGGGGCACGGGAATTGAAGCTCAAACCTCCAACATCATCCTTGAAGGTGTAACCAACTAAGCTACTAGAAATAATTGTTCTAAGACTGTCATTTTTTTTTTTGGGGGGGGGGGGGGGGGGGGGGGGGGAATGTGTACCCTATAATTTTTTTCGTTTTCCACGTTATACCTTCAGTCTTTTAGTATTCCACGGTACAACCTTGACAATCTTAACTTTTCTCGGATATAACCTAAGGTTTTTATTTTGTTGCTAATATAACTATTTTCAACGTAGCATAAATGTAAACAGTCTATTAAACAAATAAATGTACCAATCAGTGCTCTTAAATTCTTCATTCAACCAATAGTTAATCATTTAAACCAATAGTTGTATTATACCACGATATTTATCGTTAACAACAACTAATTGTCATCAAATTCGTCAATTCTTAATTTTGATATTTATAGCAAACTTTCCTCATCAATTTCAATATAAACATCATCACTCCCTTCGTTAACATCAATAAAAGAAAGTTGGAGTAGAAAAATGATGAATTATCAAGTATAATGAGTTACTCCCTCCATTCATTTCCATTAGCATCCCTTCTTTTTTGACACTATTCACATAGGTGAAGAATTTTCGGTATAACTCGTAATGTATAAATAAAAATATAATCATGTGAGATCTTGTTTATTCGTTTTCATAAGTACAACATTAATATCAAATTTTTATACTTTTATACAATTTAGAACTATAGATATTGTCGTTACAAAAAGCGTCTCGGCAAATGTGAAAAGAGAAGGGATGCCAATGGACTTGAATAGAGGGAGTATTTAATAAGTGAAATTAACAAAAACATGAATAAAGGTCATAATAGATAAAATTTTAAAATTAGGGGCATACCCTAGTATTTTTCAAATGTGACGGTATATTATTGAGAAAACGAAAAAACACAAAGGTACATCACGAAATTTAATTTGTTGTTGTTGTTGTTGTTGTTGTTGTTGTTGTTGTTGTTGTTGTTATATACTTAATTTTTCAGAAAAGGAGCACCACCCTTCCCCCACCACCCGGACCCGGAGTTCCCATAGGCCGGTCTTTTGCACCACTATAGTTAGGTATGTCATTGGACGGGGGCGGAAGGAGAATCCCCTGCATCCGCATCCACTAGCTAAAATGCATTCCTACCTCCGCACCACAACCCGTGGCGGGGGACATTTTTAAAAAACCACACCCGCCCTACCAGCTTGCAGGGGTCCACCCGAATATCCACGCAAATATCAACGTGTGTACCCACTTCTCCTTCTCACGTATACCCTTTCAGTCGTTTAAATTTTCATGCTCTACGAATACTCGTTTGACAACTTTTCATCAACTTAAAAATGTAAATCTTCAAAAAAAAAAATGTAGTTATTCAATAAACTATTAATATTAAATTATTGTTTTATTTCAAATGAAATACTAGTTATCTTTAACTAAATAAAAAAAAATACAAAAATACTAGTTATCTAAATCAAAAGTATATTATGTATAAATAATGAGTGTTAAGCGGGGTGGAGGCGGAGCGGGTGCGAGGCAAAATTATGGTGAAATCCACCCCACTACCCATGGCAGGAGGTCACTTTTAATACCCATCCCCGCTCCACGACCCACAAAACTAACCTCCATATCTACCTTAATTGGGACGGATGCGAAGCGATACCCGTATTTATCCGCCCCGCTGACATTCCTAATTATTCCCATGTTAAAAAAAATCCTTCAAATTATACTGTAAAACCTGAAAAATAAGTTAGGTAGGGAGAAGTCGTGGAAATTCAAGGATCAATCGTTCCTAGTCATAGAAATTCTTAGATTTTGCAATGGGGCCGTGTTTTCTCCATGTCAAGTCACGACTTCACCATGAAATTTCAACGCACGTTTTGTTGACATTAAAGCCGAAACTGTTGAAATCATATTGGTTTTTTCTGGAGATATTTCAAATTTCTGACGAATATGTTATTAAAACGAAATCGACATTTATGTTTTCTTAGTGAGATAAATTATTTTTCACAATTTGACCTCAAACTTCATCATTTATAATCTTAAGTTTAACTATTGCAGCCTCTAATATAAGGGTACTAAAATAATACCCGTGCATAAATGCACGGGATGTATAAAATACTCCGTAAGTTAATAGCTAATTGAAAAAATTGGTAATTGAATTAATTATTAATTAAATGAAAATAAGAATACTTCGTAATAATAATATAAAGGCAACCTAAATAAACATGTATTTTCAAACCCAAAAAACAACTAATTGTATTTTACCCGACTGTGTATTTACTTAAAATGTAATCTGCTTATATGACTTGTTTAACAGTTGCTGGATTAACCTTTCAAAGTTTGGATCAAAGTTCATCAAAAGTTGTTAAGTATTATGAAAATATTTAAATCATTTGACCCGTAATTGTTTTCTATTTAACCCGTTTAATAGGTTTGAAAGTATCGATTTTGATTTTTCTTAATTACCTATCAAAGTTTAGATGATAGAGATGTCGGAAATCATAAAAACAAAAAAAAGAATAATGGAACATTAAATTTTTTACAAATATAATTATAAATTTATTTTAAAATATATTATAATGTGGTGAAAACTGATCAAAGTATCGCAATAAATTGTCTTAAAATTTTGTTATTTATTATAATAATATGGTAAAATGCGCTTAAAGTGTTATATTGAAAATACATTAAAGAAAAATGGATAGTTTAAGTGATAAAAAGAAAAAATATATACTCGGTAGTACGTAGGAGATATTGACTTACATATATAACATAATTTCAAAAAGGAAATAAAATACAATATACTCCCTCTATTTCATTGAAAAAGTCCCATGGGCTTTTTCACAAATTTTAAGGAAAATAAAAAAGTTAAGGGTAATATTGGTAGTTTGGTTGAGTGAGGTCCATTTTGAAGGATAAAGTATGTGGTATTTTGGTAAAATGAATATATTAATAGGGGTAAAAGTGTTATTTTGATTGTATAAAGTTGTCGTAAATAGTAATGGGGCTAAATGAGTGAAATTGCCGAAAAAGGAAAGTGGGGCTAATTGAGTGAAATAGAAGGAATATCAATATATTTTTTAGTCATAGATTTTAGTCAAATTGATATAATTGGAGGGAAAATTGTGGAAGGTGGTTTTTGTTTTATATAATTAATATAGTTATAGATTTTAGTCAAGGTATGCCTTATATAATTTCGTCATAAAATAATTATTTTCGTTGTTTACCTATTGAGGTAATTAATAAGGACACGCAGGGGCGGACCCAGAACTTTTTTTATGGTGTTGCACTATGTCTTACTCCGTAATAAGTTTTTACCTTTGTTATGGATTATTTGAGTTATCGGTTACTAATTACCGATAATATATTGAATATTGAAATATCTCATCTTTATGAAAGAAAAATAAAAATGTACGGAGTAATCTTTAAGGAATAGTTGTGTCCTATGAAGTAATAAGCACCAGTAAATCACGTATGAATGCATTCAACCATTTTAAATAACTTGATTTTTAATTTAATAAATTGTTTTTTTTTTTTGAGAAATTTTTTGAATTTTTTTGGAAAAGAATAAAATTGTTATTTTTTTAGTAGTAAATTTAAGGTTGACAATTAAAATTGATTTAAAACGCCATGAATTATCAAAAACAAAAATATTTGCATAAAACGTAAAGTAGGCATTTAATGAGCTATGTATATTGATTTCCCCAAAAATTAAAAAAAGTTGAAGCAAGGGTCGAACTCGTGACCTTCTCTTGTGTCTAAATGCTTATGCCTCATCACAAAACCACTACACCACCTTACCACTTATGTTCATTATGCTCTGTCCATTGTATATTAAATTGTTCACCAAATTTTTGGTGTTGCACGTGCAACACCATTAATCAACGTGGGTCCGCCCCTGAGGACACGTCATTACGTCAATGAGAAATTATGTAGGTCGTACAAATTTTTTGACAATGTATAATCAAAAACTTTTGGTAGGATTAGCCATTAAGCTATCATGTAGTCGGTTTTAGGAGGAATGGTGAAATCGAAACAGGTCAAAATGTCAAATATCGTTTCATTTAACTATTTCGGGGGAAATATTTTATTTTATCTTATACGACTTTACATCTGATTTTTGTCATATTTTAACTAATTGATCGTTTTGAATTAGGATAGATATATCCACCTTAGACGAGAGTTCGTGAAGAAAAGTCCACTATCATAAACATGGTCTAACCAGTTAAATTGTCTACTTCATGCATACAAAGACATAGCTAGGCAGGTCCACTCGTCTATAAATGGGTCAATTATTAAGTATGGGAGTATTAAACACTGACGGCGTATTACTTAGCGTAGCGCAGTGAGCATTTCCTTTTACTAATGCTAATAATGTTAATTAATGTAATAATTTTTTATTATTGATTCTTAGCAATGAATAAGTTTAGAAGCTAGGCAAAAAAAAAAAAAAAAAAAGGTCTAATGTTAACCAAATTTTAGTTGGCAATAGTAAGAAATGGTTATTGAAAACTAAACGTCAGCCTTGGAGACATTAGAGCTGGGCCGCAGCCTACCTCAAGGGACTTGCAACTTACTTGTAACAGATTTCAAAACAAACATTAACAAAATAGAGATTAACATTCCAGTTAAAAACCAATGTAAATAAAGAGAGTAATAAAATATCTACATAGTCAATAATATTCTACTTTCTTCGTTTCACCGCCAAGTCCGCCATTTTCATTTTCATTGTTATAACGGAAGCGTTGACGATTGATATTGGGCCTCTGCTGTATTGTTGTTTGCGGTCTATAATAGTATTGGGTTTGCACCCTAACAATCACCACCAAGACTTGATAACCTCCCCTTAACAAGCACGCATCAAACTCCTCTACATCCAATATATCCTGGACCGCGTCCGCCACTTCAGAAGTCCTTAAACACAACGGTCTATGGCATCCAATGGGTCCAACTGATCAACATTTCTAGTACACATACGGTTTGAGCCTTATTGATCCATTTCACCAAGGACCAAACTTGCTCAAGACTCCACCATGCTTCTCCACTGGTGCCCTAGCCCAAGTCGACCTTGGGCTCTGATACCAATTGTTATAACGGAAGCGCTGCCGATTGATGTTGGGCCTCTGATGCATCATTGTCTGCGGTCTATAATAGTATGATACTAGTTTAGATCCCGTGCATTGAAGCACGGTTACTATAAATTTAAATTATTTTTAATTAACAAAAATATAAGTAATAAATCAATAGGAAAATAATATAATAATCACTTTAATGATATTTTACTGTACATAAATATATTAATGAAAAAACAAAGAATCTATATAAAATAGCTAAAATATATGACCGTCATAAATTTTATTTTATATACTGTACAACATTTATTTTCCATTAGAAAATATTAAATGAAATAAATATTAAAAATAAGTAAGTAATGAATAGAGAATAAATATATTGTTAAAAAAGTTAATTAGCTATTACAAGTACATATTTGAAACTTTAATACTTCGTATGAGTTATAAACGAAATAATAGATTAAGTACTTATTTTTATATTTTATTTTAGATATATATAATGAAAAGTAAAATATTAAAATAAAAGTAGTTAATTTAAAATACATATTACAAAATTGTTAATAAAACTAAACTTTTATTATATTATGTACTCCGTATAACATAAGTGTGAATATGATTATTGAGAAATCATAATCATAGATAATGAACCTAGACTTAAAAACGTAGAGTATGATGAATGATGTCAGCATTGCATTTTGGCGGGAAAAAAATGCACAGAATCGCGACATGTGGCATTGATGATGTTAGCGAAAACTGTCATTTAGTATAATAAAAGATTGTCCGCTTCGAGCCAAGCCCTCACGGATTTACTCGTGGGTTTTTTTCCCAAAAGGTCTCAAACTATTATATTTGATGGATACTTATATAGATAAGTGTTCATCTTTTCTCCACCGATGTGGGACCTGAGTTTGAACCCTAACAATCAAAATAGGAAATGTCATTTTTTTCTCGCATTCGTAGACTTTCCTTTTTCTTTCTTTTTTTTTTTTTTTTTAGTTTTACTCCCTTGCATTATCAAATAATTACAACCCTTACATTTTCACAAGAACCGATCTTAACCATTTAAAAGAAATGGATGTCCATTTCTTTTCAACAAATGGAGAGGATCCATACCCGTACTTGCCAGCTACATAATACTTTTATTGTTTAACATTATTTTTACCGCTTGTTTCGATCTCCATTTTTAATTATTTCTAAGTTTTGGGGTCAAAATTATATGAGAAAAGAACGATACTTCCTCCATTTCACTCAAGTATAGAAGTTTAACTTTTTCAACATTATTCATAAGTGAATAATAATTTTAAGGCAAAATTGCTAAAAACTACGGAGTACCTTATAAAATCACTTTTTTGCAAATAACTACTTTATATAATTTTTTTTTGCTAATAACTACCTTTTAACGTCATTTTGTGTTGAAAATGCTACCATTTGACCGGAAATTTCAATTAACCCAAAATTTTTACTTATTGACCGTTTTGCCCCTCAAATTAACCTTCCCCAACCCTTTTCATTTTCCCATTTCTGATTTCATTTGTTTTCTCAACTTTTTCAACACCCCATGAAAATCATCCAAAAAAAAAAAAAAACTTTAAAATTTCAGCCAAAATTATATGATTTTTCCTTTTTACTTCAATTTAATAAATCCTTATCTTTAAGGTTTGAATTTTGTCTTATATCAGGTATTATAAATTTGTTTTGTATTTTGTTTACTTTAATTGAATATAAAATGATGTTTCGAAAACCCTAAATTACAAAATTGAGGTTTTCTGGGTACGATTTTTCGCCTTTTTTTTTAGATTAATGTTTATATTTAGTTGTGTTGAATTTGGCATGAAAGTGTTCAAATTTGTGAAAGATTGTGACTTTAATTTTTGGTTTTAAAAAAAAAAATTGAGATTAATGATTTATGAAGTTTTGGTTGAGTTGAATTTGTTGGTTTTTCTTGTAAGGAGGAAGTGAAGATAAATGGGGTAAATAAATAAAAAACAATAATATGGGAGATTAAATATCATTGGGATGAAGAAGGTGAAAAAAAAGTGGGGGAAATGACTAAGAATTAGAGCAGAGCGGATTCTCTGTCCCATTTTATGTCTCATTTGGTGTTCCATTACTTATTAAAGAAATAAATATCTGATCTAATTATATAATTATTTATTCACATATTATTTACAATTAATGAGATTTATTACCCTATAAAGTAATGGGACACCAAATGAGACATAAAAATGAGACAGGTGATCTGCTCTGGAATTAGAGAGGAAGTGAGGATAAAGAAAAGGAGAAAAAATTGGGGAAAATGACTACCAAATAGGGAGAAATTGAAGATGAAGATGGGGTAGAAAAAATTAAAGAAATGAGATGAAAATTAAAACACCATTAATGGAGAAAAAATAAGTTAAACATAATGAAGGAATAAGAGAGGTGGAATAGAAGAAAATAAGTTAAATAAGGGTAAAATGAGTATTTCAAGAGTTATTTTTAAATTTAAGAAAAGAAAAAATACAAATTGGTCGGAAAATTTGAATTTTTTGATGGTTTCCGGTGACTTGGTATTGATTTGAATCAAATTTGTCACATTAAGGTAGTTATTTGAATAGAAATGACGTTAAAAGGTAGTTATTTGCAAAAAAAATTATATAAGGTGGTTATTTGCAAAAGGTGATTTTATAAGGTACTTTTTAGTAATTTTGCCTAATTTTAATACAACTTTTAATATATTATACTCCGGTGTAAAATATTCCCATGTAATATTTTTTTTTATATCCTGTTATTATCAAGTAAATTATTAATATCAATTTTGTGTTCAAAATGCTACCATTTGACCGGAAATTAGGTGGTGCGGGAAATTATCCTGTTATTCATGTTAAATTAGCATAACTAATAAAAATTTTGGGTTAATTGAAATTTCCGGTCAAATGGTAGCATTTTGAACACAAAATGACGTTAAAAAATTACGTCAATGAGAAATTATGTAGGTCGTACAAATTTTTTTATTCATAACTAAAGTTATGAATAAAAAACACGTGCATTGAGCCATTAATATACGTACTCCCTCTGTCTCAGTCATTTGTTTACAGTTTGACTTTTTTCCCCTCACAAAAAAGTCAAACTGTAAACAATTCACTGAAACGGAGGGAGTACATAAAATAAATGTATAGAATTGAATAAAATATACGTAATGTAACGCAGTAAACCAGTAACGGAGGGAGTATTATCTACGCTCAAACTAACGAGGAACACAAACATGAAAGATCAAAGAAGTACTCCGTAATCAATATCGTTTTCATCATGTCCCTAAAAGCTTGACTACAAAAAACACCATATACTCCGTATAACATAATTATCGTACATCAAGAACAATAATCTTATTAAAATACTACTCCCTCCATTCTGGTCATTTATTTACACTTTCTATTTTAAGGTGTACGAGTCAATTGTTTATATTTCCATAAATGTTCGTGGGTCCCCACTACTTTAACCAATTATATCTATTAATTTTAGTAAAGTGGACCCTCCATTGTATTTTTATTACTCCGTATTATTTTACTTCGAGTATAAAGTAAACGTAAACAAATCACCAAAACGGATGGAGTATTAAAATTATCGTATTCTCTCTGTTTCAGTCATTTGTTTACACTTCTCTCAAATCTTCCTCACAAAAAAGTCAAACTATAAACAATTCAGTGGAATAGAGGGAGTACATCAACAACGATAATCTTATTAAATTAAAATACTATTATAATAACCCAAAACACTTTCTCATTACATTGACTTACTTTTTCAATAGATTCTTACCAGTCACTCCATTTAATTTAAATCTCCAATCACTCAACCCAAAAACCAAAACCAAAAACACCAAAATTTACAAAAATGATACAAGAATACTTGATTTATGTGATCATAATTTCATGTGGAGTATTAGTTACAACATGGGCATGGAAATTACTAAATTGGGCATGGTTGAATCCAAAAAAACTAGACAAAAAGCTAAGAGAGCAAGGGCTAAATGGTAATTCATACAAGCCTTTCTATGGTGATATGAAGGAAATTGCGAGAATGAGTAATGAAGCTCTTCAAAAACCCATCCCTTTTACTAATAATTTTTTCACTCGTGTGCTTACTTTTCACCATCAACATGTTGCCAAATATGGTTAGTTTTCCTGTTCTTTTTTTTTTTTTTTTTTTTTATGTCGATTTTTCTAACATGTGCCCTGCACTTTTGTTACGGTATATGCTGATTGGATGCGAATTTAATAGATTGTGTTAGTTTTCGCTATCTATTTTAAGATATTGTTCCTTGACTTGCTGTTTGTTTACATTGGTTTTATTTTTTATTAAGAAATAAAGTAAGCATAAACAATTCAGTGAAAATACGTGAATATAATTTATATAAAATGTAATCATGAAGCAAAATCATCTGGTTACTTAATACTTATGTTTTTATTTCAAACTAGTCAATACTACTATACTAGTCAGTTTTTTAAGTATTGAAGTATGATTGTTAATTAAAAGGTATATACAGAAAATGTATTAGAATGAAAATTTCTACTCCGTAGTATTTTTTTTTATTATATTTTTGGCGCTATATGATTATGATGCATGAGTAGGTATTATGTTAGATTCATGCATTGGGCCTGGATCAGGCCCGTCGAGAGAGGTGAGTATTAACCTTCCTAAAGGTTTACCGACAAAATCTCCCAACTTGCCTTGCAAGTAATTTGATTGTGTGAATATTGTAAATTAGGAAAACTAGATTTCTTTCCTTATCGCTTTTGGTAAATAATCCTAGCTAGTCTCAACCTTGTAATTAGTATAAATATGTATTCATTGATCTCAAAGTAAATACAGAAAATTATTCAAACCAATGTACAAGTCTTATATGGTATCCAAAGGCTATCGATCCAACCACAATCTACGCCCTAGACGTCCAACCTTTAAACGTCAGGCAACATCTTTCTCTTTCTCGGCTACAGCCATGTCTGGCCAACCCAAAACCGATGGATTTATTTCCACCATTGACACCTCTGATGGTGTTAAAGCCCTGCACTTGGGCCATTGCATCAAGCTAACGGCGAACTTCACGCGACGGCACTTTCAATTAAGCAAGATTTTCTTCGGCCTCGGCCTTCTCGGCTACCTTGATGGTACCACTCCGACTCCTTCGGAAACCATTGTCGCAGACGACAAAACTGAAAAACCAAACCCGGCCTATGAGTCGTGGTTGCAGCAGGATTCCATGATCCTAGCCGCCCTCATGGGCACCCTCTCTGCGGACCTCCAATATTTGCTCGTTCGCTGTCAAACCTCTAAGGAAGCGTGGGAAACCCTCTCCCACACCTATGCGAATCCTTCGCGACCTCACATTCTTACGCTCAAAGAAAATTTCGACTCGGTTGTGAAGCTTGCTGATCAATCTATCACCGATTACTTACACCAAATTAAAGCATGTGTCGATCAACTTGCTCTCATGGGCAAAGTTCTTGACCCAGAAGACGTCATCTCCAAGGTCCTCAAAGGCCTTGACTACGACCTTTATAAACCTGTCATTGACACAGTTCGCGCTCGCGACACCACCATAACTTTTGAAGCTCTCCATGAGAAGCTACTTAACCATGAGTTGCTTCTTAGGCAACAACCACAACCTTCTCAGTTCCTGCCCTCGGCAAACCCCGCTTATCACAACCAAGCTTCTGGCCGTGGCTCAAACCGCAGCAACCAACACCAAGGCAGCAACCGTGCCTCTTCTTCCCAAGCTACTCGCCACCCCTATGCCTCACGTGGTGGCTCTGCTCAGAATTCCGACCCACAGCCCTTTCGAGGGAGATGTCAGTGGTGTCGTAAAACAGGTCATGTTATCTCAAATTGCTTTGCTTTTCGCAAAATATGTCCGGAGCTTGAATTTCCTGACCCCACTCGGTCAGCCCAACCTACTCCTCAAGCGAACTTCGCTCACCATGGTGGGACTCACGCTAGCCCCGCCTTCTTACTCGACAGTGGTGCATCTCATCACCTTACTTATGATCTCGATCTCCTCGCATCTCATTCGCCCTACACCGGCATGGATGATCTCATGATTGGAGACGGTTCAACCTTACCTATCACCAATACAGGTTCGTTTACTATTGACAATTTGCGTTTCACCAATGTTCTTCATGTTCCCACCATTAAACGCAATATCCTATCTATACTATCTCTCGACTCTGTCAAGATAATAATGCTTATGTTGTTTTCTCACATAATTCCTTTTTTGTGAAGGAAATTCGCACCGGGACTTTACTGCTCCAGGGTCGAGCCAACCAAGGGATCTATGAATGGTCTCCATCAAAACCATCTACGTTAGCAGCAATTAAAATAAAAGGAACCACGCCCGTCTCGTGGCATCATATATTAGGACATCCATCACATGATGTATTTCGAATAATTACTAATAGCTTGTTATCTTCTACTTCCAATAATAATAAAAAGTTGTTATTTTCCGACTCTAATAAAAGTAATGATTATTGTCATGCGTGCTGCGTTTCAAAAAGCAAAAAGCTACCATTCTCCACCTCTTCTTTTACCTCCACTGCGCCTCTTGATCTCGTTTTTTCCGATGTGTGGACCAGTCCGGTTCACTCTCGTGACAATTATAAATACTACATTATTTTTGTTGATCATTTTACGAAATATGTATGGTTATATCCATTGAAACAAAAATCTGAAACCACCACTATCTTTAATCAATTCAAATCTGTTGTCGAAAAGTACTTCAAAACCCCTATTCGTCGTTTTTTTTCCGACAATGGAGGCGAGTATATTAAACTCAACCAATCTCTCCTACCCGATGGTATCTCCCATTACACGTCTCCTCCGCATACACCGGAGCACAACGGCTATGCCAAACGCCGTCATCGGCATATTGTCGAAACCGGCCTTGCCCTACTCACCCACGCCGGACTTCCGACGTCATATTGGCCTTTTGCGTTTAGCACGGCCACCTATTTAATTAATCGCCTTCCCACCAAAACTTTACAAGGCGACTCACCGTATTTTCGTCTTCACAACACCCATCCTGATTATACAAAACTCCATAGCTTCGGATGTTTGTGTTATCCTTGGCTACGACCTTACACGAAACACAAATTAGAACGTCGTTCGATTGCTTGCGTTTTCGTTGGCTATTCCACCACTCAAAGTGCTTACCATTGTCTTGACACAAAGACACACCGTTTATATACATCACGACATGTCCAATTCGTTGACTCCGTGTTTCCATTTCATGAGTCCAAAACCCCACCTACGACTCAACCAAGCTCGGATGAATGGTGCTCTCTACACATACCTCTTCTCCGACCTAATATTACGATCCCTCCTGCGTCGTCTACTGCACCCATTCCTCCTCGTAGACAAAAACCTATCACTCAAGTATACTCTCGACGCACCTCATTTGCAGAATCGCAAACCCGGCCCACCACCCAGCCTGTCGCCTCTGAAACTCCCCCCTCCTCCTCTTGGCCAAGCTAAAGACTCTCCAACCATCACCACCGCTTCCTCTGCTGCTGCACCACCTACTACAAATTCTGCAGCTTCCTTCCTCGAACTGCCGCCACTTGGCACCATCCCCTTCCCCCCTGCCACCACTCCTCGGCTACCTCAGCCGAGAACCAAGCCACCTCCGGCTTAGACCATTACAACTCGTCTTGACAATAACATACGCAAACCTAACCCACGCTACTCCGCAAACATGGCTCATGCCACTTCCTCGCAATCCGAGTTGCCTCACACAGTAAAGCAAGCTTTACTCGTACCACATTGGCGTCATGCTATGCAAGACGAATTTGACGCCCTTATTCGCAACCAAACGTGGACTCTAGTTCCTCGCTCTCCAAACCAAAACATTGTTGGGTGCAAATGGGTGTTTCGAAACAAATACAACCCTGACGGCACTTTAAAACAGCACAAGGCTCGTCTCGTTGCAAAAGGCTTCCATCAACGCCCGGGTATTGACTATACCGAAACATTTAGTCCGGTTGTCAAACCTACCACCGTACGTCTCATTCTTGCTCTAGCTGTCACTAAATCATGGTCATTACGACAACAAGACGTTAACAACGCCTTCCTCCAAGGTCACCTAACTGACACTGTCTTCATGTCTCAACCTCCTGGCTTCGTTGACCAGGCAAAACCCGACTTCGTGTGCCAGCTACGCAAGGCTATTTATGGTCTTAAACAAGCTCCTCGCGCCTGGTATACTGAACTCAAAACCTATCTATTCAGCTATGGCTTCAAGCAATCTGTGTCTGATTCTTCCTTATTTATCCTACACACTAAAACCACACTCATGTATATGCTTATTTATGTGGATGACATTATCATCATCGGGCCTCATCCCCACCACCTACAGCAGTTCATCTCAACCCTGTCCCAACGTTTCTCACTCAAAGACCTCGGTCCCCTATCTTACTTCCTAGGAATGGAAGTTGTTCCTAACTCTGCCGGTCTACACCTAAACCAATCCAAATATATTGCTGACATTCTTGACAAATATGACATGTCAAATGCCAAACCCACGGCCACCCCTATGGTCTCCGAGTCTCGGCTCCTTCGGGAGGACGACAAACCTATTCATGACCAAACCACCTATCGCGCTATCGTTGGTAGTCTTCAATATCTCTCTTTAACCAGGCCTGACATTGCCTTCCCTGTCAATCGTCTTGCACAATTTCTGCACCACCCGACTGACACTCATTGGCAAGCCCTCAAACGTCTTCTTCGCTATCTCTAGGGCACCATTACTCTCGGCATTCAGCTTTATCGCTCCACTAACCAATCCCTTCACGCCTTCTGTGACGCAGATCATGGTGGCGACAAGGAGAGTTTTCTCTCGACCTCTGGTCACATCGTCTACCTCGGCCGCAACCCGATCTCTTGGTCCTCTAAAAAGCAACGTGGTGTTGCCCTGTCCACCACTGAAGCAGAATTTCGCTCAATTGCTACTGTCACCACCGAGCTCCTATGGCTCCGTAACCTTCTCCAAGAGCTCTGCCTCTCCACTCCAAACTCACCCGTCATTTTCTGTGATAATATCTCCGCCATGATGTATGCCAAAAATCCTGTATTTCATTCACGCATGAAGCACATGGCCCTGTCATTTCATTTCGTCAAAGAGCAACTTCAACACGGCCACATCCGAATACAACACGTCGCCAGCGCTGATCAACTTGCGGATGTCCTCACAAAACCCTTGTCCAAGGGTCCCTTTCTTGTCCTACGAAGCAAGATTGGCCTCCTTCCTAGAACGTCCATCTTGAGGGGGCGTATTAACCTTCCTAAAGGTTTACCGACAAAATCTCCCAACTTGCCTTGCAAGTAATTTGATTGTGTGAATATTGTAAATTAGGAAAACTAGATTTCTTTCCTTATCGCTTTTGGTAAATAATCCTAGCTAGTCTCAACCTTGTAATTAGTATAAATATGTATTCATTGATCTCAAAGTAAATACAGAAAATTATTCAAACCAATATACAAGTCTTATAGTGAGCACTTCATAAGTCGAAGGAGGTTCCATCTCAAAACCAATTGGCGATGGGAGGAGTATCCCCTTGGCTTATATAGTAGTCAACTCTCTTTAGATTGGTCGATGTGGGACATTGCACGTGGAGCTCTTCTTCACACGCCCCCTCACGTGTAAGGTCCCGATTTTCAGTCGTCAGGAACATCGATTTCTTCGAGCCTGTGTAATTCAGATCAGCATGGGAACGCCCTAGTTTTTTCGAACCCACTGCAAGATAACATTCATTTTTCTTTTCTTCAAATTATTCGTTAAGTTGGCCCAGTTTCGTTTTCATCCAGCCCAGGTCACGTCAACCATAGGCTCTGATACCATGTTAGATTCATGCATTGGGCTTGGATCACGCCCGTCGAGAGAGGTGAGCACTTCATAAGTCGAAGGAGGTTCCATCCCAAAACCAATTGGCGATGTGGGACATTGCATGTGGAGCTCTTCTTCACATATTACGTTGCACGATAGTAGATTGATGATCTATCTTAATTAATCTTGTTAGAATATAAACCAATCAAGGGTCTTTCATCATCGGCTTAAACTTTTAGTTGAGTTATACGTTGGTTCTTGTTATGACATTAGAGTCTCACCGCCCCTCCATTTCAAAGTGGAATTTACACCACCACTGCGTAAGCAGATGATTACTGGAGTGAATGCTTTGGCGAATCATTAGATTAGATTTTAGTTTTACATGAATAAAACAGATCATTTACGTTGATTCTCAAAATAGATTGATAGAAAATGGAAATATTTGTTAGTTTAGTCTTTTAATTCAGATAATTATTTCAATGATTTTGAGATTGTGCAATCAAATGTATGTAAAAATATTTCTACCTTAGCTTACAGCTACTACGTATTAGATTGATTTGTTTCAATTTTAGTGGAGTTATAATTATTTCACATGTTATTTCGCGTGTTAGTAATTCTAAGGTAATGAGTTCAAATATTGGAATGAGTCCTTCTTTTGCATTAATTCACATATACCGTATTTCTTGTTAAAAACGCCGTAGAGTGAAGTTCAATTCAAAATTAAGTTCGATTCTGATAAGTTAAACCGCTAAATTTGATGACTTTAAATTTGGTGATTTTCTGTGGATATCCGTATCCGTACCCTCCCAACAAAACTCTGGGTAGACCCGGTACCCACAGTCCCACACTTTCGTATTATACGATTGGTAGCTGGTAATTCTTTCCTAATTATTTTCATGGCGATTTCTTGCGGCATAAATAACTACTTAATGTGCTATTATTCTTATTCTTCGTTAGTGATGATTAGCTGCTTCACTTGTCTAGTTTTCATGATATATATGAGCATTGTTGACTTGTTGTTTGACATGGTTTTTGTAGGTCAAAATTGTTTTACATGGATCGGTCCTGTACCCGTCATAAACATTACTCAACCGGAGCTAATAAAGGAGGCCTTCACTCGGATAAACGAGTTTCAAAAGGCGAGAGTCGTCCGACTACTCGTCCCCGGACTTGTAAGCCTCGAGGGTGAGAAATGGGCAATGCATAGGAAGATCATCAACCCCGCATTTCATATGGAGAAGTTAAAGGTGTCTATTATTTTAACAGTATTATTTTACAGCACTAATTATATGTATAAAAAAAGAAAGACCTTAATTTGGTGTAGTTTGGTTATAGGTTGTTAGTTTTTAAGATGGTGCTCTGATTCGTGCAGCTTATGGTCCCGACATTTCGGGAAAGCGTCGCAGAGGTGATCGACAAGTGGGAAAAATTGGTGTCGGAAAATGGCTCTATGGAGTTAGATGTGTACCAAGATATTATGAACTTAACGGCTGATGTTATTTCTCGAGCTGCTTTTGGGAGTTCCTTCGAGGAGGGCAGACGAATATTTGAACTTCTCAAGGAACAAACTTCAATCACTATACGCCTCTTTCAATCAGTTTACATTCCTGGATGGAGGTATGTTTTAGGAACGTCTTGGTGTACTTTAGATCATAAATTTTAGGAATCATCATGTTTTTTATTGTGTAGTGATAGGCTTAGTCGCACTCGCCCAATCAAAAATAAACCTGACAAACCTAAGGGGTAGTTAGGGTAAGTCGGGGTCGAAATCCACAGGGAGAAGGTTGCTAGTGTAGGTTACTTATGGAGTGATTCTAGTCTTGGTCGGTTCGTTGTTGAGGTTTACTAAAGCTAGAGCGTAGGAGAAAGGGTTTAACTTAGAAGGAGGAAGTCTAGGAAGTCGGGTTAGGCAAGGGTAAGGTTAGGTCTAGGAATGATGATCGGGTTGAGTAGGTAATCGCACTTGCTAAGGATTTAGCTCGTCCTCTCGGTCTTAAGCTTCCTCTAGGTCTCAAAAGCGGGCTCTCGCAACTTACAATTGAGGGTCCTAATGATTGTCTCGCGCCTCTCCTCGAACTAGGCTTTCGATCTTAAATTCAAGGGTGCTAAAAGTTTGCTAAAACGTGGTCAAGGAATCATCAACAAACAAAATCAAGCAGAGACAATCAAAGCAAAAGCAAAAACCTAACTCAAAAGATCATAAACATCAACCCAAACAATCACCCATGCTTCACCCTTCTCCCTAGATGATAAGACTACTCAAACATGACGAAAACAATAATCAAAGCAAGGAGAAAGGATGAAAACATGATCAAGCGTAATAAGGAATGAAATCACAATAAAAAGGGAGAAGAAAATCAATACCAAAATCAGAAAATCAAGGAGGAAAAGGATGATCAAAGACAACAATTACCGAATAAACCAACGTAATAGCGAATTCGAGTCGGGAATTGAAAAGTACAAATTATGAAAAGTATGAAAACCTAAGTTTATGAGAGAACAAAGTTTAGAGAGTCCTAAAACTAGTATAAAAAGCATAGGTTCGAATTATGAATGAAACCCTCTTAAAATAGACGAGCAAATGAAGCACACGAGGCGTCGGAGGGTGGTCCCGTCCGGGACAAGGGTGGTCCCGTCCGGGATGAAGGTGGTCCCGTGCGGGATGGACCCTTCCCGTGACTTTCAGCAAGTTTGGCATTGGTTCCTTGCTCGTTCTTCACTCGTTCTTGCTCCTAACTTCTCGTATGTTGACCCAAGACCTAGGGACATGGCATGGTTCGTCCCAAAGGGTAGGGACAAGGTCTATAATGATCATGTGAGCTCCATACTCGGTCCCAAGGTCCCGGGACACCTTCAATTAGCGAAACGAGGCTCGTACGCAAGCGAAACGGCACGAAATCAACTCGAATCTTCACGAAACTTAACGAAACTTCACGAAACTTCTCGACAAGCATCCTATACTCCAAATATGCGCGTTTACCTACAAAATAGACATAAAAACGCAGCAGGGCCAAAACGGAGAGAAATAGGAGCCGAAACGCATATAAAAGCACTAGAATCGCAAAGAAACGCTAACGACAGGGGCTATAAATATATATAAAAATAGGACACATCAAACTCCCCCAAACCGAACCGTTGCTTGTCCTCAAGCAACCAAGCGTGACAGAGAAAAGAGGACAAAGCGAGCAAAAGAAAACTTCCCCGAATAATCACCAAACCGCAAGTAGCATGAGCAAATGACAATCGATCCCGAAGCAGCATGGGACGTACGGAAATAACTAGCTAACGGATGAGAATTACAAGACGGCGCAGGATGAATAACATGGCTTAAACATAGGCTCTCTAGCAATCAAATCACGGACCTCTCGCGGTTTCCACTCTACTCAAATGATGAACAAGGCAAGTATATGTGATGACACTCACCTACTCGACTAGTGGAAGCACGCCCGCAATCTAATGTGGACCAAATCTCGCATTCCCGTACACAATAATGTCACAAAAACGAAGCAAACATGAGGGCTTACACAGGAAATGAGGGTGTAAAGGCCATAGAGAGGTAAAGGGTGATAAGGTGGATCAAAAAGTTATGTAATCGTGGAGCTAAGCCACTAGAAACCACTCGTACTACTCAAGTGCTCGTCCAACCAAAATGAAACCCAACTCTCATGAAACATGGACCGAAAACAGCATATCGGTCTCCTTACACATCAACGCAACATAGCAACAAATTTCAAGTGCTCGCTCATGTAACAACAACAACTTCTCAATTTTGTGCACACAATTTCTTTTCTTTTGTATTTCGTGTTGTGTTTGTTTTTTTTTCTGATTTTTATTTCTTTTTTCTTGAGCAAAAAGCACACTCATAGTTGCGGAAATACCTCATCAAAGGTCGGGGAAACAGCAATCCCGACTCATATTCACCAACACTCTCCAAGCAAACGACATTAGCAGGTCGTAGCAACGATCACAACCCGTAGGACAAGCACGAGAGTAAGCAAAAGCGGTAACTAGCTAGGCTAGGGTAGGCTATTTGGCAAGTAGCTAGCAAACTCATGTGTATAGGGGTAAAAGGAGCATATAAGAGAGGATATAAGCAAAGCAAAAACATGGTGAATGAAATGAAATCAACTAAAGCCTCATATGCATAAACAAGTGACAAAATCGTGGGAAACACGGGATAGGGGCCACACTTATGCGTGTTGATATTACGTACCCCACGAGGAGAACTACTCACAATATAAGCACGGGGACCGGGATAGATGAACCGGCCGCAGGAGGCTCAAAACCTCACAATATAGTAGCTATAGTCCATGAATGATAAAGCCAACAGTAAAAGCACATGCCATCATCTGCAAGCACGTCTAAACATCCCCGTAGTGCCAATCCAAACAATAAGAAACATGCCAAAGCTCAAAGCATACAAGGGAAGGGATGTCGGGAAAGAATAAGGTAAAAAGAGCTCGCAAACAACGAAACGGGATACGTATTTTTGGTATTTTTGTGAAATTTTCTGCTTTTTATGTGATTTTTGTGAATTTTCAGATTTTTTTTTAGGATTTTTTTGAATTTTTTGAAAAATGAAAAACGAAAAAGAAAACGCAAAAATAAAGCAGAGCGGAAAGCAAAGCGTTTCTCCCCCCAAACCAGACAACACATTGTCCCCAATGTGTCCTAAAGCACATCAACCAGGGACCTTAAAATAAGGGAGAAAAACAGAAACTAGGGAAAAGAAAACGTACTTACAATTATTTACAAGAGAAACACCCCCTCAAACCAGCTTCAAAATGGGGGCGCAGCACGGGCCGCCGCAGACGCGAACCTGCTACCGTTACCAACATCATCCAATCGGCGATCATTAATCGATTGGCTTGCAGCAAAGCCAACCATTATTGCGACCAAAGCTCGTAGTAGCCGATCAAAAACCTGCTCATGTGCTAAACAAAGGCAAATGTAGCACCAAAATGAAACATATTTATAGAAAATCACAGCTAATGATCGACTCAACAAGTAAATGAGTCTACGAAAATTGTTCTGGAGCACTTTAGCAACATTTACAATACATCCGCTCACAACAAAAGCACTCAAAACTCATCGATGCCGTTAGATTGGGACAACGGCGAGACTTCGGAAATGTGAACCTCGGGAGCATGTGAGTTTTTCCCTCGACTTGTTGTGTCCGTGGGTATGGAAGCCTTGTCTTCATGTGCATATAAGAGCGCTTCCAATTCATCCACTTCAGCACTCCACGACTTTGAGTCACCTGCGTCATTCTCAATACACGGTAAGACCGCCAAAGGATCCTCGGACAAGGATCCAATGGAAACAGACTCAAAAGACGCAGCAACAAGGGGACAAGTCGGTTCAGGTTCAAGAGCGTCATTCACAACTACCTCAAGCGAATTAGGCGATTCACAATCATAAGCACGCTCATAACCATCGTCATCAAACAAATCATCATCACACAAGGGTGCATGTGAACTAGTGAAAGCACAAGTTTGAGACGAATAGGTATTATCATAAGGAGCGGGAGAGCATTCATAAGACTCACAATCATCGTTCATTTCCTTGACTAATTTCATGTACGTAACAAGAACCTCGTTAAAGTCGGCTTTTAATTCGGAAATAAGAGCTTGACGCGTGATATCCCAAAAGAGGTCCCAAATCTCATGATCGGGCATGTAGTAGATTCCACCATTACTCACGTGGTGAATGAAGTTGTGAGACTTATAGTTCATACCCGTGCTGATAATATAAACTTTCTCCCAATCGGAGCAATAAAGACAAAACGAACCAATATAACTGTTAAACCGAACAATGTACTTATGAAATGGTTCGCCATGGTATTGCGGGAAATCGAAAATTGTCATGTCATGGGGAAGAAAGAAAGCGAACTATGGAAAAACAAAAGACTAGAAACAAGTAACAAACAAAAACAAAAGCCGTCTCCCCGGCAACGGCGCCAAAATTTGATAGGCTTAGTCGCACTCGCCCAATCAAAAATAAACCTGACAAACCTAAGGGGTAGCTAGGGTAAGTCGGGGTCGAAATCCACAGGGAGAAGGTTGCTAGTGTAGGTTACTTATGGAGTGATTCTAGTCTTGGTCGGTTCGTTGTTGAGGTTTACTAAAGCTAGAGCGTAGGAGAAAGGGTTTAACTTAGAAGGAGGAAGTCTAGGAAGTCGGGTTAGGCAAGGGTAAGGTTAGGTCTAGGAATGATGATCGGGTTGAGTAGGTAATCGCACTTGCTAAGGATTTAGCTCGTCCTCTCGGTCTTAAGCTTCCTCTAGGTCTCAAAAGCGGGCTCTCGCAACTTACAATTGAGGGTCCTAATGATTGTCTCGCGCCTCTCCTCGAACTAGGCTTTCGATCTTAAGTTCAAGGGTGCTAAAAGTTTGCTAAAACGTGATCAAGGAATCAACAAACAAAATCAAGCAGAGACAATCCAAGCAAAAGCAAAAACCTAACTTAAAAGATCATAAACATCAACCCAAACAATCACCCATGCTTCACCCTTCTCCCTAGATGATAAGACTACTCAAACATGACGAAAACAATAATCAAAGAAAGGAGAAAGGATGAAAACATGATCAAGCGTAATAAGGAATGAAATCACAATAAAAAGGGAGAAGAAAATCAATACCAAAATCAGAAAATTAAGGAGGAAAAGGATGATCAAAGACAACAATTACCGAATAAACCAACGTAATAGCGAATTCGAGTCGGGAATTGAAAAGTACAAATTATGAAAAGTATGAAAACCTAAGTTTATGAGAGAACAAAGTTTAGAGAGTCCTAAAACTAGTATAAAAAGCATAGGTTCGAATTATGAATGAAACCCTCTTAAAATAGACGAGCAAATGAAGCACACGAGGCGTCGGAGGGTGGTCCCGTCCGGGACAAGGGTGGTCCCGTCCGGGATGAAGGTGGTCCCGTCCGGGATGGACCCTTCCCGTGACTTTCAGCAAGTTTGGCATTGGTTCCTTGCTCGTTCTTCACTCGTTCTTGCTCCTAACTTCTCGTATGTTGACCCAAGGCCTAGGGACATGGCATGGTTCGTCCCAAAGGGTAGGGACAAGGTCTATAATGATCATGTGAGCTCCATACTCGGTCCCAAGGTCCCGGGACACCTTCAATTAGCGAAACGAGGCTCGTACGCAAGCGAAACGGCACGAAATCAACTCGAATCTTCACGAAACTTCACGAAACTTCACGAAACTTCTCGACAAGCATCCTATACTCCAAATATGCGCGTTTACCTACAAAATAGACATAAAAACGCAGCAGGGCCAAAACGGAGAGAAATAGGAGCCGAAACGCATATAAAAGCACTAGAATCGCAAAGAAACGCTAACGACAGGGGCTATAAATATATATAAAAATAGGACACATCATGTAGACTGTTTACCTTTTAAGCATATGACACGCCAAAGCAGCGAGTATCGGGGAAATGAAAAATTAGGCTTAAATAGTGGGCCTTTGAGATACGCTTGTAGGTACGTGCCAACGAAGACCAATAAGCGAATGAAAGCAATAGACAACGAGATTGAAAGTTTACTCAGAGGAATTATTGACAAAAGGAAGAAAGCTATGGACGCTGGAGAACCCGCCAAGGACGACTTATTAGGGATACTCATGGAGTCGAACCACAAGGAGACTCAAACCCTTGGTCATAAAAAGGGCTTCGCTATGAGCTTTAAGGACATGATCAATGAGTGCAAGTTGTTCTACTTTGCTGGTCAAGAGACCACTTCGCAATTGCTCGTGTGGACGATGATTTTGCTAAGCAAGTACCAAGATTGGCAAACAAAAGCTCGAGAGGAGGTTTTGGCAATGTTCGGGAAGAACCTACCGGACATTGATGGCGTTAACCATTTAAAGACGGTGAGTTTGGTTTTTATTAGAAACTCAAATTTCTCTATGCTTTGTTTGTTGTCATTCGTACTTTATGTCGGCTATATGGGTGATACTCTTGGTCTTGATTTTAACCCGTTGTTAACCTCAAAATTTCGGGGCCACCAATTTTGGGATAGTCCAAAAAAATATTATATAGAGGTTCAAATGGCAGGATCCCAAAACTATTGACCCTAGTCGAGCTCTTTACTTGTCATGGCCTTTGGGTGACCTTGTTGATATAGGTCGTCGTCTCGTCGAGCATCGCATGGTGGGTAATAGAGGAAATACTTTGTATTATGCCCTGATTAATATTTTTACTTATAAGACACTAGGCTGTCCTAATTACATATCCTTATAATGTACTCCGGTACACTATAAAGCAAAATACTTTGTATTATGCTAAAAAAAATTATTGTTGAGACCTCAAATAAAAGTTTCGGGCTTCGCACGTGTCTAAAATTATTCCCTACACATTTGGTGTTTTAGTAAAAGAGAAGGTTGCGGACTAATGGTTATGTATGTTGTTCGTGTATGTTTGCTATAGGTGACAATGATACTATACGAAGTGTTGAGATTATATCCACCGGTACTTTCAGTTTCTCGGAGGGTGTACAACCATGATGCAATGTTGGGTCACCTAACCGTGCCAAAAGGGGCTATGATTAGTCTCTCGATATTCGAAGTGCACCACGATCCTAAATTGTGGGGTAATGACGTGAACGAATTCAAACCGGATAGGTTTTCGGAAGGCATTTTGAAAGCGACTAAGGGAAACCTATCGTTCTTCCCCTTCATCGGAGGGCCTAGGATTTGTATTGGACAAAATTTCGCTCTGACTGAAGCGAACATGGCCGTGGCTATGATGTTACAACGATTTTCTTTCGAGCTTTCACCGTCGTACACCCATGCTCCTTGCAAATCTATGACTCTTCGACCCCAACACGGTGCTCATCTCTGTTAGATAATTATATTGTACATATTAGTTAGGATAGTGTATATCCTATTAGCCATAATTAGTTGCTGTATCTTAGGATAGTGTATATCCTCGTAGCCATAATTAGTTGCAGTATCTCCTAAATATATGCCTTGTAACCCTAACGATATATTGTACTCTTCCTATATATTGACATCGATAATATGAAACCCATTAAGGGATTAGATAATCTGATATGGTATCAGCCTTTCTTTGAGCAGAATTTCGATTCTCTCTACTCGATCCTTGCCCTCGTTTAGCGCCGCCGCTGTCCATCATGACCAACGACGCTAATCCTCCTCCCTCCAAAAGCAACCTTCACCCTGTTTTCACCGTAACCAATATACAAAACAAAGTCCGCATCCTTGACGGAACCAAGGTCACCTATGCTACTTGGGTCCGCCTTTTTCGCCTCCACGCCGAGGGGTACGATGTGCTCGCTCACATTGACGACACACCTGCTCCGGCATCGACCGATGCCACCTACACGGCCTGGAAGACAATTGATGCGCATGTTTTGCAATGGATTTACGGAACGATGAGTGATGATCTCCTTCCCCGGGTTCTTGAAGACAAATCTACCGCTCGTGCCGCGTGGCTCCGTGTGGAGAACATCTTCAACAACAATAAAGGGGCTCGCGCTGCTGCCCTTGAGTCTGAGTTTAATGGTCTCCGCCTCGAGAATATGCCTTCCTTGGATGCATACTGTCAACGCCTGAAGGAGCTCGCTGGGATGCTTAAGGATGTTGATGCTCCAGTAACCGATACTCGCCTTGTCATTCAATTGGTACGTGGCCTACCTAGTGAGTATGATACTGTTGCCTCTTATATTAATCAGTCGTCTCCTACTTTTGAGACGGCTCGTAGCATGTTAGAACTTGAACTTCATCGCAGATCCGGTCGTGACGAGACCGCCACTGCCTTGGTGGCCCCTCCAGCCCCTCCGACTGACCCGTGGGTTGACCCTAACCCTAAGGCCACACATGGTCCCCCCCGTCAGCCCTCTTCTCATAATAATAATGGTAATAATCGCCGCCGTCATAATAATCGTAATAATAACACTTCTCATAATAATAATACGTCAAATAATACGCCCTCACAGGCAGCCCCCTCCACTGCTCCTGTGCCGTCCTATGCGTGGCCTCCATCACCTTCCTGGCCCGCACCTTGGACCCCTCCACCGTGCCCTTACCCGACTTACCCTGGTTGGGCACCACAAAGGTCGCACCAACAAAGCACGATAGCTTAATCGCGACCAACAAAGAATGATCAAGCCAAACCGGGCAGGCCTATGTTCTTGATAACGAACCACCACAACCGACGGACTTAGCACAGGCATTTCAGGCTCTCTCGGTTCAGCATCAACTGGACCCATGGTACATGGATACAGGTGCTTCGTCACATTTGGCCTCTGACCCAGGTATGCTATCTTCTCCTCTTAATTCGAGTAAAATTCATTCTATTTATGTTGGCAACGGTAATCGTATTCCTGTTTTGGGTTCCGGTACCACCACTCTCCCTACGCCTAACCGAACCCTTCAATTAAAACACGTCCTCTATACCCCTCACATTATTAAGAACCTAATCTCAGTCCGTCAATTCACTAAAGATAATAATGTTAGCGTGGAATTTGATCCCTTTGGTTTTTCTGTGAAGGATATTCCGACTGGGACAATGATTTTGCGGAGTGACAGTGACGGCGAGCTCTACCCCGTATCCACCACAAGACCGTCCCCAACACCGCCACACCCACCGTCTGCCCTCTTAGCTCACGGCCCCGACATATGGCATTCCCGTTTAGGCCACCCTGGTCGAGTTGTTTTAGGTCATTTACAATCTTCGAGTCGTATTGCTTGTAACCAACAATCTGATTCACTTTTTTGTTCTTCCTGTCAAATAAGCAAAAGCAAACGTTTGCCGTTTTATGATTCCGCTACTCGTACTCTTGCCCCTTTTGATATTGTACATAGTGACCTCTGGACCTCCCCTATTTTGAGCAAACACGGTCATAAATATTATATGGTCCTTATTGACAACTTTAGCCAATTCGTTTGGGTCTACCCATTAAAGTTTAAATCCCAGGTGTTCGATAAATTTCTGCAATTCCATACGTTTGTCCGCACTCAATTTAACACGACCATCAAATCCTTTCAATGTGACATGGGTCGTGAATTTGACAACCATAAATTTACCGAATTCGCCCAACAACATGGCCTTGTTTTCCGTTTTTCATGCCCCCATACATCCCCTCAAAATGGTAAATCGGAACGTATGCTCCAACGACTTAATGACATTACCAACGTTCTCCTCCAACATGCCTCGGTCCCAACTCATTTTTGGGTCGATGCACTTCACGTGTCTACCCATCTCCACAACATTTTGCCCACCTCCACTCTTAACTACCACACTCCTACCTCCATTCTTTACCTCAAACACCCATCTTACGACCATCTCCGTGTGTTCGGTTGTGCTTGCTATCCGAATATCACCGCGACCCGTCCACATAAACTAGCCCCACGCTCCCTCCGCTGCATCTTTCTCGGCTATCCACCCAACCAACGCGGTTATCGCTGTCTCGATCCCGTCACTGGTCGTATACACATCTCGCGTCACGTCACTTTCGACGAAACATCATTTCCCTTCGCTACATCCTCCACGGACAAACCAACCCCTTCCCCTGACCCACTTCCACTACCCATGGACCCCGTCTTGTCACCCACTGACCCGAAACCACCTCAAGACCCACCTCCATCCCCTACCCAGACCCCTCGTCCTAGCCCAGCTCAATCCCCTGCCCATTCCCCTACAACTTCCCCTGCTTCTTCCCATTTTCGATCCCCTGCCCCTTCGACTACTCTTCCCTTCACTCCACCAGCCACCACCACCTCACCAGCTTCCGTCACCCCACCACCGCCACCACCCCTCCCACCGAGACCGCCACCACCACTTCCCACCCATACCATGACTACGCGTGCCATGAATGGCATCTTTAAGCCAAAAGCCCTCACCGCTTCTTCCCCACTCTCCCCCGTTCCCAAGTCCCCTAAAACTGCCCTACTGGACCCAAATTGGAACCGTGCCATGCAGGATGAATTTTCCGCGTTAAGGGAGAATCATACTTGGGACTTGGTCCCCCGGCCACCTGATGCGTCTATTATTCGTTGTATGTGGTTGTTTCGTCATAAATTTCATGCAGATGGTTCCCTCGAAAGATACAAAGCACGTCTTGTCGTCAATGGCAAGACCCAGCAAGTTGGGATCGATTGTGATGAGACTTTTAGTCCGGTTGTCAAGCCTACCTCTATACGGACTGTACTGAGCATTGCCGTCTCCAAATCCTGGCCTATTCATCAATTGGACGTCAAAAATGCTTTTTTACATGGCAATTTAAACGAGACTGTATACATGCATCAACCGCCCGGGTTTGTTGATAAAACTGCGCCACATCATGTGTGCAAACTCCGTAAGTCTCTTTACGGCCTTAAACAAGCCCCTCGTGCATGGTACACCCGCTTTGCTACTTTCATTCAATCCCAAGGCTTTGTTAGCAGTGTATGTGATTCATCCTTATTTATTTATAAGACTGCTTCCGAAACGGCCTATCTATTGTTATATGTGGATGATATCGTCTTGACCACTTCTAGCCCCATTCTGCTACGCTCCATTATATCTCGGCTATCGAGTGAGTTTGCTATGAAGGATTTGGGTCCGCTACATCACTTCTTGGGTATTCGTGTAACTCGCTCCAAGTCTGGTCTGTTCTTATCCCAAACACAATACGCCAAGGACATCCTTTCCCGTGCTAAAATGAGCTCGTGTAAGCCTTGCTCTACCCCTGTCGAACCTGGTCCGAAACTAAGTGCCGACGCTGGGCCCAAGTTTGATGACCCGGCTCTTTATCGTAGTCTCGCCGGCGCGCTACAATACCTCACCATCACACGGCCCGACATTCAATATGCGGTTCAGCAGGTATGTCTTTTTATGCATGATCCCCGTGCCTCACATTTTCAATTCCTGAAACGGATACTCCGTTACCTGCAAGGCACCTCGTCCCACGGCCTGACAATCCGCCCCTCTCAGTCCTTTACATTGACGGCCTATTCTGACGCCGATTGGAGCGGCTGCCCTGACTCCTGTCGCTCCACATCCGGGTATTGTGTTTTTCTGGGGGATAATTTGGTATCTTGGTCCTCTAAGCGACAACCTACGGTCTCTCGGTCCAGCGCCGAGTCGGAGTACCGTGGTGTAGCAAATGCAGTCGCGGAAACTAGTTGGCTCCGTAACTTACTCCTTGAGCTTCACGTCCCTCTGCTACGGTCCACACTAGTGTTTTGCGACAACATCTCCGCAGTTTATTTATCTGGTAACCCAGTTCAGCATCAGCGAACCAAGCATGTAGAACTTGATATTCACTTTGTTCGCGACAAAGTCCGTGTTGGTGAAGTCCGTGTATTACATGTTCCATCCGAGTACCAATACGCCGATATTTTCACGAAGGGCTTACCACGCCATCTCTTTGAGCGCTTTCGATCCAGTTTGAGCGTCCGAGCTCCTACCGCTCCAACTGCGGGGGTGTGTTAGATAATTATATTGTACATATTAGTTAGGATAGTGTATATCCTATTAGCCATAATTAGTTGCTGTATCTTAGGATAGTGTATATCCTCGTAGCCATAATTAGTTGCAGTATCTCCTAAATATATGCCTTGTAACCCTAACGATATATTGTACTCTTCCTATATATTGACATCGATAATATGAAACCCATTAAGGGATTAGATAATCTGATAATCTCATTGTACATCGTCTTTGAAGACATGGTCGTGTATCCGTTTCATCTCATTCAACGTCGTCTTTTGTTCATATATCGGACTGGTCATAATGCAAGGGTAGCATGTAATAAACTAATACGGGTGTATGTGTACTATATCACCATATGTTAGATAAACTCGTGAGTGAAACGGTGTAACGATAACAGTATCGTTAGACATCTCACATATATATGCAGATTTTTTTTTATCTAGTTTTTGTTGGATCCGTTGTTTCTTATGGGCAAAGGCATGTTTTGTACAAAGTAATAATTATCAGTGTTTTAAAACAATTAATCTCATATTAAGTCTTAAGATACCGTGAATGATTTTATAGATGACCAAATGTATATGTTATTGCCCTTAGTATACAAGTTATAAAGTCCAGGAACATTATGGTGATGTAAGTGTGCTCCTTAATATGGAACCTATTAAACCTCCTTTAACTGTGTATAGAATTACAATAGTATGGTGTTTAAATTATGGTTAAACAAGATACTGACATGTGTTTAATAAATCTTCTTCTAAATATTAATGGTTAAAACATATGAGAAGTAAGAAAAATTACAAAATTTATAAAAAGAAAGAACTGTTAGAGTATATAATCGATCTTGGGCCTTCAACCATCAATTTAAGCTTTTGGTTGAGTTGGTTACTGACATGGTATCAAAGCCTTAGCTTGTGACTAAAGGTCACGGTTTCGAATCTCACCACCCCTCACTTTCAAAGTGGTATATTTCGCACCAAGTACGGCGGGCCTGTAGTTGCGTCCACGCTTCAAGCCCAAAGGACATTCGCGTGAGGGGGAGTGTTAGCGTATATAATCGATCTTGGCCCTTCAACTATCACCTTATCACTCGCCACACAGTTGACTATGTCCCTGTGTTTCTTTACGGATTGACGCCTTCGGGTCACCTGCTTTCGAGCCCCGTGTGATTCATTTATCCACACGTCGACGCTTTCGACCCTTCGCGTGCGGGAGAGTGATAATATATAAAACCTATTATTGAGCCTCAACCATCACCTTAGGGTTTTGGTAGAGTTGAATTGACTTTCTAATAAGAACAATTGATTTAATTATTACGACTCGAGTTAATAACCGACAAGCAGCTAAAACCATTCTTTTATGCCCATAAACCACTCATAAAACACTCCAAACACATCACATTACATTTCAACACATACTAGCACATTCCTAAACACGTTAGACAAAAAATTCAAATACTAAAACATGCATGGTAAAGCATGCATGATAACGAACACCAATTACAGACAAGAGTCTACTCCTATTCCTACAAGAGCTGCTTTGACATGTTACAATAATACTCCGTAAGATTTGCCTAGTCGGTAGGCCTAGCAGCCAACGGTGTCTGACTGGCACCGAAACAAAACTATTCTTGTCCATAATTCAGCAAAGCAAATCAACTACCCGCACCCGCCGGTCAACCAGACACCAATTTGTCTAACCGGCCGCCAATTGGTCAAATCGGTCGGCTTACTTAATCAATCGGACCACCATTCATTCTCTTGGGCTCTTGTCTACTATCTTTCTTCTTTTGGGCAAAGTTATATGATTAATGTCAACCCAACTTCACATCTAACTTTCAAGTCCCGAGATTGTCCTTATTTTGCCATTTCGAGATTTCATCGTGTTCATCAATTTAGTTCAAATGCATGAAAAATATAGAAATTTTTGCAAAAGACGGAACAAATACCGAAATGGCCATTGGAACGGAATGTAAAAACAAAATGGCCTCGTAAGGTACATTTTGACAATAAAAGCATTTAACTACGGGGTAAAAAAAAAAAAAAAAAAAAAAAAAAAAAAATTCTCTAAAAATAACACTTAGAATTGTTACTTCACCGGTTGTAAGATTAACTACGTACTACATTTGGCAAGTAATTAAAAATTACTTATTCCTCACCTGAAATTAAATTCAATATAAAAATCCGAGAGATTGATCTTGATCGGTTAAAAGATTCCATATTGCCTCTTAAGTCGTCGTAGTTTACAATATTGTTGAATGGTTTGAGCTATAGTAGACTGATGTTTGAAAAAGTTTAGGAAGATTCGTGTTGTAGAGTTTCAAAGTTAAAATATGAGGTTTTGTAGAGAATTTAAGAAGATATATATATATATATATATATATATATATATATTTTTTTTTTTTCAGATTTTAGACGTAGTGGTTTTAATTTTATTGGTTTTACCACAAATATTTTTCAAATTCAATTTAACATTAAATTTTCAAAATTCAAATAATACAAACATAAACTAATAATTGTGAAAATAACCACATACGATAACAAATTTAACATCTCCTATATTAGCTTGATAAAAAAAATACATCACAATTATTTTTTTACACTCTTATCAAACATCATCTTGATATATTTAAAGTTGTTGATACCCGTATCTGTCGATATGGAAATTTATAGAAAACCCGACAAACACCTAATGATGATAGGACAACATGTATTTCGTGTCATTTATTTGAGTTCGTTTTACGATGTAAGCCGGACGCCGTCGACATAATACTTTATTAATTTAAATGATATTTAAATTAATGTTTTAACATGGTAAATTTATTTCTGTCAAAATTTATTTGCCTCAAGTTTGTTTTATTGAAAATAAAATATTTCGATTTGAAAAATCATTTTTTAAGTAATTCGATTTGAAAAATCACTTTTATAAATTTGATATTTGACTTGAAAAGTCGTTTCTCGTGTCTTTAAGCCATTTTATTAAATCGTTTTCGATGGATTCGTTTTCTTAAAAGCAAGTTTAAAGCTCGTTTTGAGCTCGATTTAAAGAGCGATTTTGAGCCCGTTTCAGCACGGACTTCGAGGCCCTTTTCTCCCACTTCTTTCCCCACACACCCATGATTAAACCCAGCCCAAACCACGACTTAAACCAACCATAACCAGCCTAAACAATGCCCAAAACAGAGCTGATACACAGCAGCTCGTAGGCCCCAAAATCAGCCTTTATTTAGCCCAAACCCGACTCCTATTTGCCTACCCATGACACATACCCGTATCCTAACTATCCTACCCTTATTACCCTTTCTTTCCTTCGAATAATCAGACCAGAACACAGTAAAAAAACTCGTCCAAAAGCAGCCCAAAACCCCCATTCCCGTGCCCTGTTTTGAGCAGCCCAAACTCGGGCTAAAACCCGACTTTCTGGCCATCAAACTCCTGCCCACAAACAAAAGACCTATACCTGATCCACATGCTCCATTTACCTTTGCTTAACCCTCAAGAAAACATCCTACAAAACCCTAGAACGAGCCTTGGACAGCAGTCCTCAAAAGAGAGGAAGAAGCTGCTCTTTTCCTTCTTAAACCCTACTTTTCGACCCTATATATACACACCCTCCACAAGCCTTCAGGGGATACGAATTATATTACATACACATAGCGTTAAGCCCTCAAAAAGCCCCAAAAGAAGTTGAGATAGACGCTTGAAAAACTTAAAGTACCCTCCACAAGCCTTCAGGGGATACGAATTATATTACATACACTCTAGAGTACCGTTTCTCTGATTTTCGTGCAGCTATCACTTCTTCTACCTTGTTTTTCGTGTTGCGAGTTACATAATCTCTCTGATTTCTTTACAAAATCTTAAAGTTCACTTTGCCACGATTCCAAAACATCTTTCGGTTCGAAATTTCGTTGAGAAACGAAGAAGTTATTACAAGCTTTTGAAAATCGCTGTCAGTTTGGTTCAAAGTTACGGATTACAATTGGTTTTCGTCGACGACGGCCCCTTGGGATAAAATCTTACAATCGATTACGACTCGAAGAATTGGTCAACGATACATGTAAGTTGAGGGTGCAAAAATACTCTTTTTATTTTGTTAAATCATTGTTTTCATCGTCTTTTATCACTCTCTGTCGCTCTGTTGATTATCGTTGTAATTATTATTTTTATCGTCCATCTTCAATTGTTTTCGCCTCAAGTATGATTTTGATATGTGTATGGACATGTTGCGTCCCTTACTTGATATGCACGTTTGATCCCTGCGTAGTATGACTTGCGTAGTATAGCTTGCTGTCGTTCGTTTGATTTTGTTTAGCTCATTTCATAATATGACCTATTTCATGATAAATTGTTTTTGTTTGTTTAAAGTTTGATCCCTGATGTTTTTCTTTAGATTTATAATCCATGTTTGCATGTTAGATTTAATTTTCGTAATCTTGTTTCCTCGTTTGGCATTCGTGTGGTAGTTTAGTTTCGTTACTCGTGTAAACTCGTGAACAGTTCTGCTAGTCGTGGGATGCGCTTTGTTTGTTAAGTCTCAAGTCGTGTAGTTAAATTACATGTAGGTTTGTATAATTTGGTCTTTCACGTTATTCTTCAGATTTGCAATTCACGTTTGTATGTCAAATTAGTTTTCGTGAGTTTATTTCGTCGTTTAGCGTCTGTATGATAATTATATGTCGTTAATCATGTCGAAGCTGTATACGGTTCTACTTGCTGCTGCTTTTGTGTTGTTCGTTAAGTCTGAAGTTGCGTGGTAAAGTCATATGTGGGATTGTATAGTTTGGTTTTTCGTGCAGTGCGTTATGTTTTGGTATACTCGTTATTTGCTTGTCTACTTGTGCGTATTAGTCGTGCTTGTTTATTTGGTCATTTGTTTGTGTAATTATTAGAACTATTAGTTTGTCTATTAGCAGCATCCATGTTGTTTGCGTACGTTTATATGTTTATGTAGTTGCCCTTGATTTTCTAGTTTGTACATGTTTGTTCGTTACTTCGTTATATTCGTATGCGGAGCGTGGTTATGATAGTTGTTTACACTTGTTCATATATTAGTCATGTTTGATTATTTTTATTCGTCTGCCGCTAGAATAGTAAATGAACCCATGTTGAATAACTTTGACGAAATTATATGTGCATTAAACGACATAGAATGGATATATTTTGTTTAGGGTTAAAATATTGTTCGCATATCCGCATGTGTACTCGTAATAGCCATGGTTTTATTTAGTAGAGACCGTATTTACGACGGGCGGGGTTAGGCGTTAAATTAATGAAATTCTTTTAAACTTCCTAACACGTAAACTCACACGAACTCATTTTCTCTAAAATTGGTTTCTAAATTCCACCTAAAAATTTAGTGGCGACTCTTTTCAAATGAAAATGTTTTTGAAATAAAACATCGCGTGGATCAAAATCCCTTGTCCACAAAAGTTAATAATTAAAGTGAAAGATGAATGAAACAAATATCAATAATCCGCCATGTATTTATCCCTTCATTCAAAAATAATTAACCAAAAATTTGCAACACATCGATTATACCTTTAATTGCGGATTTTTTTTTTATTTTTCGATTTGTTTCTGCAAAGATAAATATTAGTTAACATTGTACTATAAAATAACATTAGAGGAAAAAAAAATCAAAGCCATAAAATCAAAAACAAAATGTATCTAAATATAAAATTTTAAACATTATTAAAATATTTTATGCATGACTTTTAAAATTTTGAAAACTCTAAATAATAAATTTGATCCACCTTGTATTTATCCCCTCATTAAAAAATGATTATCAAAATCTTCCTCAAAAATTAAAAATAATTAATTAATAGAATAATCAACCCATAGATTATACCTTGATAATTATTATGAGTTTTGTTATTTCCCGATTCATTGCTGCAAATATAAAAATTTGTTAACATTGTACTATAAAACAACATTATGGGAGGCAACAAAATCAAAGCTACAAAATCAAAATTAAAATGTGCCTATATATAAATTTTTAAAAATTATTGAAATAATTTGTGCATGACTTTGACAGTTTTGGAATTTCTAAAACAATTGACATGATGCATGATTTTATAAGGTAATAGCTTATGTCTTTTGGTTTTTCTTTTATTAATTGGTTGACACAAAATAATTAATTCAAAAAAATAAAAATGTAATGATAAATAAAAGACGATGTAGTTGAAAATTTTGACTCTTTGTTTATAACTATTAAAATTTTTGTGCTATTACTTCTATTTGATGAATATTTTTTAGTTTCATTTGTATTGTTTCAACTTTGCATTTTATGTTAGTAAGTACATACCTATTAAGTAGTCTATTGTTTAGTCTCATCTGTTTGTCAGGCACTCTAACACGGACAAAGGTGAAATCCATAAATGATTGCGAGCACTACTACTACCACTACTACGACGACTACCACTACCACGACCACGACCACTACCACTACCACTACCACGACCACGACCACTACCACCACCACCACCACCACCACCACCACCACCACCACCACCACTACGACCACCACTACTACCACTACTACCACTACCACCACCACCACCACTACCACCACTACCACCACCACTACCACCACCACCACCACGACTACTACTACCACTACCATTACCTACCACTACCACTACCACTACCACTACCACTATCACTACCACTACCACTACCACTACTACTATTACCACTACTACTACTACTACTACTACTACTAATAATAATAATAATAATAATAATAATAATAATAATAATAATAATAATAATAATAATAATAATAATAATAATAATAATAATAATAATAATAATAATGAATAATTATCAATTACAGCCTGATAAAAACCCAAATTTGCAAATTACAGCCACATTAAAGTTTTTTAATATTTTACAGCCACAAACGGAGCTTCGTTTAGAATTTACAGCCAAAACGGAGCTGGAACACACTTAAATGAATAAAAAACTCAGAAATTCAAAATTGAAGCCTAAATTTGATGTAATGAGACGAAAATGTCCCTCCCTCTAATATTACATCAAAATCGTTGAAATATTTGCTCATAAATGTTATTTTCAATCTCAAATCAAAATTTAGGGTTTCTCTCCTAAAATTTTCAATTTCTCTTGAAATTTTACCCACCATTTCAGACCGTAAACAATCAAATTTATTGTGTATACCAAACAAACAATCAAATTTATTTCAATTTTAATATGTTTGGCCAAATATTGTGTATTTAAAAATACCAAAAAATAATTAAACTTCTAAACAAATGAAAAACAGATAGCATTTGGAAACAACAATAGTAAATATCAATTTAATTACCCAACTGAAAACAAATACAAAAACCCCCAAAATTGTTCAATTCTGGAAAAAAAATTAGGGTTCCCACTCAATACCTTCATTTCATACCACATACAACTCGAAAATCGCCAAAAATTTAGGGTTTTAGGGAAATCAAAAGCCAAATGCGTGTTGACGAAAACATAGATAAGAAAACGTTACCTTTTATGTTGGAGATGCTAATTAAACTTCAATTATCAACGACGATGGAGTAATAAAGCTTTTTATGGAGTGCTATTTTGTGTTTTTCATGTTCCAAAAACTAAAGTTTTGCATGAGAATACACGTATGAATGTAAAAGTGGGTTTTAAATGAAAGGAGAAGACAAAGAACGAAGAAATGAAAGAGAAAAGTTAGTAAAAAGAGAAGGAAACAATGAAAAAGTGAAAATGAACCTAATTAAAATAAGAAAAGAGAGAAGTCAAAGAGTCAATCCCACTTAAATGAAGGGCAAAACGGTCAGTTTTTCCTATTTTTGGCCGGAAAATGAAGTTGGCTGCAATTTTAAAAAAAAAGACTTTTGTGGCTATAAAAAAATAAATTTTTTTAAGTTGGCTGTAATTAATAAATTCGACTTTTTATGTGGCTGTAATTGATAATTAACCCTAATAAGGAATAATTATCAATAATAATAATAATAATAATAAAATAATAATAATAATAATAATAATAATAATAATAATAATAATAATAATAATAATAATAATAATAATAATAATAATAATAATAATAATAATAATAATAATAATAATAATAATAATAATAATAATAATAATCAATTATAACCTGCACCGACCTAATTGTTGTCGATGAAAAATTAAGCTCTTGACATTTTTTTGTTGTTGTTAAAATGTAAGCTTTTCATTCAAATCAAAATCAAAATACAATCAATTTTCTACATCTCATTCCTTCACCATTCCTTATCAGCTATTGTCCACTTCTTGTCACCCTCTATATTAACATGTTGTTTAAGTACGCTTACAACTTTCCTCGCTACAAAAATTGGTCTCTCGATCAACTATACACTCAATCCAAGCTTTATTACGTTGTACAGCCATTCCAACCAAAATGACTAACCTTTTTTTTCAAATTAGGCCATCTTCTTGCTGGCACCATCTCCCTACCTTCTTCATATCGAATTCCCAGCCATCTTGCTACTTCTTTCCAAACTTGGATGCTGAAAATACAATGCTGAAATATATGTTGCTCACTTTCAATCTGAAGTCCACACAAGCAACAGAAAGGATCAGTCACTGCACCACACTGATACATTCTGTCCTTCAACCGTAGTCCATGCTGCCGCACCATCCAAGCCAAAAACACATGTTTAGGCACACCCCTGCTGCACTAGAGTCTTCTGTACCAACTCACATCATCATTAACAGGAGGCAACCACTTGTATCCTTTTTTAACAGTATACTCTCCTTGTGCTCCAACCCACACGTCACCCTCAACCCCTGCCCTTAACATGTCCCTAACCCTCATTATCTTCTTCCAGTACCAACAATCCTCAGCTTTGACCACATACTCCATTACATCCATGTTCTTCATATATATGTGATTCACTCATTTTATCCACAAACTATCAGCCTTAGAGACCAACCACCACACCAGCTTCCCAATTGAAGCATTGTTCCATCTAACCCCTTCTCTTAAACCTAAACCACCCTCTCTTTTAGGCTTGCACACTTTGTCCCATGCTATAGCTGGAACCCTCCTTTGCTCTATGCCACCATCCCACAAAACGTTTCTACAGATAGTAGAGATTATTCTATACAAAACACTCTTATGCAATATAAACATTGAAGCCCAATAGTTAAACAAAGTGCTAAAGACTGACTGAACAAGAATCAATCTACCTGCATAAGATAAATTCCTTGCACCAACCACCCTAATTCTACACACCACTTTATCAATTAAAACATTACAATCACTCCTGTTCAATCTCCCTGCTGTAATTGGAGCATTATAAGCTCTTGACATTATAAGTATTTATATTAGTTTTTTTCAGCTTGCCCGTGCTATGCACGGGATCTTAGATAAAAGCAAGACTTAATATGCCTATTCGGTTTATTTTATTTGATGCAATTACCAAACTACGGAGTATATAAACTTTCAAATTGTATTTTTATAGCATTAGATTAGTTCAACGACATGAAATTATTCTATAAAATTTTTCACAAGTATTATCGCTTTGAAAAGTGAGAATGATAAATAAAAGTATAGAGTAATTATGAAATACATGGAGTAAATTATATTTGATGATTGTCTAAGTGATTCAATCTAACCCTAATTACAATAGAGGGGGGAAGTGAAATTGCTTGATAAAGTTATTTAACTAGTTCAAGTCAATGTGAAACTCTCATATTTGAGCAATATTTTAATTAACATGCACAGTTTCATCATTTTGGAACAATAAAATGATAGTATTCTAGCTATATGTATGTATGACTACTATGAAGTTTCTTTATGAAATGGAGTAAAAAATAAAGGGTACGATAGATCAGAAATAGTAAGACAAATGTAATTTGTTAACTTGAAATGTGTTGTTATATCTAATTGTGTAAGTGTTGGAGGTTGTTATGATATGTATGTTACCCTAAAGAACTCTTAAGGGAGTGCTAATGATCGAAAATTAATTGAGATATTTACTAGTGTACATGTATTGTAGTGACTTTTGTTCTCGACATATGAGGACGGTTAAGCCGTTTGGATGAGGGTGAGGTTCGAGTCCATTAAACTAATGATGTTGGCCTATTCTTGTTCACAAATTCTTGTTTGAGACCAAGAAACCCGTTCTTTGAAGCATTGGGTATACCGTTTTCCCTTTTTTTTTTTTTTTTTTTTGTTTTGAAAATTTTTTTTAAGACCCATTTTTTTTTTTTTAAAATTTATAGGGTAATTAAAAATGGTAACAAAGTAGACCAAAATGGTAACAAAGTAGACCAAAATGGTAACATATTACATTAAAATATTGTCATAATATTTGTTTAATATGTAACTATAATTGTTTAATATGTTACCATAATTATGTAATATGTTACCAAAATAGGTTAAAATGTTACCAAAATAGGTTAATATTAAATGATAACATATTATATAATTATGGTAACATATTAAACAATTATGGTAACATATTAAACAAATATTATGACAATATTTTAATGTAATATGTTACCATTTTGGTCTACTTTGTTACCATTTCTAATTACCCTATAAATACGATTTTCGATAAAAGATTAAAAAAAAAAAAAAATTGGGTCTTAAAAAAAATTTTCAAAAAAAAAAAAAAAAAAAAGAAAAAAAGAAAAAAAAAAGGTTAATGGGCCAAAACGGGTCATATTTGACCCGTTTCTTGTGTAAAACGGGTTGACCCGTTTTACACAAGACTTATTGCTTGTTGTTTTATTTCCTTGCTTTTTGTTGACTCCACGTTTAGTTTTGATATTGTCAAGTTATTTATTTCTATATTATATATTACTTGATCGTTTGTTTGAGTTCATACTGTGTAGGACTCAAAATACAAAAGAGGAAGATGAAGATGAGAAAGAAGAGCTTCGTGTCAAGACAAGACTTTAGGACTAAAACTTGTAAAGTGACTTAACGAAGCTATGCACTACAAATCTTAGCAGTAGTGTTATCATAACATGATTTCGTGTTATAGTAACATTAGTGCTGTAAAAGTTTTCTCTAAATACCTTTTAAACATCTTTTCTAATATTTTCTAAAGAATTATCTTTTACTTGAAAGTGTTTATATTTTTTGTGATCATATATGAAAGTATTTTTACTCATCTTAGAATTAGATTTGAATATATTTTACCTAGTAAAATATATGGAAATCTAATTGTAAAAGATGTGGAAAATATTTCTCATATCTTGTGATCTTGCAAAATATTCTTTTATGATAATTCTCCTCTTTAAAACTTATTCTATACAGTATTTTTATTTTGAAAAATTATCTCTATTACTCTTGTATTTTGGCCGAAATTAATTTTGAGCCATATCCATATTTTCGATTTATCTAATATCTTTTCAAAAGATAATTTTCTAAATAATATATTGGAATATCTTGTATTTCCCAACAAGACTAGTGTGTCTAGGTTCATTCTTGGAAAACAAGGAATCCTAAATATCTTCCTAATTATATTTTACACCCAACTTAATCTTTTAATTAGGGAGCTTAGAATATTTTATACAACAATATTATTTTCATAATATTATCTTCCATCATTTGATTAAAAATTATCCAACACAATACAATTGAAACTAATACTTCCAATATATTTTTAATCAAAGGCTTTCAAAATACATTCTTAATTTATACTTTTGCAAAATACTTTTTGATTGCTAAAATCTAGCCGTGTTCTTCATTGTTGTTTTGCAAATTATTTACTTTGTTTTTGAAAGTATTTTAACTTTGTACTTTTGTTCTTAAATCTTATTTTCTAAAAAGTGCATAGTTACGATAAGACTCTCTAGACAATTGAATTGTATTTTCATTTGATTGAGAGACTTGTAACAAAATCATTTTGTAAGAGATTAACATCTCAAAGAAAGAAAAAGAGCTTCACACTAAGATTAGGGTTAGTCATTAGTGTTATTAATTATTTGTTGTAAGCTAGGCCGGAGTAGGTGTTCTTGATAAATAATTAATAGAAGAAGGGGTGGATGTAGGCTTTTCAATTGGGCCGAACCACGTTAAATCCTTGTGTTATTTATTTTACGCATTTACTTTTCACGCACTTTATATTTCCGTTGCAAAATTTTTAAGAGGTACAATCCTCTATTCACCCCCCCCCCCAGAGTATTGTTGGGCCCTTGGACTCTACACTTTTGTATGTTGAGTTAGAGTCGTTCTCTTGCCATGTCGCGAGATACCTTTTGAAATGATTTACTATATTGATACGATTGTTGCGGGTGATTGTGATGAGGCGGTGTGGAGGTGGTGCATGTAGGCGTTGGGTAGAGTTAAACAGTAAGACCAGCGTGTGGTAGTCACACGGTGGGATTCCTAACCCTTATGTGACTAGTTTGATGAGCATCCGAGGTAGTCGTTTACTCTTTTCTGTTTGGGTCTTTCGGGCTATAGTTGCTTTATATTCTCCATTCTTAGTTCTTTTCTCTCACCCTATATTTTGTTAATTGGAAAGCAAACTAGGTTATTGTTGGTTGTTTTTGTTGTTGCTTCCCCCGCCCCTTAGGTGCTCGGACGTTTGCGTGATAGCTATTGGAGCGTCTTGGAGGGTTCGCCGTTTTCCTTTGTTTGATCTAGATATCACTGCAGTTGTCGTTCGCCGTTTTCCTTTGTTTGATCTAGATATCACTGCAGTTGTCGTTCGCCGCCGTCTACCCTTTTTCAATTTTCGGCTTACATGCTTGGTTTTGTTATTTTGGTATTTTGTTTTTATCGACACTGTTATTTGTCACACATGAAGTCATTTAAACTTGCACTTTTTTTTTCTAACTAAACTTAATTATTATGGAGTATATTATACAAAGACTAATATTAATAAAAATGGTTGACAATACAATAAAAATAACTGTTGTTATTATTGTTTAAGATTTTTTTTTTGTTAAGATGTTCATAATTTTTACTCAAACAATTATATTTCGTATCAGACAGTTATATAATATTGTGAATGTGAAAATTTTAACAAAAGTAGAACTTATTTCTAAGTCTTCGGTTTTTTAATTTATCGCAATTCATGCAAAACTAGACTTTTGTTAAAAGTGATTTGATTTCGATTTAGCTTTATAAGACTGATTCACTATTCAAATTTGACCTGAAGAAAAATATCATCTGAACTGCTTAAATTGAAATCCGAAATTCCCCATTATTGACCCAATAATGTCAATACCCTGAAATGAATCGACCATACCCAATAATGTTAATCAATGTAATTCATGATGATTTATACAGAACCTCCATTGAAATGATGAAGAAAAGCTTGAGATTGTAGAAGAGAAACAGTGAAGAAAAGCAGAGCAAATTTGAGAGAGAAAACAGAGTAAATAAAAGAGTTTGTATTGAATGAATGATATACAGGAGTATGAGTGAGTATATACACACGAGATGTGTTGATTCATGACAAACTTTGTTGACTCATAACAAACTCCTAACAAACTCCCAACAAACTCCAACAAACACTCATAACAAACTTTAATTAACTTATAACAAACTCATCTCATATAATTCCAACAATTCATAGAACGTTATGTTTATTAACCATAAAAAGAAGCATAGTAAATTTCATCATTTGTAGGAATATATTTTATTTCATCATTATTAAAAGCAAAATGAATTACATTCAAAAGTTGATTTTACTATAAGCAATAGGAATTACATTCAAATCATTTTTCCTCCTTGCAACTATTCCAAAAGTTTCATCCATGTTAAGTTCTTCAACTGTAGTCCCTTGTGGTAACTTCCAATCAAAGTTGTAAAGTAACGCGGCAAGTACGAGCTCGACAGTGGCTACGCCAAATCCTATGCCAGGGCATTTTCTTCGCCCTGCTCCAAACGGTAGCAGCTCAAAATCATGTCCTTTGTAGTCCACCGTAGACCCTTCAAATCTTTCGGGCATAAATTTCTCAGGGTCCTTCCAATACTTGGGATCCCTACCAATTGCCCAGGCATTGATGAAAACGCGAGTGTTAGCGGCAATTTCGTGCCCGTTGATTTGGCATTTGTCCATGGCTCGCCGAGGGACTAACAGAGGAAGTGGCGGATGGAGCCTTAACGTTTCCTTAATGACATTTTTTAAGTACTTGAGTTCGACTAAATTTGTCTCCTCAAACGTATCTTTCCCTTGGAGTACCTGCCGCACCTCATTTTTTGCTCTTTTCATTGCACCTTCGTTTTTAAGCAACTCGGCAATCGCCCATTCTATCGTTGTTGATGATGTCTCACCCGCGGCACCAAACAATCCCTGCATACTAACATCAATTAGACAAGTACACAAATACCAAGAAATTATGTCAAACTTATCTACACAACTAAGGCCATGTTCTTTTCGGCTTTTAAGAGCTGAACTTATTAGAGCCGAACTTATAAGAGTTGAAATTAAAGCTTGATGGGGCTTATAGGAATTGAAATTATAAGAGCTAAACTTATACGAGTTGAACGTATTAAAGCTGAACTTGAACTGAGCTGAACTTATAGGAGCTAAAATTAAGCTGAAATGAACAAGGCCTAAGCTTAGCTAGCCACTCAAACGGGGTAGGTGATCCTCCAGGCTAGGCCTTAAATCTCAACTTGTTTGTTTGACTGATCCTAAATAAGGTTGACTTAGGCTCCTACAATCTCACCTTTCTACTCGGAGCCGGACCTAGGCCATGACTTACGCATGGCCCAGCTCGACCGGCCACCTTTAGTTTTTCTTTTCCTCCTAAGACCTTTAAAAGAAAAGTAAGAGAAAAGACTACACACAAACCTTTCACCTAGATTGACCCAATCTAGACCCGACTATATTATACAGGCAAGTTCACAGTCAAGTAAACTAGGCTCGTTTTCTAGACATGTCTAAGTAAAGTACATAACATACCAAAATTATTGCTTTGATGTTGTCAATAGTTAAGGAGATATTTGTAGATTTTTTATTCAACTCAAAGTCATCCTTGTGATATGTCAATAAAATGTCAATGAAGTCCTGGACAACATTCTCCTCTGATGTTCTTTGCATATTCCTTATGTGTTCTTCGATTATCGGGTTCAATAAGTTGTCCGCCCGTTTACCCAAATCCTCTAGTTTTCGTTTCATCCCAGTGATGGACTGTATGATCTTGATGGACGGGTAAAGATCGCCTATGGAAAAACCGGAGCATAGTTCAGCCATATCCGAAAATAATGCTTTGAATTCTCTTCCATCTTTGCCTCTCTTGTTCATTGTTGTCCTGTTATTATGACATGAGGATCAATTAAAGTTAGCAAAAAAAAAAAAAAAAAACCCTTATAATAGAAAAGCACTTATCTACCAATCTATCTATAATATTAAAAGGTAGAATGATCATCCACCTGAGTGTAAAGGCAAGTGTAATACACACATCTCCATAATAAATTAACCTAATTTTTAATTAAAGAAACAATATATGAATTTATTCTATTCAATAATAATATAATTAAAATTATATTTTTAAGACATAATTGAGTATTTACAATAATTTAATTTTACTATAAAAAATAATTTGCCCACTTACAAGTGAGAACATTTACAATGGAAATTTACTAAGAACAATTCGGCCACTAACTTAAAAGTAATTTGTAAAATAAATAATTAAATTTTAAATATTCGTCTGACAAAATGATTTTTTGTAAGGTTCTAAGTGACTCATTTCAATTTGAGTCGAGCTGTCGTTATATATCTATAAATTATTTAAGGGAAATTCTCACTTGTACCCCTCAACTTTTTCGTTTTCTCACAAATATCCCTCTTTTTCTAAGAAAAAACTTTGACCAACAATAACTTTTTCTAATCACTTTAAAAACTGATAATTTTTGTTTCTCATTGTACATCTTTATGAGATCTTTTATTTGAGAAAAAAAAATAGAATTTATGAAATTTTTATTAGGGAGTTATGACCGGTCAAAGTCGTTTGACAAAATAAACTTTGACCGGCTAAAACTATTGTGTACATATTCCAAAATCGATGATTTTTTTTTCCCAAATCAAAGATCTCGTCATGACTTACGATAGAAAAAAAATTACACTTTTATGAAATCGTAACTAAGAGTTATTGCCGGTCAAAGTTTTTTTTTCAAAAAAAGAGGGGTATTTGTGAGAAAACAAAAAAATTTAGGGGTACAGGTGAGAATTTCCCATTATTTAAATATTATTCAATCAAATTATTGTTGAGATGTATATTTATATTTGTATACTCCGTACTATTTAAAAGACAAAACAAATGTTAGACAATGCCAAATGTTACTTGGTTAGAAATTAAAATACTCTATTCTAGCAAAAAAAGAAATTAAAATACTCTAATAAATTTTATATCATAAAAAAAATACTCTAACAAATAATCAAGAATTGTAAATTAGAGGTTTTAAATATTTGAACAAGAATTCTATCTAAATATGGAAGTATTATTAGTAAAATTTAAAATATTATTTAACACGTAATAATGTGTTTTTTTTTATGGTGTACCCTCGAGGTTTTTCGTTGCTTATAATAACATTCAGTTACACGTTAACCCGTTCAATTATATATTAGATGATTAAAAATCACGCATAAAGTTATTTAACAATTTATGAAACAAATATTATTTTTCATGCTCAAAAAACGTTATTAAGAGTGGCGTGTTCGCTAACTTTTCTATAATAAGGTCATTTGGCGTTAATTGGTAAACCAAAAAAAAAAAGTTAAACGAAGGACACTCGAAAGGAAAATAGCTAAAGGGGTATAAGGATTGTTAATTTAGATAATAGATGTGAAGTTCAGGGATACATTATAGACAAATTTTAAAGTTTAGGGGCACGCACACCATGAAATATGCTGGTAATTTAAGTGTAAATTGCCGTTCGTTTAAGTGTAGTCGGGATTTGTGCGAAATGTAGTAACTACGACATTATAATATGGGTCGGGAGTGCGGAGTGCACGCTCATATAGAAATGATTGTATGTTACAGAACGTTTTCAATAATATAATATTTGATTACGTTGAATGATGATTTGTGCCAAAAAAAATAAAGTGTTGCATCCTTTCATTAAAGTCGCGTCTTTTCGTAGAAAGGATGTATTGGTTCAAGGGATGTGTCCTTTGATCCAATGAGATGTATCTCTTGATTCAAGAGTCGTGACTTTTGGCATAGCATCGCGCCACCTCATTTCCTATATAAGGGAGGGTGGTGTTGGAGGAATGATATAACATAATTCACATTATTTCCTTATACATTATCGCTACAACAAATCAACACAAAGACTCGAAATATTTCTTTGTTTCTAAGCCTAAGAAGCAAAGGGTCGTACTTGTTTTATCCTGCGAGAAATTTCGTGTAACCCAAGGCTTATAAGGGTCGGAATATTCTCTAAGGAAAGCGGTATCCGTGACTCAAGTATTATCCAAGTAGACTATTATTTCGTCGCTACAATTGTATGGCGATCCAAGTTTATGCTTTACATCGTAAAGTTCCCCAGAAGCCGAAGTAAACAACTACAAAATATAAAAATGATAAGGGTATAACATAGAAAACAGAAAACCTCGAGGGTACACCATAGAAAAACCCTAGATTAATTTAGTGAAAAATATTTTTGTTTTTGTTTCAATCATTTGATGTTGTTGGTAATTGAAGTGTAAATACGGTTTATTTATTAGTGTATTTTCGTTTGGTTTAAAGATAGGTGAGCTTTAAATAATGTACTCCGTAGTAAGTTTCAGGAAGTACGTTGCTTAATTATGTACGAGATCGTAGTATCGTTTCCTTTTAGAACGACTATAATGAGGGTCCCGCTATTTTGGTGTCAACAGTATACCGATGAAAAATGGACTTTGGCCGGAATTTTTTCTAAGAGTTGTAATTCTTCGCAAATTTTGTTAATATACCTTGCGCTTCCCCTCATTTTTATGTAGTAAATGACAAAAAATCCCTATTAAAAGGATAGAAGGCAATCTGATTGAGAATATAAAAGTTCAATTACATTATTTTCGTCTTTGAATAACAGAAAAACAAATTACTCACAAATCTCTAAAAGTTACATCTCAGTTTTCGTGCCAAAAAAACAGGACACAGTTTTATCTTTTTAGAAAATTTGGTCCAACCCGGACACAAATATAAGGATAACGTAGACGATTCAGTGTACAATTTCATACTCCATCCGTTTCAGTGATTTGTTTACGTTACTTCATACATATTTATCGATGTGAGGAGAGGTAAAAGAAAAAACTAAAAAAATAATAATATAAGTACAAATAAGGTGCCACTTGATTTAAAGTAGGTAAAATTAAACAATGTGATTGGTTAAAAAAGTTGGGCTCACTCCACACATGGGTCACCAAAGACATTTATTATGGAAAGTGTAAATAAATAACCCATATACCCATAAATAGAAAGTGTAAACAAATGATCGAGACGGAGGAAGTAGTTAATTTTCTTTTCTGCACTTTTATATAACTCACAATTGTTTTATCATGTCTCCTTATATCTTGTACGAAATTAATTGTTTAAAATTTTTTAAAAGATAGGAGTGAGTGTAATAAAGATTTTTATCTCTTAAGCACAAAATGGTTAGCTGTTGATCTTTGCCAATGAAAGTATAAATTCAAACAGTCTACCCTGTACATTTTGTTTAATTTATTCAAAATATGATAAAAGATTAGTGTTTTATAATTAAATAAAAGTTTTCAAAAACAAGACGTTCACTTGTACCAAAAAAAAAAAAAAAAACAAGACGTTCACGATATAGACAATATATTACAAATAAACTATTATAAACATACAAATTATAACGAAAGGTTAAAAAAACACTGTGAATATCAAGGGTTACAAAGCTAATTTACTTTCAAAATTTACGATAGTCTGCTCTATAATATTTACAACATACAATATTAATGCTAATTATCTACGCCTTATAAAATATTCAGCTCACTTCTGATAAATTGGCGTGAAACGTTCATATCAACAATAAAAGTTCTTATAAGTTAGTTATACATTAGTTGTAAGATTAACGAGCACATGGACAAATTTATTATTGCTTTATTTAGTGAGAGGGGACAAATATAATATTAGATCATCCCAACCAAAAGTTTAAATTAATGTACAACGCGGAGAGAATTGTTAATAAAAGAGAGGAGGATACCTTAAGGTGATATTGAAAGTGAAATCAAAAATCATTTCGCTAAGGTTGACAACACTACCAACCTCATTAACCAAACACTTAACAAACCCCATAACCTCCTCAACTCGAACCGCCCTAAACGACAGAACCCGACTACTAGTAAACAACTCGAGCGTAGCAATCTTGCGAACTTGGCGCCAGTACTCTCCGTAGGGAGCTAGTGCAATGTCGGTACATTCATAAAATAAGACTTTAGACATCGTGAGCCTAGGGCGGTCACACAGGACCGTGTCATTGGTTTTCATGACCGCTTTGGCCGCATTTGAGGACGAGATAATGATTGTTGGAACTTCGCCTAGGGTTAGGTGCATGATTGGACCGAATGTGGATGATAAGTTTGACAGACGGCGATGTGGTAGTGTGGTTCTCGACACGAGTTGGTGGAGGTTTCCGATTATCGGGAGTTTTCGTGGGCCCGGTATACGGGTTTGGTTTTTCGTTTTGATGATGTAGTTTAGTAAGGTGAGGATGAGTACGGTGAGTAGTAGTGAAGAAATCAACTCCATTTTTGAAAGTGGTATTAGATTTACAGAGTATTTTTTTATTTATTTTGAGAATCGGAATAAATAAATATACTGTACTTTCTCCGTTTCAGCGAATTGTTTACATTTTGATTTTTTTGTAAGCGATATTTGAAAGAAGTATAAACAAATGATTGAGACAGAAAAAATATATGTTATGGCTTATGGGGGTAAAATTGTTTTAACCAAACTCAATAATGGACTATCACGGACTCGCGTCGTACTCTAAATACGATAACGACCTAACGTAACCTAACATCATAAGCTGACCAAATCAAGCAATCAAAAAATGTGATGTCGGGCTGTCTGCCAACCAAATCAAGTAAAGTGACCAAGACACATTAATGACAGCATGGTGCATTCTTTTTCTCTTCTAAGTTCTAGGACCACATTTGTAATTTTATTTTATAGAGTAATAATCACACGTTTCGTACCAGATGTCGTCATAGTCGGGATGACGTCGTGGCGCCTCCTGATTGTGGGGATGGCCAAGTTCGTTTTATCATTCATGGGATTCCGCGACCTTCAGTTCCGCCCTCGTCAGCCCCTTCATCTGGTAGTGGGGTGGAGCTTGTTCAGTGGTCTATATCTTCGCTTGATCGTTTGCTTTCTATGGGGTTGCGCACTGTGAAGTCTGTACCTCATCGGTGTCGTCTGGGGTTTGCTCGGGCTTTGAAGGGAGCTTTGGATGAGGTAGCTGCTTCTCCTGGGGATCTTTCTTGTTGGTTTCGCCTGGTTATACTGCCTTTATGTCTGCTTCGGACCTTTGCCCCTCGGAGTAATCTAGAGTGTCGTTCTGTGGTTCGGCGACAGCGTCAAGAGGAGAGTATTTCTAGGGCCATTCTTGCTTGGGGGACCCCTGGTGGCAGTTTGCGTCTTTTGGAGGAGTGTTTGGCAGAGGCCCCGCCTTCATTTGTGATGTGTCCTATTTTTACATATATTTAGCCCCTGTTCACTAGCGATTCTTTGCGATTCGTGTGCTTTTATATGCATTTCGGCTCCTATTTCTCTCCATTTTGGCTCTGCTGCGTTTTTATGTCTATTTTGTAGGTAAACGCGCATATTTGGAGGTTAGGATGCTTGTCGAGAAGTTTCGTGAAGTTTCGTTAAGTTTCGTGAAGATTCGAGTTGATTTCGTGCCGTTTCGCATGCGCACGAGCCTCGTTTCAATGATTGAAGGTGTCCCGAGACCTTGGGACCGAGTATGGAGCTCTCATGATCATTATAGACCTTGTCCCTACCCTTGAGGATGAGCCATGCCTTGTCCCTAGGCTTTGGGTCCACATACGACAAGTTAGGAGCAAGAACAAGCGAAGACCAAGCAAGGAAACAGAGCTGAAACCTGCTGAAACCGACGGGACACCTATATCCCGGACGGGACACCCTCTATCCCGGATGGGACAGCCCTATCCCGGACGGGACCACCCTCCGACGCCTCGTGTGCTTGATTTCTTCGTCTATTTTAAGAGGCTTTTGATCATAATTCGAGGCTATGCTTTTTACACTAGTTTTAGGACTCTCTAAACTTTGTTCTCTCAAAACCTTAGGTTTTCATACTTTTCATAATTTGTACTTTTCAATTCCCGACTCGAATTCGCTATTACGTTGGTTTATTTGGTAATTGTTGTCTTTGATCATCCTTTTCCTCCTTGAATTTTCTGATTTGGTATTGAAATTTCTTCTCCCTATTTCATTGCAATTTCATTTCTTATTGTTGTTGATCATGTTTCCATCCTTCCTCCTTGCTTTGATTATCGTTTTTGTCATGTTTGAGTAGTTTTATCATCTAGGGAGAAGGGTGAAGCATGGGTGATTGTTTGGGTCGATGTTTGTGATCATTTGAGTTAGGTTTTTGCGCTTGTTTTGATTGTCTTTGCTTGATTGTCTTTGTTGAATCCTTGATCACGTTTTAGCAAACTTTTAGCACCCTTGAACTTAAGATCAAAAGCCTAGTTCGAGGAGAGGCGCGAGATAATCATTAGGACCCTCAATTGTAAGTAGCGAGAGCCCGCTTTTGAGACCTAGAGGAAGCTTAAGACCGAGAGGACGAGCTATATCCTTAGCAAGTGCGATTACCTACTCAACCCGATCATCATTCCTAGACCTAACCTTACCCATTGCCTAACCCGACTTCCTAGACTTTCTCCTTCTAAGTTAAACCCTTGTCCTTCTCCTAGCTTTAGTAAACCTCAACAACGAACCGACCGAGACTAGAATCACTCCATAAGTAACCTACAATTGCGACCTTCTCCCTGTGGATTTCGACCCCGACTTACCCTAGCTACCCCTTAGGTTTGTCAGGATTTATTTTTGATTTGGCGAGTGCGACTAAGCCTATCAAATTTTGGCGCCGTTGCCGGGGAGACGGCTTTTGTTTTTGTTTGTTACTTGTTTCTAGTCTTTTGTTTTTCCATATGTCACTTTCTTTCTTCCCCACGTCATGACAATTTTTGATTTTCCGCAATACCATGATGAACCATTTCATAAGTACATTGTTCGGTTTAACAGTTATATTGGTTCGTTTGGTCTTTATTGCTCTGATTGGGAGAAAGTTTATATTATCAGCACGGGTATGAACTATGAGTCTCACAACTTCATTCACTACGTGACTAATGGTAGAATTTCCTATATGCCTGAATATGAGATTTGGGACCTCTTTTGGGATATCACGCGTCAAGCTCTTATTTCCGAGATTAAAGCTGACTTTCACGAGGTTCTTGTTACGTACATGAAATTAGTCGAGGAAATGAAAGATGATTGTGAGCCTTATGAATGTTCCCCCGCTCCTTGTGATTATGCCTATTCGTCTCAAACTTGTGCTTTAACTAGCCCATATGCGTCCTTGTGTGATGATGATTTGTTTGATGACGATGGTTATGAGCCTGTGCATGATTGTGAATCGCCTAATCCGCTTGAGATAGTTGTAAATGCCGCTCCTGAACTCGAATCGGCTTGTCCCCTTGTTGATCGTCTATTGAGTTCTGCTTTATTGGATCCTTGTCCGAGATCCTTTGGTAGTCTTACCGTGAATTGGAAGCCCTCCTATATGCACATGAAGAAACGCCTTCCATTCCCACGGACACAACAAGTCAAGGAAAAACCTCACATGCTCCCGAGGTTCACATTTTCGAAGTCACGCGTTGTCCCAATTTAACGGCATCGATGAGTTTTTGAGTGCTTTTGTTGTGAGCGGATGTATTGTAATTGTTACCAAAGTGCTCGAGAACAATTTTCATAGACTACTTTGTTTGTTGAGTCGATCATTAGCCACGGTTTTGTATACATGTATTTCCTTTTGGTGCTACATTTGCTTTTGTTTAGCACATGAGCAGGTTTTTGATCGACTCCTACGAGCTTTGGTCGCAATAATGGTTGGCTTTGCTGCAAGCCAATCGATTGGTGATGGACGATTGGATGACGTTGGTGATGGTAGCAGGTTCGCATTTGCGGCCGGCCGTCTTTGCGCCCCATTTTGATCTTTGGTTTATGGGGGCGGGGCGTATCCTTTGTACATATTGTAAGTACATTTTCTTTTCACTACTTTATGTTTTTCTCCCCTTATATTATGGTTCCCGTGTTGATGTGCTTTAGGACACATTGGGGACAATGTGTCGTCTGGTTTGGGGGGAGAAACGCTTTGCTTTCCGCTTTGTTTTTTTTTTTTGCGTTTTCTTTTTCGTTTTTCATTTTCCAACAAATCACAAAATCCCAAAAAAATCTGAAAAATCTGAAAAATTCCATAAAAATCAGAAAATTTCTCAAAAATACTAAAAATACGTATCCCGTTCCGTTGTTAGCGAGCTTGTTTTTACCTTATTCTTTCCCGACATCCCTTCCCTTGTATGCTTTGAGCTTTGGCATGTTTTATATTGTTGGTTTAGCGCTTTCGGGGATGTTTAGACGCGTTTGCAGATGATGGCGTGCTTTTACTGTTTGGCTTTATCATTTCATGGACTATAGCTACTATATTGTGAGGTTTCTAGCCTCCTGCGGCCGGTTCATCTATCCCGGTCCCCGTGCTTTGATTGTGAGTAGTTCTCCTCGTGGGGTACGTAATATCAACACGCATAAGTGTGGCCCCTATCCCGTTTTTTCCCGCGATTTTGTCACTTATTTTGCATATGAGGCTTTAGTCGATTTTCATATTATTCACCTTGTTCCCTACATTGTCTTATTCCTCTCATATATGATCCTTTTACCCTTATACACATGAGTTTGCTAGCTACATTGCCAAATAGCCTACCCTAGCCTTGCTAGTTACCGCTTTGCTTACTCTTGTGCTCGTTCGTTGGGTTTAGATCATGCTACGACTTGCTGACGTCGTTGGCTTGAGAGTGTTGGTGAATATGAGTCGGGATTGCTGTTTCCCCGAACTTTTATGAGGTATTTCCGCAACTATACTTTGAGTGTGCTCTTTTGCTCAAGGAAAAAAAAAAAACAAAAATCTGAAAAAAACAAACACAACACACAACACAAAAACAAAGAAAAGAAAATATGTGTGCACAAAAATGAGAAAGTTGTTGTTGTTTTACATGAGCGAGCACTTGAAATTTGTTGCTATGTTGCGTTGATGTGTAAAGGAGACCGATATGCTGTTTTCGGTCCGTTTTTCATGAGAGTTGGGTTCCGTTTTGGTTGGATGAGCACTTGAGTAGTACGAGTGGTTTCTAGTGGCTTAGCTCCACGATTCCATAACTATTTGATCCACCTTATCACCCTTTACCTCTCTATGGCCTTTACACCCTCATTTCTTATGTGAGCCCTCATGTTTATTTCGTTTTTGTGACATTATTTGTGTACGGGAATACGAGATTTGGTCCACATTCGATTGCGGGCGTGCTTCCACTAGTCGAGTAGGTGAGTGTCACTATATACTTCGCCTTGTTCATCATTTGAGTAGAGTGGAAACCGCGAGAGGTCCGTGATTTGATTGCTAGAGAGCCTTAGTCTAAGCCATGCTATTCATTCTGCGTCGTCTTGTAAATCTCATCCGTTAGCTTGTTATTTCCATACGTCCCACGTTGCTTCGGGATTGATTGCCATTTGCTTATGCTACTTGCGGTTTGGTGATTGTTTGGGGAAGTCTTCTTTTGCTCGCTTTGTCCTCTATTTTCTGTCACGCTTGGTTGCTTGAGGACAAGCAACGGTTCGGTTTGGGGGAGTTTGATGTGTCCTATTTTTACATATATTTAGCCCCTGTTCACTAGCGATTCTTTGCGATTCGTGTGCTTTTATATGCATTTCGGCTCCTATTTCTCTCCATTTTGGCTCTGCTGCATTTTTATGTCTATTTTGTAGGTAAACGCGCATATTTGGAGGTTAGGATGCTTGTCGAGAAGTTTCGTGAAGTTTCGTTAAGTTTCGTGAAGATTCGAGTTGATTTCGTGCCGTTTCGCATGCGCACGAGCCTCGTTTCAATGATTGAAGGTGTCCCGAGACCTTGGGACCGAGTATGGAGCTCTCATGATCATTATAGACCTTGTCCCTACCCTTGAGGATGAGCCATGCCTTGTCCCTAGGCTTTGGGTCAACATACGACAAGTTAGGAGCAAGAACAAGCGAAGACCAAGCAAGGAAACAGAGCTGAAACCTGCTGAAACCCACGGGACACCTATATCCCGGACGGGAAACCCTCTATCCCGGACGGGACAGCCCTATCCCGGACGGGACCACCCTCCGACGCCTCGTGTGCTTGATTTCTTCGTCTATTTTAAGAGGCTTTTGATCATAATTCGAGGCTATGCTTTTTACACTAGTTTTAGGACTCTCTAAACTTTGTTCTCTCAAAACCTTAGGTTTTCATACTTTTCATAATTTGTACTTTTCAATTCCCGACTCGAATTCGCTATTACGTTGGTTTATTTGGTAATTGTTGTCTTTGATCATCCTTTTCCTCCTTGAATTTTCTGATTTGGTATTGAAATTTCTTCTCCCTATTTCATTGCAATTTCATTTCTTATTGTTGTTGATCATGTTTCCATCCTTCCTCCTTGCTTTGATTATCGTTTTTGTCATGTTTGAGTAGTTTTATCATCTAGGGAGAAGGGTGAAGCATGGGTGATTGTTTGGGTCGATGTTTGTGATCATTTGAGTTAGGTTTTTGCGCTTGTTTTGATTGTCTTTGCTTGATTGTCTTTGTTGAATCCTTGATCACGTTTTAGCAAACTTTTAGCACCCTTGAACTTAAGATCGAAAGCCTAGTTCGAGGAGAGGCGCGAGACAATCATTAGGACCCTCAATTGTAAGTAGCGCGAGCCCGCTTTTGAGACCTAGAGGAAGCTTAAGACCGAGAGGACGAGCTATATCCTTAGCAAGTGCGATTACCTACTCAACCCGATCATCATTCCTAGACCTAACCTTACCCATTGCCTAACCCGACTTCCTAGACTTTCTCCTTCTAAGTTAAACCCTTGTCCTTCTCCTAGCTTTAGTAAACCTCAACAACGAACCGACCGAGACTAGAATCACTCCATAAGTAACCTACAATTGCGACCTTCTCCCTGTGGATTTCGACCCCGACTTACCCTAGCTACCCCTTAGGTTTGTCAGGATTTATTTTTGATTTGGCGAGTGCGACTAAGCCTATCAAATTTTGGCGCCGTTGCCGGGGAGACGGCTTTTGTTTTTGTTTGTTACTTGTTTCTAGTCTTTTGTTTTTCCATATGTCACTTTCTTTCTTCCCCACGTCATGACAATTTTTGATTTTCCGCAATACCAAGATGAACCATTTCATAAGTACATTGTTCGGTTTAACAGTTATATTGGTTCGTTTGGTCTTTATTGCTTTGATTGGGAGAAAGTTTATATTATCAGCACGGGTATGAACTATGAGTCTCACAACTTCTTTCACTACGTGACTAATGGTAGAATTTCCTATATGCCTGAATATGAGATTTGGGACCTCTTTTGGGATATCACGCGTCAAGCTCTTATTTCCGAGATTAAAGCTGACTTTCACGAGGTTCATGTTACGTACATGAAATTAGTCGAGGAAATGAAAGATGATTGTGAGCCTTATGAATGTTCCCCCGCTCCTTGTGATTATGCCTATTCGTCTCAAACTTGTGCTTTAACTAGCCCATATGCGTCCTTGTGTGATGATGATTTGTTTGATGACGATGGTTATGAGCCTGTGCATGATTGTGAATCGCCTAATCCGCTTGAGATAGTTGTAAATGCCGCTCCTGAACCTGAACTGGCTTGTCCCCTTGTTGATGCGTCTATTGAGTCTGTTTCTATTGGATCCTTGTCCGAGGATCCTTTGGTAGTCTTACCGTGAATTGGAAGCCCTCCTATATGCACATGAAGAAACGGCTTCCATTCCCACGGACACAACAAGTCAAGGGAAAAACTCACATGCTCCCGAGGTTCACATTTTCGAAGTCACGCCGTTGTCCCAATTTAACGGCATCGATGAGTTTTTGAGTGCTTTTGTTGTGAGCGGATGTATTGTAATTGTTACCAAAGTGCTCGAGAACAATTTTCATAGACTACTTTGTTTGTTGAGTCGATCATTAGCCACGGTTTTGTATACATGTATTTCCTTTTGGTGCTACATTTGCTTTTGTTTAGCACATGAGCAGGTTTTTGATCGACTCCTACGAGCTTTGGTCGCAATAATGGTTGGCTTTGCTGCAAGCCAATCGATTGGTGATGGACGATTGGATGACGTTGGTGATGGTAGCAGGTTCGCATTTGCGGCGGCCGTCTTGCGCCCCATTTTGATCTTTGGTTTAGAAGCGTTTCCTTTGTACATATTGTAAGTACATTTTCTTTTCACTACTTTATGTTTTTCTCCCCTTATATTATGGTTCCCGTGTTGATGTGCTTTAGGACACATTGGGGACAATGTGTCGTCTGGTTTGGGGGGAGAAACGCTTTGCTTTCCGCTTTGTTTTTTTTTTTGCGTTTTCTTTTTCGTTTTTCATTTTCCAACAAATCACAAAATCCCAAAAAATCTGAAAAATCTGAAAAATTCCATAAAAATCAGAAAATTTCTCAAAAATACTAAAAATACGTATCCCGTTCCGTTGTTAGCGAGCTTGTTTTTACCTTATTCTTTCCCGACATCCCTTCCCTTGTATGCTTTGAGCTTTGGCATGTTTTATATTGTTGGTTTAGCGCTTTCGGGGATGTTTAGACGCGTTTGCAGATGATGGCGTGCTTTTACTGTTTGGCTTTATCATTTCATGGACTATAGCTACTATATTGTGAGGTTTCTAGCCTCCTGCGGCCGGTTCATCTATCCCGGTCCCCGTGCTTTGATTGTGAGTAGTTCTCCTCGTGGGGTACGTAATATCAACACGCATAAGTGTGGCCCCTATCCCGTTTTTTCCCGCGATTTTGTCACTTATTTTGCATATGAGGCTTTAGTCGATTTTCATATTATTCACCTTGTTCCCTACATTGTCTTATTCCTCTCATATATGATCCTTTTACCCTTATACACATGAGTTTGCTAGCTACATTGCCAAATAGCCTACCCTAGCCTTGCTAGTTACCGCTTTGCTTACTCTTGTGCTCGTTCGTTGGGTTTAGATCATGCTACGACTTGCTGACGTCGTTGGCTTGAGAGTGTTGGTGAATATGAGTCGGGATTGCTGTTTCCCCGAACTTTTATGAGGTATTTCCGCAACTATACTTTGAGTGTGCTCTTTTGCTCAAGGAAAAAAAAAAACAAAAATCTGAAAAAAACAAACACAACACACAACACAAAAACAAAGAAAAGAAAATATGTGTGCACAAAAATGAGAAAGTTGTTGTTGTTTTACATGAGCGAGCACTTGAAATTTGTTGCTATGTTGCGTTGATGTGTAAAGGAGACCGATATGCTGTTTTCGGTCCGTTTTTCATGAGAGTTGGGTTCCGTTTTGGTTGGATGAGCACTTGAGTAGTACGAGTGGTTTCTAGTGGCTTAGCTCCACGATTCCATAACTATTTGATCCACCTTATCACCCTTTACCTCTCTATGGCCTTTACACCCTCATTTCTTATGTGAGCCCTCATGTTTATTTCGTTTTTGTGACATTATTTGTGTACGGGAATACGAGATTTGGTCCACATTCGATTGCGGGCGTGCTTCCACTAGTCGAGTAGGTGAGTGTCACTATATACTTCGCCTTGTTCATCATTTGAGTAGAGTGGAAACCGCGAGAGGTCCGTGATTTGATTGCTAGAGAGCCTTAGTCTAAGCCATGCTATTCATTCTGCGTCGTCTTGTAAATCTCATCCGTTAGCTTGTTATTTCCATACGTCCCACGTTGCTTCGGGATTGATTGCCATTTGCTTATGCTACTTGCGGTTTGGTGATTGTTTGGGGAAGTCTTCTTTTGCTCGCTTTGTCCTCTATTTTCTGTCACGCTTGGTTGCTTGAGGACAAGCAACGGTTCGGTTTGGGGGAGTTTGATGTGTCCTATTTTTACATATATTTAGCCCCTGTTCACTAGCGATTCTTTGCGATTCGTGTGCTTTTATATGCATTTCGGCTCCTATTTCTCTCCATTTTGGCTCTGCTGCGTTTTTATGTCTATTTTGTAGGTAAACGCGCATATTTGGAGGTTAGGATGCTTGTCGAGAAGTTTCGTGAAGTTTCGTTAAGTTTCGTGAAGATTCGAGTTGATTTCGTCTTGGTTTCGCATGCGCACGAGCCTCGTTTCAATGATTGAAGGTGTCCCGAGACCTTGGGACCGAGTATGGAGCTCTCATGATCATTATAGACCTTGTCCCTACCCTTGAGGATGAGCCATGCCTTGTCCCTAGGCTTTGGGTCAACATACGACAAGTTAGGAGCAAGAACAAGCGAAGACCAAGCAAGGAAACAGAGCTGAAACCTGCTGAAACCCACGGGACACCTATATCCCGGACGGGAAACCCTCTATCCCGGACGGGACAGCCCTATCCCGGACGGGACCACCCTCCGACGCCTCGTGTGCTTGATTTCTTCGTCTATTTTAAGAGGCTTTTGATCATAATTCGAGGCTATGCTTTTTACACTAGTTTTAGGACTCTCTAAACTTTGTTCTCTCAAAACCTTAGGTTTTCATACTTTTCATAATTTGTACTTTTCAATTCCCGACTCGAATTCGCTATTACGTTGGTTTATTTGGTAATTGTTGTCTTTGATCATCCTTTTCCTCCTTGAATTTTCTGATTTGGTATTGAAATTTCTTCTCCCTATTTCATTGCAATTTCATTTCTTATTGTTGTTGATCATGTTTCCATCCTTCCTCCTTGCTTTGATTATCGTTTTTGTCATGTTTGAGTAGTTTTATCATCTAGGGAGAAGGGTGAAGCATGGGTGATTGTTTGGGTCGATGTTTGTGATCATTTGAGTTAGGTTTTTGCGCTTGTTTTGATTGTCTTTGCTTGATTGTCTTTGTTGAATCCTTGATCACGTTTTAGCAAACTTTTAGCACCCTTGAACTTAAGATCGAAAGCCTAGTTCGAGGAGAGGCGCGAGACAATCATTAGGACCCTCAATTGTAAGTAGCGAGCCCGCTGAGACCTGTAGGAAGCTTAAGACCGAGAGGACGAGCTATATCCTTAGCAAGTGCGATTACCTACTCAACCCGATCATCATTCCTAGACCTAACCTTACCCATTGCCTAACCCGACTTCCTAGACTTTCTCCTTCTAAGTTAAACCCTTGTCCTTCTCCTAGCTTTAGTAAACCTCAACAACGAACCGACCGAGACTAGAATCACTCCATAAGTAACCTACAATTGCGACCTTCTCCCTGTGGATTTCGACCCCGACTTACCCTAGCTACCCCTTAGGTTTGTCAGGATTTATTTTTCATTTGGCGAGTGCGACTAAGCCTATCAATTTGCGGTGGACGAACTTGCCTCGAGTGACCTAAATCTCCGTCAGTGCCGGCGCAAGGTTTGTGATGGGCATTATACTGCTGCGGTTCGGGTGCTCTCTTCCTCCTGCGTCGCCCCCTACTCTTCTGCTACCCTTCAGGCCTTGCGAGATAAACACCCTGTCGCCCCTTCTCCTTTTTTGTCGTCTTTGTCTGGTGATCACCCTTCTCTCGCTGCCCCTCCTTCCGTAGTTTTGGATATGATTCGGCGGTTTCCGCGGGGCACTTCTTGCGGTAGGGATGGGCTCCGGGCTCAGCACCTTTTGGACTGCTTGAGTGGCGCTGCAGTGGCTATTTCGGATGACTTATTGGCCTCTATTTCTATGGTGGTTAACCTCTTTCTTGAGGGACGTTGTCCGGTTACTTTGGGAGAGTACATTGCCAGCGCCCCACTCACGCCGCTTGTTAAACCGGTTGGGGGTGTTCGTCCTATAGCGGTGGGCACTATTTGGAGACGTCTTGTCTCTAAGGTGGGTGCCTTTTTGGTAGGTCCTTCTTTGGTAGGTTATTTTGCTGGGCTTCAGTTTGGGGTGGGTGTGTCTGGTGGAGGAGAGGCTGTTTTGCATGCCTTGAACCGGCTTATGGAGGCTCGTGGTAGTGATGTTGGGCTGTCGATGTTACTGGTCGATTTCTAAAATGCTTTCAACCTTGTAGATCGGGAGACCATGTTGCAGGAGGTTCGGCGTCGCTGTCCGCAGCTTTTCTGATGGGTGGAGTTTTGTTACTCTAGTCCCGCCCGCCTTTATTATGGGGAGCATAGCTTATGGTCGTGTCGTGGGGTCCAGCAGGGGGATCCTTTGGGCCCCTTGCTTTTTGCCTTGGTTTTGCATCCCTTAGTGTGCAAGATCCGGGACTCGTTTGACCTGTGCTTTCAGGCATGGTATTTGGATGACGACACCATTGTTGGGGACACTTTGGAGGTTGGGAGGGTCTTGGGTCTGCTCATGGCGGAGGGGCCTCGTTTTGGCCTCCATCTTAATGTTGATAAGACTGAGCTCTTCTGGCCTACGGAGGATTCTCGGAGCCGGCTTCCTGGTGTTTTCCCCCTGCCATTGCTCGGCCTGAGCGTGGTGTTTCTGTGCTGGGGGGTCCTGTTAGCACTTGTCCTTTTTTCGGCAGCGAGCTTGTGGCGACGAGAGTGGCTAGGACCATTGAGCTGATGGATCTAGTCGCGAGGATTGAGGACCCGCAGTGTGAGTTGCTTCTTCTACGAGCTTGTTCTGGTGTTTCGAAGCTCTATTTTTCTCTTCGTACTTGCTCCCCGCGTGTGTTTGGCTCGGCCCATCTTACTTTTGATCTTTGCGCCGTTCTAGTTTAGAGCGGATTATTCTGGCGTTAGGGCCTGGATTTTGGGGATTAGCGGTGGCGCGCACCACGTTCGCACCGGCTTGGTGTGCTTGGTGTTTATGCCACGGGAGATGTTTTGAACTATGCTTTCCTTGCGTCTCGCTTGCAGACTGCAGACTTGCAGGCTACGCTGTTACGACCATCTGGTATTTTGGTGGAGGGTTCTGCTTTTGGTGACGCCTTGCGGGTGTTTACACAGGTAACAGGTTCTGCGCTCGATCCTAGTGAAATCGCTGCCCCCAGACTTATGAAGAAACTGGCAGATATATATTTCACGACGATTGCTTCCTCCGTAGAGTCTGTTTTTTCGCTAACCCCGCGACATGTTGCCTTGTGGAAGTCTCACCAGGGAGCCCATACGACAGATTGGTTGCGTGTGGTCGCTATCTCTGGGTTGGGTCAGACCATGAATGGGAGGACGTACCGTAGTGTCCTTGGCTATCGGTTGGGATTATTCAGGGTCTCCAGGCCTTGTCCTGCCTGCTCTCGGGTTTTTGCTGATGACGTCTATGGGGATCATGCTGTTTCTTGTGCTGGCATTGTGGGTGTTAAGCATCGGCATAATCTTTTCGGGACACCTTGTTCGACATCTGTTTTCGTGCAGGCATTTCGGCAGGGAAGGAGGTTACTATAGGTTTGGTTGATGGGCACGACAGATCCCTTCGTCCTGCGGATTTGCTACTCTATTCTTGGGACAGGGGGCGGGATGTTTGTGTTGACCTGACAGGGTCTTCTCCATTAACTCAGCTATGGCTGATTTTGCGCCCGGACAGGTTGTTATCGACGCTGCGCGGCGTAAGTACGCTAAGTACAAGGATTTGTGCGTCGCGGCTGGCTATGGTTTCCTACCTTTCTCCTTCTCTTCTCTTGGGGAGCTTGATTCGGATCTTTGTAGCTCTCTTGAGCGGATCGGACTTTATTTGCATCCCATGATGCAGGGGTTCGTATGTCCGCTTATATTTTTCCTAGGCTTAGCTTCGCTATTGCTAAGGGGGTGGGGGCCCAGATTGTATCTCGGCTGCCCACCAATTTTGTGTAAACTTTGTTATAATTCTTTAATAAAATTGCGGTTTATTATTAAAAAAAATAAAATAATAATAATAATAATAATAATAATAATAATAATAATAATAATAATAATAATAATAATAATAATAATAATAATAATAATAATAATAATAATAATAATAATAATATTGCCTGGAGGGTCTTGTACTCTGTGTGCGTGGTGAGCGAGCGTTTTGGCATCCAGGTGGGGTTGGCGGACTTAGCGAGCCTATATTCTTGTAGGCACCTCGGCTATGGCCATGTGACGATGAGGGCGTCTGATGGTGACAACTCCTTCATCGACACTAGCAAGGCAAGCGATGACGGTTGGTTTCGTCGCTTCGTCTTCTTGAAAGTCGATTCCATGAACCCTCGCCCAGGGTACCTGTTAGAAAAGTGGGGCAAAACCAAAGGTACCTGGTCGTCTTTGTCGTGCTTGTGATGTTATCCTTTCCGCTTACTCTCCTTAACCGTCTTTCTCTGCAGGGCTCAAGAATCCGAAGGCTACCCTTCCTCCTAGCGATACCCTGACGAGCCTGTGGTCGATTCCTCGCGCCTCGCGTACCTTTCCTGAGCTGTTCTCCGCTGCTCCCTCAACACCTGTCCCTGCTATGGCATCCGGTAGACTCCTGACTCTCTTTGTTAGTTTCCACTGTTGTTTGACTGTTTCTGATTCCGTTTTGCTCCCCAGGTTCCGCTACTCCTGATGTGCTTGACTCCCTCCTGCTGAAGAAGAGAAAGCACCCCTCCTCAGGTACTAAAAAGCCTCTCTTGAAGAAGGAAGCTAAGACTCCCAAGGTCCCTGCCGGGTTTTCCTTTAAGACTGTTTCTGGTCCAGAGTTGCATCCTCCTGGGTCCTTCAAGGTTCATGTGGAGGTTTCTGATGATGATGGCTGTACCATCACCCTCTCTCCTGGCTTTGGTTACGATGCCTCAGTCTCGATGTGGCCTGACCTGGAAGCGTTTATCATTCCTGGCCCTAAGAAAGTCCTGGAGGGCCAGGGGACCTCTTCAGTTGGCAAGGGTCTCTGTGAATCCGCCTTTGACGTAATGGAACTCTTCCTTACCTTGGTTTTTTTTTTTTTTTGACATTCTGTTGCTTGCAGACCCTCCAGTCTGCCCTGCATTTTCGCCATCATCGAGTCTCTCCAGGCCTCAAATGCCAGTGCTTTGTTTAGGATTGAGAAAATGAAGGCCGAGGCGGCCACACTGATCAAGGAGAGGGATGAGGCGTTGGCGGCGGCTCAGGAGGCGAACAGGTTGAAGGCTGCTGCTGACCAGGATGTCTGGAAGCTGGATGCTAAAATCACTGAGCTTGAGGCCTCTGAGCACAAGTTAAAAAAGACTCTTGCTAAGGTGGCTGTGTACGCTGCTTGGGATTCTAAGATTAAGTGCTTCAAAGCGATCCAAGCTGAGGGCGCTTCTTCCTTTGACTTGGAGCAAGAGGAGGTCAACTTCCGTACTGCGTTCCCTCGGCCTCCCGACCTCAGCGTCCTGGTAGACTTTGAGGACTCTGACGACGAGGGGCCTGCTGCATCTGCTAACCCTGTTGAGGAGGAAGGTGAGCACGCCGAGGGAGAGGATGAACATGCTGGGAGTGGAAGTGCGGTTGCTGAGGGGCCTACTGGAGCAGCAGCTGGGGACGATGGTGCTGGCACCGTTGCTGAGGAGGTTCCTACTTTGGATGCTTCATTTGTGGTGCCTGAAGAACAAGAGTAGATTCCTGCAATCATGTAATTAATCAGTTTTAGTTTCAGAACTTTGCTTAGAACTGCTATTTTGGGGTAGCGTGCCTATCATGGACGCTTGTAATTAGACATTATATTTTGCTAGACATATGTGCTCAGGGTCCTTTGCTACAAGAGACCTTGAGTATGATGATGGAAAATCATGGTGGCCAACCATGCTTTGCTTACGTTTGTTTGTTGCGCGCGCGTTTGTTTGTGTTTTGTATGCATGCTTTTAGAGTCGACTTAGTGGCGGCCTGGAGTCTTAAAGTCCAAGTGGGGTCAAGTTTATCCCCGATGCCGCGCCTCGTAGTGGTGACTTGATGGCTCTGGAGTCTAGAAGTCCGGAACGGGGTTACGTTTGTCCCCTGTCGCCACGCGCACGAAGTCCTCTCTAAGGAGGATAATTGAAGCAGCCAACCAGGCTCCACCTTTGCCCTAGCATATAAAAGATTGAAAATTTTTCAGAAAATTTGTAAAGTGTTTTAGGCCCCTGGAAAGGCGCCCTCTTTTAGACCAGAAATCTTTGAGTAGTGTGTTAAACATCTAAACTAAGAGTTGTTTTAAAACTGTTTTTGAAGAATGTTTTAAAGGAACAAAATAGAAAGATTCTTCAAGTAACTTGAAAATACTGTTTTAAATAACAACATCTTGAAGGTACCGGGAAGGGAAGGAAAACCTATCGACGCCCTGCGCGCGCCCGCCCTCGCCCCGTTCGGGGGCGCCGGGAAGTGGAATGCGCCTCGCAGGAAAAAGTGCGAAGTTTGTAAAAATGGGGAGATCATTGCATGAATTTGTGACCAAAAAGAAAAGTAGAAAATCTTTTTTGAAAATGTATTTTCGGAGTCGCCACCAAATATTAAAGGAATTTGGAACCTATTCAACGCGTCTTGAAATACAAGACACGAGTGTCTCAAATTTCAAGGTGCGTCGATACCTATCCGTCTGAGGTTTGAAACCAGAGAAGGGATTCGGAGTGAGGTTACTTTTCGAAAGTTTTGACAAAAATGTGTTTTGAAAACTGAAATCAAAAAGCCTACATAAAAGTAGTCTCTACTAATTTGAAAACATTTGCTTAATTTCGATATTTGGGCTAAAAGTCACGCTACGTACAAGTGCGAATAAATATGACTCGATTAAAATGCATAAATAATGTAAATTGTCAAATAATGACATTTGCTATAGGAAATGTACGTTAAATAATAATTTATTGACTAAATTATTACTATAAACGTTATTTTCCGACCTCGTATTTTGACTCTAAAGATTTTGTGAAAAACCCTCAGTTTTGCATGCTAAAAGACTCTATGAAACGGCACAATTTAGTGTTGGATCCGTGATTCTAGTCGTTATTTAATGCATGAATGAGGACTTGCATAATTATAATAGTGACGTCGGTTTGCTTAAGTGATAATGAGTCGTTATTTATGCGATATTGGCGAGGTTTAGACGGATTATGAATCCGAATTGCTACAATCAGATATTTAATACGGCTTCGCTAATGCCAATATCGGGTTGGGGTTAATGTAACCCCTTTGTCCGAGTCTCAAACGTCCAAAACGTTGGTAAAATGTTTACCTTTCGAAAATGCAAAGACGGTATTTTTGAGTGGATTTTGTGAATAGTGTATGTGTGTTGAAAAACCGATGTTTTGAAATGAAGGTAAGGGGTTGGTATTTATAGGAAATGGCTCGTTTTTGTGCATTGACAAAACTTAATCGCCAGTGAGCTTGCGATTAAGTTTCAGTGCACCCGCCAAATGGAATAAAAGAACCAGGGTTGGGAGAGGAAAACATAATCGCCTGTAAGCGAGCGATTTAGTTTGTCGCTTTCGTTCTGAGCGATTTTAATTTTGTTTTGGTGTGCTGCTTAAGCCGCCTTTGGCTTAGTGACGTATTTTTGAGTAATGATGGTGTTTTGTGATGTAATTAACTTATGGGTTAAGTATTTTTGGGTCTTTTTGTTTTGGTCCGAATTTCGGTTTTCGTGTTTCGGTTTTTGTCGTGTTTTTCGGTTTTGACTTGAAATAAAATAATATTGAAGTATATTATTTTACGGTTTTGTAGGGTCTAATTTTGTGAAAATGTGGCGCAGGACGCACTTTGGCCCGTTTGCGTGTTCTTGCGCTAGTGTGCGTTTTGGGCGTTTTGTAGGTTTGGGCCGCTTTGTAGGTAGTTGAAATTTGTTTTGTGGCTTGGCTTAATAAGGCGTTCTGTATCGTGCTCGTGTTGTGCTTATAATGACCGAGAGTGACATTCATTTTTATGATTATGCAAATCCAAATTAATACGTTAAAAATGACTAAATCGTTTTAGACACTTTTATGCAGATTTCGACTCTTCTAAAAGCATGCATGAAAGTCCTTTTCGTCATTGGGTTTGTTTTGGGGGTACGGATACGGGTATCTACTGAGCCCCAGTTTGGTAGAGCTTGGACAAAGCGTTAGTCAAACTTAAAGATAATATCCAGGACCATCACGGTCTCGATACTACCTGGCGGCGCTAAGCATGTGTCTTATGGGAGAGACGAGGACTTAGCGTCGGAAATGCGAGGAGGGCGACATGTTTTTAAGGACATGACGGTCCAACATGTTTAAGGCGTGTCGACTGCGTGTGGCTGAGTGCTTCCTGCCGTGCCTTGCTTCTTGTTGGACGTCTCGTAGAAGAGGTTACGCGTTTTTGGGTTTGGTTTACAAGAACGGTTGGTGTTTTTGTGGAGGCTTAGGTTTTTGTGAACGTCTCATAAGGAGGTTACGCGTTTTTGGTTTTTGTGAACGTCTCATAAGCAGGTTGCGTGTTTCTGTGTTTCTCATAAAAAGGGCTAGGTTTTTATGAACGTCTCGTGAGGAGGCTACGTGTTTTTTGTATTTCTTATAAAAAGGGCTAGGTTTTTATGAACGTCTCGTAAGGAGGCTACGTGTTTTTCTCATAAAAAGGGCTAGGTTTTTATGAACGTCTCGTAAGGAGGATACGTGTTTTTGTATTTCTCATAAAAAGGGCTAGGTTTTTATGAACGTCTCGTAAGGAGGCTACGTGTTTTTCTAATGAAAAGGGCTAGGTTTTTATGAACGTCTCGTGAGGAGGCTACGTGCTTTTCTCATAAAAAGTTAGGTTTTTATGAACGTCTCGTGAGGAGGCTACGTGTTTTTCTCATAAAAGGTTAGGTTTTTATGAACGTCTCGTGAGGAGGCTACGTGTTTTTCTCATAAAAAGTTAGGTTTTTATGAACGTCTCGTGAGGAGGCTACGTGTTTTTCTCATAAAAGGTTAGGTTTTTATGAACGTCTCGTGAGGAGGCTACGTGTTTTTCTCATAAAAAGTTAGGTTTTTATGAACGCCTCGTGAGGAGGCTACGTGTTTTTCTCATAAAAAGTTAGGTTTTTATGAACGTCTCGTGAGGAGGCTACGTGTTTTTTCTCATAAAAGGTTAGGTTTTTATGAACGTCTCGTGAGGAGGCTACGTGTTTTTGTGTTTCTCATAAAAAAGGGTTAGGTTTTTATGAACGTCTCGTAAGGAGGCTACGTGTTTTTCTCATAAAAAGGGCTAGGTTTTTATGAACGTCTCGTAAGGAGGATACGTGTTTTTGTATTTCTCATAAAAAGGGGTAGGTTTTTATGAACGTCTCGTGAGTAGGCTACGTGTTTTTCTCATAAAAGGTTAGGTTTTTATGAACGTCTCGTGAGGACGCTACGTGTTTTTCTCATAAAAAGTTGCTAGGTTTTTATGATCGTCTCGTGAGGAGGCTACGTGTTTTTCTCATAAAAGGTTAGGTTTTTATGAACGTCTCGTGAGGAGGCTACGTGTTTTTCTCATAAAAAGTTAGGTTTTTATGAACTTCTCGTGAAGAGGCTACGTGTTTTTGTGTTTCTCATAAAAAAGGGTTAGATTTTTATGAACGTCTCGTGAGGAGGCTACGTGTTTTTGTGTTGGGTTGAAAACGTGTTTGAAATGGGTTGAAAGTGTATTGGGTCGAGGAAAACCAGCCCAATATAAAATTGAAACCCATAAAATAAAATTATAACACTTTGTAAGCAGCGAATTAAAGTTAATGTCGCTTTGTTCTGAGCGATTAGATTTCCTACGGTGTTTCTTGGTTAAAACACGTGAGAGAGAGGGGTTGGCTCATTTTTATCCGTAAAAATAAAAACAAAATCGAAAACCTCTAAAACTTGATTTGGCGATTTTCTTGACCGAAATTCAACATTCCGACTCCTAAAATTCGTCATGGACCAAGGTACGTACTCAACTCGCTTGTTTTTTTGTGTTTTGAAGTTTGTTTGAGTCGGTTTTAGCTCGAAAAACCGTTTTCTAGGGTTTAGGTCGAAAATTATTGATTTGATTCGGATTTAGCCCTCGTCTTTGCTTGAACTTGATGCTTGGGAGTAATATGAGGCTTGTGTTGCTGCCATTGTTGATTGTTTGTGAAAACCCGATTTGTGGTCTCGATTTTCGTGCGTTTTGTAGTGTAGGGGCATTTTGGTCATTTTTGAAAACTTCTCGAAAATGGCTCAAAACTTCAGTGTAGCTTACCCATTAGTAGTATAACGTGTTGGTGAGTTCAGTTTGTTGAAATGGGCGCGAGAAGCGGTTCGTTTGGGTGAGAGACCGTGTAAAAGGAGGGTTTTGTCGGGGTTTTGCTCTGCTTTCGTTGCTCGAAACGATCCCGATTGGCTTGGTTGTTTTGGCAATGTTGTAGTGTGCTAGTGTGGAAGTTTGGTTGGCTTGTGCGCGAAAAACGGCTCGAAAAACCGTGATTCTTGTGTGATTTGGTACAGGGGCCGAAATTTTGGTCGAAATTTTCGGTTCTGAAACTTGCTCAAATCTTCTGTATTGTGTTGTTATGGCTAGTATGGTACATATTTGGCTTTGTTTTGTAGGAAATGTGTTGTTTGGAGGCGTTTTGGAGCGTTTTTTGTAGTTTAGGCTAGGTTTCCAAAAATCGCTTTTCCTCGCGTTTTCGTGCCTCGTGTATGGAATGTATTGTTATGTATGTTGTCTGTGTTGGCTAGGGGGTTGTTTTGTGGGAAGTGGGGGCTTTTTGGGTTGAGTTATGGTCAAGAAAAGGCCGTTTTTGTAGTTTGGAGGTGTTTTGTAAAAGCTATTCAGTCGAGGTGTTCGGGACATCGTTTCCGCCTGAAATTTTTTGCACGTGCTTATTGTGATTTATGGGTTGTGACACAGCCTAGTCGTATCACCCTGTCAAAATAAACCTAGCAAACTACTAACAACAGATAGTGGTAAGCAGGATCGTATCCACAGAGAAACGGTCTAGTTATAAGCTAAAGCAGATGAAAACAGGTCTAACTCAAAGGTATGAAAAATGGGTTTGTTAAACTAATAACTAAAATAAGACGAATAAGAATCAATAAGGAGAAGGGTTAGGGCTTCAGGTTCATTATGACAATGATTCAGGAACTCAAATTTATAAGAAGGAAGCGATAAACTGTGCAAATGATTAGGTTTATAAAACGCTCTCTCGAGTCAATTTTAGCCTTAAGCAAATTTAGCGGGCTCTCGCAACTTACTAAATTCAACTTATCAATCTCGCGTAAGTCTAGTTTTAACTCGGCTTTCGATCTTAAATTAAAACTTACTCAGGTTCAATTAAACTCAGACAAATTCGTTGATCAGGTGAAATAATCCTAATTCAATTGGCATAAAACGCGCAGAAAGAAATCAAGTGCACAATTTATTCAACCAATTTAATCTTAAAACATGTTCCTGAATCAAATATCACAAATTCCCCTAAACCCTAATTAGGAGATTAGCTAGACATAATGAAAACCAAAGCAAAGCAATAAAATGATAAGACATAATGAAATAATAACAATTGAAATTAAAACCTGAAATCTTACGGAGTACCGGCGGTTACAACTGAATTGAACTTGAAACTAAGCTAATGAGTTTTTGAAGGAGAGAAAGTAAGAGCAGTAAACTAAAACCTAAACCTAGGTTCTAATACAAAAATAAAGCATGAGGTTTATTTTCGACCTAAGTAACCTATTTATATGTTGCCAAAACTAATTACCATAAATTAAAACAAAACCGTCATAATAAACGTCAGAGCCGGCCGGCCGGTTGCCGGTCCACCAGACCGGCCGACTTGCTCTGCTCGGGCTAAGTCTTTCTCTTGGGCTTCCTTTGGCTTTGGGCCTTGATCCTTCTTTTGGGCCATTATTTCCTTCGTGGCCTTAGTCTTTTTTTAGTCCTTGGCTCGCGCTCTCGAGCTCCTGTGCGCGCTCGAACTTGGTCTTATCGGCTTGGTTCTCGAAATGCTCCAATCGTCCCGGGTTTTGGCTCAAAACCACCAAAACCTGCAAAATGTAAATAAAAGGCAGCAGTATCGAGAAATATAACAAATAGCTCGTAAACTAGCAATAATCACGAGTAAATATAAGCTAAATGCGACTGAACCGGGGGCATAAAACGAATATAAATAGCATGTATCAAACTCCCCCAAACCAAACCTTTGCTTGTCCTCAAGCAAATAGCGTCGGAGAAAATCAAAGTGACACGAACTTATCACGCTAGTATCTCGAAGTGGACGACCTATGCACATAGACATACAACCATAGCCTATTTCACCGAAAATAGAGCACAAGTCTCAATCGTTCACACCACATCGTATCACTAGCCTCTAATGCTTACGCGAAAGTAAAACTAACGACAAATCAATTCAAGCGAGGCCAACCGTATGAACCACTAACCATCATCCAATCTTTCCAAATCATTTCCTTTTTTTCTTTTCTTTTTCTTTTGTTTCCTTTTTTTTTTTTCGCAAATGTGGAGCATCCCTCGTATGTAATACCGTTTAGCTTGACGTTCACTCGGTAAAAATCGCGCTCGGGTACACATATTTCCTTAAGGGTTACATTATTGCTCATACTCTCGGTCGCAGCCAAATTCATGGCCACTGTGGTTACTCAAATCAATGAGTCCCCTCCGAGAGCATCGAAGCATTGCTCCAACATTAAAATGATCTTTCCAATCAAACCGCAAACCAACAAAGCAAACATACCACAAACCATTGCCAAGCTCGAATGTCAAAGTCGAAAGTAAACAAGCGAAAAGCGAAAAGAATTAAGCAAATACAAGTGGGTTAGTGTTTGAGACTCGCAATCTAGTAACAGGAAACAAACATATAGTGCAGCTACGACGATAGAAAGTCGACTCGGAGATACTAAAGATCAAAGTAAATGCACTAATCAATTCCCCAAACTGGACAAAGCAGGACAAAGCAGACCAAAAAGACTCGTATTTTTGTATTTTTTTTGAATTTTTCAATTTTTTTGGGTTTTTATATAAATGCACACGAAAAAAGAAAATGCAAATGAACTATAACGCGAAAGTGTTTCCCTCCCCCAAACCAAATCACACATTGTCCTCAATGTGGAAAACAGCATAACCACAAAAGCAGAGGAGGACACATAACATATGGGGAAGAAAAACGAAGACGAGAAAGAGGGTAAAAAGGGGTAAAGAGTGCTCACATTATAAAGTTGGAGCTCCCCCAAACCGAAGTCAATCATGGAGTGCGGCTTAGAATCCACAAATATGCGTCCAAATTAGTCCAACGACGAAGTACTTCGGCATAGTACGCAAGAAGCAGCAAAACAGAGGAGCAGCACATGGGGGCCGGTCCAGACCGGCGGCCGGCCGGCCGGCTCCCATGCAAATTTTCAATGTTCTTCCTTTTTTTCTTCTGTTTCAAATTTTAGCTACGGTCTTGAGTCGAGCATTGGTCGGTCGACCGGCTGGGATGCTTCCTCGTAGCGTCTTCTCAAAAATACTAAGGACAAAAGTCCTAAAGTACCTGCGCGCTGAAATCACATATAAAAACCCTCGTCCTCACGCGCTCAAAATAAAACCAGAAAATGTCAACAAACCAAAGTACAAGTGCAAATAAAATACAACGTCATCGGGTTGCCTCCCGGAAGCGCTGGTTTATAGTCCCGCACGACTCTTCAAAGCTCCAAGAAAATCAAGTCAAAGCAGGCCAAGGACGTTGGCCATTTGCAACAGCTTCACTTGGCGAAATAGCAGTTGATCGCCAAAGAACTCCTCCATCTCGAGGTAGCGCAGCATAATCCATCATCGTCGGTCCTCGATCACGAAATGGCTCCCCATAACTTCCACATGTCCCAAGAGGCTCGACCGTGGGTCCTCCATTTGCAGCACTTGCGTCAAACACGTCGGCTATGAGCACTTTCCTCTCCCCCAAACCAACCTTGCAGCTATCCTGTAAAGAACCTGCACACGGGGAGACAACAGAAACGACCTCCAAAGTGTCTCCAGTAGAGTGAGACGGAGGTATAACATTAACAGCACAAACCGACTCAAGACGCATGGGTGACCGCGGGGTGTCAGAATGAGTAAAGGTCAGCCTTTCACCCCCCACCGTAAAGGCTATCGTCTTATTGCCCACGTCAATAACTGCACCAGCAGTGTGCAGGAAGGGTCTCCCCAAAATCATAGGTATGTGGACATCCTCGGGCATATCGACAACTACAAAGTCTACAGGGATAAAGAACTTTCCAACCTGTACTGGGACGTCTTGTAGTATTCCCAAGGGACGCTTAATCGAACGGTCAGCCATTTGTAAGGTAATGTGAGTAGGGCTTAAGGCTGACAAGTTCATCTTTTGGTAAAGGGAGTAAGGTAAGACACTCACACTCGCTCCAAGGTCACACAAGGCATTGCGAACCACAAACTTACCAATGGAGCAGGGGATTGAAAAGGTACTTGGGTCGCTAAGCTTAGGAGGTTTACCACCCTGCAACCTAGTACTAGCCTCCCCCACAAAAGCCACTGTCGACACATCCTCTAACGTACGCTTACGAGCTAAGACTTCCTTCAAAAATTTAACGTAAGCAGGAATTTGAGTAACAAGGTCAAGGAAGGGAACATTTACCTGAAGAGCTTTGACAATGTCGACGAACTTCTTAAACTTAGCCTCGGACTCTTCACGTTGTCGACCCGGAAATGGGAGCTTAATCTGAATCGGGGGCAAAGGAGTAGCAACAGAAACACCCGAATTAGCACCCAAATCATCTTTCCTTGCAGCTGCGAGTTCGGTAGGTTGACGACGGCCATTTGCCGGTCAACCATTTGTTTTTGGCCTCGGATCATCATAAAAAGTACCGCTCCTCAACGTAATCGCACACGCAGTATCGGGAGGAGGGTTAGGAGATTGGCCCTGCGATGGCAAGAAGCCTCGTTGACGCGCAGCTTGCGAAGTGGCGAGTTGAGCCACTTGAGTCTCCAAATTCTTAATTGCTGCGTCCTTAGCCTGGTCGCTCTTTTGCATGTATTGCATCATTGTCTTCTGCGACTCCTGCATACCCATCATCACCTGCTGCATCTGTGACATCATGGCCCTAGTCTCGGCCATTGGATCAGGTACCTGTGTGGGTGGAGGTGGTGTATAGGCGGGTTTTTGGTAATTTGGAGGAGGTGGTTGGAAATTCTTGTAGGGAGGTTGATAAGGGGCATTTTGAGGTGGTTGGGTGGTTGGGTTTAGGACGTTCTGGTTACGATATGAGAGAAGCGAACGATCGTAACCGGGTTGGTTTTGGTAGGGCAGGTTCTGGTTGTAAGACTGGTACGCATAAACCTGCTCCTGGGGCGCAGCATGCCCCGTAGAATAACCCATGTCATGCCCTGCAATAGCATTTACTTGGGCACCAGAAGAACCACCACCCTGCATCATACTAATCTGCGCAGTTAGCGCAGCAACCTGACTAGTGAGCGCAGAAATACTCCCCTTATCACGGTCATCATGTGCGGACCGTGAATTACCTCGCGGCTTTCCAAATTGTGACGAATGTATCGCCATCTCCTCAATTAATGCCCACGCTTTATCATCATCGACGTTGTTAGCAAAACGTCCCTCCGCAGCAGAATCAAGAATCGCACGGCTTTCAAAGATATAAGCCGTTATAAAAGGTCATGATCCACGAGCCATTCGTTCGACCCATGGTGAGGACAATCCGGATGAGCTTCTTATACCTTTCCCAAGCTTGACTAAAGTCTCATCGTCACGTCTGCTTGAAGCCACGAATCATTGCGCGGATTTGTGCGCTCTGGAGGATAGAACTTTGAATAGAAACGCAAGAGCTAAACTCCTCGATCGATATCTGGCGGCTAGCTTGTCGAGGTCTGTGATCCACTCACGAGCTCGATCTTTTAAAGAAAAAGAACGACATCTCCCTTATTTGATCCTGCGTAATCCGGCCGCTTTATGGTCGAACAATAGTCCGTAAAAACACGCATATGTCGACCGGGATCCTCCGTAGGATAGCCTCCGGCGATTCCGCTCCACCAAAGTTAAGAAAGCGGGCGAATCTCAAAGTTGCCCGTAAGTGTAGCGGGCATCGTGAATCCATTCGGGATGGACTCCGTCTTAGGAAGCGAGTGACTATAGAGTTTTGGCATGGTCACTGGCTCCTCTAAATCAATAACGATGTGTGTATTGTCCTCTTCGCAGGACGGTCGTTCTGAGCGAGTTTCCGTCACAACTTTGCACACTCGATTCGCGTGAGCCTCGGCGATTTCCTTGAAGAAGTTCTGGCGTCACGGTGCAAGGTGCGCTCGAGTTCAGGATCAAAGGGACTAAACACATGGGTGACTCAGCATAAATAACTCAAAGGAAATGGTGAGAACGGTCTCAAGGAACTAGAGTTCCCTGAGACAAAAGAGAAAAACCTGTAACTAAACAATAACTAAAACTAGCAAAGCCGTTTCCCCGGCAACGGCGCCAAAATTGATAAGGCTAATCGTATCACCCTGTCAAAATAAACCTAGCAAACTACTAACAGCAGATAGTGGTAAGCAGGATCGTATCCACAGAGAAACGGTCTAGTTATAAGCTAAAGCAGATGAAAACAGGTCTAACTCAAAGGTATGAAAAATGGGTTTGTTAAACTAATAACTAAAATAAGACGAATAAGAATCAATAAGGAGAAGGGTTAGGGCTTCAGGTTCATTATGACAATGATTCAGGAACTCAAATTTATAAGAAGGAAGCGATAAACTGTGCAAATGATTAGGTTTATAAAACGCTCTCTCGAGTCAATTTTAGCCTTAAGAAAATTTAGCGGGCTCTCGCAACTTACTAAATTCAACTTATCAATCTCGCGTAAGTCTAGTTTTAACTCGGCTTTCGATCTTAAATTAAAACTTACTCAGGTTCAATTAAACTCAGACAAATTCGTTGATCAGGCGAAATAATCCTAATTCAATTGGCATAAAACGCGCAGAAAGAAATCAAGTGCACAATTTATTCAACCAATTTAATCTTAAAACATGTTCCTGAATCAAATATCACAAATTCCCCTAAACCCTAATTAGGAGATTAGCTAGACATAATGAAAACCAAAGCAAAGCAATAATAATGATAAGACATAATGAAATAATAACAATTGAAATTAAAACCTGAAATCTTCACGAATGCAGTGATTCTATTGAATTGATCTTGAAACTAAGCTAATGAGTTTTTGAAGGAGAGAAAGTAAGAGCAGTAAACTAAAACCTAAACCTAGGTTCTAATACAAAAATAAAGCATGAGGTTTATTTTCGACCTAAGTAACCTATTTATATGTTGCCAAAACTAATTACCATAAATTAAAACAAAACCGTCATAATAAACGTCAGAGCCGGTAGTGGCGGTTGCGATCCCACCAGGCCGCCGACTTGCTCTGCTCGGGCTAAGTCTTTCTCTTGGGCTTCCTTTGGCTTTGGGCCTTGATCCTTCTTTTGGGCCATTATTTCCTTCGTGGCCTTAGTCTTTTTTTAGTCCTTGGCTCGCGCTCTCGAGCTCCTGTGCGCGCTCGAACTTGGTCTTATCGGCTTGGTTCTCGAAATGCTCCAATCGTCCGGGTTTTGGCTCAAAACCACCAAAACACAAAATGTAAATAAAAAGCGTGATGTCGAGAAATATAACAAATAGCTCGTAAACTAGCAATAATTACGAGTAAATATAAGCTAAATCTGTTGAGCAACCGGCATAAAGCGAATATAAATAGCATGTATCGGGTTGGAGTGCATCTCTCGAGAAAATATGGGTTTCTCGCCTTACGTAGTGTTTTCCCCTTTACGCTATTTTTGGGTTAAAAGGGCTTGCTTTATCTTTGTTTTGGCTAATTCTCATCGCTTTTGCGGCGTGCTTGCTCACGACTTGGCTTTGTATGGCGTGTATCGTATCGTGTCATAAAATATGCTCTTACGTATACCTTCGTTTGGCCTTATCTGTAGATAATGTAGGCCTTCATGCTTGCTTTGTCATTTTTGTGTGCTTACCTTTCCTAAATGATTTCTTTGTTGTCGTTGTCCGAGTATGCCTTTGAATTTTGTGCGGTGATCCTGCGCTTACTTCGATTCCATAGACCGGGTCTTGGTGGTGTTGACTTTCTTGTTCGAGGCGAGCATACCCCTGCCGGGTATGACCGCGCCTTTGGAAGGTTCAGATGGTCCGTCTCGGTCGGACTTCTTTGCGAGCTTTTCCTCCTCAGGCAGCAGGGCTCCTCCGACACCAGGAGTGAGTTTGGGAGTCTTCTTTGTGGAGTCTCCCGCCTTTACGCTAGTGGTCTTTGGTCTTTGTCGGTCGTCGTCTGGGCCTTCTGCGAGTGGCCTGGGACATGGTCTTTGTTCTGGTGGTCTGAGCCGTCGATTAGTGGTGCGGGTCGTGGCGTTGTTCTTGCGAAGTCTCACCTTTTGTTAATGAGGCGGAGGAGGCTGTCATTGGCCAGGCCGGTCTTTGGTGATGCTAAGCGGTAGTGGGCGCCACGAGTCGTCGAGGTCTCCTATTGGCGGCCAGGTCGGTCGAGTGTCTCTCGTAGTCTTTGCAAGGCGTGGGCGTGGCGCCGCGTGGAGACGTCTGAGACTCTGGGGAGGCCGTGGCAGAGGCCGAGATGCATTGCGAGATCTTTGCGGCGTGGTCGTGGCGCCGCTAACTTGGTCGCTGTGGCTCCGGGAGGGGCCAAAGCGAGAGGTCGTGGTGTTCTTTGCGGGGTCTTAGCGGGGCGTGGCCCGCAGCGTTCTTGGCGCTGCGGCTCCTGGAGGGCGTGGTAGAGGTCGAGTGAGACTTCGGAGGAACCCGAGGCGGCGGAAGGTGGATGTGGCTTTGGTGAGGCAGCGGTGAGGCCCACGGCGTAGAGCTCGTCTTTGCTGCAGGTGATGGCCGGACGCGGTGAGGTCGCCGGTGTTTTGAGGAGATTGGAGCGAGAGCCCTGTTGAGGTTCTGTGAGGCGTGGTCGTCCCCTGGTCCGGCCGCAAGGGTCCCTCCGAGTCGAGGAGTCTCGAGTGGCGAGGAGCGAGCTCTGGCGAGATTACCGAGGCCGCCGCTAGTGGTCAGCGGCGCTGCCGCCGCTACTCTCTTCGCCGGTTTCGAGGCCGAGGGTCCGGTTCGGGGCCAGGTTCAGGATGAGGCTGAGGACGAGGCTGAGGCCGAGGGTCAGGCCCAGGATGCTGGTGCGGCGGCTCTTGAGGCTGTGACGGAGGTTTTCATGGGGATGGTTGACGAGATGGGCGTGAGGCCTATGTAACACCCTGGCTCCAACTGAAGGCCGGAAGGTCACTCACGGTAGCTCGGCAGGCTGCGCACATCGCCCACAGACCAACACGAGTCCTTTCCAGCGCACTTTGTCCTCACTCGTGCGCATCCTGAGAACTTCCCAGGAGATCACCCATCCTAAGACTACTCTCCAGCAAGCACGCTTAACTGTAAAGTTCTTAAAGATGAGCCACCAGAAAAGAAGATGCATCTTGTTGATATGAGTAGTACTTACAATCCTTTTAAGCACTAGGTCACTTGAGCTCATACATGGACCACTTCAACGGGAACCCGGCCCGAATAACCTCGGTCAACACCGGGTGTTACACACCCCCACTTGAAGAACGCAACGTCCTCGTTGCGCCTGGTAGCTACTTACAATATAGCATTCCAGAATCCTCCCCAGCTAGGTGCGTACCTAGGATTCGACCACACGGCTAGGTGCGTACCTAGGATTCGACCACACGGTCGCCGGGTTGCTCTGATACCATTTGTAACACCCCGGCTCCAACTGAAGGCCGGAAGGTCACTCACGGTAGCTCGCCAGGCTGCGCACATCGCCCACAGACCAACACGAGTCCTTTCCAGCGCACTTTGTCCTCACTCGTGCGCATCCTGAGAACTTCCCAGGAGGTCACCCATCCTAAGACTACTCTCCAGCAAGCACGCTTAACTGTAAAGTTCTTAAAGATGAGCCACCAGAAAAGAAGATGCATCTTGTTGATATGAGTAGTACTTACAATCCTTTTAAGCACTAGGTCACTTGAGCTCATCACATGGACCACGGCGGGAACGGCGAATAACCTCGGACAACAAGATTATTACACATGTAACACCCGGCTAACCGAAAGGCCGGAAGGTTGCTCACGGTAGCTCGCCAGGCTACCGTAGGGTCCACGCTTGTGGTCGCAGGTGGCCAAGGACTGGGACGGCGTGACTCTGGTTTGGAGTCATTTGGAGCACTTGTCGATCCGAGTGAAGGTCGGCTTCCCGTTAGGCGCGATGAGGACCTTCTCTGGGTTTCGGACGGTGTTCGACGTGTTTGACGAGAGGCTTACACAGGAGGAGCGGGACATAGTGCTCGGGACGGCTTTCGGTCCCCTGGTGCAAAAATGGAGAGAGGTGCGGGGTAAGCGGGTGAACTCGCGTCTTGCTGTGCTTCGGGCGTTGCTGGATAGGTTTTGGGATACGACCAACACCTTCCACATGCCTTGTTACGAGGTTGGCGTGACCCTCTTCGTGGGCGATTGTCACGGTCGCCTCATGGTGGCGTGCTTGGCCAGGGACGTGGCGTCCTCCTATCGATAGCCCACGCGTCGTGCGGTTGATCGGTGGCGGGGTTCGGTCGCGGAGACGGTGAGAGCACACGTTTGACCGGTATGGTTTGCCGACTTCTTCGAGGGAAAGAAGAAGAAGAAGGGGTCTACTCGAGCGAGCGCTGAGCAGAGGGCCCGGATGTGGTTGTGGTGGTTCCTGACGGCCACCCATTTCGGCGACAAGGGGGAGCGAGCGTCGACGGCTGTGCTGATGGCCCTGTCAGACATGACACGCCTGGACGATTTCGACTGGGTCACCCCTGCTCTGTGGTTGCTGATCCGATACTTGAGGGACGCGGTGCGTCCTGATCGGATCAACGAGAAATCAGATGTGTCGCTCGTGGGCCCTGGTCTTCTGATGGAGGTAAGGCTTGATTTCGTAGTATCTTGTTGTCTTGTTTCCGCTTTTCTTTTGTAACGTGTATTCTGATTGCTTGCAGGCCTGGCGCTACGCTCACTTCCCTTCTCTGCTGCCGAAAACGTTCCAGGTGACGGCTACGTACCCGGCCTTCCATGCGTACGCGACGACGGATCGGAAGGGTATTGGCCTGAACTATGACGCGGCTCGTGTGCTCTTTAACGGGATGACCACGGATAAGGTAATAGAACTTGTGTTTTGTATTTTGGTCTTTCGTAGCTTGTATTTGGGTTTGTTTTTGTTTTTGTGGTTTATAATTTGGTTTTGTTTTGCAGTTTGTTCGCGACCCCTGGAGGAACTTTACCGGCGTCCTTCCGTCGATTGCAGCTCGCTTTGGCCCCCCGCCAGCGGACGGCGGTGTACATTGAGACTTCGATGCGGCTCGTCTTGGCGCAGGTGAGCGTCTGTCTGCGCAGACGGGTCGCGGTGGCTTCATCGTACCTGCTCCTCCGCCTTCGGTTTTGTTTGTGGAGACGCCCGACGCTAACGAGCTTCGTGACGTGTATCACGAGGGTGAGTCCGATTCCCTGCTGCGGCCGGCTGAGGACTACGTGACTTGGGCACAGCATGCCCTTGCTGATGCTGTGATCGAGGTATGATTTATCCTTTTTGCTTTGTATATGTTTTGGTTTTAAAAGCAAAAATTTACCCTGTTTTTGTTTTGCAGCGACGTGACCCTGACCTCGAGTTTCAGCCTCCTCCGTTCGTCGAGGAATTGTTGGTTGTGCACGAGGGCATCTAGCATTCGATCGTGTTGCCGGCTTGTCTGTCTTTAGTCACCGATGCGGGCCTGGAGAGCTGGGATCCGCGCGTGAAGAAGTTACTTTCTGTCTTCGTTTATCGTGGAGTATTAAGTAGTATAGTATAACCCCCAGTTTGAATTAGATTTTTATGGTTAAAATCATTATTCAAACTCTGCTTGAAGTCGCTTTCGATTATAGCCCCCAGTTTGAGTTAGATTTTAGTGTAAAATCATAATTCAAACTTTGTTGAAGTCGTTTTTGATTGTAGCCCCCAGTTTGAGTTGGATTTTAGTGTAAAATCATAATTCAAACTTTGTTGTAGACGCTTTTGATTGTAGCCCCCAGTTTGAGTTGGATTTTAGTGTAAAATCATATTTCAAACTTTGTTGAAGCAGCCTGTGATTGTAGCTCCCAGGTTTGAAAGCTAAGTGGATTTCGCTTGAGTTGTGCAGGTGGTGGTGAGGTGCCGCAGGAGGTGTGTGGCGGGCGGCGAACCGGTGGAGGGCGGTCGTGAACGAGAAGGTAGTAGAGGCCTGCAAGGGGCAGAAGGAGGCGTCTGACGCTCGACAAGAGTTAGCCAGGGTCAGGGCTGAGGAGGGGGCGAGATCGCGGGCCGCTTTGGAGGCTGCGCATACCGAGGAGCTGGCGAGAGTCCGGGCAGAGCTAGAGGGTCGGCATGCAGAGGAGCTGGATAGGACGCGTGCTGAGATTGATTCCCTGCGTGCTGTCTTAGAGCGCCGTGACCGGTCGCAGTAGGCTTCGAACTTGTTGGTTTTGTATTTTGGATTTGTATTATGAGTATTAGTATTTGTTCGTAACGGTTTATTTATTAGGACTTTGTGTATGGTTGATTTTTGGACTTGTGGGTGTTTATGGGTATAATTCGGTTTTTTTGTCTTGTTGCGAAAAATGCATTCCTGCGTCGTAGCCGGGTCTGAAATTCTTTCGTATTTGCTTGCCGAGCGTACCTGCAAAAAGTTGTTAGTCGTAAAAGCATATATACGTGTCTCGATTGAGACTGACTTGTTTGAAAAATAAAAACGTACGCAGAGTTTTGAAAAATGAAATTTAGAAAATAGTTTAGACTCGTAAAAATACGCTTTTGACATTGTAAAAATGTGAGCTAAAACGACGTTTTGAGACGAAAATTGTGAATGCGAAAGTCGTATTTTGTGTTGTGTTTAATTTTTGTGTGATTATCGTGTTTTGTGGATACGAAAAATATGAAAGACGGGGGCTGATTACGCAAATTGAGACGACGCGACGGGATCGTAGGATGTCGGCTTGAGGTCGGTAAAAAAAAAAAAGTGGGTAATAAAGGTTAAAAATATAGGGTATAGGTGTGTAAGAAGTGTAAGAAATCGAATAATTTTGTCAGAAAAGAAAACATAATCGCCTGTAAACAGGCGATTTAGTTTTTAATCGCCTGTTTACAGGCGATTAGATTTTTGTTTTGTGGTTTTTGTTTGATTTATTTTAATCGCTTGTTCACTAGCGTTTAAGTTTTTGTTTTGTACTTTGTTTTGTAGATCTCGGCTATAAAAGGAGGGCTAGGTTAACTCATTTTATTCATCCTTTCATCTTCCCATTCTCGATATTCCAAGAATATTCAAAATATTTACGGAACGTTTGTCGAATTATGGAGAATTTTGAAGGGAACTTCTTGTAGATTGGTGTGCGTCCTTGTCGGGGCTGGAAAAGAAGATTTTAAAGGATTGTGGCGTTGGCGTATTTCGTGGACTAAGGCAGGTTCGAATGGAGTATGAGTTCCTGGATGCTTGTCTTGAGTATTGGGACCCGAGCCTGCATGTGTTCCGCTTTCCTTGCGGAGAGGTTTGCCCTTTAGTCGAGGAGTTCGGGGCCATTGGTGGGTGGGTTCGTATTAGCCTGCCTGTATGTGTCAGGCAGGAGTTTGGCTATAAGAGGCAAGTACAGAATTATCTCCAGATGACCCACGACGAGGTAGAAGAGCTATTCGTTGGGAGTCATATCAACCTCCTTCGCTTGTGTCAGTGGTTTAGGAACCATGAGAATGGGAATATCTCTGCCGTAGCCAGGAAGAGGGCGTTGGCCTTTTGCTTGGTACATCGCTACATATTTCCAGACTCAATGCAGGAGGGAGCGTTAGGTGACCCACGTTTAATCGCCGTTGTTCAGCAGATGGAGCTGGGTTGCAATCCTTCTGCCTTAATCCTGGCAGAGACGATCCTTGGCTTGGATGACCGGGTATGTAACAAGGAGCATGCGTATAGGGGATGTCCCCTGATTCTCCAGGTGTGGTTAATGGAGAGGCTGAATGTGTTGAACGAATTTGGATTTGATGGCGAGTACGTCGCAGGAGGTATAACCAACCTTTATATGCGGTGGTTGGGTCCAGATGACCGTCCTAACGACTATTTCCCTGAGTTTGTGAGGTCAGCAGCTATCCGCTGGTCGGTATCATGGTGGGGAGTAATTGACGTGACGGCGAGCGCGGAGAGATGGCCCTCCGAGTCCTCTTGTGTGGGTTTGAGATGGGTGTTTACATTCATCCCTGCGAGTGAGAGAGGCAGGTAGGGTATCTGTGATTCATTCCGTGCCAGGACACCAAGGTGCAGGACATGGTCATTTTAAATAACCAGGTGACTGACGAGTGGGCAGGTGGCTGGGTTTTGCGCCCTAAGTGGCTTGTGGCTGGCACTCCTGGGACCGTTGCTCAAAGTGCTCATGAGAGGGCTCGTCTCCGTGCCCTTGAACTTAACGAGCCTCCGCCGACGTCTGCTTATGACCCGATCCGCTTCGGGCGTAACAGTGGTGGGGGTGATGCTTCGAGCTCGGCGCCTCTCTCAGCGGCGGAGTGTGTGTTCGGCCGTCGGCGCATACCAGGGCCGGGTGCTCCAAGTCGTCATGGTAATGTTGGGGATCGCCGTAGGGGTTGAGGGTTGGTGCTTCCCTATTCAGCTGAAAGGTTTTAAGTCTGCTTTTGAGAAGGAATGGAACCTGGTGTTTGGTTTTATGTGTTGGTTTGTTAGTATTATGTTCATACTATTTTGTATTTTATTATGTTGTATTATGTATTATATTACCTATCCTAAACCCGATGTACATGCCGGGACTTGTATCGTAATATATTGTAGTGTTGTAGTTTATGCTCCTACGTTTGAAAAATCCAAAATATAACCGTTCCTTTTAAGATTAATAAAAATCAGGTTTTTATTTACGACTTTGCCTCATTTTGTTTATTATTCTGTGTAAAATTCCTTGGCTCTAATCTCTTTTTCAAAGTTTAGAATGCAAGCATGGTTGTTTTTTTTTGTTTTTAGGAAGTTTTTGTATTGACTATTCCCTCGACCTTTTTTAAGCTTTGGGTTTGTCGTTTATTGTTGAATGTTGTTCCTCTTACCCTTTGGGCTATGGAACGTTTTTGTGATGACTGTGTCCTTAGCTTTCTCAGGCTTTAGACGTGTCATTTTGTGTTGAATGCCGCCTTATTTTAACCTTTTAGGTCATGAGGCGAGTTTTGTGGTGACTATGTCCTTGACCTTTTTAAGCTTTGGACGCGTCATTTTTGTGTTGAATATCGGTTGTGCTTTTTGCAAAGCTGCCTACGTATCCATGGAAAATGGAATCAAACCGGCGTAGTTCAGGATGTGCTTGTTTAGGGGCATGCCGGCCCATGAGTTGTGTTTTCTTTTTTGTGGTGAATGTGCACGTTTAGGGGCATGCCGGCCCATGAATTGTGTTTGATTTTTGTGGAGAGAAAGAGCATGTTTAAGGGCATGCCGGCCCATGAATTGTGTTTGTTGGATGAATGTTTAGGGGCATGCCGGCCCATGAGTTGATTTTTAGAAAATTGTATTTTATAGATGCATTGCAAGGGGTTTTTAAGGGTAGTATTTCTTGAGTTGATCGAGGTTCGTTGCGAGGTTAAACTCTTGACCGTCCAAGTCGGTTAGTTTTATTGCTCCGCCTGTGTAGAGTTCCTTGACGAGGTAGGGCCCAGCCCAATTAGGCTTGAACTTCCCTCGTGGGTCGACTGGAAGTGGTGCTCGGACCGACTTTAGTACGAGATCCCCGATTTTGATGTTTCGTGGCTTAACTCGTTTGTTGAATGCTCGTTGTAATCGTGCTTCGTACATTCGTACGGTACTCAGGGAATGAAGTCGTCGTTCGTCCAAGAGCATGAGTTGTTCGTAGCGTTCACGGGCCCATTCTGCTTCTGGGATGCTACTTTCCATTAGTATGCGTAGTGATTGTATTTCTATTTCCACTGGTTGGACGGCTTCCATGCCGTAGGTGAGGAAATAGGGGGTCATGCCTGTAGGGGTGCAGATGGTAGTACGGTATCCCCAGAGCGCATATGGTATCTTGTTGGGCCAATCTTTGCAACTGTCGATCATTTTCTCGAGTATGGTGACGACTGTCTTGTTTGCTGCTTCAACGGCTCCATTGGTTTGGGGTCGATAGGGTGAGGACTTGTGATGTTGGATGTTGTATTTTGTGAGTATGGCTTCTGTCTCGCGCTGAAAGTGCGAGCCTTGATCGCTGATGAACTCATGGGGTATGCAGTACCGGCATATGATGTTTGTCTGTATGAACTTGGCGACTTCTTTGGAGCCAAGGGTTCGGAAAGATGCTGCTTCCACCCATTTTGTAAAATAGTCGATTGCTACTAGTACGAAACAGTGACCTCCTGCTCCGATGGGGTGGACCTTTCCTATTACGTCGATGCCCCAAGTTGAAAAAGGCCAGGGTGAGGTTAGGCTGTATAGTGGTGAATGGGGTATGTGTTGCACGTTACAGAAAATTTGGCAGTTGTGGCAGTGCTTGACGTATTGGATGCAGTCCGCTTCCATGGTTGTCCAATACCATCCTAGCCGTAGAATCTGTTTGCGGAGTGCTCGAGCGTTCATGTGGGGTCCGCATTCACCGTCGTGGACTTGCGCGATGATCTCTTGTCCCTTTTTGTAGTCGACACAAATGAGGAGCGTGCCTTGTGGTGTCTTCTTGAGTAATTGTCCCATTTCTAACACGAACTGGGAAGCTAGGAGTCTAATGGCTCTCTGACCACGTTTATCGGTGTCGGGTGGGTAAGTGCTGTTTATTTTGTAGTTGACTATGGCTTGGTACCAGGGCTCTGTTTGCTCGGCTTCGTCTAAGTCGATGGTATGGATGTATGCTGGTTTGTCTCGTCTTTCGACGATGATGGGTAGTAATTTCATGTTTGGTGGCATGTTTAGGAGGGATGAGAGTTTTGACAGTGCGTCGGCAAATTGGTTTTCTTCCCTTGGGAGGTGATAAAATTCAATGCAGTCGAAGTTGGTTAGGAGTTTTTGTACTTTTGTTTGGTATTTGGTGAGGGTTTCGCTCATGATCTTCCATGCCCCGGTCACTTGATTTATGATGAGGAATGAATCTCCATGTACGCGGAGGTTCCTTATTTTGAGGGTGATTGCTGCTTGTAGGCCGTAAATGCAGGCTTCGTATTCTACGGCGTTGTTCGTGATGCTAAAATCGAGCTTGATCGAGAGTGGTGTATGGTCACCATTTGGGGATATTAGAAGTATTCCTACTCCGTAGCCGCGGTAATTTGATGCTCCGTCAAAGTATAATTGCCAGTATTCCTTTTCTACGGCAAAGATCCCATCGTCAGGAAATGACATTGTGTCGGTTATGGGTTGTTCGACGATAGCGTTTTCTGCAAGGAAGTCCGAAACTACCCTACCCTTGATTACTTTCAGAGGGAGGTACTTGAGTTCGTACTCGGCGAGAAGCAGAGTCCACCTGGCCATGAGCCCGTTTAGGACTGGTTTTTCAAATAGGTACTTGAGGGGGTCCATCAAGGAGTAGACTCTTGTCGTACTAGTGAGTAGGTAGTGTCTGACCTTTTTGGTTGCCCAGACCAGCGAGAGGCAGCTTTTCTCGACCGGTTCATACCGAGTTTCGTAATCGTGGACCTTTTTGCTAATGTAGTAGATGGCCCGTTCTTCGTTGTTGACTTCTTGGGCGAGCATGGCACCCATAGCGTTTGGCGTAGTCGTTAAGTATAGCGACAGGGGTAAGTCCTTTTGTGGGGGTAGCAGAACGGGTGGATTTGTGAGCAGGCTCTTGACTTTGTCGAATGCTTGTTGACAATCGTCGTCCCATTTCGTATGCTCTTCTTTCTTCAATTTTTTGAAGATTGGTTCACAAATCATGGTGAGTTTGCTGATAAATCGGGAGATATATTGGACTTGTCCCAAAAAGCTCCTTATTTCGTCGATGTTGCTTGGCGGTTTCATACCCATTATTGCCTTGATTTTGGTCGGGTCTATTTCGATCCCGCGCTGGCTTACTATGTGGCCTAGTAGCTTGCCTGATGTGACTCCAAAGGTGCATTTCTGCGGGTTTAATGGCATTTTGTACTGCCTGATTCGGGTGAAGAACTTGCGGAGGTTGGTGACGTGGTTGTCCCTTTCCTTTGACTTCACGATCAAGTCGCCCACACATACTTCGACCCCTTTGTGCCTCATGGCATGTAGTAGGGTTGTAGCGGTCGTTGGTAGGTAGCGCCCGGCGTTAATGAGCCCAAATGGCATGATCACAGTAGCGATCGTCCCCAGGGGTTACGAAAGTTATTTTTGGCATGTCGTCTGGCCGCCATCTTGATTTGGTTGTATCCTGCGTACTCCATCCATGAATGAGAGTAGGCGTGATCCATTTGTGTTGTCGACTAGAATATCCATGTGAGGTAGTGGGAAATCGTCTTTTGGGCAGGCTTTGTTTAGGTCTCGAAAGTCGGTGCATACTCGTATTTTACCGTTTTTCTTCATAACCGGGACCATGTTGGAGACCCAGTCAGAATATTCAATGACCCGGATGAACCCAGCTTGTAGCTGCTTTTCAATCTCTTCCTTGACCATGAGAGACCATTCTGGCTTGATGCGTCGGAGTTTCTGCTTGACCGGTTTGCTACCTTGCTTGATTGGGATGCGGTGTTCAGCTATCTCACGGTCGATGCCGGGCATGTCCTTGTATGACCACGCGAAGACGTCCTTGAATTCTGTGAGGAGCTTGGAGTATGTGGTCCTTTCTTCTGCGTTTAGAGAAGCCCCCAGCCATAGTTCTTGAGGCTCTTCGGGCGTGCCTATGTCGATGGTTGTTGTGTCTTCAATGATGTGTTCCTGTTCGGGTTTTGAAACAATGCTTGCAATGTATCTATATAATGCAATGTTATTTAGTTTAAATTTATCGCAATCATTAGAAAATGTAGATTTTAAATGAGGCAAAGAGTAACCAAAAACTTTCATGTTATTAATGTTATCAAAAGCGGTTACATTTGAAGATAGCTTAGACGAGAGAGCTTTGGACAACCTTAATGACTCTAGTTCTTTAGCTAAATTGATTACATCTGGGAGATAGCCCGGGGGCTTGGTTGGGGCATAAGACTTAAAATGACGACGGGGGAGTTTAAATTCTACGACGGTCTTTTTGTTGAGGGCGTTGTCTTCATCTTCGTCGGAGTCAGAATCTTCGAAGGTGTAGCCTTGGCCGGTAGTGATCTTGAAAGTCCGACCTTGTTCGTCGGTCCATTCAAGGGTTTTTAACCATCCGTCGTGTGTTTTTTCTTCGTAAGGAACGATTAGGTCAGTGGGGTTGAAGTTGGAGTTGCGTATGATGTCGAAGATGAGTTCAATTCCGGCGATGGTGTATGTGGATACGTTTTTGGGAACTCTGCTAGTGCCTTCTTTGACGAAGTAGTTGCTGGGGAAGATGTGGTATGGCTGTATGTGGAAATCGTGATATTTCTTGCGATCGTTGTACGATTCCCAACCGTGAGAGACTTCGTATGACCATGGCACATAAGATAGACCCATGGTGGGCCATTTATTGTCGTTGTCCTTGGCGTAGAGTGAAGCGATTTCTTCTTCGCGAGTCATGGTACAGATGCTGAAGTCGAAGTCGAAACCACATATGTCATCGGCTGGATCGGCGTTTATTTCCGCAGTACTATTGCTTCCTTTGTGTTGTTTGAGCGTAGCCCGAAAGTTTGAAGCGTCGATGGTGACAATCTCGTCACCTAAAGGTATCCTGACCTTTTGATGTAGGGTTGAGGTGACGGCCTTGGTAGCATGGATCCATGGCCTTCCTAATAGCATGTTGTAGGTTGGAGGTATGTCGATGATTTGAAATTCGGTTTCTCTCATGACTGGCCCCGTCATAATGGGAAAGGAGACGGTTCCCTTTATGCTGCGACGTGTTCCATCGTAGGCCCTGACACCGTCGGTACATGGGATAAAATCATTCTCCCTAATTCCTAGTTTTTTGGCTGTTTCCAGATGTAGGACGTTGATTGCAGATCCGTTGTCGATGAGGACGACTAGCAACGTCATGCCGTGGCATTCCACGTTGATGTAGAGAGGTAGATTGTGCGTGCCACCGAATGAAGGGAGGTCCTTATCCGAGAAGGTGACGGCGTTTGCCTGCCATTCGCGCGTAATGTTACTGATGAGCTTTTCTGGAGACATTTCCGATGTCACTGGGGTGACTTGTAATGCTTGGTAAAGGGCTTCTCGGTGTCCCATTGAGTCTCTTAAGAGTTGCCAGATTGAAATGTCCGCCTTTGTCTTGTTGAGTTGTTTGTGGAGCGTGTCTCCGATCTCAGGTGTAGGTAAGGGTGCTAGGGTAGTGTTTGATGACGCTATTTTGCTAACTGGTGGTATAGGCGTAGGACTAGTGTTAGGCAGTGATACATCGCTGGCCGGCGGCGTAGGAACAATGCTTGCGGGTGAAGTAGTAGAGTTCGTAGGAGCGGTGTTTGGAGGTGGGATCGCGGTAGGCGAAGTAGGCGGCGTGTCCTCGTTTATGATTATTCCCTTGTTTTTCTCTTGAGCAGTCAACCTTGGCGGGGGGTTTTGAGGTTCAAGTAATTTGAGGGAAGCTTGGTATGGGCGTCCAGAACATGTTAGGTAAGCTACTTCGTCATCACTATCCGATAGCCTGATTGGGTATTTGTGACGTAATTCTCCGTATTTGCCAGGCGGGCGACGGGGTTTGGCCTCCTCCTCGTAGGGTTCATTTTGGAGACACATGCGGATGTCATCATTGTCGGCTTCATCTTCAGAAGTATTCCAGATGCCGTTGACTTCGTGATCACTTGAGACGATCAGATTAGAGCAGTCGATGATGGGGTGTGCCCCTACAAATATAGCATGGTTATGCAAAGGATTCAGCTGGTTTGAAGGCTTAGGACTCGGGCTGGGCTTCACAATAGTATTGTCGTCGATCAAGTCCTGAACTTTGTTCTTTAGGCGAAAACATTGCTCGGTGTCGTGCCCTTTTCCTCTGTGAAATTCGCAGTATGCATTCTGATCCCATGACTTCGGTTTCTTGTCTGGGGGAGGCTCGCTAATAGGTCCTATGAGTTGAAGTACATTGCGGCTCACAAGCTTCTGTAGTGCCTTTAAATAGGTCATGTATATTGGGTCAAAGTTTCGTCGTGCTTTTAGTGAGCTGGGACCCACAGGTGAGTATGATGCTTTTGGCGGAGGTGCGGCAGGCCCTGGTGGTGTTGTAAAAACTGGCGGTGCCTCTAGCGCGTCTAGTGCGTTGATAGCATGGATGGGCTCGACTTTGGCGGTGGCTCGAGACGAGCTTCCTTGATATCCACGACCCGTACTCTTATTCCTATTTTCTTTGCGGAGATCGTCCTCAATGAGCTCGCCGACGACGCTGAGTGTTGAGAAGTTGTCAAAATTCCCGTACCGTAGGTGTTGTTGGTATGCGGGGGTGAGGTTGTTGATGAATTTAGTGATTAGATCGGTGTCCCTTGGGCGGTTAGGTATTTGAGCACAGAGTTTCTTCCAACGTGTTAGGTATTCGGTAAACCCTTCATTGTCCTTCTGAGTCAGGACCTCCAAAGTACGTAGCGAGACTTGGATGTCATTGTTGTCCCGGTATTGTAAATCGAATGCCACCGTTATGTCCTCGAAACTACCGGTTTTATGTGGCTCTAAAGCATAGAACCACGCCCTTGGTTGTGCGTCCAGCGAATGCGGGAATAATGTGGCCCATGCGAGGGGTTCGACACCCATGATGGCCATCTTTGCTTTGAAGGCTTTGACATGCACGAGCGGGCTTTCATGACCTTTGAAAATGGGAAGATCGCTGAGTGCTAGCTTGTCTGGTAGCATGGACCTGACGTTCTTTGGGATGTCCTCATTTTCTTGGTGTATGGAGTAACCCCTGGAGTTTGTAAGGCGTTCTTCCATGGTTCGAATCCTTTTCGCGATTCGTTCGGATTCTTCGGCGAGGCGCGCGGCGTTCTTCTCTGCCTCAAATTTTTGCATGATGGCCATTTGCTCAATTGTTGCGGTGAGGCTAGCTATTCTGTCATTGAGTTGTCGGACTTGCTCGGCAGTTACTTCTGGGGGAGGTGGTGGCGGTCCGTTGAAACCTTCATCGTGTTGAAAGGCCATGACAGGTTTTGGTTTTGATTTGTTGTAGGCGCGCTTCTTTGGAGGCAGAGGTGGGTTTAAGTGACGGTTCTTGGTTCGTCGTGTATCCAGGTTTTGTTCAATGGGAGGTTTGTTGTGTATCCAGGGTTTTTTCAATGAGTGGACGTGACAAAGTTTTCAAACCTTTAGTGATTTTAAAAGAGAAGGAAAAGACTCAACGAAAAATCGCATTCACAACCAAAGAAAAACACAAAAGTGTAAAAAGTGGGTGCATGACTCGACTCGTGTTTTTAGCTTTTAAAATGACATGGGAAGCTTTTGAGGTAGAGGCATATTGACACGTCTCTATTCTCGAGGTAGAAAAATTTGTATGATCATAATCCGATTAACCCAGTTTAGCGGCATGTTGCTAGGGGTTTATCATTAGATTACGATAAAAAGGATCAAACCGAAGTAGCGATAGGCCAGTCGATCTGAGGATGTTAAAATTGGGAAAAAGGCGATCAATTGTTCGCCTTTTATGTGTGACTCAGGGAATTAAATCAAAATGACGATAGGTCACTCGATTCAAAGTTGAAATCAACAGGTTCGCATTTGAACGAGCCCGCGTTTTTGTTTTTGAGAGAAAAAGATCAAGTTAAAATCGGGATGACTAATGAGTCACTCGACTTAGAGCTAATTCTAAAGTACAAAACAGGTTAATTTCGTTTTAAAATATCCGAAATGAATTGACATTCTCGGGTTTTTGCTTTGTGAAATGTTTTTAGCAATAAATGTATTATGACGATACGTCAGTCGCATAATTCATTTACGTTTTGAAAAAGATTGGAAATATAGTGATTATTTCCGATCGGTTCTAAATGTCGCGGCGTATTATTTATCAGGTTCAAATGACTATAGGCCAATGACTCGATCAGACATTTAAAAGCATGACCTTTTGAAAAAAAAGTTTAAAAAAAGAATTTTCAAAATGGACGTATTTTAAATGTATAATGCCTAGGAAATGTTTTTGCATGCAATGGTTTTGAAAGACGACTATAGTGACGGTACTATAGCTTCACACTTGTACATATAAACACAGGTTTTTGGTTTATAGGGTAAGGTTCCCTCCGGCCATTCCCGCAACGTTTAGGTAGGGGCACCCGCAAGACTACAAACGTCTTAGGTGTGAATTCAATACGGGCCCTAGAGCGTTCGAGTTTGACTGGTTACGATCGTTTGTACGGATGCCGTACTTGTAATCGTGGAGGGGTGAGAGAACGACGTGTCCAGAGTTATCCCGCTTATGAAGCGAGCTTTACTAGGGGCCGTTCCTCGAAGGGTGTGGTTATGAATCAGGAGGATTCGACTCAACGTACTTTTGCCCAAATATCGAAAGCGTAAATGTTTTCAAAGTTTCAAGCTTCACTTCTTTATGTTTTTAAAATAAAAGAAAAACTAGTTTTTCAAAAATAATAAAAATCATGCTCGTCCCCAGCGGAGTCGCCAGCTGAAGGTACCGGGAAGGGAAGGAAAACCTATCGACGCCCTGCGCGCGCCCGCCCTCGCCCCGTTCGGGGGCGCCGGGAAGCGGAATGCGCCTCGCAGGAAAAAGTGCGAAGTTTGTAAAAATGGGGAGATCATTGCATGAATTTGTGACCAAAAAGAAAAGTAGAAGATCCTTTTTGAAAATGTATTTTCGGAGTCGCCACCAAATATTAAAGGAATTTGGAACCTATTCAACGCGTCTTGAAATACAAGACACGAGTGTCTCAGATTTCAAGGTGCGTCGATACCTATCCGTCTGAGGTTTGAAACCAGAGAAGGGATTCGGAGTGAGGTTACTTTTCGAAAGTTTTGACAAAAATGTGTTTTGAAAACTGAAATCAAAAAGCCTACATAAAAGTAGTCTCTACTAATTTGAAAACATTTGCTTAATTTCGATATTTGGGCTAAAAGTCACGCTACGTACAAGTGCGAATAAATATGACTCGATTAAAAGGCATAAATAATGTAAATTGTCAAAATAATGACATTTGCTATAGGAAATGTACGTTAAATAATAATTTATTGACTAAATTATTACTATAAACGTTATTTTCCGACCTCGTATTTTGACTCTTAAGATTTTGTGAAAAACCCTCAGTTTTGCATGCTAAAAGACTACATGAAGCGGTCTGATTTAGTGTTGGATCCGTGATTCTAGTCGTTATTTAATGCATGAATGAGGACTTGCATAATTATAAAAGTGATGTCGGTTTGCTTTAGTGATAATGAGTCGTTATTTACGCGATATTGGCGAGGTTTAGACGGATTATGAATCCGAATTGCTACAACCGTATTACGAATACGGCTTCGCTAATGCCAATATCGGGTTGGGGTTAATGTAACCCCTTTGTCCGAGTCTCAAACGTCCAAAACGTAGGTAAAATGTTTACCTTTCGAAAATGCAAAGACGGTATTTTTGAGTGGATTTTGTGAATAGTGTATGTGTGTTGAAAAACCGATGTTTTGAAATGAAGGTAAGGGGTTGGTATTTATAGGAAATGGCTCGTTTTTGTGCATTGACAAAACTTAATCGCCAGTGAGCTTGCGATTAAGTTTCAGTGCAGCCGCCAAATGGAATAAAAGAACCAGGGTTGGGAGAGGAAAACATAATCGCCTGTAAACAGGCGATTTAGTTTTTAATCGCCTGTTTACAGGCGATTTTAATTTTGTTTTGGTGTGTTGCTTAAGCCGCCTTTGGCTTAGTGACGTATTTTTGAGTAATGATGGTGTTTTGTGATGTAATTAACTTATGGGTTAAGTATTTTTTGGTCGTTTTGTTTTGGTCCGAATTTCGGTTTTCGTGTTTCGGTTTTTGTCGTGTTTTTCGGTTTTGACTTGAAATAAAATAATATTGAAGTATATTATTTTACGGTTTTGTAGGGTCTAATTTTGTGAAAATGTGGCACGGGACGCACTTTGGCCCGTTTTGCGTGTTGCGCTAGTGTGCGTTTTTGTAAGTTTGGGCCGTTTTGTAGCTAGTTGGGCTGTTTTTGTGGCTTGGCTTAATAAGGCGTTCCTGTATCGTGCTCGTGTTGTGCTTATAATGACTGAGAGTGACATTCATTTTTATGATTATGCAAATCCATATTAATACGTTAAAAATGACTAAATACGTTTTAGACACTTTTGTACCGTTTCGACTCTTCTAAAAGCATGCATGAAAGTCCTTTTCGTCATTGGGTTTGTTTTTGGGGGGTACGGATATGGGTATCTACACATCTTTGAAAATGCGTTTACAAGAGATCAAATGTCTCGAAAATCTGGTACTTAGAAAATCAGGTGGGACAAAAGGAACCTGGTGACGATGCTGGGAGCCTTGAAGTCCCTGGGGCCTTGAGCGCCCTTATAGAATGCTGGGAGCCTCGAAGTCCCTGGGGCCCTGAGCGCCCTTAGATGTAGTACTTTTTTAGGTGAAGAATGTTCCATGGGTTGTGGATGATTTCCCCCTCCATGGTCATTAGTCTGTAGGCTCCTCTTCCTACAACGCTCTCGACCTGATAAGGTCCTTCCTAGTTGTACGCAAATTTTCCTGCTCGCTTGTTTTTTGTGTTCTGGAAAACCTTCCTGAGGACCAGGTCCCCTACCTGCAGGGTCCTGATTCGCACGTTCCTGTTGTAACTTTTAGCGACAGCTTTCTTGTAGGATGCTAATCTGATCTTAGCATTTTCTCTAAGCTCGTCTACTGTGTCCAGGGAGCTGGTCAAACCGGCCTGATTTCCTTCTTCTGTTTGGCACCCATACCTTAGCGTGGGGATCCTCACCTCTGACGGGATTACGGCCTCAGCTCCAAACACCAGGCTGAAGGGTGTCTGGCCAGTGGCCACCTTAGGAGTGGTCCTGTCTGCCCACAGCACCAAGGGGAGCTCATCAGCCCATTTGCCCCCAATCTCCTCCAACTTCTTCTTGAGATTATCCATTACCACCTTGTCGCTAGATTCTGCTTGCCCATTAGATTGAGGGTACCTGGGCGCTGACTTCCTCAGGGTGATGTTGTATATGTCATAGAAGCCTTGTGTCTTGCCGGATATAAACTGGGTCCCGTTGTCGCATATTATCTCTGAGGGGATTCCAAACCTGCAGATAATGTTACGTTTGATGAACGAGATTACCTGCTGCTCAGTCACCTGTGCATAAGCCTCAGCTTCGATCCATTTCAAAAAATAATCCGCCATTGCTAGCATGTATAACCTGTTCTCTGGAGCCCTGGGTAGTGGTCCCACAATATCCATCCCCCACTTCATGAAGGGCCAGGGGGAGATGATAGGGTGGAGAGGCTCCCCAGGCTGGTGTTTCACCGGCGAATGTCGCTGGCAGGCGTCACACTTCTTGGTGTACTCCACAGCATCCTTCCTCATAGTGGGCCAGTAGTAACCCTGTCGCAGTGCCTTATTGGCTAGGCTCATGTCCCCTGTATGATTTCCACAGTTGCCACTGTGGATTTCATACAACACAGCCGAAGCCTCCTGTTCTCCTAAGCACCGTAAGTAGGGTCCTGCTAGTGACTTCCTGAAGAGGACCCCATCAATGAGGACGAATCTCGGCGCTTTCATTTTTAGGCTCCTGGCCTCCCCTCTATCTTCCGGTAATTTATCTTCTTGCAACCAATCTATGTACGGCTTGAAAAATCGTGTCGTGCTTCTCGGCTTGAAATAGAACGACAAAATTAATGTTCATTTTACGAAATATGCAATTTTAAATAAATACGTTAAAAACGACTAAAATGTTTTAGACACTTTGTACCGTTTCGTCTATTTATAAAACATGCATAAAAGTCCATTTTCATCATCGGGTTGTTTTAGGGGGGTACGGATACGGGTATCTACATAGCCCCCAGTTTGACTGAGCTTGGACTAAAGCGCTAGTCAAACTTAAAAAGATAGTATCCGGACCACTACAGTCTCGATACTACCTGGCGGCGCTAAGTATGTGTCTCGGGGAGAGACGAGGACTTAGCGCCGGGAAATGCGGGGAGGGACAGTGGATACATGTTTAAGGACATGACGGTCCTGCATATTTAGGGGCATGCCAGCCTGTTGATGTCTGGTGTCTTTGAACCGTTTGCTGATGTCGAATGCTTCTTGATGGCGTTTTGTAGTCTAGCCGAACTCTGCGTTGTGTTTGAGGTGGTTGCTGATGTTGAATGCTTGTTGCATGCTTGATCTGGTGTTTGTGCTTCAATGTCATTCTCGTAAAAGAGGCTTTGTGTTTATGTATTTGACTCGTAGAAGAGGCTTGGTCCTTTTGTGAGATTCGTAAAAGAGGTTTTTGTGTTTGGTGCTTGGCTCGTAAAAGAGGTTTAGGTGTTTTTGTTGGGCTCGTAAAAGAGGCTTGGTGCTTTTGCGGGACTCGTAAAGAGGTTCGGGTGCTTTTGTGTGACTCATAAAGAGGTTTAGTGCTTTGTGGGACTCGTGAAGAGGTTTTGGTGTTTTGTGAGACTCGTAAAGAGGTTTTGGGTTTTGTGGGACTCGTAAAGAGGTTTAATGCTTTGTTTGACTCGTAAAGAGGTTTAGTGTTTTGTGTGGGACTCGTAAAGAGGTTTGGTACTTTTTTGTGACTTGTAAAGAGGTTTTGGTGTTTTGTTGCTGTTGTTGTAGCTGCTTTCGATTTTAGCCCCCAGTTTGACTTAGGTTTTAGTGTGAAACGTTAGTTAAACTCGTTGTAGCTGCTTTTGATTTTAGCCCCAGTTTGACTTAGGTTTCAGTGTGAAACGTTAGTTAAACTCGTTGTAGTTGCTTTTGATTTTAGCCCCCAGTTTGACTTGGGTTTCAGTGTGAAACGTTAGTCAAACTCGTTGTAGCTGCTTTTGATTTTAGCCCCGCCATCGATCTTTCGCTGCGGTGGCGCTGTAGTGCAGTGAGACGGAGGCCAGGTGACTGCCGGGCCCACCTTGACACGTTGCGTGAGGAGCTGCGTCGTTTGATTTTGATGAACACAGTTGATACACGTTATTTATATACATTTTATGCCCCCGGTTCAGTCGCATTTAGCTCGTATTTACTCGTATTTGCTATGACTTTAGGAGCTAGTTGTTATATTTCTCGTTACTGCTGTATTTCATTTATATATTGCAGGTTTTGGTGGTTTTGAGCCAAAACCCGAGACATTGGAGCATGTTGAGAACTAAGCTGACGAGACCAAGCTCGAGCACGCACGAGAGCTCGAGGAGCCGGACCAAAGACCAAAGACGAGACAAAGGAAGGCCAAGATATAAAGGCCACGAAATAATTTGGGCCCAAGTCAAGGGTCTCAAGCCCAAGATCAGAGAAAGAAAGCCACTCAGTGAGCGGTCGGGCCAACGGTCGGCCCAGCCTTGCCGACGCCTGATGTGTTTTTCCTGCGCGATTTTTATTTAATCCGAATTGTTTTGGTCTTGGCATATATATATAGTCTTAGGACGAAACATAACACTTATGCTTTATTTTATAGTTTTCTCCTTAGTTTTAGTTTACTGTTGATTTACTTTTCTCTCAAAACTCAAAGTTTTAGTTTAGTTTCAAGTTTTGCTTCCTTGTAATCGTCGGTACTCCGGAAGTTTCAAGTTTAATTTTATTGCAATTACTTTCATTCATCATGTCTTCTTCCCTTTATTTTATTGCTTTGATTGTTATTATGAGTAGCTAATTTCTTAATTAGGGTTAGGGGAATTTGTGACACATGATTTAGGAACATGTTTTGAGATTAAATTGGTTGATTAAATTGTGCTCTTGATTTCTTTCTACGCGTTTTATGTCAATTGAATTAGGTTTATTTCGCCTGATCACCGATTTAACTGAGTTTAATTGAACCTGAGTATGTTTTAATTTAAGATCGAAAGCCGAGTTAAAACTAGACTTACGCGAGTTAGATGAGTTGAATTTAGTAAGTTGCGAGAGCCCGCTAAATTTGCTTAAGGCTAAAATTGACTCGAGAGAGCGTTTTGCAAACCTAGTCAAGTTGCACAGTTTAACTCTTCCGTCTTATTAACTTGCGTTCCTGAATCATTGTCATATATGAACCCGATGCCCTAATCTCTCCCTTATTATATCTTATTTATCTGCTTTATTATGCGCTTTAGTTATAGCTTATACTAAACACCTTTTTCACACTCTTGAGATTGACCTGTTCTGCCGACTTTAGCTTAGAACTACTCCGTTTCCCTGTGGATTCGATCTCTACTTGCTGCTATCTGCTGTTAGTTGTCATTTAGGTTTATTTTGATATTGGCGATACGACTTATACCTTATCAATTTTGGCGCCGTTGCCGGGGAAACGGCTTTGCTAGTTTTAGTTATAGTTAGTGTTTGTTGCAGGTTTTTCTCCTTAGTCTCAAGGAACCTAGTTCCTTGAGGCCGTTTCTCATCGTTTTCTTGTAGTTTATTTATGCGCAGGTCACCTTCAGGTTTAATACCATTTGATCCTGAACTCAACGCATTTCTTCCACGGACGCGTAATTTCTTTAAAGAGATCGCTGAGACATACGAACGTGAACTTGAGGAAGCGTCGCAAGCGGAGTCTAGTGCAACGCAATCGTCCTACGATGAGGACACACCTCCCCGTACTCCGTTAACTCCACCGCCAGTGACCATGCCTAAACTTTCGAGTCATTCGGTGCCTACACCGGAGTCCATTCCAAGTGGATTCACTATGCCCGCTACGGTGCAGGGCAACTTTGAGATTCGCCCCGCCTTCCTAAATTTGGTGGAGCGCAATCAATTCGGTGGTTACCCAACCGAAGATCCCGGTCGACACATGCAGATGTTTACTGATTACTGCTCCACAATAAAGCAGGCCGGGATTACGCAGGAGCAAATACGGAAATCTGTTCTGCTCTCATTAAAAGACCGAGCCCGCGAGTGGATTACTGATCTAAACAAGGAGGACGCCGGTATTACAGATTGGAGTGGTTTGGCTCTTGCATTCTACTCAAAATTCTATCCTCCTGAGCGAACGAACCAAATGAGGAGCCAAATTCAGGGCTTCAAACAAACATACGACGAGACACTTGCTGAGGCGTGGGACAGGTACAAGAAGCTGATTAGAGACTGTCCTCATCACGGGCTAAATACTTGGTTGGTAATCATGACCTTTTACAATGGTCTTTATGCGGAGAGTCCGCCATACTCGATTCAATTTCCGAGGGTCGCTGGCAAACAATACGGATGATGTCAAAGCTTGGGGTCTCATTGAGGAGATGGCGGTTCACTCCGCACAGTTTGGTAAGGGGAGAGGGAATTCACGGTCCGCGCATGATGACCGTTATAAGGGGGCTATTAGTGCGCTTAACGAAGTCGTCATTGCTACCGATCACAAGAAATTTCTATGATGACAGTGGTGGTTCTTCTAGTGCTCACGTGAACGCCGCCACAGGGCACGATATGGGTTATACTACTGGTATCTTTGCGCCCCAGAGGCGAGGTTTTTGCGTATCAAAACTACAACCAAAACTCGCCTCTACCAAAACCAACCTGGTTACGATAGATCACTCTTGTCTTACCGTAATCAGAATGTCTTAAACCCAACCACCCAACCTCCACAAAATCAACCTTACATACCCCCACATAAAAATTTCCAACAAACCCCTCCGAACTACCAACGACCCCCATATGTCCCACCGGTTCAACCTGCTCCTGCTCCTGTTGTTGATTCGGGTGTGAGCGAGCTGAAGGCCATGATGCTTCAGATGGCCAAGTCGCAGGAGATAATGATGCAGCAGATGCAGAAGAGCGACCAAGCCAAGGATGCTGCGATTAAAATGTTGGAGAATCAAGTGGCTCAATTGGCCACTTCGCAAGCATCGCGTCAACAGGGCACTCTGCCGCCCCAAGGTAATCCCCCTAATCCACCCCATGATACCGCGTGTGCTATAACTTTGAGGAGCGGTACGTTCTATGATGGCTCTAAGCATTTGGGGGAGGAAGACGACGAAACCATGGCTGATCCGAGGAAAAAGAGGTCCCAAATGTGATCGGCAAATGGCCGTCTAACCTACCGGACTCTTCCGCGAAAAGTTGATTTGGGTGATACTTCTAGTGCTACAGTTGCTACTCCTTCGCCCCCGATTCAAATAAAGCTCCCGTTTCCAGGTCGTCCAAGAACTCCTGCATCACCGCCGCTGAGTAAGTTCATAGACGTCCTAAAGACGCTGCAGGTAAATGTTCCGTTTATTGATTTAATTCGTCAAGTTCCTGCTTATGCGAAATTTCTTAAGGAAGTCTTAGCTAGGAAGCGGACCATAGATGGCGTTGAGACCATTGCATTCTTGGGGGAGGGTAGTGCCTTGCTACAGGGTAGTTCACCTCCTAAGTTGAGTGACCCCGGGACTTTTTCCATCCCCTGCTCGATTGGGAAGTATGTGGTCCAGAACGCTCTATGTGACCTTGGGGCTAGTGTCAGTGTCATTCCCTACTCCGTATGCCAGAAACTTAATATGACTAAGTTAGGAGTTACCTCTATGACGCTGCAGATGGCCGACCGTACTGTTCAGAGACCTTTAGGTATCCTAGAGGACATCCCGGTCAAGGTAGGGCAGTTCTACATTCCCGTTGATTTTATTGTCCTAGACATTCCCGAGGACCCCCACGTCCCGATCATTTTAGGGAGACCTTTCCTGCACACTGCAGGTGCTGTTATAGACGTGGGGAATAAGACCTTGTCGTTCTTGGTGGGGGGGGAGAAGCTCACATACACTAAGTCTAGTCTTCCCCGTGCCCCTATGCAGCCTGAGTCTGTGGCTGCTATTGACCTTGCCCCTCCGTCTCACTTTACTGGAGACTCTTTGGAGGATGTTTCTTCTGCTGTTTCTTGTACAGGTCTTACGCAGGGTGGCTGTGATCCTGGTTTGGGGGAACGGAAGGTCATGAGGGCGGATGTCTACGATCCTGGGGATGGAGGAGGAGATCCACGGTCTGAGTTGCGCGGCGCACGAAGCTGTTATGGAGAACCATTTCGCGATGGCATACCTTGCGTGATGGATTACAGTGCTTTGCCTCGAGAGGGGAGAATTCTATGGCGAACGGATGCTATTTCGTCAAGCGAGGTGGTTGCAAGTGGCCAACGGCCTTGGCCCAATTTGACTTGATATCTGCTGCTATGAAGAGTCGTGCGGGACTATAAACCAGCGCTCCCGGGAGGCAACCCGATGACGTTGTATTTCCATTTAGCATTTGTACTTTCAGTTTGCTTGTTTTTATAACTTTTTGGATTTTATTGAGCGCGCGAGGACGAGGGGTATTATTTGTGACTTTTAGCGCGCAGGTACTTATGGACTTTTGTCCCTAGTATTCTTGAGAATCGCCACGAAGGCCTCTTAGCCGCCAACCATTCGGGCAGAGGCGAGAACCGCATGGTGAAATTTGAAAGTTGAAGAAAAATCGAAAAATCGAAGTCAGTGGGTTTAGCCGGCCATTCTTGCATCGGCCAGACCGCCACCGCCATTCTGTTGCTTCGTTTCGCGTATTCTTGCGTGCTATGCCGAAGTACTTCGACGTTGGACTGAATTGGACGCATATACGGGGATTTTTAGCCCCACTCCATGATCGACTTCGGTTTGGGGGAGCTCCGACTTGATAATGTGAGCCTCTTTACCCCTTTTACCCTCTTTTATCGCATTTACTTTCCTTACCCTTATAATTTGTGTTCTCCTCTGCTTGTGTGGTTGTGCTGTTTTCCACATTGAGGACAATGTGTGATTTGGTTTGGGGGAGGGAAGCTCTTTCGCGCTTTGCATTTTTATTTTGTTTGCATTTTTTATTATAAAAACCCAAAAAAATTGAAAAATTCAAAAAAATACAAAAATACGAGTCTTTTTGGTCTGCTTTGTCCTGCTTTGTTCCGTTTGGAGAATTGATTAGTGCACTTACTTTGATCTTTAGTATCTTTGAGTCGACTTTCTATCGCCTTAGCTTGCACGATTGGTTTGTTTTCTGTTAATAGATTGCGAGCCTCAACACTAACCTACTTGTACTTGCTTAATTCTTTCTGCTTTTCGCTTGTTTACTTTCGACTTTGACATTCGAGCTTGGCAATTGGTTTGTGGAATGTTGGTATGTTGGTTTGTGGTTTGCGTGGAATGATCTTATATATGTTGGAGCAATGCTTCGATGCTCTCGGAGGGGACTCATTGATTTGAGTAACCACAGTGGCCATGAATTTGGCTGCGACCGAGAGTATGAGCAATAACGTAACCCTTAAGGAAATATGTGTACCCGAGCGCGATTTTTACCGAGTGAACGTCAAGCTAAATGGTACTACATACGAGGGATGCTCCACATTTGAGAAAAGAAAAAAAAAGAGAATACAGAAAAGAAAAGAAAAGAGAACAAATGGTAATGAGGTGGTACGTTTTGGATGATGGAAAGTGGTATGATCGGTTGGCCTTGCTTGAATTGATTTGTCGTTAGTTTTACATTTGCGTAAGCATTAGAGGCTAGTAATGCATTGTGGTGTGAATGGTTGAGACTTGTGCTCTATTCTCGGAGAAATAGGCTATGGCTGTATTGTTTATGAGCATAGGTCGTCCACTTTAAGATACTAGCGTGATTAGTTCGTGCCACTTTGATTTTCTCCGATACTGTTTGCTTGAGGACAAGCAAAGGTTTGGTTTGGGGGAGTTTGATACACGTTATTTATATACATTTTATGCCCCCGGTTCAGTCGCATTTAGCTCGTATTTACTCGTATTTGCTATGACTTTAGGAGCTATTTGTTATATTTCTCGTTACTGCTGTATTTCATTTATATATTGCAGGTTTTGGTGGTTTTGAGCCAAAACCCGAGACATTGGAGCATGTTGAGAACTAAGCTGACGAGACCAAGCTCGAGCACGCACGAGAGCTCGAGGAGCCGGACCAAAGACCAAAGACGAGACAAAGGAAGGCCAAGATATAAAGGCCACGAAATAATTTGGGCCCAAGTCAAGGGTCTCAAGCCCAAGATCAGAGAAAGAAAGCCACGGCCAGTAGGCGGTCGGCCAGTCCGGCCAGTAGATTGCCACGTACTGATGTGTTTTTCTGGCGATTTTTATTTAATCCGAATTGTTTTGGTCTTGGCATATATATATAGTCTTAGGACGAAACATAACACTTATGCTTTATTTTATAGTTTTCTCCTTAGTTTTAGTTTACTGTTGATTTACTTTTCTCTCAAAACTCAAAGTTTTAGTTTAGTTTCAAGTTTTGCTTCCTTGTAATCGCTTGCATTCGTAAGTTTCAAGTTTAATTTTATTGCAATTACTTTCATTCATCATGTCTTCTTCCCTTTATTTTATTGCTTTGATTGTTATTATGAGTAGCTAATTTCTTAATTAGGGTTAGGGGAATTTGTGACACATGATTTAGGAACATGTTTTGAGATTAAATTGGTTGATTAAATTGTGCTCTTGATTTCTTTCTACGCGTTTTATGTCAATTGAATTAGGTTTATTTCGCCTGATCACCGATTTAACTGAGTTTAATTGAACCTGAGTATGTTTTAATTTAAGATCGAAAGCCGAGTTAAAACTAGACTTACGCGAGTTAGATGAGTTGAATTTAGTAAGTTGCGAGAGCCCGCTAAATTTGCTTAAGGCTAAACTTGACTCGAGAGAGCGTTTTGCAAACCTAGTCAAGTTGCACAGTTTAACTCTTCCGTCTTATTAACTTGCGTTCCTGAATCATTGTCATATATGAACCCGATGCCCTAATCTCTCCCTTATTATATCTTATTTATCTGCTTTATTGTCTGCCTTAGTTATAGCTTATACTAAACACCTTTTTCACACTCTTGAGATTGACCTGTTCTGCCGACTTTAGCTTAGAACTACTCCGTTTCCCTGTGGATTCGATCCCTACTTGCTGCTATCTGCTGTTAGTTGTCATTTAGGTTTATTTTGATATAGGCGATACGACTTATACCTTATCAACAGTACGGAAAATGTCTTGTGTTAGCGGCTTTGCATGGATGCCGTTAGGTGGTTGTGGGCGTTGGCTGACCCTGCTTGCGGCTGTTTCTTGAAACCTGCATTGTATGGTTAGTCGTGCGAGGATATGGATCTCGATTGAGATCAAGTACCTCGAAATGCGTGAAAATGCAGTTTTAAGAAAATGCATCGTGTTTTTTGTGAAAACATACGTAAAACGTGTTTTGACAAAAAGATGTATGAAGTTTGCAAAAAGTGTTTTGATGAAAACGCAATATGAAAACTGTACTTTATGAGAGTTGCGAAATGCGAGAATTGTAATTTGCGTAAAGCCGAAAGTGTGTTTGAGGATGACAAGTTTTTTGAATGTGAAAAACAAAAAAACGTAAAGTGGGGATGTAAAATGGGGTGATGTGATACACGGCTGCGTTCTGTTGAGTAGGGTAAGGTGTTTTTAGTGCGAAGAGGGGTGTAACTGCAGTAGTGGCAAGGGTTTGCGGTCGGACGGTGCGTTGCCTGAGAGGGTAGTGTTTGGTGTTTTTGGTGTGGAAAAGCTGTTGCCTCCTCCTGTGATCCGTGGTCTATGGAATTGAAGGGATGTTGAGGGATGTCTATGGCGTCGAAGGAACCTTGTCGTAGTTCGTCGTCAACTCTAAACCCGGGTGACATCGTAGTTTGCTTTGTCATTCCTAAGACCTAAGAAGACATCGGAGGTCGTAGTTTTGTCTTTAGCTCTAGAGACGGAAAATCCAAAATGTAACTACTTTTGACTAGCGTTAATGAAATGAACGTTTTCGTTTACGTTTGCCTTGTTTGCTGTTTTGTAAAAAGAGTTAAATCCTCGACTTTTTTTTAAGCTTTGGATCATGATCTTGCATTTGTGTTGACTGTGCCTTCGACCTTTTTAAGCTTCAGGTGTCATTTTTGTGTTGAACGTCGTCTTATTAACCTTTTGGGTTTTCAGACGGATGTTTTTGTGTTGACTATGCCCTCGACCTTTTTAGGCTTTGGGCGCGTCGTTTTTTTGTCGAATGTTACCTGCTTGGAGTTGCAGATGTGTGTTTTGTTGTGTCGGCTATGTTCTCAACCTTTTTAAGCGTTGAACACGCCGTTTTGTGTTAAACGTTGGTCGCGGTTTTTGCAAAGCTGCCTACGTATCCACGTGAGTGGAATCAGACCGGCGTAGTTCAGAGTTGCATTTTGTGTTGAATATGCACGTTTAGGGGCATGCCGGCCTAGGAATTTGTTTTTGATTTTGCTACAGGGAGTGCACGTTTAAGGGCATGCCGGCCCAGAAGTGTGTTTGCTGAAGGTGCGCGTTTAAGGACATGTCGGTCCGTGAAGAGTGTTTGTAAAGAGGTGCATGTTTAAGGAAATGTTGGTCCGTGAATTGTGTTTGTAGAAAAGGGGTGCACGTTTAAGGGCATGCTGGCCCGAGAATTTGCTTTGGGAGGTGCACGTTTAAGCGCATGCCGGCCCGAGAAATGTGTTTTGAGGGTGCATGTTTAAGGGCATGCCGGCCTGAGAATTGTGTTGTAGGGAGTACATGTATAAGGGCATGTCGGCCCGAGAAATGCTTTTGTGTTTTTCGTGGGAGAGTGGATGTTTAAGGGCATGCCGGCCCGTGAATTGCGATTTTTAACATTTTGTCTGTTTGCATTTTATAAATACATTGCAGAATGTTTCGTGGGTGTTGGTTGTTTTGTAGTTGGGAATGGTTCGATACCAGGGTTTTGTATGTTCAGCCCCCAGTGTGGTTGGGAGCATAAGTATATGCGGGCTTGCTGTGCCGTTCTACGACAATGAGTAGTATCTGGATGTGTGGGGGTTTGTTCAGCAGGGATGAAAGGTTAGGTAATGTGTCTGTGGATCCTTGTAGGTCGTAGGCATGTGCTTCGTACGCTGTGGTGTTGATGGTGACTTTGAAGCCTTGAGAGAGGGGTGCGTGGTTGTCTTTTGTGATTAGTAGGAGTATTCCTGTATTATGATCGTGGTGGTTGGACACCTGACTGATTATGGAGTCTTTTGCGTTTTTTGTGGTGTTATCGACGAGGATGTCGATGTGTAAAAGGTTGTGTTTTGGACATGCTTTGTTTAGGTTGCGGGGGGCAGTGTATACTGGGATTTTGCCGTTTCTCTTCGTGGCTGGGATTGTGTTTGATATTCAGCTAGCGTTTTTGTTGGCTTGGATTATGCGTTGTGGCTTTTGTTTGGCGGGCTTGATGCCCGGCTTTTGTTAAGGTGTGGCGTTTGATGATTTGATGGTCAAAGTTGGGCGTGTCTTTGCGTGCCCTGCATGTTGTTGGTTTTTGTAAGTAGCTTGGTGGGTGCATATGTTTGTCTGTGCTTGGGGAAGGCCACAGTGGTAATTCTCTGGGTTCCTGGGGTGTCTTGGTATTGATGGTCATTGTATGTTCAGGGACGGAAGGCTGCTTGGGTCAGGAAACAGTGCCTGCAGTGTATTTATATGATGCAATGTTGTTTTGTTTAACGTTATCGCAAACGTTAGAATATGCAAAAGAGAGTGTGCAAAAGTAAAGAGGCAAAACGAGGCAAAGTGTAACCGAAAACATTCTTGTCATTAATGTTGTTAAAAGCAGTTACATTTGAAAATTGCTCAGACTATAGAGCTTGGGACAACCCTACAAACTCTAATTCCCTACCTAGGTCTACTATGTTAGGAATGTAATTCCGCGTCCTGGTTGGCTTAGTAGAAGACCTGGCGTCATGATGACGAGGGACCCTAAACTCTAGGCGTAGATGCTTGAATCGAAACCACCTGCGTCATTGGGGGATTCGGTAGTGCTTCAGCCTATTCTTTGGATGCCGGAGTTTGGCTCGGAAGTTCGAGGCCTCGAGGGTGATGATTTCGTCGTCCAGAGGTAGTTTAACCTTATGGTGCAGAGTTGATGTGATAGCTCGGGTAGCGTGAATCCAGGGTCTGCCCAGCAACATGTTGAATGCCGGAGGAATGTCCATGACCTGGAATTCGGTTTCTGTCACGACATATTCTGTCACGACGGATAATGAGATGATACCCTTTATGCCGCGACGTGTACCGTCGTATGCTTTTATGCCGCCGGAGCAGGGGGTGAAGTCACTCTTCTTTAGTCCCAGTTTGATGGCGGTTGCTAAAGGCAGAATGTTCATTGTAGAGCCGTTATCGACGAGGGTAACAGGTAATATCATGCCACGACAATCTGCGTTTATGTAGAGTGCTATATTGTGTGCATCTCCAAAGGGCGGCAGGTCCGCGTCAGAGAAAGTTATAGCACCCGGTAGCCTGTCCCGGATGATGTGGCTGACAAGTTGTGCCGAAGATATCTTTGTTGCAATTGGAGTGACTTGTAGGGCCCGCTGAAGGGCCTTGCGATGTCCTGGCGAGTCTTGTAAGAGTTGCCATATCGAAGTGATTGATTTTGTTTCGGGGAGTTGCTTTGGCAGCGTATCCTCGATTCTGTACACAGTCGTGCTGGGTGAAGGAATATCTGCTACGGGTGAGGTAGGTGGAGTAATCTCATCCGTGAGTATGCCTTTGCCTTTTTTGTTTTGGAGTTAAGGGAACCCTGGTGGTTCTGGTAGCTTCAAAGGAGCCTGGTACGGGCGTTGGAGGCATGCAGCCTCACCGTCGCTGTCGGACAGCCTTACGGGATATTGATAAGGGATCTGTACGAAGACCCTTCTCTTGTCTGCATGCTTTGCTTTCGTTTTTGTCTTAGTTTTGCGAATGCGCCTGGGACTGTCGTCGTAGTCGTTGGTAATGTCGTAAATGACATTGACTTCATGGTCGTTTGTGGGAACCAAGTGGGAGCAGTCGAGAATGGGATGCGTCCCCACGAAGATGGTATGAGCATAGAGTGTGTTGTGCTGGCCTGATAGCTTAGGAGCAGCGTTTGGTTTATCGATCGTCTTGTTGTCAATCATGTCTTGGATCATGTTCTTGAGACGGGAGCAGTTTTCAGTGTCATGCCCCTTTCCCCTGTGGAATTCACAGTAGGCGTTTCGGTCCAATGACTTTGGCTTCTTGCCCTTAGGTGGTGTGCTGTTGGGGCTGGGAAGCTGTAGGATGTTCTTCTTCACGAGCTTTTTCAATACCTTGGAGTAAGACATGTGAAGGGGGTCAAAGTGTCGTCGTTGTTTTGACGAGGATGGCCCAGCAGATGATGACTTGGGTGTAGCGAGTGTAGGCTGTGTTATGAACACAGGTGACGCCGCTAGTGCATTCGAGTTGACAGAGTTGACTGTTTTAGTCTTTGCTGTGGTTCGAGATGTGCCGCCTTGGTGACCACGGCCTGTAGTTTTGGCCGGCTTGTTTTTGTGAATTTTGTCTTCCAGGAATTGAATTCTTTCAGCATGTCGAGTAGACTCTTTGGCAAAGAGTCTAGAGTTATTCTCGGTTTCGAACTTTTGCATAACGGCCAAATGTTCGAGCTGAGCTGTGAGATTGGTGACCTTGTCGTTGAGTAGCTGGATATGTTCAGCGGTTATGAGTGGTTGCGGAGGCGATGGAGGGGCAACTTTGTCATTTGCGTGGTTGAAATGGGGATCCATATTGCTTTTATGAGCCGTGTATCCGGGGTTTTAGGAGGGTGAACCTGTCAAAGTTTCAAACCTTAGTGACCCGAAAAAGAAAGAAAAAGACTCAAATCTCGCATTCTCGCAACTGTCATAACGTGTGTGAAGGAAGACGTGCAGGACTCGACTCGTGTTTTTAGCTGAAAAGACACGGGAGGCTTTTGAGGTAGAGATATGTCAAAATATCTCTAGTCTCGCTGTAAAAATGTTTTGTATGATCTCATCTGATTAGCCCTGATTAGCAGTATGTCGCTGAGGGGCTTACCGTTAGATTGTGATATGAAAAAGAGTCAAAACGAAATGGCGATAGGCTAGTCGATTTGAGGACGTTAAAACGAGTAAAAAGCAAGTATTGTTTGCCTTTTACGTGTGATAAAGAAAGTCGAACCAAGATGACGATAAGTCAGCTGATTTGACATGTAAAATGACGAGTTCGTGTTTGAACGATCCCGTGTGTTTGTTTTTGAAAAGATGTTTGTTTAAGTCGAGATGACTAGGGAGTCATTCGGCCTAGAGTTGTTTCAGATGCATAGCGTAAAATGTATTGCGTAAAAGCGGTTGTTTTAAATGAAATACCCAAATTGAGTTGACATTTTGGGTTTTGCTTTGTGAAATGTTTTGCGATAAACGAATTATGACGATACGTCAGTCGTATAACTCGTTTATGTTTTGTAAAAGATCGGAAATGTAGTGATTATTTCTGATCGAGTTTGAATGCCGTGGCGTGTTGTTTGTCTGGTTCATTTGACTATGGGTCAATGAACTTGACGTTAATGCTTTTGAAAGCATGCTTTTTGAAAAACGTTTGAAAATGTATTTTGAAGAGACGTCTTTGAATGCATATGCCTTGTAAAAAAAAAAATTGCATGAGTTTGTTTGGAAGACGACTATAGTGATGGTATTATAGCTCCGCATTTGTACGTATAGACACGGGGTTTTGGCTTAGGGGTAAGGTTCCCTTAGGTCATTCCCGCAACGTTTGTGTTGGGTTATCCACCAGATTGCACACGTTTAAGTGTGAATTCAATACGGGTCCTAGAGCGTCCAAGTTTGACTGCTACGATTGTTTGTACGGATGCCGTACTTGTAATCGTGAAGGGGTGAGAACTCGGTTTGTCCAGAATAGTCTCGCTTATGAAGCGAACGCTATTAGGGGCCGATTCTCGAGAGTGCATGGCTCGGAAATCCCGGAGGATTTGACTCGAACGTAAAATTGCTCAAACATCGAAAGCGTAACTGTTTTCAAATTTTCAAACTTTGCCTCTTGCGTTTTTAAATAAAAAGAAAAAGTTTATTTTCTTTAAAAATAAAAACGTGCTCGTCCCCAGCAGAGTCGCCAACTGAAGGTACCGGAAATCGTGCCACCTCTCGACGCCTCGCGCGTGCCCCGTCTGATAAGTGGGCGGGTCGCTACGCGAGAAAATTGTGTAAGTGCAAGAGTGCGAGAATTTGCTATGGGGGATATCATTGCTTGATTGCTTGAAAATCGTTTTTGCAAATGGAGTCGCCACCAAATTTAAAGGAATTTGGAACCTTTTCGATACGTCTTAAATTATAAGACGCGAGTCTTAGAATTCAAGGCGCGTCGATACCTATCCTCCTAAGGTTATTGTGAAACCAGAGTGGATTCGGGGCAAGGTTACCTTTCAAAAGTTTTATCAAAAACTGAAATCGAAAAGCCTACGTAAAGTAGTCTCTACTAATTTGAAAACAAGTGCTTAATTTCGATGTTTGAGCAAATAAAACGCTACGTACAAATGCGAATATGACTTGATAAAAATGCAAAATAATGCATGTGTAAACGTCAAAGCTATGACGGGTTGTTATAGGAAATATACATGAAATAATAATTCATTGATTTGAATTATTATAAAACGTTATTTTCCGTCTTTTGTCTAATTCTAGTATTTTGAAAACCCTCAGTTTTGCATGTTTAAAAGACTAGTTGAGGTACAAGTTAATATCGAATCTGTGTTTTAGTCGTAATTTAATGCATGCATGAGAATTTGCATAATGTAAAATGTGACGTCGGTTTGCTTTAGTGAAAGTGTGTCGTTTGTTTATGCAATATTGGCGAGGTTTAGACGGATTAGGAATCCGAATTACTACAACCATATTATGAATACGGGTTCGTTAAACCAATATTGAGTTGGGTTAAGGTAACCCTTGTCCGAGTCTAAAAAGTCCAGTCAGAAGGTAAAGTGTTTACCTTAAAACGTAAGGACGATAATTAGAAAAACGCTAAGTGAATTAGAGTGTTTGTGATTTTGTACGTTGTTGTTGTTGCCAAATTGTTGTGTATATATAGGCAAAGGGAAGAAGTGGGCTGAGCTCGTGTAAGAGCCCAAAACAAGTCAAACAAAAAGGGAAAGCAGCCGCCAGTTGACAAGCGGCTGGAAAACCACCAGCCGCCTGTCAACAGGCAGCTAGAATTATGTGTATTTGTGTGTTTTTGGGCTGAAAAGAAGGCTATGACGTTATGATGTGAGTGGTTGGGCTGGCTTTGTCGTGAGTATTGCCATTGGACCAAGGGGTATTATCCCTTGTTTGGGCTGAAGGTGTTTTCTTTTTTTTTTGTGTTTCGGTTTTTGTCGTGTTTTTCGATTTCGGCTCGAAATAAAATTGTTTCGTGTTGTATTATTTTGTGACGTCGTAAAATTTGGTTTTACGAAAATGTGACTCGTGAGGTGAGTTGGCCCGTTTTGAGTGCGTATTTTTGTAGTTGCGAGTTGTGTTTGTGAGGCCGTTTTTGTGGGCTGCTTTGTGGGCTTGAATAATCGTGTCGTGCTTCTCGGCTTGAAATAGAACGACAAAATTAATGTTCATTTTACGAAATATGCAATTTTAAATAAATACGTTAAAAACGACTAAAATGTTTTAGACACTTTGTACCGTTTCGTCTATTTATAAAACATGCATAAAAGTCCATTTTCATCATCGGGTTGTTTCAGGGGGGTACGGATACGGGTATCTACAACCTCCAAACTTCTTATCCTCATGTCCTTCGCCAATTTCAGCCCTAGAATCAAGGCCTCGTACTCCGCTTCATTGTTGGTTGCTAAAACTCGCATCGTACTGCTTGCACAATCAGGTCTCCTTTCGGGGATTGCAGCACCAAACCAACTCCAGTGCTTCTCATGTTGGAGGCTCCATCCACGTGTAGCTTCCAGGTTCCTGTTCGTCCCGTGGACTCCAGGCTCAGGGCCTCCTCCTGTACTCCAGGTTGCTGAGCTGGGCTGAACTCTAAAATGAAATCTGCAAGGGCTTGTGACTTTATAGCTTTCTGAGGCTCGTACTTTAGATCGTATCCACTCAGGTGCACTGACCATTTCACCATTTTTCCTGAAAGTTCAGGCTTTCGCAAAACATTCTTGATGGGGAAGTTAGTGACCACATTAATAGTATGAGACTCAAAATAAGGACGTAACTTATAGGAGGCTGTAACTAATGCAAGGACAAGTTTCTCGAGTTCAGTGTACCTGGTCTCTGCTGGGAGCAGAGACTTGCTTACATGCTCCCTTATCAAAGACAATGGCCACAATACCTGCATTGCAGACGGATACAGTGCGAGGGCTCATCAGGTCCTGGCTTTGCGAGAAGCGGCGGCGTTGCTAATTACTTCTTTAGCTCCTGGAAGGCTGCCTCGTGGTCTGAGTTCCACTCAAACCTTTGACTCTTTCTCAGTAGGTCATAGAACAACTTGCATCTTTCTGAGGACCGGGATATGAACCTGCTCAGTGCCGCCACTCTTCCCGTCAGCTTCTGCACGTCCTTGGGTTGCTTTGGAGATTCTAACTGAAGCAGGGCCTTGATTTGTTCCACGCTAGCTTCTATTCCTCTTTGCGTCACAATGTACCCCAGGAATTTTCCCGAGGAAACTCCAAAGGTGCATTTCTGGGGGTTGAGCTTCATCTGGTACTTCCTCAGGGTCCCAAAAGTTTTTACCGGGTCCTCAGCATGCTGTTCCGCTTTCAGGGACTTGACCACCATGTCGTCTATGTATACATCCATTGTTTTCCCGATTAGGTCTTTGAACATCATGTTCACCAGCCTCTGATAGGTGAACCCTGCATTTTTCAGACCGAAGGGCATAACATTATAGCAATATATACCACTCTCCGTCCTGAAGGCCGTCTTCTCCTGGTCCCTGGGATGCATCCTGATCTGGTTGTATCCACTCCAGGCGTCCAGGAACGTTAGCATTTTGTGCCCAGCTGTAGCGTCCACCATTGCGTCTATGTGGGGCAAAGGGAATGGATCCTTGGGGCAAGCCTTGTTCAGGTCCGTGAAATCTATGCACACTCTCCACTTTCAGTTCTTCTTTGGTACTACCACCACGTTTGAGAGCCACTCTGGGTAGTTAACCTCCCTGATTTTTCCGGCGTTCAGCAAGTTTTCCACCTCCTGATTAATTATCTGGTGGCGCTCTGGAGCATATTTTTGCCTCCTCTGCTGGACTGGGGTGTAGCCAGGGTCCACGTTGAGTTGGTGCGTTATGACACTTGGGTCTATCCCTACCATATCTTCATGGGACCAAGCGAAGCAATCCATGTTAGCTTTAAGCAAATTGACAAGTTTAGTTCGGATATCACCTGTGCAGTCTGATCCTATCAGGACCGTGCGTTCTGGGTGCTGCGCGTCAAGGTTCACCTGGTCCAGGTCAGGCTACTCTGGCTCCTGGTACATTTCCTCAGCGCGCTTTCTCTGTAATTGCTATGCTTCCGGGGGCACCACGGTGGGCTTCAGAGCATCCTTGTAGCAGTCCTTTGCAGCCTCCTGGTCACCACAGATTTCTTGCACTCCCTAGGGTGTTGGAAACTTGAGGCACTGATGGTACGTTGAGGGCACAGCTCTCATCTCGTGGATCCAGGGCCTGCCAAGAATTACATTATAAGATGATTGGCAATCAATAACCAAATATTTTACCTGTTTGTTGATGCCCCCTGCGAAGGTTGGAATGGTGATCTCTCTCAAGGAGTGCGCTGTTTCGCCGCTGAAGCCTACCAGAGGAACCTGTTTCTTGATCAGGTCCTTCTCACTGAAGCCCATGTCCCTCAGCGAGTGTAGCATGATCAGGTTGACTGAGCTTCCGGTATCTACCAGGATCCTCTTCACCAGGCAGTTTCCTATGGATAGGGTGATGATCAAGGCGTCATGATGCTCCTCTGGAATGCTCCCTGCGTCCTGTTCATCAAACGTCACGGTGGGAAGATTGTGGTGAGCCACCCGGGCTGAGGATGCTGGCCTCTCACCCTTGCTGCTCCTGGCTCGCCTCTTGGCTGCTGAGTAAGTTAGCCCACACAGCTCCGATCCTCCAGTTATCACGTTCACGATTTTTGTATACAGCGGAGGTGGCGATGGCAGGACCTGATCTGTGGACCCCACTTTGCCGGACCTAGACTCTCTCGACAGGATGTGGTCGAGGTGCCCCCTATCCTGGAGATACTTTAGTTCCCTCCTCAGAGCTATGCAGTCCTCGGTGTTGTGCCCGATATCGTCGTGGAATGCACACCTCCTACTGGGGTCTTTCCTGCTGGTGTCTCCATTGGCAGGGCTCTTGCGAGGCCACCTGACTTTGTCTCCAAGGTCCAGCAAATGTTTGAGAAGTCCATCAGTATCAGTAGTGAATTTGTACTCACTTACCTTGGGTGGGAGATCCTGGCTGCTCCTCCAGTTTCTGGCTCCTGAAACCTTGTGGACCGCTGGCCTTTTGTACGGTCTGGATTTTGCATTTCTGCGGTCGCTGGTGACCTTCCTGGAGGGGCTGCTGAGGGTCCTTTTCCTGGATGCTGCGTCCTCCTCGAGCCTGATTGCTGCTAGCGCTTTTGTTTGTGCATCCTCGAATGTTAGGCACGGATACTTCGTCAGGTCCCTGTAGAGGTCTGAATCCTCCTTGAGCCCCTGGCGAAAGGCTTCTATGGCGGTTGCGACGTCGCAGCGTGGGATGGAGATCTTTTCCTTGTTGAAGCGGTTGAGGAAGTCCCTTGTTGTTTCTCCGCTTTTACGCACCAGCAGATGCAGTCGGTCTGCATCTCAAAGCTTCTGCCGGGCGAATCGCATGACCAAAGGCGTTGACTACCCAAATAACGAGGTAATGGACTGGTTTGGAAGGCTGACGAACCATTCCAGAGCTGCCCCTGTGAGGGTGGAGCCAAAACCCTTACACATACAAGCTTCCTTCAGGGAGCCTGTGGCTGTGACCACCATCATCTTTTGCTTGTACTGGTTCACATGATCCTGAGGGTCTGTAGTCCCGTCGTACAGCGTCATGGTAGGAGAACTGAAGCCCTTTGAAACATGGGTATGCGAGATGCTGTCCACGAAAGGCGAGTCAAGATACCGTCATTCCGCTCTCCATGGGCCTAGGCACCCCTGAAATCTTGGCGATCATGCTCCTGAGCTCCTGCAGCTGCTGCTCCATGGCACTGTTGATCCCAATGTTGGTCTGGACCCTGGCGTCATGAAGAAGGGGCACTCCTCCTATGCTGAAACTGCCGGGTTGCCCCTGGGTTAAGTCTGCGTACAATGGTGCCGCAGTCACAAGTGATCCGGTTACTGCACCTTCCAGGTTCTGCTCTGAAGTACCTGCCAAGAAAGGGGTATTAGTTCCGAACAAGCTGCTGGATATGAGGTTACCTGAGCTTGGCTGCTGGCCGCCAAGGCTGAGAGAGGTATCTATGGTGATGACTCCAGGGTCCTGGAACGCTGAGGATGCTGGGGTCGCTCCTCCAAGGTCCAGCTGGGTCACCAATTCCTGAGAGATCCTCCTGCTGCTGGGGCCGGCGCCCTTGCGGCTGGGCCGTGGGAGTGCTACTCCGATGTCTCCTCGTTGAACCTTGGACTTCAGGGCCTGTAACCTCCTGGTGGTTTCCTCGCTTCCTCGGCGTACTTGATCCATAACTCTGGACAGTGACTCCATGCTCCTCAAGAGGGTGTGGAGCGGATCCTGAGGTTGGGTGCTGGATCGTCCCAAGGAGCCTCCTGTGGACTCTGGCAGCCATCCTGGGGGCATCCCAAATCCTCCGGTGCTGGCTGGTGACGGTCCTCCGTGTGCTGAAGAAGGTGACCTAGGGACTCCTGTGGATACTGCCACCGGTATTGGGGATTTCGTGACACGGCCTGCCTGGGTAGCGGCTGCGGTGGTGGAAACCACCCGTGTTGGTACCAGGCGCTGAGGACCCCGAGGCTATTCTTTGGAGAGCGTCTGCTGGGCCGGGCCAGTGCGCTACTCGACCCTTGACTGGCGTTACTTGACATGATTGTTTGGATGAAGAAATGAGTCTGGCTACAAAAGATGATCGCTATTCCCCACAGACGGCGCCAAAATGTTCTGGTAAAAATTCACCAAGACTAGATTCAATGTGATTGGGGTTAAAGCGACCTAATCGTATACCAAACTTAGACTCGTAAACGAAAACTAAAGGAAATGAACGAAGGAAAGGAAAGAAAGACACGTAAGTTTTTTGGTTACGCGAAAAACCCGATGTGGGAAACGACCGCGGGGGGAAGCTCTTGTCCCACCAACTATCCACTATTCCAAGAAGAGTTACAAGGTTTTTTGGGTGCTCAAGTGCACTATTACGTACAATATATGCTGTAAATTATAAGTGCTTGCTAAAAGAGTGTACTAGGAGTGCTTAGAACGCTGTGGTTTGTTGTAGTATTGTTGTAGAATGTTGAATGAGTTGTCTTGAACCCTAGCTTCCCTTTTATACTTGTAACCTTGCTGACTTTGCTCCTATTTCTCCTCCTTTCATAACCGTTGTGACTCCCTGCTGAATAGGCTTGACTTGCTCCTTCTGTTAAACTGCTTCCCCCATTTTTGCAACTACTTAGACTACTCGTTGCAATTTGAGATAGATCCGTTGCTGAGACTCTTGAGGGCCCTGGTTGTCCAGGGTCCTGAGCAGCCTGGCTTCTTGAGATGTTCTGGGCCCTGCCCCGGGTCCTGAATCTCCCAGGGTCCTGAGCAGGTCCTTGCTGCTGAGTGGCCCAAATCTGGGCCGCAAAATTTGGGCCTAACAACGTTTCAATTAAACAATCGTCTAATTGAGGGAAAATTGTTCCCATTAAGTGAGGCAAAATGATACGATACGGTTTTTATATACGAATACGATACGGTATACGGTTTTAAATATACGAAAATTTGTGTCAAAACCGTATCGTATATACGGATTTCGTGTATACGGTTAAAACCGTATCGTATTCGTATCGGTAAATTTTGACTTTCGTATATACGGTTTTGATACGGTTTTTTAAAAAGGGAAAAAAAACCTAATTTTTATTAAAATTTACATGTTTAAAAACCGTATATACATAAAACCGTATCGTATTCGTATCGTATATACGGTTTTGGTCATATATAAGTTGTATGTTTAATGTTTAGGAATATTAAAACCGTATTCGTATATACGGAAACCGTATATCCGGAAAATTCGTATATCCGAAAACCGTATATACGGTTTAAACCGTATCGTATTCGTATCTAAAAATTATAAGTTTTAAAACCGTATATACGAAAACCGTATCGTATTCGTATCGTATATACGGTTTTGCTCAGCCCTAGTGAAAACTATCCAATTAGCTTACATGTCATACGTTGATGATAAGATTATAATGATAATCTAGAATGATTGGATATTTCTATTGGTGTTACTGAAAATTGTTTCAGTTATGCTTCAAGTTAAAGCCAGTTCATCAAAAATGAAACACGTAACTTGAATTTTTCATTTAATAGTATAAGATGCTTTAATTAGCATATGATACTCACTATAATTAAACGTCATATCAAGAAGGCCAAATAATAATGATATTTGAGTTCATTAGGTAAATGGCTTGAGATATTGGACTTAGATGATGTTATAGGGCTTAAAATTCGATGAATTAATGATTGCTATCATACTTAAGCCTAAGCGTGGTTTAATTGAATCCGTAAATATTTGTCATTAGTGGAATGATTTAATCATTGATGTAATGATAAATTAACATTAGAAGAGCAACTCCTAGAATTATCTAGAAGATCTGTAAATGAATTTGAAGTAGTGACTTCAAATATGTATGTTATGAATGTAAAAGTCAATATTCTACTTTTGGTATGAGGTACCAAATGCAGCTCTTACATTGATAATGTAGTGAGTTCGAGAAGAGTAGAGTAATGACAAAAGTAAAGTGATTATGTATATGAAATGAACACATTTTGTTTTTATCTACATAAAAGGGATCACTTGACTTAATTTTAAAGATTAATGCTAAGATTGGATAAATTGTTATTCATGTACCTAATATAAGCAAGGCTTGAAATTCTGGTTCATATTCAAACATGAATAGAATTTATGTGTCACGTTGTTGTTCAATTACCTTGCTAATATACAGTACTAAAAGACTAACTTTAATGTTGGGTCTTATATTCTTAGTAAAAGGTAACTTATTTCATAACATAATGATCAGTTCAGTGCAAGTCTTACATTTTGTGTTTCACTAATATGACACGTCTTTAAGGTTGTAAAGATGATAAAATGGCGTCTTCTACTTGGTTTAGTAGGAGGACGGTCGATTTGTTTGATCATACATATACCAGATATGTGTGCGTCAATAGTCATATCGTGAGAAAGTGAAATTCGTTTATACTTCACCACATTTACTATGTTGTAGTTCTGTGGTCATGTTCATTGGATGATGAAACGTAAATCTGAAATACTTTGAGAATTTCAAGGATATTTAGATGGAAGTATATGATCAGCTTGAAGAGTTTTTCAAGTAAGGCGCACAGAGCTCGAGAAAATCATTTGTGATCATCGTAGAAATTAGTGAAATGAGTTTCACGTTGAATCTTTTAAGGTTCGTTCTACTATGAGTCATTCAGATCTTAATGATATTTTTGGAGACTTATGCACTATAAAGCCTACGTACACGAGTAAGGGTTATGTCCATATAAGTTGGTAAAAGACATGATATGGGATATGGATTGAAAAGTTCCTAATTATCTTTTATGATTTGAGTTTTGAAGTTATAAGAAAAGTTGTTTTCTAAAACTTAAGCTCAAAATTCCAACATATGCTACTAATTATGAGGTATTCTTAAAAGATATACATTCTACCACTTATCCAAAGAACAAAGTGAAATTTGTTACGTGAATTTACAAGTTTCTATTTGAGATATGTGATCTCTAAAAGAAACGGTGGGGGAGAATAAATGTCACGTGAGTTTGACCTAAGAAAGCATTGATGGGCTAGAACTCCGTATATATATGAAACATGGATAGACATAAAATATCTATTGGTTTGATGGATATGTGATGTTAATGAGCACGGTTGGTAATTAAAGATTGATCATATAGTAATGATTATATTGGAGATTATTTACCAGGTGCTTAAATCCATGAAACTAGCAAATGTCGTCATATTATCATAAAATGAGATTTGGTGGTTGAGTGTGAAAAGCAGTTTCACATCAATAAAAATGCGCTAGTTGTCTGTGAAAATTTTCAAAATTGTTTGAAATAAGTAACTTGGAGTTGAAATATTTTTTCTTTAGAATTTGGTTTCAAAGGCGTTTTGATCCATTTAAGACAAAGAAAACTATATATTTGTGTACATAAAGACTAGTGGGAGTGTATATGCATTTACAGCTTGTTATGTTCATGAATCGGCATATTTCTTTTATTGTTTGACTTTTATTGCTTGAAGTACTTTGTACTTAGCATAAAAGTTCTTCAATGTGTTCATATGAGAAACACAAAACCAATCAAATGCTATCTATGAATGTTTTTATGTGTTTAAGAAGCCTTGAGGAAATCCTATGTACTTGAGGAGTCATGAGGAAATCCTATGCGCTTATGAAACCTCGAGAAATCATTATGAGATACAAATTGTGATAAAATAAATCATTGTAAATGTGTTACAAGTGATTTAATTTTCATACAAATAAAGGTGGTTTTTGATGACTATCTATGTACCTCTTTGTTTATATGAAATGAGTTATGCATTGGAAACGACTCCAAACATAAAATGATGACTAATATTGAGTGTCGTGTTGCTTCTTAAGCAAATGATAGATGTTTGATTTATAAAACATTAGCACACTCGAATAATATTGTTTATGAAGCGCCTTATTGGTGCTTATGAAACAAAATCAGTTTATCTTATTAAGAGAAGGTAAATTGTGTATATGCAAATGTTATAACCCGATGCAAAGATGATTGCATGTCCCACACAAATACCTTTTGCGCAATTAGAAACATGTTGTTGCGAATTGTATAAGACGTATGAGCGAATGGTCTTGATACTATTAAGAGGTGTTCATTTTAGTGGGAGGTTACTTACGATGATTGATATAAATATCGCATTTATTTAAAATGCAGTCCCTAAATAACAATAGCATCGATTGATAGGTTTACACTACAAGAAAATCTTGTACAGGCGACCGAAAAAGGCTACCAACAACAGTCGCTAAAACAAGCGGGCGATCGATCAGAGTCGCCAGACAATGCAGAATGAGGCTCGATCGCCATTTTTGAGGCTCGCGACCAAATCGATCGCCAATATTGGCGACCGACTTATCGATCGCCAAAAGTGGGCGGGCGACCGACATCGGTCGCCGCTCTATGTTTCCCCTTTTAAAAAAAAATGGGGGTTGGCGGCCACTTGATGCCATTTATGGCGAGCGACCGCAGTCGGTCGCCAGGCGATCGCCATTTCTCTGCTTTTTCTAAATTTTTGTAGGATTCGGCCGACCGATAATCACCGCCACCTTAATATTTCACGCCAAACCATCGCAAATTTACAATTCTTTGACGGTTTCACGTTTTGCCAGTATTAATTTCATTACCAAATTCAAAGAACTCGCAAATTCAACGGTATAACCAACCCATACAATTTCAACAAACAAAGATAAACAACCATTCAAATTCAACATTTTCAAACAGAAATTAAGTTTCATACATGCAAGTTTAGTATCGCAACACATAATTCAAGTAAACATGTTCAACATCGCTAACGCTTTGCATAAACGGAAAAAGAGATACTTTACACTTGAAACCCAACAGATGCTCCACTACTCGCCACCACCATGAGGGTCTCTAGGGTCAGGAAACTGCGGACCAATCCCTGGATTACACTGCTCAAAGTAGGTCTGCATCCGCTGCAACTGTTCCCTCATCAACCTGTGCTCCTCGTCTTGAGCAGAAGGGCGTTCGTCTTGATTGGCAACGCGATCTTCTAATTTCCTTACAATACCCGGCGTGTACATGGAGTCGCCACCGCCGACAATCTGCGGTTTCTCTTCTCAGAATATACTCCTGCGCTGCCGACTCCATAAACCGCCCCTTTTTAAACCCTTCGTTCACTACCAAGCAAGTTTGATCGGGTTTAGTTCCAGGCTCCTCCTCGACTCGCTTCATATACGCCTCCTACCAAAGAGCAAATCAATTATGCTATTTAATTACAACAAATTAAAAAGATTATAAATCTCATTACGTCCAACAATTCCTTACATATTTATCCGAGTCTTTCTTTCTCGCGAAAATGCAAACGGCCTTCCTCGTCTTTTTGGCGTGCGTGTCCAAAATGTCAAACGCCGCCGCTTGTCCTTTGTTTGCCTTTAGTCCAAAAAACGGCAACAATTATCCATTTAAATATACACAATCATACTATATATTATTGGATTATGTAAACGATATATTAAAACTTACTTTTTCTAGTTCTTGTGCACGATCAAGGCAGCTCTGAGATCCTCTAATGTAACTCCCTCGGCCACGCTACGCATTTGGATCTCCTCCCCTAATATTCAACGCCGCTTGTTTGGATTTCCTTTGAAATTCCGGTGTGTCTCGTAACTTAAGCAAGTCGTTGAATGCAACATCTACAAGAAAAAATATGACGACAACCAAATAAAACCGAACAACAAATTCCGAATATCAATTTTATAACCTCATTTTTATTAAAGTTAGTTTTATTACCATTCATGAATGCGCTTCTTCTTTCTTTTAATGACCTTCCACATGTTGTCCTTGAAGCGTTTTTGACACGTTTTCTCGTACTTTGCACGGACTAAATGCTCAAGAACCAGCTTCCAAGTGCACGAATTCTACGTATAAAACCAAATATTAAACAAATTCCGGCGTAATAATATATATACATTTTAAAAACACTAGTGGCTTTAAAAATTATATACGTACCCGGAAAATATTAAACCACTGCTCCTTCAAGTCGTCTGGTATCGACGACCAACAAGTGTAACCGGAAGTGTAACTGCTTTTTGTACTCTCCGTACATGCCTTAGTAATTTTCTTTTGCGGAAACCTTACAATTTTTGCGTTAAAATAATAAGCAATATGAACAACTTACCAATATGATTAACTTACCAATATAAACAACTTACCAATATGATTTCGGGTCTAAAATTAATTTGCCGGTCGCATCTGTTGGGGGGGTGTCGTCCGCCTCCTGCTCTTCGTTTTGTTGTTGCGTCTCCTGACTATCCGACGACTCAGTCTCCTCGTCGGACCTCATTGACGATCTGGAGGAACTACCTTTTCTGCTTCGCCCTGACGACATAATTCAAACTAAAAAAAAAACAACATAACGAGTCTATTATTAAATGAGACAAGTTAGTAATTACTGAGTACGTGACTTAGTAAGTGGAATCCTATTAAATGGAGGATGTAGTTATTTTGTCTCTAGTCAAAGTATCATGTTGGGACAAATCGAATACTTGAAAATGACTAGTATGTGAGTTGGTTGATGACTACGTTCCACGAGTCATAGGTAGCGATGTACCAAGCCAAGCACATAGGTGTGTATGTGAGGATACGCACTAGACTGAGCCGCCGAGAAGAACTTTACTAAGGATTCGTCTAGTGTCAGTAAAGGTTCTTGGGAATTGTTTGTTTGTTTGGTCTTTTGACCTGAGTCTTTGACTATTCTGTACATCTGAAGTGTATACTTTGATACTATTCCTCGTCATCTGTAAAAGGGGACTATGGATGGTCATTGAGTATGCATGAATCATGTGATAGGATGTGGTTAGACAAGATGGGGTTTGCTCCTCTTTCGTTACAGAGTTTATTGTTTCTTGGCCTCTCGAAGAGTGTGACTTGTGTAAATCCGTGGCCGCGGTCAGATGGAATGTTTTGCATTCATCTGTCTTTTGACAAGTCAACTCGGAGATTCGAGAAAACGATTGAGACATATGAGGATTACACTTAACATACCTCATTCTCAAATGGAGATAATAGTAGCAAAGAGACGTATTGATATTCTTATAGGGACATGTACAAGTGGGAGACTGAAGGAATTATGTCCACTGTCCTCTAATAATTAATCCGCTTAAGTCTATGTGGTCAACACGTCTTGCTAGAGACCAATGTTGATCTGATACATAAATAAGTTATGTGTCTAATAGCTTTTAAGTGGGCCAATTGGGTAACACACAAATGTACAAGGTAGTTATAATATGAGTAGAACTCACTAATTAATTACCGGGTCCAAAGCTAGTATGGTCCAGCTACAACTCTTCAGGTTTATGAAAACCTACTAGGATTAAGTTTATGGAAACCTAGATCTTCTTCTTTACTATATATATGGGGTTCCTGTGAAGGAATTATTCATTCAATTCAAACAATTCAATTATGAGATTAGTTCACATATTATATAGAGAGAAAATAGTTTCTCTAGAGAGAGGTTGGTAAACCCTTCGGTACTAGCATACCAGTTGTAGCTCCGTACGTGTGGATACTTATTATGAGATTCTTATTATTATTCTGGGTTTTCAAGGATTTCTTATATTCTACATACTTCTTATTATTATATTATTCCGCTGCGAGAAGGTATGTGATTCATCTCACTTGTATTTGTTAATTCGTCCAATACTTGCGATTTGATCTTGGCAAATTGGGTTTGTATAAAACTTGTTTATATCCTTAAATCCCTACATTTATATATGTTATCAATTGAACATATTAAACATTAAAAAGTCACATTTTTTTTTTTGGTAAAATGTAAGAAATTATATTGACAATAACCAAATCTCAGTACAACCTTTTTGCTCACTAATACATATTCATCATCATTCTCAAATCTCAACAGCCTATGCTATGCAACCATACCGTATCTAGCAATTTACAACCATGATTAGTGTGTAAAATACGACCCCTAATCCAACACTGAATGTTCTTCAGAATGACTTGAGGAAGTAGAATACGGTGCTCCTGCCATGCCTCATTTCTCTGCATCCATATTGCGTACACAGCAGCTAGCCGTACCGCATTCACCACTACCTTTTTCGTTTTAGACCACCTCCTCGGGTGAATCCCATCAAGCAACTCCTTCCCATCTATCCGTATCCTCAGCCAACCATTTACCAGGCCCAGAATTTTCAGAGCATAACAACAACCAGTCAACAGGTGAGCAAGAGATTCAGAGTACATACCACATATGCAGCACAGATCATCAGCACAAATACCCATAGTATGCAGCCTATCTTTCGTCTTGAGTCCTCTATGAGCCACCATCCAAGCAATAAAGCTGTGCTTGGGCACCACAAGAGGGTGCCTGATAGCCCTATACCAGGCTACTTTCGTTTGATGACCCCCAAGCCATCTATAACAAGAATCCACAGTGAACAATCCGTTATTAATAGACCAAACTCCATCCTGAAGGACTGAAGCCAATCTGTTTTTCACCTTGCAAATTTTCTTCACATACCAGCTTGTGTCAGATTTAGGACTGTGAAGGTACCGGGAAAGAGACCTATCGACGCCCTGCGCGCGCCCGTCCTCGCCCCGTGCGGGGGCGTCGGGAAGCGGAATGCGCCTCGCAGGAAAAAGTGCGAAGTTTTGAGAAAATGGGGGAGATCATTGCATGAATTTGTGACCAAAAAAGAAAAGTAGAAAATCCTTTTTGAAAATGTGTTTTCGGAGTCGCCACCAAATATTAAAGGAATTTGGAACCTATTCAACGCGTCTTGAAATACAAGACACGAGTGTCTCAGATTTCAAGATGTGTCGATATCTATCAATCTGAGGTTTGAAACCAGAGAAGGGGTTCGGAGTGAGGTTACTTTTCAAAAGTTTTGACAAAAATGTGTTTTGAAAACTGAAATCAAAAAGCCTACGTAAAAGTAGTCTCTACTAATTTGAAAACATTTAGTTAATTTCGATATTTGGGCTAAAATGACGCTACGTACAAGTGCGAATATATATGACTCGATGAGAATGCATAAATAATGTAAATCGTCAAAATAATGACTTTTCTATGGGAAATGTACATTAAGTAATAATTTATTGACTAAACTATTACCATAAACGTTATTTTCCGACCTCATATTTGACTCTTTAAGAATTTGTGAAAACCCTCAGTTTTGACATGCTAAAAAGACTCTATGAAACGGTACAATTTAGTGTTGGATCCGTGATTCTAGTCGTTATTTAATGCATGAATGAGGACTTGCATAATTATAAAAGTGACGTCGGTTTGCTTTAGTGATAATGAGTCGTTTATTTATGCGATATTGGCGGGGTTTAGACGGATTATGAATCCGAATTACTACAACCGTATTACGAATACGGTTTCGCTAATGCCAATATCGGGTTGGGGTTAATGTAACCCCTTTGTCCGAGTCTCAAACGTCCCAAACGTAGGTAAAATGTTTACCTTTCGAAAAATGGAAAGACAATATTTTGAGTGGATTTTGTGAGTAGTGTATGTGTTTTTTTTTTAAAAACCGAGTGTTTTGAAATGGATGAAGTGGGTTGGTATTTATAGAGGTTGGCTGGTTTTTTGTGGGTGCACAAAACTAAATCGCCTGTGTACAGGCGTTTTTAATTTTGTTTGGGTTGGATTTTTTTAAGAAAAATCAAAAAGGCGGCTGTTACAAAACAAAAACATAATCGCCTGTTGACAGGCGTTTAACTTTTTAATCGCCTGTCAACTGGCGATTGTATTTTTGTTTTGGTGGGCTGTTTTATGCCGCCATTTGGTTTTGGTTGTGTGATTAGGTGATGATTATGTTTTATTTGGATATTTTGGGCCAAATTGGTTTTTGGCTCAATTTTGGTTTTCGTGTTTCGGTTTTTGTCGTGTTTTTCGGTTTTGGCTCGAAATAAAATAATATTAAAGTATATTATTTTACGGTTTTGTAGAGTCTAGTTTTGTGAAAATGTGACACGGGACGCACTTTGGCCCGTTTTGAGTGTTGTGTTAGTGTGCGTTTTGGGTCGTTTTTGTGACTTTTGGGCCGTTTTGTAGCTAGTTGGGCTGTTTTTGTGGCTTGGCTTAATAAGACGTTCCTGTTTCGTGCTCGTGTTGTGCTTATAATGACTAAGAGTGACATTCATTTTTATGATTATGCAAGTCCAAATTAATACGCTAAAAATGACTAATACGTTTTAGACACTTTTGTACCGTTTCGACTCTTTTAAAAGCATGAATGAAAGTCCTTTTCATCATCGGGTTTGTTTTTGGGGGGGTACGGATACGGGTATCTACAGAGCCCCCAGTTTGACTGAGCTTGAACAAAGCGTTAGTCAAACTTAAAGATAGTATCCGGACCATTACAGTCTCGATACTACCTGGCGGCGCTAAGCATGTGTCTTATGGGAGAGACGAGGACTTAGCGTCGGGAAATGCGGGGAGGGACGACATGTTTTTAAGGACATGACGGTCCTACATGTTTAAGGGCATGTCACTAGTGGAAAAAACCCCTATTGTGGCGGTTCAAAGGACCCTATAGTGGCGGTTATGGTATGACGTATATAGGGGGGACGTGTATGGTATTCGTGTCGGTTCGAAAACCGACACCATAAATAAACATATTGTGGCGGTTTTTGCTAAAACCGCCACTATAGGTCTTACCTATAGTGGCGGTTCTAGGAAAAACCGCCACTATAGATCTTACCTATGATGGCGGTTCTATCAAAAACCGCCACTATAGGTGTTACCTATAGTGGCGGTTTTTGCTTGGACCGCCATCATAGGTAAGACCTATAGTGGCAGGTTTTGCTAGAACCGCCACTATAGGTAAGACCTATAGTGGCGGTTTTAGCAAAAACCGCCATCATAGGTAAGACCTATAGTGTCAGTTTTTGCTAGAACCGCCATCATAGGCAAGACCTATAGTGGCGGTTGTTGCTAGAACCGCCACAATAGGTTAATTTTTTTTTTTAAAAAAAAATAATTAAAATTTGCTACCTAAAGAGCCAACTTTAGCCAATACTTTTACAAATTTAATAATCCAAATAACACACTCCTCAAAATTATAAGTCCAAGGGCCAAAAACTCATCATCGAACAAGACAAAATTTTTGAAGTTAGCATCATCAATCACTCTCCCGGCAAGTGCAATACCATGTGAATCCCTTAGGATAACGGACACTAATCTGAGATGGTGTCAAACCCTTCAACAAAACGTCGGCAGATCTGCTCTACATTAGTTAAATACACTCGAACAAGCTCTCTCCTATACGGTAATTCACCTGAGAAGTTCGACAAACACCACAATTGTATCAGCAAATTCGAAGAAGTCACAAACGTAACTTAACAAACGTAGATTTAGTTATGTTCAATACTTAGGCGCCTTATTATTAAAAAATGATGGATGCACAACGACCATGTTAAAGGTAGAATGCAATCAAAGTACTCAAAACTCATAGAAACTGAAAGATCAAAACATATCATAATTCACCAAATTGCACAGCGTTTCTGAAGACTGGCAACGGGTCTACATCACTTGTATGTGACTTCATCTGATTTGTATCCATCCACTTATCAGAAAGGAAAATTGCAAGTATATGAATTCTTCGGAAGTTGCATTAGAAAAATTCTATTTCATTTATGACAAACAAGAATTCCTTTCATCCTCATCACCATAGAATACTAACAGGATAAGGAAAAGCGAGAAAAGGTGACACCGATCACTTGAAGTTGAGCAAATTGAGCAAAATGGCAAAATGGCTCCATCCCGCTCACAACCCTACAAAGGTCGTGGTTGTTCCCCAATCACATAAAACCAAAAAGTATATTGAAAATTGCATACAAGTATTTTAGTGAAATAAAAGCTATGACCAAAAAGATGTAGCCTACCTATCATTGCACTAATGTTGGAAGTTGTCATGATAATCACATTTGGTGACGTTTTGACTTGTCGGTTGAGTAAGTAGAGCATTCACAACCTGTGACACAACTTCTAAAACAGAAAATTTTAAAGCGTTAAAGCAGAAGATCTTTCATAGTATTCCTTAAGTTATTTGTACTCTTTGGCAATGATAACGAGCTATACGAATTGAATCGGAAGGTTGAGACCAGACAAAGCCGCTTTTCAAGCGGTGCAAGGCTTTCAACTTCATCTACATAATCATGAATGTTATTACAATAAGCTTTGGAGATACGATATGGTACATGAACAAAGACTTGATGTTTCTCAAAGACAAATTAGCACAAAAACGAGATTGTTTTCATCCTCTACCATTTCTTGAATATTTTGGAAAAGCTTAGCAACCTAACATGAGCGGAATTTGATAGTCAGTTCAACGGTAGAGGTAAATAAACAAATTTGAAGAGTTAGCTCGATTATTGACTTAATCACCACACTTCTAATAATAGTATAGCTTCCAAAGACAAAAGATACATATTCACCATGCCACCTGTGCATGCATCCACCAAAATAGTGCAAGAACTCTCCCACATTCTAGTAGTGGTCATAAAGGAGATCAAAGCGAACAATAAAATCAAATCGAATAGTGCAAAAACACTACAAAGAAGAATTCCTCGACAACATCTTTAACTTGGAGTTAAAACAACAAAATTCCTTGATAAAAGCGAACAATAAAATCAAATCGGTCAAAGGGTTGGGGAAAATTAGGGCTTTGGATCACAAAAACAGCAAAAATAACAAAGAATTCAAAAGTACACGCAAATGATGGGTCGAACAACTTATTATTCAAGAAAACGCATTAAATAACGACATCGAGATTCAAAGATGAAGAGAAGAGAGAAAAACATGGAAAAAATCTGTGAAAATGCGACAGGAGGAGGTGGTTAAATAACAACATGATTCAAATTAATCAACAGGTAATACAATCCACATAACACATAACAAACACTGAACTCCATTCTATCAAAAACCCGACTCAAATTCAATCTAAAACAACTAAAAATCACACCTATTACACCAAAAGATAACTTCCTCAAATTCAAAACCCTAACTTTGCAAAATTAAGGTTTAACAACATGAATGAAATCGATAAATATGGTAATACAATTTACATAACACATAACAATCACTGAACTTCCACACAATCGAAACCCATTTCGAATTCGATCATAAATGACTTAAAAGCACACCCATTGCACCAAAAATATAACTTACCTCAAAATCAAAACCCGGAAAATTAGGGTTTCACAAAGATAAATCAAATTAAACATCCACGGCATAAGAAACCCAACTCAAATTCGACCTAAAACAAAGAAAAATCACACCCACCACACCAAAAACAGAACTTACATCAAATTCAAAACCCTAAATTCGCAAAATTAGGGTTTCAACAACACGAATGAAATGAAATGAAACAGCGTGGTAATAAGATACCTTGAGGTAAGAATGAGCTTGGTGAAGAGAATGAAAATGGCGAAAGCGGACATGAGAGGTGGAACCATGGCGGCAAAATGAGAAGATGATCGGTGGTCAGTGGTGTTGAGATGACGATGGAGGAAGTGAGAAGAGACAAGACTCAGGAGTAAAAATATGAGAAATGAAACGAAATCATCAATTAAAGGAGGAGCTGAGTGTATTTGTTTTTTTTGTCTGCACTCTATAGTGTCGGTTTCACTTAGAACCGCCACCGTATGTTTTGTCTATACTCTATAGTGTCGGTTTCACTTAGAACCGCCACCGTATGTTTTGTCTATACTCTATAGTGTCGGTTTCACTTAGAACCGCCACCGTATGTTCATTTATTTTGCCAAATAATGTCGGTTTCACTTAGAACCGCCACCATATGTTATAACATATGATGTCGGTTTTACTTAAAACCGCCACCAAAACATCTATTGTGGCGGTTTATTTTACAACCGCCACAAATACTCTACCTTTTTGTGTCGTTTTTAACTTAAACCGACACAATATATCATCCTTTGAACATTTAGTGTCGTTTCCATTAAAACCGACACTATAGCACCGCCACTATAGGGGTTTTTTCCACTAGTGTGTCGGCCTGCATGTGGCCTGAGTACTCCCAGCTGGCGCCTTGCTTGTGCTTCTGCTTGTGCTTCGCTTGCGCTTCTGGCTTGCGCTCTTGGTTGTGCTTTGCTTGCGCTTCTGACTTGCGCTCCTTGCGTGCCGCTTGGCGCCGCTTGCGCTTCGCGTGCCGCTTGCCGCTGGCGCCGCGGCCGCTTGCGCTCCTGGCTGTGCTTTGCTTGCGCTTCTAGCTTGCGCTCCTGGCTGTGCTTTGCTTGCGCTTCTGGCTTGCGCTCCTGGCTGGGCTTGGTTTATAAGAATGGTTGGCGTTTTTGTGAAGGATTAGTTTTTTTTTTTTGTGAACGCCTCATAAGGAGGTTACGTGTTTTTGTGTTTATCATAAAAAGGGCTAGGTTTTTATGAACGTCTCGTGAAGAGGCTACGTGTTTTTGTGTTTCTCATGAAAAGGGCTAGGTTTTTATGAACGTCTCTTAAAGGAGGCTACGCGCTTTTGGTTTGGTTTTATAAAAGTGGTTTAGGCTTTTATGAACGTCTCTTGAGGAGGCTACGCGCTTTGGGTTTGGTTTTATAAAAGTGGTTTAGGCTTTTATGAACGTCTCTTGAGGAGGCTACGCGCTTTTGGTTTGGTTTTATAAAAGTGGTTTAGGCTTTTATGAACGTCTCTTGAGGAGGCTACGCGCTTTGGGTTTGGTTTTATAAAAGTGGTTTAGGCTTTTATGAACGTCTCTTGAGAAGGCTACGCGCTTTTGGTTTGGTTTTATAAAAGTGGTTTAGGCTTTTATGAACGTCTCTTGAGGAGGCTACGCGCTTTTGGTTTGGTTTTATAAAAGTGGTTAGGCTTTTATGAGCGTCTCTTAAAGGAGGCTACGCGCTTTTCTCATAAAAAGTTAGGTTTTTATGGACGTCTCGTGAGGAGGCTACGTGTTTTTCTCATAAAAAGTTAGGTTTTTATGGACGTCTCGTGAGGAGGCTACGTGTTTTTCTCGTAAAAAGTTAGGTTTTTATGAACGTCTCGTGAGGAGGCTACGTGTTTTTGTGTTTCTCATAAAAAAGGCTAGGTTTTTATGAACGTCTCGTGAGGAGGCTACGTGTTTTTCTCATAAAAAGTTAGGTTTTTATGAACGTCTCGTGAGGAGGCTACGTGTTTTTGGTTTGGGTTGAAATTGTGTTTGAAATGGGTTGAATGTGTATTGGGCCGAGGAACACAGCCCAAAACAAAACTGAAACCCATAAAACTAAAATATAATCGCCTGTAAACAGGCGAATTAAATTTTAATCGCCTGTTCACAGGCGATTAGATATTTGTCTTGTGTTTCTTGGTTAAAGCACGGGAGAGAGAGAGGTTGGCTCATTTTCATCCGTAAAAACAAAACAAAATCGAAACCCTCTAAAACTCGTCTTGGCGATTTTCTTGATCAAAAATCGATTTTCCGACTCCTACAATTCGTCATGGACCAAGGTACGTATTTAACTTACTTGGTTTTTCGTGTTTTGAATTTGGTTTGAGTCGGTTTGAGCTTGAAATACCGTTTTCTAGGGTTTAGGTCGAAAATGGCGGTTTGATTCGATCTTAGCCCTCGTCTTTGCTTGAACTTGATGCTTGGGGGTTATATGGGCCTTGTGTTGCTGCCATTGTTGATTGCTTGTGAAAACCCGACTTGTGGCCTCGATTTTCGTGCGTTTTGACTAGAAGGGCATTTTGGTCATTTTTGAAAACGTCTCGAAAATGGCTCAAAATTTCGGTGTAGCTTACCCATTAGTAGTATGACGCGTTGGTGAGTTCTTTTTGTTGAAATGGGCGCGAAAAGCGGTTCGTTTGGGTGGAAAACCGTGTAAAAGGGGGTAAAGTCGGGGCTTGTGCTCTGTTTTTGTAGCGTAAGGCGATCCCGAGTGGCTTGGTTATTTTGAAAATGTTGTAGCATGCCTGTGTGGAGGTTTGGGTGGCTTGTGTGTGAAAAATGGCCTGAAAAACCGTGATTTTCGAATGATTTGGTATAAGGGCCGAAATTTTGGTCGAAATTTTTCGGTTCCGAAACTTGCCCGAACTCTCTATATTGTGTTGTCATGGCTAGTATGGTATATATTTGGTCTTGTTTTGTGGAGAATGCATGGTTTTGAGGTGTTTTGGAGCGTTTTTGTAGTTTAGGTTAAGTTTACAAAAACCGTTTTTTCTCGTTTTTCGCGCCTCAAGGGCTAAGTATATCGTAATGTATGTCGTATGGGTTGACTAGGGGGTTGTTTTGTGGGAAGTTGGGGCTTCTTGGTTGAGTTATGGTCAAGAAAAGGCCGTTTTTGTAGTTTGTAAGTGTTTTGTAAAAGCTATTCAGTCGAGGCGTTTGGGACATTGCTTTCGTATAGAATTTTTTTGCACGTGTTTATTGTGATTTATGGGTTGGGTCTGTTTCAGAAAATGTGGGTTTCCGGCTTTCTGTAGCGTTTTTCCCTTTTCTGCTATTTTTGGGTTAAAAAGGCTTGTCTTCTGCTGTTTTGGCTAGTTCTCTGCTGCTTTTGCGCGTGCTTGCTCTTGAATTGGCTTTGTATGGCGGGTATACTGTATACGTGTCATAAAATATGCTCTTCTGTGCTTCTGCTTCGTTTTGGCCCCATCTGTAGATAATGTAGGCCTTAATGCTCGATTTCTGTTGTTTTTGCTTGCTCCTGCTTTCTTGAGTGATTTGCTGTTGTCGTCGTCTGAGTATGCTTTTTGAATCTTGTGTAGGTGATCCTAAGCCTTCAGTACCTACTTCCAGTGACATGGATCGGGTCTTGGCTGGTGTTGACTTTACCGTTCTGAGGGACGAGCATACTCCTACTTCGGGTATGCCTGCGCCTTTGGAGGTTTCTAAAGGTCCGTCTCAGTCGGACTTGCTGAGAGCTTTTCCTCAGACGCCTGGAGCTTCTACGACGCCAGGGAGTGAGTTTCAGGGCGCCGTTGTGGAGTCTCCTGCCTTTTCTGCTAGTGGTGCCGGTGCTGTCAGTGCGTCGTCTGGGCCTTCTGCGAGTGGCTTTGGACATGGTCTTTGTTCTGGTGGTCCTGAGCCGTCAGTTAGTGTTACGTCGTGGCGTTCTTCTTGAGTCGCCGCTTTTCGCTAATGAGTGCACGCGAGAGACCGCCGTTGAGCGGACGCGGTCTTACAGCAATGCTAAGCGGTAGTGGAGCCTTCTTTGGGTCGCCGAGGTCTCTGTTGGTGGCCGAGGTCGCTCAGGTGTCGTCTCGTAGTCTTTGCGGGCGTGGGCGTGGCGGCTGCGTGGAGACGTCTGAGGCTCTGGGAGGCCGTGGTGGAGGTCGGGCGGCTGCAGGTCTTTGCGGGGCGTGGTCGTAGCGGTCTTTGGAGGACGCCGTGGCCGGGAGGGGGCCGGCGCAGGTCGTGGCGTTGTTGCAGGGGCTTTGCAGGGACGTGGCCACGGCGTTGCTTCAGGGGTGCCTGCGGCTCCTGGAGGGGGCCAGGTTAGAGGCCGTGGTCGCGGTCGGAAGAACCCGAGGAAGAAGCGTAAGGTGGATGAGGCTTCTAGTGAGGGCAGCAGTAGGCCACGACGTCGAGCTCGTCTTCTTCTTGAGGTGGTGGCCGACTAGGCTGAGGTTGCCGGTATTTTTGAGGAGGTTGGAGTAGGGGGAGCACCTGCTGAGGCTACGCGGAGGCGTGGTCGTGTCAGGGGTCCGGGGAGCCGTTACGAGGATTCTCCTGAGTCGGAGGGGTCTTTGAGCGACGAGGATGAGGATTCCCAGCGAGGCTACCGGTGAAATTTGTCGAGGTTGGGATTGCTGAGGCGGCTGCTGCTTCTTCTTCTTTCGGCTTCTTCTTGGCCTTTCATTGCTTCTTTACTTCGCGGCTTTTGTGGCGGGGTTGAGTTGAGGGCCAGGCTCGGGAAGCGAGGCGAGGCCGAGGCCGAGGGCCACGCAGAGGCCGAGGCAGGACGAGGCAGAGGCCGGTGAGGTCATGCCCAGACGCAGTCTGGCAGCCTTCGAGGCTGCGACGGAGGTTTTCATGGGGATGGTTGACGAGTTGGGCGAGAGGCCTAATTATCCCCATGGTCCGCGCTTGTGGTCGCAGGTGGCCATTGACTGGGATGGCGTGACTCTGGTTTGGAGTCGCTTGGAGCACTTGTCGATTCGAGTGAAGGTCGGTTTCCCGTTAGGCTCGATGAGGACCTTCTCTGGGTTTCGGACGGTGTTCGACGTGTTTGACGGGAGGCTTACGCAGGAGGAGCGGGACATAGTGCTCGGGACAGCTTTTGGTCCCCTGGTGCAGAAGTGGAGGGAGGTGCGGGGTAAGCGGGTGAACTCGCGCCTTACTGTGCTTCGGGCGTTGCTGGATAGGTTTTGGGATACGACCAACACCTTCCACATGCCTGGTTACGAGGTGGGCGTGACTGCTTCTTCGTGGGCAGTTGTCACGGGGCTGCCTCATGGTGAGGGCGTGCTTGACTGGGGACGTGAGCGCCCTCCTATCGATAGTCCACGCGTCGTGCGGTTGATTGGTGACGGGGTTAGGTGCGGGAAAAACGAGGAGCACACGTTTCAGCCCCGGACTATATGGTTTGCTGACTTCTTCGAGGGGAAGAAGAAGGGGTCTACTCGAGCGGCCGAGCGAGGGCTCATTGTGGTTGTGGTGGTTCCTGACGGCCACCCACTTTGGCGACAAGGGGGAGCGAGCGTCGACGGCTGTGCTGATGGCTCTGTCAGACATGTCACGTCTCAGTGACTTCGACTGGGTTACTCCTGCTCTGGGTCTGTTGATCCGGTATCTGAGGGACGCGGTGCGCCCTGACCGGATTGACGAGGATTCAGATGTGTCTCTCGTGGGCCCTAGTCTTCTGATGGAGGTAAGTTTTGATTTTGCAGAGTCCTATTATCTTGTCTTTGCTTTCTTTTTGTAACGTTGTATTCTGATTGCTTGCAGTCTTGGTGCTACGCTCACTTCCCCTCTCTGCTTCCGGACACGTTCAAGGTTGAGGCGCAGTATCCGGCTTTCCATGCCTACGCGACAGCGGATCGGAAGGGTATTGGCCTAAACTACGACGCGGCTCATGTGCGCTTCAACGGGATGACCGTGGATAAGGTAAGGGTATTTGTGTTTTGTACTTTGGTCTTTTGTAGCTTGTTTTTGGGTTTGTGTTTGTTTTTGTGGTTAATAATTTGGTTTTGTTTTGTAGTTCGTTCGCGACCCTTGGAGGAAGTTTACCGGCGTCCCTCTGACGATTGCAGCTCGCTTTGGTCCCCTTGACGGACGGCGGCTGTATATCGAGACCCAGTATGGCTCGTACTGGTACTAGGGTGAGCGTCTGTCTGCGCAGACGGGTTGCGGCGGCTTCATCGTACCTGCTCCTCCGCCCTCGGTTTTGTTTGTGGAGACGCCCGACGCTAACGAGCGTCGTGACGTATATCACGAGGGTGAGTCCGACTCCCTGCTTCGGCCGGCTGAGGATTACGTGACTTGGGCACAGCATGCCCTTGCTGACGCTGTGATCGAGGTATGTTTTGTTGTTTTTTTCTCTTTTTTTTTTTTTTTTTTTTTTTTTTGCGTTTTTGGTTTTTAAAAGCAAAAATTTACCCTGTTTTTGTTTTGTAGCGACGTGATCCTGATCTTGAGTTCCAGCCTCCTCCGTTCGTCGAGGATCTGTTGGTCGTGCACGAGGGCTGCCAGCATTCGATTGTGCTGCCTGCGTCTATGTCTGTGGTGACCGATGCGGGCCTGGAGAGGTGGGATCCGCGCGTGAAAAAGGTATTCACTTTCTTCTTCGTACATCATGAGTATTATGTAGTATAGCCCCCAGTTTGAGTAAGATTTTATTGTAAAATCATTAGTCAAACTCTTGTTAAAGCATTTTTTGATTATAGCCCCCAGTTTGAGTAAGATTTTATTGTAAAATCATTAGTCAAACTCTTGTGGAAGAAGTTCTTGAGTGTAGCCCCCAGATTGGAAAGCTAAATGTATTTCTCGTGTCGTGGCAGGTGACGGCTGAGGTGCACAGGAGGCTGTGGCGGGCGGCGAACCGGTGGAGGGCGGTCGTGAACGAGAAGGTGGTTGATGCTTGCAGGGCTCAGAGGGAGGCGTGACGCCGACTTGAGTTAGCGGTCGTGGTGAGAGAGTCGCGAGATCGCGTCGAGTGGAGGTCATGCGCATACTGAGGAGGCTGGCGAGAGTCCGGCAGAGCTAGATGGTCGATGACGCAGGGAGCTAGATAGGCGCGTCGAGATTGATTCCCTGCGTCTTTGTCTTCTGACGTGGCGACCATTCGCAGTAGGCTTTGAACTTGTTGGTTTTATATTTTGGACTTGTATTAATTTTTGTTTGTAACGGTTTATTTATCTGACTTTGTGTAGGGTTGATTTTACGGTTTTGTGGGTGTTTATGGGTTTAATTCGGTTATTTTGTCTTGTTGCGAAAAATGCGTTCTCTGCGTAGTCGGTCCGAAATTCTCGCGTATTTGCTTCTTAGCGTGCATTCGCAAAACATTGTTAGTCGTAAAAGCATATATATATGTCTCGATTGAGACTGACTCGCTAATGACCGAACTAAAAGCGAATGTAGAGTTTTGAAAAATGCTGTTTAGAAAAATATTTTAGACTCGTAAAAAGACGCTTTTGACATTATAAAAATGTGAGCTAAAACGACGTTTTGAGACGAAAATTGTGAATGCGAAAATCGTATTTTGTGTGGGTTTAATTTTTGTGTGATTATCGTGTTTTGTGAAAAATGAAAAATACGAGAGACGGGAGTCGATTACGCAAATCGAGACGACGCGTCGGGGTCGTAAACGTCGGCTAGGAGGTCGGTAAAAATAGTGTAGGGGTAATAAGTTAAAAATTTTAGGGTATAGGTGTGTAAGAAGTGTAAGAAATCGAATAATTTTGTCAGAAAGAAAAAGAAAATCGCCTGTAAACAGGCGATTTTACTTTTAATCGCCTGTTTACAGGCGATTACAATTTTGTTTTGTGGTTTTTGTTTGATTTATTTTAATCGCTTGTTCTCTAGCGTTTAAGTTTTTGTGTTGTACTTCGTCTTGCAAATCTCGGCTATAAAAGGAGGGCTAAGTTAGCTCATTTCACTCATCCTTTCATTTCCCATTCTCGATTTTCCAAAAAATATTCAGAATATTTACGGAACATTTGTCGAATTATGGAGAATTTTGAAGGGAATTTGCGCCGTTGGTGTGCGTCCTTGTCGGGTATCGAGAAGAAGCTTTTGAAAGATTGCGGAGTTGGCGTATTTCGTGGGCTAAGGCAGGTTCGAATGGAGTACGAGTTCCTGGACGCTTGTCTTGAGTATTGGGATCCAAGCCTTCACGTGTTCCGCTTTCCTTGCGGTGAGGTTTGCCCTCTAGTTGAGGAGTTTGGAGCCATTGGTGGGTGGGTGCGCATTAGCTTGCCGGTATGTGTCAGGCAGGAGTTTGGCTATAAGTGGCAGGTTCAGAACTACCTCCAGATGACCCGGGACGAGGTGGAAGAGCTATTTGTTGGGAGCCGTGTCAACCTCCATCGTTTGTGTCAATGGTTTAGGAATGACGAGAATGGGCATATCTCTGCTGTGGCCAGGAGGAGGGATTTGGCCTTTTGCTTGGTACACTGCTACATGTTTCCGGACTCTATATCCGAGGGGTTGTTGGGAGACCCGCGTTTAATTGCCGTTGTGGAGCAGATGGAAATAGGTTGTAATCCCTCTGCTTTAATTCTGGCGGAGACGATCCTTGGATTGGATGACCGGGCATGCAATAGGGAGCATGCGTACTGAGGATGTCCCTTGATCCTCCAGTTGTGGCTGATGGAGCGTCTGAATGTGTTGAACGACTTCGGCTTCGATGTTGAGTATGTCGCAGGAGGCATCACCAGCCGTTACATGCGGTGGTCGGGTCCAGACGAACGTCCTAGTGACTACTTCCCTGAGTTTGTGAGGTCATGTGCTATCCGTTGGTCGAGCCCGTGGTGGGGATAATTGACGCGTGACGGCTAGCGCGATGAGTGATGGTCCCTCCGGAGTTCTCTTATGTGGGTTTGAGATGGGCGTTTATATCCACCCTCTGCGAGTTAGGCGACAAATAGGGTATGCACAGTTCATCCCTGGCCAGGACATGGTTGTGTTGAATAACCAGGTGACTGACGAGTGGGCTGGTGGTTGGATCATGCGCCCTAAGTGGCTTGTAGCTGGTACTGCTGGGACGATCCGGGTATCGAGAGCCTATGTTAAATGGACCGTTGCTCAAAGTGCTCATGAGAGGGCTCGTCTTCGTGCCTTAGAGTTTAACGAGCCTCCGCCGACGTCTGCCTATGACCCGATTCGCTTTGGACGTAACAGAGGTGGGGGTGATGCTTCGAGCTCGGCGCCTCTTTCAGCGGCGGAGTGTGTGTTTGGTCGTCGTCGCATACCAGGGCCGGGTGCTCCAGGTCGTCATGGTAATGTTGGGGATCGCCGCAGGGGTTGAGGGTCGGTGCTTACCCGCTCAGTCGAAAGGTTCGGTGGTTTAAGGGAATCCAGTGGGGTTTTGTTGTTGGTTTGTTAGTATTATGTTCGTATTATTTCGTAGTATGTATTATATTATCTATCCTAAACCCGATGTACATGCCGGGATTTGTATTGTAATATATTGTAGTGTTTGTTAGTGTAGTCTATGCTCCTACGTCTGAAAAATCCAAAATGTAACCGTTCTTTTTAAGATTAATAAAAATCAGGTTTTTATTTACGACTTTGCCTCATTTTGCTTGTTATTCTGTGTGAAATTCCTTGGCTCTAATCTCTTTTCAAAGGTTTTTAGAATGCAAGCATGGTTTTTAGGAAATTTTCATATTGACTATTCCCTCGACCTTTTTAAGCTTTGGGTTTGTCGTTTTGTGTTGAATGTCGTTCTTTTTTTACCTTTAGGTTTAAAAGGCGAATTTTTGTGTTGACTATGTCCTTGACTTTTTTAAGCTTTGGACGTGTCATTTTGTGTTGAATGTTGTCCTTTTTACCCTTAGGTTTAAAAGACGAGTTTTGTGTTGACTATGTCCTTAGCTTTTTTTAAGCTTTGGAAGTGTCATTTTGTGTTGAATATCGTCCTTTTAACCCTTAGGTTTGCAAGACGAATTTTGTGGCGACTATGTCCTTGACTTTTTTAAGTTTTGGACGTGTCATTTTGTTTTGTGTTGAATATCGGTTGCGCTTTTTTGCAAAGCTGCCTACGTATCCACGAAAAATGGAATCAAACCGGCGTAGTTCAGAAGTGTACGTTTAGGGGCATACCGGCCCAAGAGTTGTGTTTGCTTTTTTGTGGTGAATGTGCACGTTTAGGGGCATGCCGACCCATGAATTGTGTTTGATGGATGCATGTTTAGGGGCATGCCAGCCCATGAATTGTGTTTTTGATTTTTGTAGAGAGAGTGCGCTAGGGGCATGCTACCATGAACATGTTTAAGGACATGTCGGTCCATGAACATGTTTAAGGACATGTCGGTCCATGAATTGCTTTTGATTTTTGTGGAGAGAAAGAGCATGTTTAGGGGCATGCCGGCCCATGAACATGTTTAAGGACATGTCGGTCCATGAATTGTTTTTTAGAAAATTTTACATTTTATAGATACATTGCAAGGCATTTTTAAGGGTAGTACTTTTTGAGCTGGTCGAGGTTCGTTGCTAGGTTAAACTCTTGACCGTCCAAGTCGGTTAGTTTTATCGCTCACTTTGTGAAGATTTCCTTGACGAGGTAGGGTCCAAATTTCGCTTAGGCTTGAATTTTCCTCGTGGGTCGACTGGAAGTGGTGCTCGGACTGACTTTAGTACGAGATCACCTACTTTTATGTGTCGTGGCTTAACTCGTTTGTTGAATGCTCGTTGTAGTCGGGCTTGGTACATTCGTACGGTACTCAGGGAATGCAGTCGGCGTTCGTCAAGGAGCATGGGTTGTTAAATGCACTGCTCACGCCCATTCTCGCTCGGGATGCTACTTTCCATTAGTATGCGTAGAGACTGTATTTCTATTTCCACTGGTTGGACGGCTTCCATGCCATAGGTGAGGAAATAGGGGGTCATGCCTGTGGGTGTGCGAATGGTAGTACGGTATCCCCATAATGCATATGGTATCTTGTTGGGCCAATCTTTGCAACTGTCGATCATTTTCTCGAGTATGGTGACGACCGTCTTGTTTGCTGCTTCAACGACTCCATTGGTTTGGGGTCGATAGGGCGAGGATTTGTGATGTTGGATGTTGTATTTTGTGAGTATAGCTTCTGTCTCGCGCTGAAAGTGCGAGCCTTGATCGCTGATGAACTCATGGGGTATGCCATATCGGCATATAATGTTTGTCTGTATGAACTTGGCGACTTCTTTGGAGCCGAGGGTTCGAAAAGATGCTGCTTCTACCCATTTAGTAAAGTAGTCGATGGCTACCAGCACGAAACAGTGACCTCCTGCTCCGATGGGGTGGACTTTTCCTATCACGTCGATGCCCCAGGTTGAAAAGGGCCAGGGTGAGGTTAGGCTGTATAGTGGTGAAGGTGGTACATGTTGGACGTTGCTGAAAATTTGGCAGTTGTGGCAGTGCTTGACGTATTGGATGCAGTCTGCTTCCATGGTCGTCCAATACCATCCTAGTCGTAGAATCTGTTTGCATAGTGCTCGAGCGTTCATGTGGGGTCCGCATTCGCCATCATGGACTTGCGTGATGATTTCCTGCCCCTTCTTGTAGTCGAAACATATGAGCAGCGTCCCTTGTGGTGTTTTCTTGAGTAATTGTCCCATCTCCAGCACAAATTGGGAAGTTAGGAGTCTGATAGCTCTCTGTCAACGTTTATCGGTGTCGGGTGGGTAAGTGTTGTCTGTTTTGTAGTTGATTATGGCTTGATACCAAGGCTCTGTCTGCTCGGCTTCGTCCAGGTCAATGGTATGGATGTATGCTGGTTCGTCACGTCTTTCGACGATGATGGGTAGTAACTTCATGTCTGGTGGCATGTTGAGGAGGGATGAGAGTTTTGGCGGTCGTCGGCAAGAACCGGTTTTCTTCCCTTGGGAGGTGGTAAAATTCGATGCTGTCGAAGTTGGTTAGGAGTTTTTGTACTTTTGTTTGGTATTTGGTGAGGGTTTCGCTCATGATCTTCCATGCCCCGGTCACTTGATTTATGATGAGGAATGAATCTCCATGCACCCGTAGGTTCTTTATTTTGAGGGCGATGGCGGCTTGCAGGCCGTAAATGCAGGTTTCTTATTCTGCGGCGTTGTTTGTGACGCTAAAATCGAGCTTGATTGAGAGCGGAGTATGGTCACCATTTGGGGATATTAAGAGTATTCCTACTCCGTAGCCGCGGTAATTTGATGCTCCGTCAAAGTATAATTGCCAGTACTCCCTTTCTATGGCGAAGATCCCATCGTCCGGAAATGACATTGTATCGATCATGGGTTGTTCGATGATAGCGTTTTCTGCAAGGAAGTCGGAAACTGCTCTTCCCTTGATCACTTTCAGAGGGAGGTATTTGAGTTCATACTCGGCGAGGAGTAGAGTCCATCTGGCCATACGCCCATTTAGGACTGGTTTTTCAAATAGGTACTTGAGGGGGTCCATTAGGGAGTAGACTCTTGTTGTGCTAGTGAGTAGGTAGTGCCTGAGCTTTTTGGTTGCCCAGACAAGCGAGAGGCAGCTTTTCTCGACTGGTTCATACCGAGTTTCGTAATCGTGGAACTTTTTGCTGATGTAGTAGATGGCCCGTTCTTCGTTGTTGACTTCTTGGGCGAGCATGGCACCCATAGCGTTTGGCGTGGTCGTTAAGTATAGCGATAGGGGCAAGTCCTTTTGTGGGGGTACCAGAACGGGTGGATTTGTGAGCAGGCTCTTGACTTTGTCGAATGCTTGTTGACAATCGTCGTCCCATTTCGTATGCTCCTCTTTCTTCAATTTTTTGAAGATTGGCTCACAAATCATGGTAAGTTTGCTGATAAATCGGGAGATATATTGGACTTGTCCCAAAAAGCTCCTTATTTCGTCGATGTTGCTTGGCGGTTTCATACCCATTATTGCCTTGATTTTGGTCGGATCTATTTCGGTCCCGCGTTGGCTTACTATGTGACCCAGCAACTTGCCTGATGTGACCCCAAAGGTGCATTTTTGTTGGTTTAGTCGCATCTTATACTGCCTAATTCGGGTGAAGAATTTCCGAAGGTTTGTGACGTGGTTGTCCCTTTCCTTTGACTTCACGATCATGTCGTCGACGTATACCTCGAGCTCCTTATGCATCATGTCGTGGAGCAAGGTGGTGGCGGTACGTTGGTAGGTAGCGCCGGCATTGATGAGCCCAAATGGCATGACTGTGTAGCAATATGTTCCCCAGGGGGTTACGAAAGTGGTTTTCGACATGTCGTCTGCTGCCATCTTGATTTGGTTGTATCCCGCATATCCATCCATGAATGACAGTAAGGCGTGATCTGCTGTGTTGTCGATTAGGATGTCCATGTGAGGTAGTGGGAAATCGTCTTTTGGGCAAGCTTTGTTTAGGTCTCGAAAGTCGGCACATACTCGTATTTTGCCGTTTTTCTTCATTACCGGCACCATGTTGGAGACCCAATCAGAGTATTCAATGACCCGGATGAATCCAGCTTGTAGTTGCTTTTCGATCTCTTCTTTGACCATGAGAGACCATTCTGGCTTAATGCGTCGGAGCTTCTGTTTGACGGGCCTGGAACCTTGCTTGATCGGGATGCGGTGTTCAGCTATCTCGCGGTCTATGCCGGGCATGTCCTTATATGACCAGGCAAAGACGTCCTTAAACTCTGCGAGGTGCTTGGTATATGTGGCCCTTTCTTCTGTGCTTAGGGAAGCCCCCAGTTGCAGTTCTTGAGGCTCTTCGGGCGTACCTATGTCGATGGTTGTTGTGTCTTCAATGATGGGGTCCTATTCGGGTTTTGAGACAATGCTTGCAATGTATCTATATAATGCAATGTTTTTTAGTTTAAATTTATCGTGATCATTGGAATACGTAGATTTTAAATGAGGCAAAGAGTAATCAAAAACTTTCATGTTATTAATGTTATCAAAAGCGGTTACATTTGAAGATAGCTCAGACGAGGGAGTTTTGGATAACCTTAATGACTCTAGTTACTTACTGAGACTTACTATAATAGCCGTTTTAGAAAAATGGCGTCATGACGACGCAAGATCCTAGACTCTAGGTGTAGACGCTTGAATTGGGACCTTCCGAGTCGTCGGTAGATTGGGTGGCTTCTTCTTCGAGCTTCAGTTGTCGGAGGGCGGCTCGGAAATCTGAGGCTTCTATGGTGATGATCTCGTTGTAAAAAGGGATTTTAACCTTTTGGTGGAGAGTTGATGTTATGGGCCCGGTAGCGTGAATCCATGTCCTTCCTAGTAACATATTGTATGCCGGGGGAATGTCCATGAGTTGGAATTGGGTTTTTGTCTTGATGAGTCCTATCACGATGGGTAGTGATATGACACCTTCTATGCTGCGGGAGGTACCGTCGTATGCTCTTATGTTGTTGGAGCAAGGGGTGACATCGCTTTCTTTTAGTCCTAACTTGAGGGCTGTTGTTAGGGGCAGGATGTTGATCGCGGAGCCATTGTCGATGAGAGTAACGGGTAATATCATGTTACGGCACTCTACGGTTATGTAGAGTGCTGGGTTGTGTGGGTCTTGGAAGGACGGCAGGTCTGCGTGGGAGAAAGTTCTGGCGCCTGGTAGCCAATCCCGGATGATGCGGCTAATGAGTTGTGCTGGGAGGACATCTCTGGTGTTACGCCATGTCGTGTCTAAGGAAGGGTCGTTGATTATAGGTAGGTTAGTCATATCCTTGACTATGCTCTTGTCTCTGCCTTTGCTTGTGCGTTTGGGAGGGAATCCTGGCGGTATTTGTAGCTCTAAAGGAGACTGATACGGATGTTGGGGGCGAGGAGCTTTATCGTGGCCGTCGGGCTGTCTGAGGGGACGTTGATGAGGGATCGGGTTGAAGATTCCTTTCCTGTCCTCATGTCTTGGTTCCGTTCTTGTCCTAACTTGGCGAATGCGATCAATGTCGCTACCGTTGTTGATGCTGTCGAAAAGGACGTTGACCTCGTGATCGCTTGTGGGAGCCAGGAGGGGATGATTGAGGATGGGATGCATTCCCACGAAAATGGGTTGAGAACGGGGCGTGCTATGCTGGACTGTTGGTTTAGGAGTTATGCTTGGCTTGTCGATCGTCTCGTTGTCAATCATGTCTTGGATTACGTTCTTCAAGCGGAAACAGTTCTCAGTGTCATGTCCTTTCCCCCTGTGGAATTCACAGTACGAGTCTTCGTGCCATGATAGGGGTTTCTTATCCTCAGGTGGTTCACTGGTGGGTTTGGGGAGATGCAGAATGTTTTTCTTTACGAGCTTTCCCAATGCCTTTGAGTAGGACATGAAGAGGGGGTCGAACCTCCGTCATTTGTTGTGATGAGGACGGCCCAACCGTGATGACCTGGTACAGCAGAGTGGGTCAGGTTAGGAAAATTGGTTGCTTATTCTTTGGTGCCTTCGGGTTCTGCGGTGTTAAAGGGTTCACCGTGGTCGTGGTTCGAGGAGTATTGCCCTGGCGACCATGATCTGCAGCTTTGGCCGGTTGTACTTGTGGATTTCGTCTTTCAGGGATCGAATCCTCTTGATGTGTCGAGCGGACTCTTCGCGAATAGTCTAGCGTTTTTATCGATTTCGAACTTCTCGCATGGCGACGGATGCTCGAATAGAGGCGGCGAGGTTGGCTATCTTGTGGTCAAGCGACCTTACGTGTTCGGTGATCGTCATTAGCGGAGGAGGTGGTGGAAGAGGCGACACGTCACTTGCGAGGTTGAAACGGAAATTCATATTGTGTTTGCGAGCCGGGTGTTCAGAGTTTTTCAGTGAGTGAACCTGACAAAGTTTTCAAACCTTTAGTGACTCTAAAAAGGAATAAAAGACTCAGCGAAAAATCGCATTCAAAGAAGTAAAAAAAAAGTGGGTGCATGACTCGACTCGTGTTTTTAGCTTAAAAGACACAGGAAGCTTTTGAGGTAGGGGCATGTTGACACGTCCCTAATCTCGAGGTAGGAAAAATTTTATGATCGTAGTCCGATTAACCCAGTTTAGCGGTATGTTGCTAGGGGTTTATCGTTACGATAAAAAGGATCAAACCGAAGTAGCGATAGGCTAGTCGATCTGAGGATGTTAAAATTGGGTGAAAGGCGATCACTTGTTCGCCTTTCACGTGTGACTCAGGGAATTAAATCAAAATGACGATAGGTCACTTGATTTAAAAATTAAATCAACGGGTTCGCATCTGAACGAGCCCGCGTTTTTGGTTTTTTTGAGGAAAAAGATTAAATCGGGATGACTATGAAGTCACTCGACTTAGGGCTAATTCTAACGTACTAAAGGTTAATTTCATTTAAAATCTCCGAAATGCATTGACATTTTCGGGTTTTTGCTCTATGAAATTTTTTGCAATAAATGTATTATGACGATACGTCAGTCGCATAATTCATTTACGTTTTGAAAAAGATCGGGGATCTAGTGATTATCCTGGATCGGTTTTAAATGCACTGGCATTTTATTTATCAAACTCAAATGACTATAGGTCAAAGAGCCTAACGGGGTGTTTTTAAAAGTATGACCTTTTTGAAAAAAAAGTTTAAAAGTGAATTTTCAAAATGGACGTATTTTAAACGTATAATGCCTAGGAAATGTTTTTGCATGCAAAGGTTTTGAAAGACAACTATAGTGAGGGTACTATAGCTTCACACTTGTACATATAAACACAGGTTTTTGGCTTATAGGGTAAGGTTCCCTCCGGCCATTCCCTTAACGTTTCGGTAGGGTGTGGAACCCGGGATCGGACCCAACTCGAAGTCTTGCTTAAGGGCGGATTTTAAAGTTAAAAAAGATTAAGTTGGAAAAACCTTTAAGAACTGTTATGGAGTCGCCACCTATTTATCGCGGAAAATAGGAACCTGCTACCATGTTCTAAGTTAAAAACATGTCCTAGATTTTGGAGCACGCCGACACCCCTAGATCTAAGGCTTGTGAAACCAGATTGGATTCGGGGTGAGGGTACTTTAGAAAAAGAGTTATTCAAATAATGATTTATGGAAACATTTTAGAAAAGCCTATGTAAAAATAGCCTCTACTGACCTAGAACAATTCTTGTAAGATAAAATTTGAGCTAATGTTATCGCTACGTACAAGTGCGATAAGTTTGTAAAAGAATGCAGATGCAGATGCAAAAAGATTGATTAAAACCCTCAGTTTAGCATGTTTAACTTGTTAACGAATACGGTTCAGTTAAAGGTCGAATTCATTGTTTAAGTTGATTTTAATGCAAGACAGAAAGGGTGCAAGATGCATGCAAATAAAATAAAGTTCAATTGTCCATTGGTTTATTTTATAAGGTCGGTTGCTTATGCGACTTTGGCGTGTCATCGGATATGGAGTGTACCCGAAGTAATAAGAACACTTGGAAGGCAAGCGCGCTCGGGTGCCAAAGCCGGGGGGGGGGGCGCTAGAGTGTAGTCCCCTTTGTTAGTCCATAAGAAAATAAGAAAAAGCTTTGATCCAAGTGGATCGGTACCTACCTTGTCCTGACGCTTCAGATCTGGGCAGAGCTTCGCTTCTTGAACTAAAAAGGAGGAATTCAGCACGGGATGGTGTGCTGAACCCGAGGATTTGGGTGCTTGAGGCTTTTGTGAGTGAGGATTTGTGTATTGTAAATTGTGTGTGAAAAAAATGATCTTCGAGGTTGGGTATAGGGGTGTATATATACTAAAAACCTCGGAGAAATTAGGAAACCGGGGTATAAAAAACAGGCCTAGGAACCGCATAGCCTTATGCGGTTGACTGGGCAAACCGCATAGGCTTATGCGGTTGCCACCCCAAACCGCATAAGGTCATGCGGTTTGTGGGTGTGGTTTTAAGGCTGCTTTCCAAGTTTCGGTTGCATAAAATCTTTGAAAGATACAGTATAATTTCGTGCGTGTGTGCCAAGAAAAGAGCTGTGATATTTCTGAGATATTTTATGATGTGCAGGGCCTTGGAGTGCGGGTCAAAGGCTTGGGTTTGGGCTCGGTTTTGGGCCCGAGACCCGGAAAAATGAAAAGGGGTGTATTTGCATAGATTTGTGAGATAAGCTAAGACGTGAGGTTGTATTTTGTGTAAGAGGATGCTAAATAGCGGTTTTAGCTACCGGGCCTAAATTTAGGAATTTAGGAATGCTGAATTAGACCTTGCTAATGTAAAAGGGCCAATTGTAGTGCAAATGCGAAGCTCATGCCAAATGAAGCAGGACGAGAACCAAGCTAGACTCCAAATGGACAAAATGAACGTTATTTAAATGCGATGTGATGCGACCTAAATCATTTTAACATTTCAAAACGACTCAAAATGAATTCGACATTAGTTAGAACCGTTTAAGTCAGCGTTAAACATGCGTAATAAAAGTCCGTGTTACATCACAGGGTTTTTGTTGGGAGGGTACGGATATGGGTATCCACAGAGCCCCCAGTTTGACTGAGCTCGGACTAGAGCGCTAGTCAAACTCCACGACCATATCCGGACCATTACAGTCTCGATATGATCAGCGGAACGAAGCATGCGTCCATGAGTAAGACAAGGACTTCGAACCGGGCTAAACGGGGCGGGACGTGCGCATTTTAAGGACTTGGCGGTCCGTGCATATTATAAGGGCCTGCCGGCCTGCAGAGTGCCTTCGTCGTGCTTGTTGCTAATGCCTTTGCTGATGTTGTCGTCTTGGGAACAAGCTCGTCCTCGCGGGGACGGTTAGGGATTTGAGCGCTTAGCTTCTTCCAACGGGTGAGGTAGTCGGTGAAGCCTTCGTTGTCCTTTTGAGATAGGACTTCTAGGGTGCGGATCGAGACTTGGGTGTCTTCGTTGTCTCAGATCGCCGATCGAATTCAACCGTGAGTTCTTCGAAAGTAGGGATGCGTTGCGGGTCGACTGAGTAGAACCATGTTTTCGGCACTGCTGCTAGAGAGTGCGGGAAAAGAGTTAGCCAGTGTTTGGCATCTACTCCTTTTATAGCCATTTGGGACTTGAAAGCTCGGATGTGAATGATCGGGCTCTCATGTCCTTGAAAGATAGGAAGATCACTAAGGGTGAGCTTGTTAGGGAGCTCATCCTTAATGCTGGCGGGTACGATTTCATTTTCCTTGTGGATGGAGTAAGTACTCGAGACATAGAGCCTTTCCTCCATGGCTTGGAGCTTCTTAGCGTGTCTATCAGCTTCTTCCTTAATTTTGGTTTCCATGCGTTCCACTTCGTTGGTGTGGGTAGTCAAAAGGCGTTCGAGGTCAGCGGTCAGCTTTGCAACTTGGTCACGGAGTGCGGTGACGTCTTCGTTGTTGCCGGCCATTTTGCGGGTGTAGGTGCGTTTTTTGTATGGGATTATTACACGGTGCTTAGTGCGACGAGTATCCAGCTGAGGCCTGCATTTCACTTTGTATATCAGCGACACGACTCGACCCACTAGACTCACATTCATTTTAGGCATTCATTTTAGCTCATTTCTTTGTTTTGAAAGACCTTTTAAGCTTGAAAAAGGAGGTTTTCGAAAAGGTTTTGCTAAGGGAAGCTTTTGAGGCGAGGATGCGTGCGCACATCTCGTCTCGATGTTAAAAGATTTTGCTTTGCATCCGTCGAACTGATATCGGAGATTTGCCGAGGTGAGCTCGACTCAGATGTGTAAAAGAAGAAGGATTCGGCTCGAGAGTGATTAGCAAGTCGAACCGAGGATGTTAAATGTAGAACCTAGGCCGCATGACCTAGGGGATTGAAATCCACGAGCTTGGGTTTTAATCCTTGCTCGGGTTTTTGCTTGTTAGTGAAAATGAAGTTTTGAAAAAGGTTGTTTCAAAAATTCGTGATAGTTTTGTTTGAAAAGGTGTTAGATGTTAGGTTCATTTATCTTTGAAACGTTTAGGCGGGTTTTCGAAGATATGAATGCATATGCTTGTTTTGAAAAGGGACCATGGAGTGCATGGCCTCGAACTTGTACGTATGACTCAAAAAGGGTGAAAAATGAGTCAGTCGGGTACACCTCCAACTACCTCGAGTACGCTTTGGCAGATACTTAACCCCTCTATTTCCTTACGCCGGAGCGATAGGTTTTCTAGAGAGCACCAGGCGGTCGAGATAATCGTTCACGGCAAGCCGTGGAGGGAGAGAGGAAAGTTAGTCCCGCACGCATTTTTATCGAGTGGACAAGCTGCGTGTTGGAACCACCTCTCAAGGGTGTAAAGGGTGCCTAGATTCCAAAAGGAATGGACTCTAAACGAATGTGCATAGCTCAAATATGTATACTTGGATTGTTCAAGGCTTTCAGTTTCACCTCTTTATTTTTAAAAAGAAAAAGCTAGTTTTTGGTTTTAAAATAAGATCTCCCAATGAGTCGCCAAACTGTGGAACCCGGATCGGACCCAACTCGGCGTCTTGCTTAAGGGCGGATTTTAAAGTTAAAAGATTAAGTTGGAAAAACCTTTAAGAATCACATGGAGTCGCCACCTATTTATCATGGAAAATAGGAACCTGCTACCATGTTCTAAGTTAAAAACATGTCCTAGATTTTGGAGCACGCCGACACCCCTAGATCTAAGGCTTGTGAAACCAGATTGGATTCGGGGTGAGGGTACTTTAGAAAAAGAGTTATTCAAATAATGATTTATGAAAACCTTTTAGAAAAGCCTATGTAAAAATAGCCTCTACTGACCTAGAACAATCCTTGTAAGATGAAATTTGAGCTAATGTTACCGCTACGTACAAGAGCGATAAGTTTGTAAAGAATGCAGATGCAGATGCAAACTGATTGATTAAAACCCTCAGTTTAGCATGTTTAACTTGTTAACGAATACGGTTCAGTTAAAGGTCGAATTCATTGTTTAAGTTGATTTTAATGCAAGACAGAAAGGGTGCAAGATGCATGCAAATAAAATAAAGTTCAATTGTCCATTGGTTTATTTTATAAGGTCGGTTGCTTATGCGACTTTGGCGTGTCATCGGATATGGAGTTTAGACAATAAGAACACTTGGAAGGCAAGCTCGGGTGCCAAAGCCGGGAGGGCGCTAGAGTGTAGTCCCTTTGTTAGTCCATAAGAAAATAAGAAAAGCTTTGATCCAAGTGGATCGGTACCTACCTTGTCCCGACGCTTGAGATCTGGGCAGAGCTTCGCTTCTTGAACTAAAAAGGAGGAATTCAGCACGGGATGGTGTGCTGAACCCGAGGATTTGGGTGCTTGAGGCTTTTGTGAGTGAGGATTTGTGTATTGTAAATTGTGTGTGAAAAAAATGATCTTCGAGGTTGGGTATAGGGGTGTATATATACTAAAAACCTCGGAGAGAAATTAGGAAACCGGGGTATAAAAAACAGGCCTAGGAACCGCATAGCCTTATGCGGTTGATCGGGCAAACCGCATAGGCTTATGCGGTTGCACCCCAAACCGCATAAGGTCATGCGGTTTGTGGAGTGTGGTTTAAATTTCTTTCAGTTTAGGTTGCAGATAAAATCTTTGAAAGATACTGATATAATTTCGTGCGTGTGTGCCAAGAAAAGAGTGTGATATTTCGAGATATTTTATGATGTGCAGGCCTTGGAGTGCGGGCCAAAGGCTTGGGTTTGGGCTCGGTTTGGGCGAGACCCGAAAAATGAAAAGGGTGTATTTGCATAGATTTGTGAGATAAGCTAAGACGTGAGGTTGTATTTTGTGTAAGAGGATGCTAAATAGCGGTTTTAGCTACCGGGCCTAAATTTAGGAATTTAGGAATGCTGAATTAGACCTTGTTAATGTAAAAGGGCCAATTGTAGTGCAAATGCGAAGCTCATGCCAAATGAAGCAGGACGAGGACCAAGCTAGACTCCAAATGGACAAAATGAACGTTATTTAAATGCGATGTGATGCGACCTAAATCATTTTAACATTTCAAAACGACTCAAAATGAATTCGACATTAGTTAGAACCGTTTAAGTCAGCGTTAAACATGCGTAATAAAAGTCCGTGTTACATCACAGGGTTTTTGTTGGGAGGGTACGGATATGGGTATCCACAAGGGGCACCCGCAAGACTACACACGTCTTAGGTGTGTATTCAAGACGGGCCCTAGAGCGTTCGAGTTTGACTGGTTACGATCGTTTGTACGGATGCCGTACTTATAATCGTGGAGGGGTGAGAGAACAGTGTGTCCAGAGTTACCTCGCTTAGGAAGCGGGAGTTACTAGGGGCCGTTCCTCAAAGGGTGTGGTTTGAATCAGGAGGATTCGACTCAACGTATTTTTGCCCAAATATCGAAAGCGTAAATGTTTTCAAAGTTTCAAGCTTCACTTCTTTATGATTTTAAAATAAAAGAAAAACTAGTTTTTCAAAAATAATAAAAATCATGCTCGTCCCAGTAGTCGCCACGGTGAAGGTAAGGAAAGAGACTGCTCGGCGCCTGTTGCGCCAGTCTCGCCGTCTTGAAATCGGGAAGCGGAATCTGCCTCGCGAGGAAAAAGTCACGAGTTTTGAGAAAATGGGGGAGATCATTGCATGAATTTGTGACCAAAAAAGAAAAGTAGAAAATCCTTTTTGAAAATGTGTTTTCGGAGTCGCCACCAAATATTAAAGGAATTTGGAACCTATTCAACGCGTCTTGAAATACAAGACACGAGTGTCTCAGATTTCAAGATGCGTCGATATCTATCAATCTGAGGTTTGAAACCAGAGAAGGGGTTCGGAGTGAGGTTACTTTTCAAAAGTTTTGACAAAAATGTGTTTTGAAAACTGAAATCAAAAAGCCTACGTAAAAGTAGTCTCTACTAATTTGAAAACATTTAGTTAATTTCGATATTTGGGCTAAAATGACGCTACGTACAAGTGCGAATATATATGACTCGATGAGAATGCATAAATAATGTAAATCGTCAAAATCATGATTTTTCTATGGGAAATGTACGTTAAGTAATAATTTATTGACTAAACTATTACCATAAACGTTATTTTCCGACCTCATATTTGACTCTTTAAGAATTTGTGAAAACCCTCAGTTTTGACATGCTAAAAAGACTCTATGAAACGGTACAATTTAGTGTTGGATCCGTGATTCTAGTCGTTATTTAATGCATGAATGAGGACTTGCATAATTATAAAAGTGACGTCGGTTTGCTTTAGTGATAATGAGTCGTTTATTTATGCGATATTGGCGGGGTTTAGACGGATTATGAATCCGAATTACTACAACCGTATTACGAATACGGCTTCGCTAATGCCAATATCGGGTTGGGGTTAATGTAACCCATTTGTCCGAGTCTCAAACGTCCCAAACGTAGGTAAAATGTTTACCTTTCGAAAAATGGAAAGACAATATTTTGAGTGGATTTTGTGAGTAGAGTATGTGTTTTTTTTTTAAAAACCGAGTGTTTTGAAATGGATGAAGTGGGTTGGTATTTATAGAGGTTGGCTGGTTTTTTGTGGGTGCACAAAACTAAATCGCCTGTGTACAGGCGTTTTTAATTTTGTTTGGGTTGGATTTTTTTTAAATAAAAATCAAAAAGGCGACTGTTACAAAACAAAAACATAATCGCCTGTTGACAGGCGTTTAACTTTTTAATCGCCATTAACCCATTGGCGATTGTATTTTTTTTTGTTTTGGTGAAATTTGTTTTTATCTGTAATTTGGTTTTTAGTTGTGTGATTAGGTGATGATTATGTTTTATTTGGATATTTTGGGCCAAATTGGTTTTAGCTCAATTTTGGTTTCGTGTTTCGGTTTTTGTCGTGTTTTTCGGTTTTGGCTCGAAATAAAATAATATTAAAGTATATTATTTTACGGTTTTGTAGAGTCTAGTTTTGTGAAAATGTGACACGGGACGCACTTTGGCCCGTTTTGAGTGTTGTGTTAGTGTGCGTTTTGGGTCGTTTTAGTGAGTTTTGGGCCGTTTTGTAGCTAGTTGAAATTTGTTTTTGTGGGCAGGCAATAAGACGTTCCTGTTTCGTGCTCGTGTTGTGCTTATAATGACTAAGAGTGACATTCATTTTTATGATTATGCAAGTCCAAATTAATACGCTAAAAATGACTAATACGTTTTAGACACTTTTGTACCGTTTCGACTCTTTTAAAAGCATGAATGGAAGTCCTTTTCATCATCGGGTTTGTTTTTGGGGGGTACGGATACGGGTATCTACAGACTGAATGTCACATTTTAATGATAAATAACTTATTATAATTTGTAACCCTTTTTTTAAGAATTTGTCATGGATTTAAATGGTAGGGAAAGTATGTGTACTAAACAACATATAAAAGTCACGCATGAAACGAGCGACAATTTTTTATATTTGCTTTTTGCTACCATTCATTATAAAATTAATGGAGCTAATAATAATTGAGGCCGCAAAATCACGTGAACCAATCAAAATTTGTCACGCGGATAATGAAACCGATAAAAATTTAGTCTATTTGGATTTAACGGACAATTTTTTGGGTTTAATGTGCTCCCTCTGTCTTTCTCTTACAAAAAAAACTCAAGCTGTAAACAAATCAATGGAACGGAGAGAGTACAAAATTTAGTTTGTAAAGGTGATTTTTGGTCCTTACATGTTATTTTTCAAATACTTGATTGAAACGATATCACAATAAAGTATTGTAAGTCCTCTTACATGTGGCGATTATTTTTAAACTCTTTACTTTTTTCCTTTACTTATTTTTTATTTATTTATTTATTCTAAGTCTTACTCTAATTTAGTGTAAGACAGTATTATATACGACCTACTCTATTTTCTAAATACTGGTGTGAGACGGTCTAAGATAACAATTTGTGTTATTATTATTATTTTTATTGTTATTGTGATTGTTATTGTTATTGTTGTTGTTGGTTGTTACTACTTCTATTATGATTACCATTATTAGTACTAATCTTTATCTCGGTTTAAGACAAAATAACATTCTAAACTCGACTTAAAAATATGTAAGACCCAATGTAAATATTTAACTGACTTTAATTAATGTGTGAAGAATCCCTTATTTTATTTCCACATGTAAGTCTCACATCGGTTGTGGATATGAGAATTGTTCACCTGATAAAATCTACGGGCTACTCCTCCTATTGTCAATTGGTTTTAGGATGAAACCCTTTCGCCCTATGAGGTGGATTTTTCTCTTTACCACTTATGGGTGTGGCCCGGGCCCGTCTCTGTGTTTCACATGGTATTAGAGCCCATGGTTTTATCTTGGGTCTCTTGATTAGAAACCGGGCCATTTTTGCTGCCAGATTTATATGGGTTACACGTTATCTTGTGTTTGTTAAAAATCATTCGTCCGGCTCGGCTTTGTTTGCCATGGAGACGAATCTCACATGGTGTTGAGAACAAGGTATAAAGAGAGCATTAATGGGAACTACGTGTGTGAGGAGTGTGGAAATAAAATAAGGGATTCTTCACACATTAATTAAAGTCAATTAAATATTTACATTGGGTCCCTTATTATATTCCCACATGTAAGTCTCACATCGGTTGTGGACGTGAGAATTGTTCACCTTATAAACTCTAAGAATTACTCTTCCTATGAGTATGGCCCAAACACGTCTCTGTGTTTCACACAAAGTACTGAAAATATTTGGTATTACAGTAACAAGTAGCATCATAACTAAAATTGTTTAACTTATGTCCCTTCTCTTGTAATGTTTTAACCTTAACTATAGATTATAGATAGATAATCGCTGAACCATCCAAATTAAATCATAAATGATTCGACCATTTTTAGTCCATTATCCTCAAGAATCCTTGATCCCAGGAAATGATTCAAGAAATTTTTCGAATATAGAATCACACTCCATTTAGAACAAAATACCCAATAATGATAATGGGATATTTTATATGATACCCCTCAGTTTTTTTACTTTCTACATGGTACCCCTACTTTTTCAAAAGCATACATGGTACCCCTAAATATTGTCATTATTGGTAAGTATACCCCCGAACTTTGTCTTCAGAAAATTCTCGCATCTAAGATAAATATTGAGCCTAATAGAGTCTCTCGGTCATGAGTAAGCAAGTAAAACCAAGCTTCGTTATGCTTCCAAGTAATCATTTAACGCTTAAAATTGAGTTTAATTTTCTGAAAACATAATTCGGGGGTATACTTACGGATAATGACAACATTTAGGGGTACCATGTATGTTTTTGAAAAAGTAGGGATACCATGTAGAATGTCAAAAAACTGAGGGGTACCATATAGAATATCCCAATAATAATTGAAATCTAAATTAAAGAAAAACATACGTAATTCAAATATAAAAGGACACAAGTCATGACTTAAATGCAACTCGATTAACCAAGCTTCAAATCAAGGCCAAGTGAGAATGATGGTGCTCAACGAGCTTGCGTGGAGACATGATTAGGTTCGCCGACGACAAGTGCGGTGGTGGAGGAAGCGATTGCCGCCGGCGAGCATTACGGTACTTTGGAAAGGGTAGTTGCTTTAGGAGGTTTTTTTTTTTTTAACTCGAGATCGTTTCTAATCAAGGAATTTATTTTTATTTTAATTTTTTTTTTCTTTTTTTTAGTCATAGTAATTTGCTGGGTAAAATATATTTAGGTTCTATTAGATTAAGGCTCTGTTCGAGAGAAATACCTGAAAAGGTAGCTGAAAGATAAAAAGTTAGCTGATGAAAATATAACTGAAATTAAAAATCTAGCTAAATAGGTAATTGAATTTGTAGCTAAAAATAACAGATTGATAAGCTAGCTGAAACTAATTATATTGTTTGGTAAAACAATCTGAAATAATAATTGAAATAAAGTAAATAACATAAAAGGACATGATTATTGTTTTATGGATAAATTTACAAAAATAGAATAGTAAACAAACTTATAATCAGCTACCTTATTTTTTATGGAAAAATTTATAAGGGTATAATAGTAAACAAACTTATAAAAGGACATGATAATTATATAAATCTATAAGGGTATAATAGTAAATAAACTTTGACATAATGTAATGTCTGCGAGGAGGACTTAGCAAGAACTTTGATATAATGTAACTCTTGGATTTGGATATGATATATGTGGATCCTTTTCCAAAAATTGTAAATAAACTTATAATTAGCGAGCATATTTTTTAATAAGCTACTTGAAATAGTTTTTTTTTTATTTCAACTAAGCTAGCTGAAATTTTTTCCTAATTGCCCTTATTAAACACTTTCCGATAAAATAGGTAGCTAAAATTTTGGTCAAACCAGGTAGCTGCTGGTCAAATAAGTTACTCCGTAGTTTATTTCATTATTTGTGCAACCAAATAGGGGCTAACTATTTTTATATCATTTAAAGTCAATGAAACAGATTTTGTACTGTATAAATTATAGATCGTGGTGAGTTGAATCAATTTGCTTTGATTTTTGGGGCTGAATTTTACGTTAACCTTATAATCATAATAAAATGACTGACCGGAAATTTTTTTGTGATTTCTACGAAATAATCATACTAATTATCATAGAGTTACTTGCAATAAATATTATAATAATAATATATAGCATCTTTTAAAAGCAATAAATACTACGATTACTTGCAATAAATATTATACTCAGCTCCAATGAAATAATAATAATAATAATAATAATAATAATAATAATAATAATAATAATAATAATAATAATAATAATCATAATAATATAGCATCAGAGTAAGTATTATAGAGGACCGTCTAACAGTTGCATATTGTTAGACGGGCTCCTAAAACGAGGAGTAATAAATAAAAAAATGGAATCCCTCAACTTGTTCCAACATTCAAAGCAGTCCCTACCTTTATTAATTGTGAAATGAAGTTCCTAGGAGTTTTATTGTCCCTAGGAAGTAGTTGTAGACCTTTTTAATTCTGAGACCAACTTTTATTTTTTTTTTCCCTCAAACTTTATCCTCTCTCTACAACTTCCTTCCTCTTTCTCATTCATCCTTTTTTTTGTTTTCTCATCGTCAATTGCAAAGGCAGGTTGGATATTCCGCCATTGTTAATCTTTCGCTATTTTTTTTTTTTTTTTTTTTTCGAGTGACCATAATATTTAATTTTTGTGTACGTTATATTTTATTTGAAGGAATAATAAAATTGGTGAAGTGTTGAGTAAGGTATTTGTTCTGCCATTTTTTGTTTTTAATTTTGTATTTGTTTTATATTGAATGCAATTATGTTAAATGTGGTAACAAAAAGTAATCTTTACCTATTTGTAACAACCCGGTTTTTCGTGACTTAATTAAACTAAGGCGGAAAATTAATTAAGTCTAATACATGCCGGATGTTAATTAAATTACATTCAAATGGCATAGGATACAAATATATGTTACAATCTCTCAAAGAAAACAAATGAAACATCCCAATCGTCCCGATAATCCTGAGTCTCGAGAATTACCTGCTGTAGATACCCAAATCCGCACCTCCCGCCAAAAACCCAGTGATGTAACAATGGACTTTTATTGCATGCTTTTATGTTGACTTAAATGGTTCTAACTATGACGAATTCAAGTTAAATGTTTTTAAATGCAAATGAGGTTTCTTTATGGGTCATCACCTTTAGTGTCCTTAGGTCTAGAGTCTAGCTTGTCTCGAGTTCAGTCTGTCGGCGTCTGCACATCCCTTTTTCAAACACATAAAACACATCGATCCACCTAAATACCTAAATTTAGGCCTACCTGCTAAAACTAACCTTTAGCATTAGCAAATACCCAGGATAGTCCCACGGAATGTCCTATTTCACAAAATTACACAAAGTGCATCCTTTTTACATTTTCAGGGCTCGGGCCAGAACCAGCCCAAACCCATACCTGCCCGCATTCCAAGGATCGGGATTGACCAAGTCAAACCCTAAAACAAACCCTAGCAACCCCTAACTTAGAGCTCACGCAAGGTTATTTCGTATATCCTAAAAGATAATTTAGAAATATCACGGAATATATAGGATAACCTCCCTACCAATCGCAAGAGGCATTGCGATTGGTAGGGGCTATCGCAAGACTTCTTGCGATTGCCCCAGGCAGCCGCAAGAGGCCTTGCGGCTCCTACGTCCGGTTTTATCCCCTAGATTTCCTAAAATCTACCGAACTCTACACTATAAATACAACCCTTCGGTCATTCATTCAACACACAATTACACAATTTCAGAATACAATTCTCACCTCAAAACACTCTCAAAGCCTCACGCATAAACACCCTTAGAATTCCTCATTTTTCCTAGTGTTGAATTCCCCCCCCTTTGAAGCGAAGCGGCTAGGTTCCTAAACTTGAAGGCAGTAGTTTTCTTTACTTCTTAGACTAGCAAGGGCCTACATTAGGCTCACTTTGAGCTTTGATGCAAGTCTGCTTTTCATAAAGCGCCATGCACCTCGAATACACACCCTATTCGTAACACCTTTCCAAAGTCGCATAAACAATCGACCTCCTTAAAATAAATCAATGGCTAATTGAACTTTATTTTCTTTGCATGCATTTAGCAAATCCTCTTATTGCATCTAAATCACTTAAAATGAATTCGTCATTAAACTGAACTGTTTTCGTTAATAAGTTAAGCATGCTTAACTGAGGGTTTAAACAATCTCTTTTTGCATTCTTTCTACATTTATATCGCACTTGCGTGGCGTATTACTTAGGCTCATGTATCATTATTTGCATTGTTCTCAAGTCTAGTAGAGGCTATCTTTTGATAGGCTTTTCCAAAAGATCTTTCATAAAAACATTATTTTGGTTTATGCTTTAGAAAAGTACCCTCACCCGAATCCGAATCTGGTTTCACAATAACCTTAGACCGATAGGTGTCGGCGATGCCTTGAACTCTAAGGCGTGTCTTTGAGCATGAGGACACGGAGGCGGGTTCTAAATTTCCCTCATAATTTAGTGGCGGCTCCAAAAGCAGTTTTAAAAGGTTTTTGTACTTAATCTTTTTAACTTTACGGCCTTAGCAAGGCGTCGAGTGGTTCCATGGTGCGATCCCTAATTTTCTGGGTTGGCGACTCCGCTGGGGATAGGTTTTATTTTTAAAACTAAAACTAGCTTTTTCCTTTTAAAAATAAAAATGAGACTTGAACGACTTGAGAACAATCAACATACATGAGCTAAGCATATCCGTTTAGAGTCGAATCTAGACGGATTCACACACCAATACCTTGAGAGGTGGTTCCAAAGCCTTGAGGCTTGTCCATTCGATAAAGCACGTTACGGACTAACCTTCCTCTCACCCTCCACTGACTTGTGTAGCTGATTTGACCGCCCAGGGCTTCCTTCAGATCCTACATGTTATACTATGTAGGCGAAGGGCCAAAAGCACACACAAAGCGTACTCAAATCGGTTGGAGGCGTCTGAGACTGACAAGCGACCAAGAGTCATACGTACGAATGCGAGGCTATACCATATAGTCTTTTTCAAAATTCATGTGCATATTTTCGAAAATTCGCCTTAAAAGTTTTCAAAAATAACCAACCTAACAAACTAACAAACTAACACTTTTCAAACAAAATAATCGCAAGTTTTAAAATAAACACTTTTCAAACTTAGTTTACAAAATTAGCAAAACCCGAGTCAAGGTTTCCAACCTCGATTCATGATTTCTTCCTTTGAGCCTCACGGCCCAAATCCCTTTTAACATCTTCGACTTGGCTAGTTCAAGTCGATTCCTTTACGCATCCATCGCTAACCCATGACAACATATCGTCACTCGGGTTAGGCGGATCGCAACAAACTCACACAACATCGAGATGAGCTGCGCGCACGCATTCTCATCTCAAAACACTCTAGCTTGTCTTTCAAAACTTCCTTCTTTTAAAAAAAAAGAGTCCTTTTCAAAATGAAATGAGCTAAAAGCGAACATGTAAATGAGCGTGTCGGTCAGTCTGTCATATAGGCGATGCATCTCATGCACATGTAGGAGAACCTCAATGGATACCGTCGCACTAAGAACCGAAGTTACCCTCCCTTACAAGAAACTTGAACCTCAAGCCGAAAAATGGCCGTGATCAAGATGTAACCGAGCTTCGTGAACAAGTCACCAAGCTAACCAACGACCTTGAGCAATACTCACCCATCACCAAACAGTCGATCGAATGGAACTGAAAATCAAGGACGAGGCGGATAGACACGCCAAGAAGCTCCAGGCTATGGAGGAACGTCTCGGTACCCCGGGAGGGTACTCCATACACAAAGAAAACGAGAACATCCCTCAAAATATAAGGGACCCACTACCAAGCAAGCTCGCCCTCAGTGATCTCCGATCTTTCAAGGTCATGAAAGCCCGATTACCCACATCGTGGCCTTCAAATCACAAATGGGAATAAAAGGAGTCGACCGGAACACCGCCATCATTGTTCCCACATTCCTCGCAGCCCATACCCAAGACACTGGTTCTACTTTCTAAACCCGAACGAGCAGTTTCCTCGTTTGAACAAATCACCGCTGAGTTCGATCATCAATACAAGGACAACGACGACACCCAGGTCTCCATCCGCACTTAGAGGTCCTATCACAAAAAGACAACGAAGGATTCACCGAGTACCTTACTAGGTGGAAGAAACTTCGGTGCACAAATCCCAAATCGTCCGAGAGAAGACGAACTTGTGCCGAAATTTGTCAACAACTTGCGACCCGTGTACCAATTCTACATGCGGTATAGCAACATACAAACCTTCAAGCAACTTACTAAGGTCGGCACCCAAATCGAAGACGACCTCAGAACTGGGACCATGGCCAAGTATACCGGTCATGCATATCAAGGAAGTTCATCTAAAACAACACGTACAACAAAGAGCGATTTACAACCGTGCCGTCGCCAACCTGGAGTCACTCGGCGATCCAGAATCATATGCAACCTTTACCCCTTCTCCCTTCAAGCCTAGGAGGAACTTTGATCAGCTTTACATGTCTTACACCAAGGCATTTAAAAGACTGGTCGACAAGAACTATCTACAACCCATCCGGCCTACCCCGAACCACACGAAGATAAGAAGCCTAAAGCGTGGGATTCAAACGCCATCGTGCATACCACAGGGGCAAAGGTCACGACACTGAGAATTGCTTCAAACTGAAGCACGCTATCCAAGACCTTATCGACCAGGGAAAGCTTGACAAGCCGACGGCCAATGGTAAGCCATCCAATAAAGACAACCCCTTGGCTAACCATGCAATCTTTGTGGGCTCCATACCCATCATTGATTGCTCTTACCTTATCACACCTACTGACAATCAGATCAACACCATCTCCCTCGACCAACCAATCATGGAAGCTAATGTCCAAAAAGACGATGAAAGTTTTACTACCTTCCTATCTAGATGGGAGGAACTCAACAAACACCTTGTGAGCATACTACACCCTGACGAGCTCGTACCTCACCTCGTCAAAGACCTACATCCGATATACCAGGTTTACATTCGGGATGCCAACATACGCAATTTTCAACATTTTGTTAACTTGGCTACACTAATCGAAGAAGGTTTGAACGCATCCGGACAAATCAATGGAGTTTGGTATTCTAGCAGCGAGAGCGAAGGCGAATGGCCGCCACCTAACAAGGCCATGGCCCAAATCAATAACACCAGCAATTCTTCCTCCTCTAAAAAGGGCAGAAACAAGAAAGGGAAGAAGAAAGGCAACAAACCTCAAACCAAAATTAACGCCATTCAACCCGAGACCAAAGATGAAGTTTCACACCTTACCCGCTCCGGGAGACCCTATCAAAATATCTTCACGGATGCTCACGCCAAAGAAGCCGCCGCCCCCGACAAGGGCAAAACCATAGCCCAGGAGGGCGTTCCTCCGAAGATGCACCTACTACCCCAAAGGATACTACCACCAAACACGAGCGAGACGCTTGTAAGCAACTGCTCGCACCAAAGCCGACATCTCAATCGGGCCCTTCTACGAGACTCGCCGATCACGGAAAAGCATTCATCCGTGCGCTACAAATAGCGAGTGCGGATGCAGACATCTCACCGACCAAATGGTCACCACGTCCACGAGATTGGCTTGCGGAGCCATCACCTTCTCCAATAATGAGTTCCCAACATTTGGCGCTAACCACAACTTGGCCTGTACATTAGCGCCGAATGCGTAAGACGAACTTTACCGTAACCTTGATCGACAATGGGTCTGCAGTAAATGTTCTACCCTATCAACCGCCGTTGTCAGTAGCTTGACGACAAAGATTTTCAACCCAAAGAATGAAGGCGTGAAAGCCTTCGACGGAACCAAACGTAGCGTGAAAGGGACAATCTCCCTTCACGTACGCACAGGCCCTATAGAACGAGAGGTCGATTTTCAAGTAATCGACATGACACCATCCTACAATATGCTTCTGGGACGCCCATGGATTCACGCCGTCAGAGCCGTGACATCCACACTACACCAGAAGGTAAAGCTACCCCTCAACGACGAGGTCATAACCATCAACGCCTCCAATTTCCGTGCCCTTCTTGATTCGCCCAAGGAGCGTAACACCGCAGAAATCACAATTGAAGAAAATCAAGAACCCTGCGGTTTCGACTTTGAAATAGGTGCTATCACAACCACACCTATCCGAACCTACAAACCTTTTGAAACCAAAGACAACCATAGCCTTTGGCCCACCATGGGACTAGGCTACAAGCCAAAGGAAGGCGATTTCGAACAAATGACTAAGGAGGTTAGAAAGCGTAAATTTGCGCGCAAATTCAATCTCCCAAAATACTCATTCGACATGGGCAAGTACTTCACTTCAGGGGGAGAGTACAACGAAGACCACCACGCCAAATCTCAAGAACACTGTTTCGCCAATGACAGTGGACTGCCTTTCACCAACAAAACCAATGAAGACCTGGTCTCGTCCATTATCCGAGACCGCCGCTTCAATCCCGACGACCTCATCACTGATGTCGCCGAAAAAACCTTAAATGGTTGGTACAAGATTACCAAGTGGACCGACTCCCAAGGCCACAAATATCAGCTCGTCACGGGGGAAGGACCCCTCTTTGACAAAATAACCTCACAAAATGGTGAAGCCTCAAACAAGGATACTTGGCAATGACAACAATCAAGACGCCGAAGAGGAGGAAATTCTTTTAGGATCTAATTCTCTAGGTGTCGGGTCACCTGTCGACCCATCTTCTAGTTTTAGCTTAGACTTTTTATTTTCGGAGGCTAGCTCCAGCTCTTCTCCTAGTTTGTCAAACAATTCTTCTTTAATGAATAATACAGATAAGTTTGCTTACGTCTCGTCTCAAGCTAAAAACAAACAAATAAATAACAAACAACAAACAAAACTTAAGACAACACAACACATAAATCCATGCGATAAAAATGAACTAACAAACGAACAATCGTTACTTAAGTACATTGCAAACATCGTAAACAACCCAACACAAAACCCGATCATCGAGGATACCCTAACCATCAACATAGGAACCCCCGAAGAACCAAGGGAACTGCAACTAGGCGCCTCACTAAGTGAGGGAGAACGCGCCAACTTCACCCAGCTCTTAACCGAGTTCAAAGACGTCTTTGCATGGTCATATAAGGACATGCGGCATCGATCGAGGAGCATAGCCGAACACCACATCCCCATCAAACCCGGTTTCAAACCCATCAAACAAAAACTAAGGAGACTACGACCCGAATGGTCTCTTATGATCAAGGAAGAAATCGAGAAGCAATTACAAGCCGGCTTCATTCAAGTCGTCGAGTACTCGGATTGGGTCTCAAATATGGTCCCAGTATTGAAGAAAAACGGCAAGATACGAGTATGTGTTGACTTCCGTGATCTAAACAAGGCAAGCCCAAAGGACGACTTCCCGCTGCCGCACGTAGACGTCCTAGTAGACAACACCGCTGACCATGCCCTTCTATCCTTTATGGACGGGTATGCAGGATACAACCAAATCAAGATGGCCCGTGAAGACATGGCCAAGACAACATTCATCACACCATGGGGGACGTATTGCTACACTGTCATGCCCTTTGGTCTAATCAACGCGGGTGCGACCTACCAACGCACCGCGACCACACTCCTACACGATATGATGCACAAGGAGGTCGAAGTATACGTAGACGACATGATCGTCAAATCCAAGGAAAGAGATGATCACATCACGAACCTCCGCAAATTCTTCACGCGACTCGCCCGATTACAAGATGCGCCTCGATCCCCAAAATGAACATTCGGAGTAAAATCCGGCAAACTACTAGGACACGTAGTAAGCCAAAGAGGTATCGAGGTCGACCCCTCGAAAATAAAAGCAATTATGGCAATGCAACCACCCAAGAACCTGGATGAAATTCGAAGCTTCCTGGGTCAAGTCCAATACATCTCTCGCTTCATAAGCAAACTAACCATGGTATGTGAACCAATCTTCAAGAAGCTGAAGAAAATCGACCACGTAGAATGGGACGAAGCATGTCAGAAAGCGTTTGATAAGGTTAAGGAGTTGTTATCCAACCCCCCAGTCCTACGACCGCAGGAGAACCTACCCTTGTCACTCTACCTCACAACAACGACAACCGCAATGGGCGCCATGCTAGCCCAAGAAGTCGATGGCGAAGAACATCCAATATACTACATCAGTAAGAAGTTTCTCGACTATGAAACTCGATACGCGCCCGTCGAGAAGAGTTGCTTAGCATTAGTATGGGCATCCAAAAAGCTCCGTCACTATATGCTAGCACATCAAACAAAGGTCTACTCAAAAATGGACCCCATCAAGTACCTCTTGAGAAACCGATTGCGAATGGACGCATGGCACGATGGACCCTACTTCTAGCCGAGTTTGATATTGTCTACGTTCCCCTCAAAGCTATCAAAGGACGGGCAGTCTCAGACTTCCTCGCCGACCACGCAATCGACGAAGAAACCATCACCGACACCACCTCATTTCCCGATGAAGGAATTTACAACATCAACGACGAACAATGGGAAATGTACTTCGACGGTTCATCAAACTACCGAGGCTGTGGAATAGGAATACTACTTATTTCCCGAGCGGTGAACATACACCCCTATCCATCAAATTAGACTTTGATGTAACAAACAACGCCCGCGGAATATGAGGCATGCACACTTGCAGACTCTGAGCGCTCATACTAAACGCAAGGAACCTCTGGCGTGTCGCGAGATTCCTCGCTAATCATCAACCAAGTGTCCGGAGCAGGGAAGATACTTAACGAAAACCTCGCACTATACCAGAGCAAGATTCAAGGACTCATCGCCAAATTCCACCGCGTAGAGTTTTTGCACCTACCTCGCGAGGAAAACCAATTCGCAGACGCCTTATCAAAACTAGCGTCACTACTAAACATCCCCCCGGGAATACAAACCATTCCCATCGTCGTAGAACGGCAAAGTTGAACCCGCCTACATCTGCGACATCAAGCCGAGGAAGAACAAACCAACCTTGGTACCAAGCAATAATCAACTTCAAGCGAGGCGGAGAATATCCGCCAAATACCGACAACGCGGCAAAAGAGCTCTCCGGCTCCTAGCATCACAATTAAATCGAGCGGATAAGCTACTCAAGAAAACGCCCCAGGTACATTACTCACGTGCGTTCATCACAACAAAGGAAGAGAAATAATATCCCAAGTTCATGACGGTGAATGCGGACCGCGCATGAACGCTCGAGCCTTATGTAAACAAATACTTAGGCTAGGATGGTATTGGACCACCATGGAAGCCGATTGCAAAATATGTCAAGCATTGCCACAATCAAATCTTCGCAAACGTGCAACACGTACCCTTCACCTTTATCTGACCTCGCCCGCCATGGCCATTTTCCACATGGGAATAGACGTCATAGGCAAAGTACACCGGTTGGAAGCAGAGGACACCGCTTCATCCTCGTGGCCATCGACTATTTCACAAAATGGGTCGGCCGCGTCATACCGTAAGTTAGAACCTGAGGAAGTTGCCCGCTTTATACAAAACAATATCATATGCGGATATGGCATACCTCGTGGTGATCGGCGACCAAGGCTCGCATTTCAGGAGAAGTTGAACCCATCCTCACCAAATACAATATCCAAGTACACAAATCATCACCATATCGACCCCCAAACCAGCGGGCGGTAGAAGGCTGCAAACAAAACCGCTGTCACCATCCTCAAAAAGATGATTGACACCGTCACGATTAGCCACACAAGATTCCCTTCGCCCATGGGGATACCGAACCACAATCGTACACCAGCGGGGATGACACCTACTTCCTAACATACGGCATGGAAGCCGTCTGACCGTAGAAATCGAAATGAAATCACTTCGGTCGATGGAAGCGAACATACCGAGCGAGAATGGGCAAGGAACGATACTGGCGACTCGTTCTTACAGGCGAAAGCGCTTACACTCGCTAAGCAGATTCGCATGTATCAATCAAGGCTACAACGCAGCATACAACAAACGGGTCGACCACGCAATGTTAAAGTGGGTGATCTGGGTCCTCAATCGATAAGGGCACCCTACCGGCCGACCCAGGGGAAATTCAAACCTAATTGGGCGGACCATACTTAGTCAAAGAAATCCTTCCAGGAGGAGCCGCGAGGCTAACCGATCTCGACGGCGAAGAATTCAACTTACCCACCAATCTCGACCAGCTTAAGAAATACTACCCTTAAGCCCCACACGACTTTGCAATGTATTTCAAATAAACAACGCACGGATGAACTACGCTTGGTTTGATTCCACGCACTGTGGATACGTAGGCAGTTTCGTAAGAGACTCAACCAAAACCACGAACTACGCCGGTTTGATTCTATGGAAAACATAGATACGTAGGCAGCTTCTCGAAGCGCAACCGACCTTCCCCGCACGCACGCCCAAAGCTTAAAAAGGTCAAGGGCAATGCACTTACAAAAGGACACGCTCAAAGCTTAAAAAAGTCAAGAGCACAGTTCACACAAAATGACACGCTCAAAGCTTTAAAAGGTCGAGAGCATAGTCAACACAAAAAAAAAAAAAAAAAAAAAACAAAAAAAAAATCAATCCAAAGCTTAAAAAGGTCAAGGATGAATAAAGTAAGCAAAGAGACGAGACAATAGGCAAACACTTTCTTTATTTAATCATTGATTTTGAAAATGTTTACATTTTAAGTGATGAGTTTAAAACTAGCCACCAAACTCACTTTATTCATTGAACAACTAAACACAAATTCTTTGAATAAAACATTTAAAGTCTAAATCTAAACGTTCTTCCTACGACGTTTTGGAGAATCTTCCTCATCCGCATCCTTTGAAGCATCCGCACGAACAACCACAGAAGCAATACTCCTCTCGAATCCTGGGGGCTCAACAGGGTTCTCTCCGGCTTCACCATCAACCTTCTCGCCCAGACGGTCTGACGGTCACCCTAGGTCCCGATCGCTCTCTAGTGGCCTAGATGAAGACGCTCTGCACTTGAACTCGCTAAGTCATTGTAGTCCCGTCTCCCTCGTACCACAGCGTGCCAATGACGGTCTTGGACCCGTCAGTTCGCGCCTCCGCATATTCTCCCTATCCCGAGGATCCAAGGAAATACACCACCTCCGATAGAAATCGAGACACGGTTGGTCTCGTAACCGGTGGTCGAGTCCAAGTCACCCGATCGGACCACCCTCGTACCCGAGCATCAACCATCCGGTTGTTGAACAACCGACTCGCATATCAAGTATCATGTCTTAGGAATAACTGCGCTAAGCGATCTGCCTCCTCAACCAGATGGGGTGAATCCATACACCTCGCTCGAACCCAGCGCAATATCCCGCGGTAGCGATCCGCCTCGGCGGTGCGTGATGTGTCGAATGGACCACCACGACACAGTCCACCTAATCGTCTCTCCCGAACAAACACTTGGAAGTAGTTCACCGACCGCTCAGAGGCCCCGATAAAGAGTACGAGTAGTCAAACCGCGTGAACATACACCTCGCCACCAGGTGGAGCAAGAACACGAAGGCGCTCCATCAACCAAATCTGCAGAATCCTAGCACATCCACGATACGGGCTCAGACGATTTGCATGACGGTCGTCCAAGCCTAAGATAGTCTCGGCCAAGATCAAAGCTGAAGGATCGTAACCCAGTTCCATCTCCTCCATGACCCGTGCATACCTAGCATGGCCATGCACACCATCTTCCATCGATCCTGCAGCGATCTGGGTGTAATAGGCAAAACCCCAAAGCTCTCCTCCTAGAACGAGCGGAAATGCCCACATCACTCAAGTTCATGTAACGCTCGCACAACCGTCGCATGTTCACCACACCTCCTTCGAACAAGCCATCAGCTTGAGCATTGGTCATCGAGAGATATTGTCTCAATCTCCCATTATAGCCGAATTCACTCCTAACCGCCGGGGAAGTGCGATTAGACCATCCTGCAATAGCCGAGAATTCCTCTAACAACGGACATATCTCACCTCCCGGGAACCTGAAGACATGCACCCTAGGATCCCAATAATCAAGACAAGCGTCAAGAAAATCCACCTCGACGCGCATCTGCCTAAAACCAATAAAGACACCCACTCCAGTCGAAGACAACGCCCTTTTCTCCGATTCACTAAGGGAAGACGTCCACCGCTTCAAAAGACCATCAAAATGGTCCATCCTTCAAAAATACAAAAATATTCCTAAAAATACTAAGCTATTTAAGAGAATACAAAATAAGCAAAGAAAAGAGATGAGATTGAATGAGGATTATGCCTCGTACCTCCCTCTTTATATAGGAAACCGAAATCATGAATTAGGAAAATTCAATGATAAGGCCGTGATCCCAGTAGCAAGAAGGCTTGCGATTGGAAGTGCCAATCGCAAGAGCCCTTGCGATTCCTTCTACCAGCCGCAACAGGTGTTGCGACTCCTAGGGACGGCGTTATCCCTTAATTTCCGTATTTTCGACTTTCCTAATCCTAGCATGCATGTACTTACGACGTACCAACCTAATTGGGCTCCCCAATCCGAGCCCAAATTACAACCAATCAAACATGGGTCCATCAAAAATCATGATTGATCCGATCACAACACGCTTCATTTTAATAGTTCGTTCTAAAGCTCATCCCGAATTTTAAAAAATGAATGTTTTCAAACACATTTTCAACGAAACATTTTTCAAAGCAAAGTCTCCCACTCGGGAATCATTTTCAAATTTTTTCTAGCTACTAACCAAACAGGTACGAGAAGAAATAGAAAGTACGGACACAACTACAACCATCACAAGTTCAAGCTACAACAAGAGATGAAGCGACTAAGGATGACGACGACGAAGCTCCTCGTTCTCCGCCCTAAGACGAGCCACCTCCGCCCGGCTCTGACACAGCTCCGCTTTGTTACGCCTAAGCCATCCTCCAGCGATGGGCCGTTCGCCACAATTTCTTGTGGACATCCTTCGCAACCTGCACAAGACATTTTTTTTTTCCTTACTCCATTTTGCCTTAAATATACACTAATTTAAGCCAAACTACGGGGGTAAAATTGAAACCTATTGCAACTTACTCCATTTTGACTTAATTTAAGGTCCAATTAAGCCAAACTATGGGGGCTAAACCTCAAACTGACCCAGGTCCTCCATTTTGACTACAGTTTCTCTAAACTACAGTCAAACTCAGGGGGCTAAACACAAAAACTTGCCTACACTCTAAGTTTGCCCTTCGTTATTCATACCTCGGTCAAACTGGGGGCTAACATAGATATACAAATGGCAAACACATACCTTCTTCACCCTATCACCCCAACCCTCCATGCCAGCATCCGTGTTCACCACAGATACTCGAGCACGTGGAAGGTCTCCGTGTCCCAAAGATTGTCCCACCCCGCCGTCGTAGGGAAGTCTGGAGGTTGACACGCCAAGTCAGCGTCAGGCACCTACAACAAGAAACATATGAAATACAACAAAATTAGGGAAAATTTTTCACAAATTTTTACCCTACACAAAGGAGCAAGACATACCTCGATGGGTCCACTAGCCAACCTACCCCTCGCAAAATCCGCGTAATCCAGCTGATGAACAAGAAGAGTATCGGACTCTCACTCAAGATCACATTTGTCTCTGCTCGGCTCAAGACTCGCGTCTCGAAAAGAACCTTAGGTGGATCGAGAGGCACGACGGTCGGGATCCCTCGTCTGGATCGCCAGACGCCCACCTAAGTACCAAACATCCCCATACGGCGTAGCCAAGTACAACCGTTGGGAGTCACGCTCCCGAAAACGCTGCCATAACCCCTCAGGGACGCCTGTCTTTTCCACGGACGCGTGGCTGAATCAGAACCAAAAGAAGAAACACGTTAGACGCCATCTCAAGAAAAATCATTTAAATACATGCTATTTAGAAGGTTTCAACACATGCCTGACCACCTCTCAACTGGTTCAGTTGTTCCCGAACGAAGTCGTACGACCAGTCGTACCCAATACGGCTGCACGTACCCCATGTCAAGACCGCAGGGTATCTCTTCTCCATCGTAATTGCCCCTTCGGGCAGAAAGAAAGGGAAATGACTATAAATCCAGCACTACACAAGAAGACATAAACGAAGTTAGCTCAAATAAACAACATTTTGGGCAAGCCGAACAGAAGACGAAGAACAACATACCTCCAACAACAAGCCAGGAGATACGATGGGAATCCTAGTTCCCCCATCCATCTTCCGTGGCCTCACAGCATCCATGCAGAAACGGATGCACAAGCCCAAGGCTGGGGATACCCGATAAATGCGCCCGATCGCACTCGATCACGAAGACACATCAACACCGAGGTAGCAGCCCTCTCGCCCTTCTCGCCAAAGTAGACAGAGCTAACAAACCACCAAAGCCACATACGAGCATTCTGCTCGTCACTCCAAGATCCAGGCCCATGTTGAGTCTTCCCCTCGAAGTACTCCATGATATAGCTCGTCTTCACAGAGTTAGGTGCTTTTCCTTGATACGGCACCTCTAAACCAGCACCCACAGCATCAAGCACCGCCTTATCATCGATAGGTGGCGCAAAAGCAAAGTCCATATCACGGTCACCGAGGGTAGACCCGTGATGATAGCATACGAAGACAAGGTAATACGCCTCGAACCGGCAAATGGAACGTCGTGGTCGTTTCCCAATACCGGTCAAGGAACGCCCGGATTACCCACAAGTTCGCCGTAGTCCGATTATCCACGATCCGGATCCAGTGATTAACCAACGGACCCAGTACACCTATCAATCAACTCCTGCGCCTAGGAGTCAAGACATTCTTATACGCCCAAACAATGCGTAATGCCCGAAACGTTCTCATATATCCTATCTCAAGCCCGGTAAGAGCCCTATGAGACAAGTGACGCTCACGGCCCGCCAACAGGTGTGGCCGTCCCATTTCTTCGCCCAGGGCGGTCAACACGCGGACCATGACTAGCACGACCACAGCACGAGACCACGAAGCTGCGAAGACTCACCCTCCTCCATGGCCTCTACCTCTCTCTCTCCTCCTCACCTATAGCACCCACGATGACCACGAACACCCATGCCACGTCCACGGCCCCTCGGGTCGGGCTTCGACAACCCCAGGAGAAGGATCCCTCGCACTAAAAGCACGACGCAAATTTGTACCACCAGGAGTAGTAGGTCCCTCATCCCTAGAACCCGTACTCCGGCGAGACTGAGATCTCGTAGAAGGTCCAGACCAATCACCTGTAAAAGACAAACATTCACAAGACGCAAGACGAAGACGAAGAAAGCAACGATTCTACAAGAACACCCTATACGGAGCCCTTCTTGGCTTAATTCACAATTTGGCCAAAAGCCGCTCTATACCCCTAAAAATTTCAACTTGACGGTTTCTATGGATTATATTAACCTTCAATTACGCCCCAGAACAATCAATTGCATTTTGGACTTGTCAGTCAAAAACCCCTAATTTTGACCTAAGTTCTCCGTTTTAATCAACCTTAAACCTCAATTTAAGGGATGATTATTAACATTTTTCAAAAACCGACGCCATACACATACTATACTAGCCAAGGGGAACCTATGGCGAAGTTTAATTGCAATTCTGAGACCGAAAATCCGGGTCCGATTTTTGGGTCGGGACCATTTCATACGAAATTGGTCTAAAAACGTTCCAAACAACGAGTACTTCACACATACATTCAAGAATAGCATCATACAAGGGAATGGTATAGTTCTCTAGTAATCAAGCGGCGAATTTCAAAACTAAAGGACGATTTTTCACCAAAAACGTCTTTTCTACATTTCAAGAACAATCTAGCAATTTACAACATCAAAATGCATAAAAACAAGTAAGATGGAGTGTTACCTTGATCCATTTTGAAGTAAAGCAAGAAAAACGAGCGAAAACGGTCTTGAAATCGCAAGGAAACGGTTTTAAGAGAAGGAGTCGAAAATGGTGAAATGAGTTTAGAACTTCGGTTTTTCCGTGTTTTATAAGGAGAAAGAGCCCAAGACCCTAATCGCAAGGGCGCCTTGCGATTTAGGGGAAGAGCCGCAAGGGCGCTTGCGATTCCAGCTTTGGGCATTTTCGTGTTTTTCCTATTTTCAGGCCTGATTTGGACTTCTAGTCTATGAATAGGCCTTTTAGACACTTTCTCACGTTACGTCGCTCGGTTAAGGCGTCACCTAAAGTCCGCCACACTCTTAGACGAGTTGAAACACTATACACAACCTTTGCGTAAACACTAAACACGAGCATTTTCCTCGGACGATAATTCCCGGCGGACATAAGCACTCTTTGGCGAGGTGAGCACAACCACGAGCACTAGCACGAAGCATGAAGCACATACGCTCTTTTACGAGACCAAGCACGCGCGCTCTTTTACGAGACAAGCAACAGCAATAACACGCAAAGGTATTTAGCAAGCACAGGAAGGCATTCCCCGTACAGGTATGCAAGGACCGTCATGTCCCTAAACATGTTTGTCCCTCCCCGGATAAGCCCGGTTCGGAGTCCTAGTCTCACCCATGGACACATACTCCGTGCCGCTGATGATATCGAGACTGTAACGGTCCGGATGTTGTCGTGTAGTTTGACTTTCGCTTTAGTCCTGAAGCTCACGCAAACTGGGGCTCTGTAGATACCCAAATCCGCACTCTCCGCCAAAACCCCAGTGATGTAACAATGGACTTTTATTGCATGCTTTTATGTTGACTTAAATGGTTCTAACTATGACGAATTCAAGTTAAATGTTTTTAAATGCAAATGAGGTTTCTTTATGGGTCATCACCTTTAGTGTCCTTAGGTCTAGAGTCTAGCTTGTCTCGAGTTCAGGTCCTAATCGGCATGCGCACATCCCTTTTTCAAACACATAAAACACATCGATCCACCTAAATACCTAAATTTAGGCCTACCTGCTAAAACTAACCTTTAGCATTAGCAAATACCCAGGATAGTCCCACGGAATGTCCTATTTCACAAAATTACACAAAGTGCATCCTTTTTACATTTTCAGGGCTCGGGCCCAGAACCGAGCCCAAACCCATACCTGGCCCGCATTCCAAGGATCAGGATTGACCAAGTCAAACCCTAAAACAAACCCTAGCAACCCCTAACTTAGAGCTCACGCAAGGTTATTTCGTATATCCTAAAAGATAATTTAGAAATATACGGAATATATAGGATAGAACCCTCCCTACCAATCGCAAGAGGCATTGCGATTGGTAGGGGCTATCGCAAGACTTCTTGCGATTGCCCCAGGCAGCCGCAAGAGGCCTTGCGGCTCCTACGTCCGGTTTTATCCCTAGATTTCCTAAAATCTACCGAACTCTACACTATAAATACAACCCTTCGGTCATTCATTCAACACACAATTACACAATTTCAGAATACAATTCTCACCTCAAAACACTCTCAAAGCCTCACGCATAAACACCCTTAGAATTCCTCATTTTTCCTAGTGTTGAATTTCCCCCCCTTTGAAGCGAAGCGCTGCCGGTTTCCTAAACTTGAAGACAGGTAGTTTTTCTTTACTTCTTAGACTAGCAAGGGCCTACATTAGGCTCACCCCGACTTTGGTACGCAAGTCTGCTTTTCATAAGGCGGCCATGCACCTCGAATACACACCCTATTCGTAACACCTTTCCAAAGTCGCATAAACAACTGACCTCCTTAAAATAAATCAATGGCTAATTGAACTTTATTTTACTGCATGCATTTAGCAAATCCTCTTATTGCATCTAAATCACTTAAAATGAATTCGTCATTAAACTGAACTGTTTTCGTTAATAAGTTAAGCATGCTTAACTGAGGGTTTAAACAATCTCTTTTTGCATTCTTTCTACATTTATATCGCACTTGTACGTAGCGTATTACTTAGGCTCATGTATCATTATTTGCATTGTTCTCAAGTCTAGTAGAGGCTATCTTTTGATAGGCTTTTCCAAAAGATCTTTCATAAAAACATTATTTTGATTTATGCTTTAGAAAAGTACCCTCACCCGAATCCGAATCTGGTTTCACAATAACCTTAGACGGATAGGTGTCGACGTGCCTTGAACTCTAAGACGTGTCTTTGAGCATGAGGACACGGAGGCGGGTTCTAAATTTCCCTCATAATTTAGTGGCGGCTCCAAAACAGTTTTAAAAGGTTTTTTGTACTTAATCTTTTTAACTTTACGGCCTTAGCAAGACGTCGAGTGGTTCCATGGTCTGATCCCGGTACCTACACCTGCAACGGAGACAAAAACACAAAATAGGAGGATCTCCCGCTCAGAGGCGGGAAGTGACTGTTCTAACCAACAACCTCTAAACCACAGTTTTGGTTTATTTAACCTATGATTAAAAGTAACTTGGCAAAGACTAAACGCGTATAACTCCAAAGCAATTGTGATATTTCGATAAAATTGGACAATTAGCATATAATATCAGTTCTCACATATAGATATTTAAATCTCATACAACATGATAAACGAAACTTAAAACATTTCAATTTATAGAACACAATATATAAACTTAATTATTATCTCAATTCATATAACATCGTAATATATATATAAAACTTAAATCATAGCAATCAAGATATATGCGTAAGTCGTAATCAATTCAATAAACATATAGTCGTGAACAATCATGCAATATCTCACGTAGCACGAGGGATTATAATGATTCAAATACGTGCATACAACAATTCTCATAGTGTATAACATTCCTCAACAATCATACTCAACAAGGCAATTTCAAACTCATAACAACGTCATTCAGGCAATAACCAATCAAAACAAGGAAATACATTCAACATGTGATAACAAATGAGTCTTCGTTAGTAAGGCGGAAGCATGCAGACATAATCCAAGCGCTTGATGGCCGGTAGGGCCAACATAACTTGGACGTGACTACCAGGCTTAAAGATATCTAAGGTAATAAGGATGATTCAATCCCTTGTCTAATGTATGCATACACTACCTATCGAGGATCATACTTATTCGCTATTCAAAAGGTATCACCGACGAAAAAGTTCGACTATCACCAGAGACGGGTACCCCCGGATGGGGCTGGCGTTTCCAATTACTATTCTATGGGCCCGCGGAAGTATCAAGTATGCCCCATCCCTGAGGTTGATACCACACGTCAAACAGCAATCTTAAGATCGTTGAATAGCCTTGGGCAACTCTGGGAGGGAGCCCAAGTCCCCATAGACAGCTACCTCGTTAACTTCGAATTTCAAGAGTCGCAACATGGCGAACAATCCAAGTATTTTATTCAAGTAGTTCATTTTCTCAAATTCTTATTTCCTCGTTTAATCGTAACAAGTGACAATTCTAAATATTAATAATATCGTCGAACTTTGTATAATGAAAATATTAATTCTAACAGTTCTTCAGATAAACGGAAACACATAGAAAAACTTAAATATTTATTTTGAGTCCGTTCGTAGATTTTAAATATTTTCACTATTCATTATTTTGTACGTATTTTTATACGTATGCGTATTTTTATACTTTGTACGTACTTTTGTACGTATGCGTATTTTTATACTTTGTACGTATTTTTATAGTTTATACTTCTACGTATTTTATACTTATACGTATTTTTATACTTGTACGTATTTTTATACTTGTACGTATTTTTATACTTTATACTTCTATGTATTTTTATTTTATATTTTAGTAATTAATAATTGTTCGATTAAGTATGATTTAGTTTCGTTTAGATTATAATTTAAGTATGTTTATGATTAGTGATACAAAGGTTTTTTTTTTTAAGTTTCGTGTTAAATTTTAAGCAACTTAAAATAGATTAGTCATTAGTGATATAAATAATTGAATTTCCTTATTATTCACTTTTAATCCTTACTCTTATTTGAATTGTAAAGTATCTAGCGATTTAGTAGTTATAACATTTATTTTAACTTAGAAATATTACTTAAACGATATTTGTCAAATTTTAGTATTCTTGATAAAATATAATATTGTGACAATTAGTAAAATTTCTTTTAGGTGAATGATAATTCGATGGTGGAATTTTATACGGAGTATATTTTCATATCTTATTAATATTTAATTATTTACTTTTCTTTCATTTCTTTAATTATTTAAACGTATTTATAAATACGTATGTTCTATACATTTAAATTTTATAAACACGACAACTATTTAAGAAGTCGTCGTCTTTAAAGTATATTTTAAATTTTAATGATAGTATTCAATTTTATAAGTTTTTCTAAAAGTAAATTTTTTTAGAAGTTAATTTTATTATAATAATAATTCCACTTACATATTAATTCTTTTTATGGTTTTTATAACTTAAATTTTCTACTAAGTCATTTTACTTTATCTTTTTATAGAATTATCATTTTAACACCTTATCTTTTTGTTAAACATATTTATAATACAAATTTCTAACTTTATTCAATAAAAGCTTTACTTAGGTTTATTTTATATTTCGAAGTACTTTATTTCTTTTTATTATTTTAACTAAATACTTATTTAGTATATTTTAAGTTCATTGTAAATTTTAGAGTTTTAACAAAGTAATCTTTATAGTAATTGTGAGATATGACTTTTTATATAATTATTTATTTTAGAAACTTTAATATAAGTAATTTAATTTATATTTTTACTTTTAGTATGATTTAATATTAATTTAAACTTAATATTCTTTTAACTTAATTCTTTATTTTTAGTTATATTTCGATTTAACATTTTAGTGACGATAGATAAGTTATATTAATTTAATTTATTTACTTAAGTTATTTAATAATATTTTAAGTTTTATTTTATACTTGTGATACATAAACTTTATATATTTTAATTTACACATAACAAATAATTTTAACACGATAATATTACATATAATTCAACAATAATTCACAACACATTTTCACCCAAAATATAATTTCACAAAATCATATAAATATCATATTTCACAATTCAATTCAACATTATATTATAACTAAAATTAACACCCAATTTCATACTATAGCGAATCATACAAAGTTATCAAATTAAACTGAAACGGGACTCATACGTGTCTAATGCATACTAGCTCACTTTGAATCACAAAATTAAATTAAAACCAAAGTGTTAAAATTAGAGATTTTAGAGAAATAATCGAGTCACCTAAATTTGGCACACGAACTGAGGCCTCCAAATAAACCCGATTTAAATGATTTCCAAGGCACGACAATTCTGGTCCGACCCAACTCGAAAGTGACAGCGACATTTCACCCACAAAAGACGGGAAAAATGAGAAGTGATACAAACGCAAGTCAATAATTAATTAATCGACGAAATAAAATAGAATTAGGATGAACTAAAATTGGGAAATTTTAATAGAATGAGGCTCACCCAAAAAAATGAAGAAGGACGGTGGTGAGCAGGGGAAGAAAGACCACGGCAGACGAGTAGGGAAGAAGCGAGGCGGCAAGCTCGCGCCGAGACCGTCCTCGGCAAATGAACAGAACACGCAGGTGAGAGGTGAAGTGAATTAGAGTCGGCGAAATTAAATGTCGATAATTCAATGGATAAAAACGATTTAATCGACGACACTTACCGACGATAAGAATACGACGGCAAGCATATCTAGGCCCGTGAAGCGAGGCCGCGGTGGTGGTGGCACTGCGGTGGTGGTCGACCACCTCGAAATAGCAGGGCAGGGGAGGACGAAAAGCAGGGGAGAAGAGAAGGAGGCCCACGGTGGTGGTGTTGGCCGAGGAAGGAGGCGGCCTGAGGTGGTGAGACGGTGGTCACGGTGGTGTGGCTCACGGTGGGGCCGAGAACAGGGGAAAAGAGAAGGGGAGAGCAGGGCCGAGAACAGGGGAGAAAGAGAAGAGAAAAGGGCAGGGCCGAGAAGGGAGAGAAGGTGACGGTGGTGGCTGTGACGTCGGGGTGGTGGTGCACGGTGGTGACGGTGGCCTGGGCTGCTGTCATCGTCGGTGTTTGTTGTAGTTGTTGCCGTCGTTGTTGATTTGTTGGTTGTTGTTGTTGTTATCGTGTTTGCTGCTGTTGTTGTTTTGTTTTGTTTCATTTTATTATTATTATTATTATTGTCATTATTATTTGTTGTTGGTTTAATGGAGGGAATAGAAAAAGAAAATAAAGTGAGCAAGGAAGAAGAAGAAGTATGAGTGAGATGGAGGCTGTGAGTATATCAGTAAAACAAAGGGAGTTATAAGGGGAGGAGGTTAAAATTAGGTTAAAAACAAATATCTAAAATGAGGTGTATGTGTACCGACATGGGAGAGTATAATTGGCTCTGTTTGATTTTCTTTTGCTCCGTTTTATTTACTCTTATTTATAAAACTTAAATAATTTATAAAATATATTATGTTTTAAATTATTTGTTTTAAATTTTAATTTCATTATTCGTATTATAAAATTTATAGTTCGGAAATATAATTGTATAAAAGTTGTCAGATACAAATTGTATTACGGTCTCACATATTTTCAAACGGCCTGTTTATTTGTAAGATATATTTCTATAAAATTATATTTTATTCCATTAATAATAACTTTTAAGATGTAATGTAAATATATTAAGTTAAATAAAAGTAACTGAATCGAAGATTTTGTTTGACAAGTATTTTATAAATAAAAATATAATATAGGTTAATATAAAATCAAGAAAGTTTAATTAGAAATGTATTGGAGAAAGTTTATTTAATCGAAATTTTTCAGCCGCGTTTTTAAAGTAATTGAATAAAAGTTAAATTATATAAATTTTAATTTAAAAATTTTGTTAAAATAATTAATTAGTATTAATAAAAACACGGGGTGTTACACTATTAATGTAGATAAAAGTAAAAATTATGAAGAGAGGAGGATGAAGTTGAATTAGAAGAAAGTATAAGTGGAGGTGATGAAGATGGAGGTGATGATAAATGGGTTGATGAGATCTGAAAACGAAGAGACAAAGAAAGACGTGGTATGTATTTGGTGCATTTGGTTAAAATTGAGTGACCTAATTTGACTGAATCGTAACCTAAATTGTTGCAGTTGTAATATTATAGTCAAACGTTATTGTATATTAAATTATTAATTGTGGTATCTATATGTTCAATTCTGGTCACTACTTGTTAATTCGTGGTCACTTTTTTTAATCGTAAGGGCGTATAGTGTTACAGGATGAACTTTGTCCGAATTTGTTTATTTGTGGACACTGTTTGTTAATTTGTTGTCACTATTTGTTTATTTCTGGTTATTAATTGGTAGTCATCTAGGCGTACAAAATTTTATGGTAATTGTACTCTCTATATGTTAAATTCTGGTCACTTTTGCTAATTTGTGGTCGTTTTTGTTAATCATATAATTTAAGATAAAAAGTTATCACTTAAACTGTTACGGTGACTACTTTAATACTTATTGTTTTGACGATTGTTTTTAAACTTTTATTAAGGGAGAGTAAAATCTATTTTGTGACCATGGTGCAGGTTGTTATCATTGTCGTGGGTTATGAAGAAGATGACGATACTTTTACAAGGAAAAAAAAAAAAAATACTTGGATAGTGTTAGAACATGCAAGCATGCAAGATTGTTATTAGGAAAGCCGTCATTATATAACATTAGTCTAACAAATGTCATTTACACTACTACAAAATTAGGCTATTGCAACACCACAAATATGTTGCAAAATGGCTTATAAATGTTGCCTTATACATTACGCAACACTTTTAAATGTGCTGCTTAAAACTCCGTTACAATAGGTTAATGCAACATTTAATGCAACAATTCTAGACTAAAAGCAACACTTTGTAAAAGTGTTGCATGTGTTTTTAGTATGAAACACTTTTTTCTTGCAACACTTAGATAAGGAGTTGCAACACTTTCAAAAAATAAAAGCAATGTGTCCTATGGGATTCGAACCCTGCACCTCTATGTTATCAATTGACTACCCTCACCAACTACACCACCCAAATTTCATTATTTAAATATAGCGTTGTTTTAATTTATTTAAATTTTACTATGAAAGTAAGGCGACATTTTAGTATAATTGTAATTTAGTTTTTTAATATAAGAGATCGGTTGGGATTTGAGACGTTTTCTTTAATAGTGGAAAACGCTTACGCAATTTAACCGTTCTTTATTTGTTTAACTAATTCCCTTTTTTTGTAATAGTGCATTTTAGGGGATTGACTTCTTTGATTAAGAGACTATCTATAATATATAATACTTAATTGGTCTCTTTGTTATTATATAAGACACCATTTTGGGATAATGGATTTCTTTGATAAAGAGACCATCTGTAATACTTAATCGGTTATTTATCAATTTAACCGTTCTTTATTTGTTTAACTAATTCCCTTTTTTTCTAATAGTGCATTTTGGGTGATTGACTTCTTTGATTAAGAGACTATCTATAATATATAATACTTAATTGGTCTCTTTGTTATTATATAAGACACCATTTATTTGGGATAATGGATTTCTTTGATAAAGAGACCATCTGTAATACTTAATCAGTTATTTATCAATTGTCTCGTTTCATCTTATCATTCAACGATTGCAACATTTAACTAAAGTAACACATTTTGTTTCTAAAATCGGCAACATTTAACAAAACTGTTGCAAAATGCACTCATACTTTGCAACATTTAACAAAAGTGTTGCAAAATGCACTCATATTTTTATAAAGTGTTGCATATTGTTCCAAATTAGCAACACCTTTCCAAAAATGTTGCAATAGATTGGATAATGCATCATTTCTCCAAAAAGTGTTGCCAAGATAATAATTTTTGCCAAATTGCAGCATTTATAAAGAGTGTTGCTCACAATGTGTTGCAATAGGTTCATTTTCTAGTTTTAATTCCTCAATATTGTGTTAATGTCAATTTAATTCACCCAAATTGTATTACTAAGTTTCATTTCATATATGAATTTAGAGTAAAATGCATTTGACTTGTATCTGCATTTAACGTGACCATTTTCAAGCAGATTGTGACCATCATTAATTAAAACGTAACCACTTTTATATTTCTCAATGATGGTGACAAGTTATTCAATAGTGGTTACACTTAGCGGAAATGTGGTTACCTTTTATATATCATGACATCGTCTCGCTTAGAAAGTGAATGAAAGTCTTTTTAAAAACTTTTCCACGTAGGTAAATGTATAATATCACTATAAAATTCACAGTTTATTATGGTAAAAGATGATCATGTTTAACATAATTTTATCTATATAAACATATTTTATGTGACCACTTTACGATGTAAAGTGACATGATAATGCTAAAATGTAACATTATCTGTAAATAAACATCATGTATGTACTTATTACTATTACTATATTTATTTAAAAAAGCGCCTTAATTAATAATTAATAATTTTTCATAAAATTAACATAAAATCGGTTAATGACAAAATTGAAATGAGTAAAATGTTACTTGAAACTAGTGTTTGTAATTAATACTGTCTAACAACCCACACTCCCTAATTTATTAAGAGTAAAGTATTTAATTAATTGAAATAAATACAATTTATTATTCCAAGTATTGTAATATGACAATATTACGAGGATATTATGTCCACACTAAATAAGTTATTACAATATATTTTATGCAGTGAATAAAATTATAGTATCTTTGTTATCAGTTAATAAGGATACAAAATATATTCTAATTATTCTACTGATTATTATAGCCTAATATAGATGCTGTAATAATCACTATATATATATGTTGGGTTGATTTCTTTGTGAAATTGATACACATAAGAATACACAGATACAACACAATATACAAGCAGTAAACACACAAATGGCACGTTGAGCCCTCCATTGCTATGGGGCTCGGGTCTTGGGGCGTGGACGTATATGGCGACTCTAGTAGCCGCCGTGAATCGGTTTTGTGGGTAAGGCGCTGACACAACGATCCTTCGCTTCCGCATCGATTAAGGTACGCCACTTTTTCCTACAGTGGTATCAGAGAGCTAATGTGTTTAGCCCTTACCCCGATCCTTTTGTGAAATTCGTTTTCCATTGGTACAGCCTATTCCACGCCTTCTTCAGTTTTTTCTTTTAATTCAAAGTTGTGTACTTTGATTTTGTGATAAATAATGTTTGATCGAGAACGACTTGCCTTTGTTTTCGTTTTCTGCGATCTAAAATCTCGAACCAGAAGCCGCGCGGGTTCTGCCGGAAACGAGGCGTGTACGTCACGTGATGGGCATGTCGAAAAACCTCGTCTAATGGGGGCGTGTGTAAGTCACTCGCCGGACCACAGTCGCGCGAGAGGAGCGTGAACTGACGAACAAGAACCTGCCGTCGTCGATCTGTTCGGTGGTGGTGGTTTCATTGATGGTGACGACGCATACGGGATCGAGCCATGTCGACCCTCCAATTTTATTGTATTCCATGTGTTGGAGACAGTTTTTGATTGAATTTAATGGATCAAAAGTTTTTCCCTTTTGGGATTAATTTTGTAATAATCCTAAACATATTATCTAGTTTTTTTTTTCCATTGACTTTATTTTTTTAAAAAAATAAGTTTTTTTTCCATTGAAAAGGGAGAGGATGGTAGTGTACGGAGTATGAGTGTATTAATGAAATGGGCTTTGTGCCTAACATTATTAATTGAGCTACTGAAATGGGCTTTGTGCCTAACATCATTCAAATGAGCTACCATATTTTTCGTACACAAACAGTATTAGTTTTCGTTAATAGGCTTTGTGCCTTCCGCTGTTTTGGTCTTTTGGATCCGTTTCATTTACTTATAGACCGTATGTTTTTTGTTTTGTTTATACGGAGTAATGATTTATACGAAGTATTTTATATTTGTTATATTATACGGAGTATATTGTATTGTTGTATAAATTAGTTTTATACAATTTTACTCATGTTGTGTTAACGTTGTACGGAGTAATTAGTGAGCTCAAAATACGAATAAGTTTCGTCTATTTTGTTCCGTATTCAATTGTGTAATTTTGTTTTACACACCTTATATAATGTCTTAGTGATATTATTTTTACATAGCTAATTCATTTTGGCTAAACTATTATACGAATACGTTTCGTCATATTTTAGAAATTTACTCCGTACTCGAGACATTGTAAATTTATTTTTACACCTTCCAAAATATTTTAGTGATATTTTTTATGCTAGTTTGTTTAGCGTAATCATTAGTGCGAATTTGTTTCGTTCTAAGTTACAAGAAACATTAAATTTATTTTTGTGAATATGTTTCACATGTTTTTGGAGTGCAAATCATAGTATAATTTTGTTTTATACTTGTGATTAAGTTTAATAAGATTGTACCATGTAATTTGTTTTCATGTACAATATTTTAAATCTAAGTGATTTATTTTTCATAATTCTTTATGAGTGCGTTTCATAAATTTATTGTACCTACGAAATTTATTTCTTGGTGAAATCAATTTTGTAATGACTTTTATGAATATGTTTCGTAAATTTATTTGACATGTTGCCAAAATTAAAATGTTTAAGTAATATTTTAAAATGGCCTTGTCAAATTGTATGTATGTAAATTAAATAATTTAGTGTTATTTATAATTAAGTTAATTTGTTTAACAATTTATGGGTAGAAGATATACTACATTTGTTGTAGTATACATTTTAGTATATGTTAATTATATTAAAATACAAGTTTTTTATCGTATTAGCTATACGAATACCCTTCATATTAATTGTTTAGTTGTTATTGTATAATTATGTATTATACACGATTACGATTTATGATTATATCTAAGAGATATTATTAGTCTAGCAATTTTAATTATGATTATTAGTCTAGCAATTTTAATTTACATGCAAGAATTTATATCTTTGTGATATTGATTTCACGTAAATTTGTTTTACGGGTTGTTAGAAATTTGTGTCTTAGTGACACTTATATAATGTAAATCTGTTTTACATGTTTGATGTAATTGTTTTATTTACTTTTCATACAATTGAATTTTCTAATATCTAAGTGATATTATTTATGTGAATTTGTTTTACATAAAATTCTATATCTTACTGATATTTTGTAATATCTAAGTGATATTTTGTACTTTTGTTTTACATAAAATTCTATATCTTACTGATGATATATGAATATGGTGTAAATTTGTTTTGCATTATTTATCATCTAGGTGATGTTTTATTGTTCACATATGCAGCTGACTATATATTTATGTAATATATTTTTGGTGTCGTAAATTTGTTTTACGAAGTGGGAGATGTATGTCTAAGTATAATATATATACTCTCGTATGAAAAAATTAATTTTATTTAGTATCCTTGGGAATCTTAGTGATTACAAGTTGTACACAAATAAGTTTTGTGTAAATTTGTTAGAGTTATCATATAAGTTATGATTGAACTCTCAATTTGAAATATTTTGCAAATTAATACGTTATGCAAATATAGCTTAATCAATATTTAAGTAATATTGATTATTTCAAGTACTAATTTGTTTAGCTACTTTTGTGGGGTGAATGAATTTGTTTCATTTTATTTACGTTTTGAGTTAATTAAATTATTAATTTTTGTATAGTATATGTCATTTGAGATGATTATGAGCTTAGCGAAATTTTCGATCTTATGACATATATGAAGGAATATTAGTAATTTAATTACAAACGTGCCTAAGGTCCATTATTAGTAAATGTTGACGACAAACATTCTATAGTGATTTGTTCACCAATAGCAGATGAAAAATTAGTTTTTTCAAATGTGAGAATATTTATAGATTCTTTCGATTACTATAATCGGTGCTTAATATTCTGCTAAATGAGTAGAATTTATTAAGGATCTATTTTATTATACCATTCTTATTGTAAAAATGTGATTGCGATGATTAGCTAAATTGTGTTGTTTTGTATGCGTATCGACCTACATTTAAGACATTGTCCGTGTCTTAGAAAACGAGAAGCAATGTGTACGTCACATTCAGTTTAACTTCAATTAAGGCTTTGCGCTTTAAGTTTTGAATTATTTGACCATTGATAAGTTATGTACTTATTAACAAGTTGTAGTTTCTGCCAACAACGAGTTCTGTGTCATAAGTGACTTGAAATGTGTTGGCGGAATGTGTACGGGATTATATAGTTTTTATAGTGTGATATGTTCACCACCCGTTTTTTTTAGACCCGTTTTTTTTAGGTTACCTAAATGAAAATAAAGTGTTTTTGGACTCTAAAATCTTCTATTGCCTATGGTAACGATTGGTCGTGTTCATCATTTATCATATTTTTTTTAAAGAACTGGTATGTGTTTTTTTTTGACACCTTACGAGTAAGTATTGATTAGAGAAGTATGTGGCGTACTTGTTATGTTACAAGTACGTACATGCCAAAATAAGTGTCATTTTGCTTGTGTTAGTCCCAAGCTGAAATTGACTATGATTTTAATTCTACAAGAGTTAAAGGTTTTGTCCATAATCATTAGTTGCTTAATTGATCCTTGAATTTTTGGGCTTAAAAGAGGTGGACAAACAGTTTACTAATTCGTGGTAACGAGATAATTATACCTACGCTCATCATTTGTTGGTGTAATTTATCATCTCAATTATATTTATGCAAAGTGTTGCATTAATACAATATTCTCTACAATTCTCGTATGCGATGTCATTATTTTGGCAATTAGTTTGCTGAAATTTCTTGGATTCTTATTTAAGCTTTCGATTTAATAATTTTATGGCAATGTGTTAGCCATAACTTTTGGAGGAATATGTTTCTTTTGGACAGAATTTATTATTATTTTTACGCTTGTTATTCACTTTAATTTTGCCAATCTGTATATTGTCTAAAATCTCTTATTATTTAATCCATTTTGATATTTTTTTTTTTTTTTTTTTTTTTTTTTTTTTTTTTTTTTTGCGGGTTTCATATTTTATGATGTAAATGATACAATTTCACCTTACTTTTTTGGAGATGATAATTTTAATATGGTTATGTGCCTATTATTTTTCATCTATTATGAAATAATTGGTTGGTTCAGTTTTTTCATATAAGAGTGGATACTCAATTGATGCGAAGAGTCAGAACTCTTTCGCAATATCAATTGTCAATGTTTCTTTGATTAGTTCAAAGATAATGACACGCTTTCTTAGCACGGCAATTGTGTGTGTTCAGTAGAAAACATGTATGTTTGACATACGCAGAGAAATTTCGACTTTGGTCGTGTATTTCGCTTAGACTTTGGAGAGGTCACTGCTTACGGCGGTGTGTATCTTTCAAGTTAATGTCAAACTAGTTGGTGGTAGTTTCAAATTAGTTTTGGAACGATAATTTGGTTCATTTACATTTTAATATATGTTAAGTTATATACTACTCATGATTGTGGTGTTTTGCTTATGGATTGGTTCCTGAGTATTTGTGAAATTTAATAGACACATTATCTTGTATAAGTTACAAGAACTATCTCTTGGTGAGTGGGAGAATTTTAGAACTACTATGAACACCAAGGATATAGTGTAACTTTTCCAAGTGTTTTTGGATAGTGGGAGCAATCCTATAATCCAAGTGGTTAAGTTTGTCTATTAATTCATTCACTAAAGAGCATATTTTCACTCTAGTGTTGAGTTAAAGTCTACAACAAAAGTCTGTCTTTATGTGATAATTGTGCTCAAATGCAAGAAAGTGGGAGATTTTAGCTTCTTCCGAGTCTTCTTATTTTACTCTTTTAGTAAGAGCATGTAGCCTAATTTTGAGATGGATGACTAATATGAGAGATAATGGATATCGTGACTGTTATGGTCTAAGCTGATAAGGTGGAAGAATAAATTGACATTCTCATATGTCGAGTTTGGTCTAAGTTTTCTTCTAAATTTTGGTTGTCCATTTATTTAAATATGTTTTAAATTATATGGACATAAAAACTTACTTGTTTTCAGAATAATGAGTTTATGCCGGAAAAAAGTAGTACATGGATTGATCGATTAAGTTTGCCTTAATTGGTGAAAATTACATATGTTGTGTATTCTTAGAATTTATCCATGTCTTAAAGAATTTTGACAGTGATGTTATTTTATCCCTTTAAATCAGGTGGTTATTTACCTTGTAAGTGGATAATGATATCTATATTGATATGTCGAGTACTATTAAAATTAGATTGTGTTTCTATTTTTTTAGTGACTCATTTATCCTTATCTTTGACCTTGTCTAAAGCAGATGAAAATATTAAATATATGAGTATTGATTCATATTGCGATACAACATGTTGTGTACATGGTTAATGATAAAGTTTTGTACTTGTTGTATGTGTGGTATGATATAGCAAGCCTTAATGCGATACTTTTATAGTATGCATTGACAAGTCTTTTATAGGACTAGAGACCGTCTTCAAAAGAAGTGATTCAAGCTCATAAGTTGAGTTGAGTGCACAAAAGATAGTGTGTTAAGTGCACATTCTTGTTATGGACTTAAAGAGTTTGTACTCTTCTAGAGCTTTTAAACTTATGAAGTTTAGAATGTTCTAACGCATACGTTGCTTGTTTAGGCACGTAAAAGGTGTCACCGAGCTTTATGATCGATTGACCTAGTCACACAGGTAATCGCCTTGACGCTTGAGTAGCGTGCAAGATGAGGCGAGCCATATGACCACTAGTTAAGTGTGTATATTTGGATCATCTTTGTACTTGTGGAGTAGCGAAAAGATGTTGGCTCGTAATGTAGTCGCCTTAGTATGTCTAAGATGAGACTTTTAATAGTCAAAGTGTGAAAATGCCCTAATTTCACACTAAGCCTCAATCTAGAATATCGAGTGTCGGATTGGATATGAGTATATCAATCTAGTGGCTCGGGTTAGATACTTGAGTAGTATCTAGACTTAGTATTCGCCACGACATAGAAGGGTGACATGCCCGGTAGCGATGGGAGCTATGTTGTGACACATATATCATACTATGTGTGTTTTTCGAATCGCTATAGGAGCGATGGAGTTTTCCCTACTTTGTCACTGTGTGATCCCTATAGACTGTAATGTCTTTTGAGGTACGAAGCCCTTCGACTTAGAGCTGTGGTAAAAAGTCGAGACTTGATGACGCTACCTTGGTATGACTCCTAAGGACCTTAAGGATTGGGTTCGACGGACCATATTAGTAAAGCTGTCAAGTTGAGATAGATTATCATTAGTGTCTGAGGAATGATCAATTCAACTACACCATGTTGAGCCCGGCCGGCGGTTATATTGAGTATATAACTACGTAACATGTTATAGCATAAAGGGACAGAGTATGCTGCGGTGTTGTTTGAATGATCTAGGGAATCGTCATTGTGAAAGTGTTACGTTAGTTTGATGGAGACTTAACATAACACTACTTGTTTCTTAAAAACCGGTCGCACACCTCATTTCCCGTATGAGACGTGATTAGTTGTTTTCTGTTAAGTTGTGTGTTGTATTTTTCGACATGGTCGGTTATGTACCAGACAGTAGTGTCGAACTTGGTCGTGTAGCCAAGTGGGAGTATCGACCTTGGTTATGTGGCCAAGTGGGAGTATTGTAATATGACAATATTACGAGGATATTATGTCCACACTAAATAAGTTATTACAATATATTTTATGCAGTGAATAAAATTATAGTATCTTTGTTATCAGTTAATAAGGATACAAAATATATTCTAATTATTCTACTGATTATTATAGCCTAATATAGATGCTGTAATAATCACTATATATATATGTTGGGTTGATTTCTTTGTGAAATTGATACACATAAGAATACACAGATACAACACAATATACAAGCAGTAAACACACAAATGGCACGTTGAGCCCTCCATTGCTATGGGGCTCGGGTCTTGGGGCGTGGACGTATATGGCGACTCTAGTAGCCGCCGTGAATCGGTTTTGTGGGTAAGGCGCTGACACAACGATCCTTCGCTTCCGCATCGATTAAGGTACGCCACTTTTTCCTACACCAAGCAAAGTAATTATTGAGATTTTGCAAAAATCAAAGCCGTCTAACACTAGAGAAAGGGTGAGACGGTCTTATTCAAGTCTTATTCTCTTTTAAAAGCACTAAAAAGGTAAAATAAACATATATCTTTGTGCAATAAAAATGTGTCATATATTTTGGTTCGTAAAATTATAAGAATTACCGTATTTGATTTTTTTTTTTTTTTTTTTTGTCTTTATATTTTATTTATAACTTACCTATATCTTTGTGTAATAAAAGTAAGTTGTATTTTGAAACATAACTTACTTGTATTAAATTTTTATTATTTTTTTTAACTTATAATTATTAAATCAAAACTATTTAAGGCAAAAATATGTATTCTTTAATTTTGGTACCCTAATACTATAAGGATTCCAATGTTATACGAGTATTTAGTATTATATTATAAATTACATATGATTTATATATTACCCATTTATTTATTATTTGTTTTTGTATTATGTTTCAATTTTTTTTAATTATTGTTAAATTTTAACTATAAATTAGAAGATAAATTCAGTACGGTACTTGCAAATACTGTTATGACATGCATCTTCTCAAAGCACTAAAAAGTAAATTTAACATGTAAATTATTGTAGTTTTTTTTTTTGTTCTTTATATTTTTAAATATAACTTATCTATATTATTATTTTTTTTATTAGTTTCCTTAACTTATTTATTAAATCGGCAATTATTTTATTTCTTAAAATTATATGAATTAATAATTAATCATCATATAATTAAAAGATTGAGCGATAATTTTTCCATATAATTACATCCTTCTATATTTTTTAATCTTACATCCTAATCTAATCCATTAGATCAAAGGAATGAAGGGTCAAGATTATTTTTAGTTATACTCAATGATACTTATAGTTATACAGGTACTATGATTATTTTAGTTATACTCAGTGATACTTTTAGTTATACATAGTGACACTTCTAGTTATACAGGTACTATGATTATTATTTTTTGATACTTTTAGCTCTACTCAGTGATACTTTTAGTTATAGTAAGTGATACTTTTTGCAGGACGTAAGACTTATATATATATATATGCTATGGATGTACGTGTATCCATTGAATTATCATCCAACGAATTATCAAAGAACTATTATGTAGATAAGTAACAAAATCAAAACACACTTTGAAAAGGTACTGAAAATCCTATGAAGAGGAACGAAAACTCTCAACAAATGAGAAACTTTTATTAGCAGAATAATAGAAAACCTTCCTGTAGTAAAGACTAATTAAATTTTGGGATTACCATCGATGAATGTCGATGGAAACCCCGAATTAATGAAGGGGAAAAATTCTTTTGTTTCGGAGAAAGATGAGGGAGCAGGCTAGGGTTTTTTTGGCAGAAAGATATTATGCGAACTGATTTTCTTAATGAGAATGACTTATATTTTAAAACAAAGAGAGTATACATATTATATGATATTATAATTTTACCATATGATACTCCGTACATATAATATTTCAGCTCCATCAAATGTACTCCCCAATAAAAAAAATAAAAGGTAATGAAAAATATGCAAGTTAAAAATTCAAACATCAACGATATTGATTATGTAGACGCAGTGATAATGAGTCAAGAAAATACATTTTATTAAATAAAATAAAAAATAAGATAAAACACGAAAATCAGTGTTGACTCCACAATTAGTTTTGATATTGTCAAGTTATTTATTTCTATCGTATGCTACTCGTTTGTGTGTTTGAGTTCATGATGCGTAGGTATCTAAGCTCGAAAAGAAGTGAAAAGAAGAAGAGGATATGAAACGTCAAAGACAAGCTTCGTATCAAGTCAAGACTATAGGAACGAAACATGTAAAGTGACTTAACGAAGCTATGCACTACAAATCTCGTGTTGATGTTACCCTAACATGATTTAGTATTCTGATAACATCAGTCTTTATAGCTTTCATAAAAACGTTTTATAAATATTTTCTAAAGAATTATCTTTTGTTTTAAAGTTTTCTATATTTTTATGATATATGAGAATATCTTTACTCATCTTAAAATTAGATTTGAGTATACTTTACTTAGAAAAATATATGAGAATCTAGTTATAAAAGATGTGCAAAGTATTTGTAATATATTATGATTCTACAAAAATATCTTTTATGATAATTCTCCTCTTCTAAAACTGATTTTATAAGATAATATATTTTGGAGAAATCAATCTTATTTGTTTATCTTTTAGCCGAAAATTATTGAGGAGTATATGACCATATTTCGGTCATATACAATATATTTCTAAAAGATTATTTTCTCTATATTATCTTCTAATATCTAATAATATCTTGCATCTCCTAGTTGAATTAAATGTCTAGATTCATTCTTGGAGATCAAGTAAATACTAAATATCTTCCTAAATATATTTTGACAATTAGCAAATTATTTTGTGAGGAAGTATTATCACACAACAATACTATTGTAATATTATCTTTTATTTTGCTAAATAAAAATAATATTATCCTTTGCTTTGTGACCTAGAGTCACACGAGTACTATAAGTACTCTACTCCATTTTGATTAAAAATCATCCAAGACAATACAATACATTTTAATACTTCCAACACATTTTTAATCAATCTAAGACTTTCAAAATATACTCTTAAATTTACTTTTGCAAAACGTTTTGTTCAATATTTGAACCGTGTTCTTCATTTATCTTTTGCAAAATATTTACTTTGATTTTGAAAGCATTTTCAACTTTGTACTTTTGTTCTTATTTTTTATTTTCTAAAAGTGCATAGTTACGATAAGGCTCTCTAGACAATTGAATTGTATTTTCATTTGATTGAGAGACTTGTAACGAGAAAAATAATCACCTTGTTAGAGATTAATTTCTCGAGTTTAAAAGAAAAGGCTTCACACTAAGGTCGGGGTAGATCTCTAGTGTTTGTTAATTATTTGTTGTAATTTAGGTGGTAGGTGCTCTTGATAAATAATTAATAAGAAGAAGGGGTGGATGTTGGCTTTTCAATTGGGCCGAACCACGTTAAATCCTTGTGTTATTTATTTTCCGCAATCTACATTTCACGCTTTTATTATTTCGTTGCAAATTTTAAGAGGTACAATCCTCTATTCACCCCCCTCTAGAGTATTGTTGGGCCCTTGGACTCTACAATCAGTAAATAAACAAAAAAAAAAACCATGGTTTAAATCAGGGGCCACATAAATAGTACTCCGTACTCCGTAAGATATAATACACATATTAGTGTATTACTGTTTTTTCTAGCATTTTAACCACTCCGGCATATCCTCAAAAGATGTCGTTGAGTGAGATGAAACAGAATCACGATCTTGTCTTCAAAGACGCTTTATAATGAGATGAGCACCGTGTTGGGGCTGAAGAGTCAGAGACTTGTAAGGAGCATGAGTGTACGACGGTGAAAGCTCGAAAGCAAATAATTGTAACATCATAGCCACGGCCATCTTTGCTTGAGTGAGAGCGAAATTTTGTCCAATACAAATCCTAGGCCCTCCTATGAAGGGGAAGAACGATAGGTTTCCCTTAGTCGCTTTCAAAATGCCTTCCGAAAACCTATCTGGTTTGAATTCGTTCACGTCATTACCCCACAATTTAGGATCGTGGTGCACTTCGAATATCGAGAGACTAATCATAGCCCCTTCTGGCACGGTTAGGTGACCCAATGTAGCATCGTGGTCGTATACCCTTCGAGAAGCTGAAAGCACTGGTGGATACAATCTTAGCACTTCGTATAGTATCATCGTCATCTATGGCAAACATAGGCACAAATACATAACATTTAGCCTGGAATAATATTCTCTTTGTTTTTACAACACCAAATAATGTGTAGGAAACAATTTAATTTAGACAGTTGCGACGCCAAAAACTTTTATTTTAAGTAGTAGAAATAATTTTTAAAGCGCAATACAAAAGATTTTGCTTTGTATACGTTAAAAGGATGTGTAATTTGATTAGCAAAAATTCATACTCATAATTTTATTTATTTTCTAAAGGTTTGGGGTAGCGACTAATAGCACTCTTTGATACTTATTCATATATATGTACCGTCATTTCCCTCTACTACAACCCGTGCGATGTTGGACAATCTCACGAGTCACGATCCAACTCGACAGGGTCCCCCAAAGGCCCAACAAGGTGAATATAACAGGGGTCCCGCCTTCAAGGCCTCTAATTTATTTTTGATTTTTACCTAAAAGGTCGGGCTCGACTTGTACTTGGTCAATCCCAAAAGGGTGAATTGGCGGCGCAGATCAAGAGATATAGATGCGTCGCAGATATTTCAAGTATAACAACGGTTTTCAAATCAAGGTCACGAGTATTACCCATCATATAGACGAGATAAGGTACGAATGAGGAAAAAAAAAAGCATAGAAAAATGAGAGTTTCTAATACTCGTAATAAACAAACTCACTGTCTTTAAATGGTTAACACCATCAACATCCGGTAGGTTCTTCCCGAACATATCCAAAACTTCCTCTCGCGCTTTCGTTTGCCAGTCTTGGTGTTTGCTTAGCAAAATCATTGTCCACACGAGCAATTGCGAAGTGGTCTCTTGACCGGCAAAGTAGAACAACTTACACTCGTCAATCACGTCCTTAAGACTCATAGAGGGAGCCTTTCTATGACCAAGGGTTTGAGCCTCCTTAAGGTTCGATTCCATAAGTATCCCTAATAAGTCGTCCTTGGTAGGTTCTCCAGCGTCCATACCCTTCTTCCTTTTCTCAATAATCCCTCTTAGTAAATCTTCAATCTCGTTGTCTAACGCTTTCATTCGCTTGTTGGTGTTTGTTGGCATGTACCTACAAATGTATCATAAAAGGCCCCGTTATTTAAGCCTAATTTTCCATGTTCCCATTGCGCCAATACGTTCTCAGTTCGTATGCTTAAAATGTAAACAAAGAGAACTCACGCGAGATCCCTAAAGTTTACCTCCATCCAGGAATATAAATTGATTGAAGGAGGGGACTAGTTAAATCAGTTAGCTCCTTGAGAAGTTCAAATAATCGTCTCCCCTCCTCAAAGGAACTGCCAAAAGCTGCTCGAGAAATAACGTCAGCTGTTAAGTTCATAATATTTGGATACACATCTAACTCCATAGAGCCATTTTCGGATATCAAATTTTCCCATTTTTCGATCACCTCTGTGACGCTTGCCCGAAATGCGGGGAGCATAAGCTGCACGAATCACACCGACCATATTAAAAACTAACAACACTAGAACCAACCTATAACAAATTAAAATATTTATTTTTATATAAATAGTGTTGTAAAATAAAATTGAGTTGAAATAATAGACACCTTCAACTTCTCCATATGAAAAGCCGGGTTGATGATTTTCCTATGCATCGCCCATTTCTCGCCCTCGAGGCTTACAAGCCCGGGGATGAGTAATTGGATAAGTGGGTTAAGTTTCGGTTTTTTAAACTCGTTCACTCGAGTTAAGGCCTCCCTTATTAGCTCCGGTTGAGTGATGTTTATGACCGGTTCTTGACCGTTCCATGTAAAACAATTTAAACCTACAAATATATCACGAGAGTATACTAGTTAATATTCACTAATGAATAAGAATAGTGAAGAGTAAAAGATTAAACATAAAATGGTTATTTCAAAAGAAGACATCAACGAAATCGTCATGAAAATAATTACGATAGAAATCACTAACTATTGAATGAACGAGAATTTTATGGTTCGGCTAATATGAATCGAACTGAATTTTACATTGAAACTTCACTTTACTAAATTCTCTTGAACTACAGTTGCAGAGTATTTATAAGGAATACAATGTATGAAAAATAATATACCGACATACCGTATACAAATTTCTTTAAATATAAGGTAATTCTTCGGTACGAAAAATAACGGAAAGTAATTTCTCACTAAATTGGATAAATATAAGCTATGGTTTGACAAACGAAATCCTCAATTGTTAAGGTCATATGATTCATCTAATAAAATATGATGCAACTTATATTAAGTAGGTCATATGATTCTAATCTTTAATTGTTAAGGTTCAAATATAAAATCGATCTTAAACCTCTAACTATCATCATCACTATTTTCTATTTTTAAAGTCATTAATTGCCTTAAAGTAACACTCAAATAATATTTGAAATAAATATAACAATCTTAATTCTTAATAGCATTGGAACAATTGTCTTATCTTAATAAAAAGACTAAACCAACAGAGAATTAAAACTAGAAAAATATATTAGCAAAAATTACACCTAATTCATACCTTTGTTTACTCACAATAAGTTATTGTAAGTCGGTCTCATTTGTACTTGATTATATAGTTTTTGTACCTTTTTAGTGATAATTATTATTAATTGTAACTAAGTTTTTTTTAGTACCCTTAAAAATGACTTTAGTAGATTTGTTTCATGTTTTGTACCATTTTAACTATAATTTGTCTTTCAGTGCCGCGTTAAGCTTAGTGTAAATTTGATACCGAAGGAGACTTACTATTTATTTAAAACATTTACTTCGATCCGTATAATTTAGTGATTTTATTGCAACGTATATACGGAGTAGTACATTATATAAATATAACAGTAAAAAAAAACAAAAAACAATGATGTTAACACATTTTTAAAGTAGATTTTTAAAGTAGATAGTACGGAGTAATAATATTTTATTAAATTTGTATCCAATCAACAAGTTTTTATAACAAAAGGGTAGGTAGAACAGATCATTATCAAATTTCTATGTTCATTGTTTTATTGCGTATTTATTATGTTTGATTCATTTAAATTTTTAAATATTTTGATTGTTAACGCTTATTATAAAAGCCGTATACCTTTTGAATTTTGATTAATGAAATGATTTTCCCGTTTAAAAAAAAAAAAATGTTATAATAAAATACAAATACTGTCTACATGCAAGTTACCCATGTTAGAAAAATCGAACTAAAAAAAAAAAACTAACCGTATTTGGCAACATGTTGATGGTGAAAAGGAAGCACACGAGTGAAGTAGTCATTAGTAAAAGAAATGGGTTTTAGACGAGCTTCACTACCCATTTTCATAATTTCCTTCAAATCTCCATACAAAGGCTTGTATGAATTACCATTAAGCCCTTGCTCTCTTAGTTTTTTCTCTAGTTTTCTAGGTTTCAACCATGCCCAATTCAGTAAATTCCATGCACATGTTGATATTAATGCACTACATGAAATTATAATCACATAAATGAAATATTCTTGGATCATTATGGTAAATTGGTTTTATTTTATTTTTTTTTCTCTGTTTTGAGTTGAGTGTTTGGAGATATATTTAAAGTGATTGGTGAGTGTTATAGAATAGAAACAATGAAAAAGGCAAAATAATTAATTACTAGTAAAAAAAAGTTGTTGGAGTAGGTTAATTGAATATAATTCTTTTTATAATATTTTTTTTCAAAATAAACCCCTTATATGTTATTTTAATAACATAATCTCCTTTTAATATACTTTAATTTTGTTTCTAAATCACCCCAACGTCGAAATATGCTACTTAAAAATGAAATATTCACACTTTTAAATAGGAATTTCTCAAGAGGTGTCGACATATTTTAGACATTGATGATTGTAACTTGAAAGGGGCATACCCTATAATGTCTTTAATTAACATTTTTCAGTAAAAAAAAAAAATTGACGTTTGGGTGATTTTGAAGAAAAGTGTCTTAAAATGGGGTTATATTATAAAAATAACTTATCAGGGGGTTATTTTGAAAAAAAAATGTTATAAAAGGGGTTATATTAATTTACCTTAGTATTTAAATAACTATCCAAAAAAAATACTCCGTAGAATTTAAATACTCCCTCCGTTCTAGTGATTTGTTTACAGTTTGACTTTTTTGTGAGGGGGGATTTGAGAGAAATGTAAACAAATGACTGAGACAGAGGGAGTAGTATTTAAATAACTATCCAAAAAATACTCTGTAGTATTTAAATGGGTTAATTAAATATAACCATCTTTTATAACATTTTTTTCAAAATAATCCCCTAATATGTTTATTTTATAACATAACCCCTTTTAAGACACTTTTGTTTCAAAATCACCCCAAACATCGAATTTCGACACTTAAAACTGACAACCAAAGACTTTATAGGGTACGTCTCTTTTAACTTACAACCATCAATATTTAAAATATGTCGACATCGCTTGAGAAACCCTATTTAAGCGTATGAATATTCCATTTGTAAGTAGCATATTTCGACGTTGGAGGTGATTTTGAAGCAAGAATGTCTTAAAATGGGGTCATGTTATAAAAAAAACATAAAAGGGGGTTTTTTTGAAAAAAAAAAATTATAAAACGAAGTTATATTCAATTAAGCCTATTTAAATAGTATATACTACTTTTGGTGTTGGATGATGAGTAATTGAGTATAATATTTTCATGGCGTTTTCACAGGGCAAATGTTTCCGTTTCAAACCAAAGTATATATCTTAAACTTAAGACAAGTCAAATATAGACCGCCGTGGGAAGAACGGTTCTTGCTTAATTGTGGGCCTCCAATTCACCAACGCAGATGAAAAACCGTAACTCTTAAAACGGGTAATATCCGTCTTATTCTTAAAAATGGTATGTACATACCATTTACCCCTAATAAAATTTAACTCTACTTTCCAATTTTAAATTTCCTAATATCTAACCTATTTTAATGGTCACAATATTCTTCCCCAAAAAATATTTGAAGGTAGCCATGTGTTTGTAACTTGGTGTCAGAATATACGGAGTATATATATTTTGACTTGAAAAGTTTTGTTTACTATAGTAATTTACATTGATAACAAAACTGCTTGAACAGCTAACAAAAAGCATAATTATGGTATGTGCCAAATTATAAATTACAAGTATTGATTAAACTATTATATTGTAACTGAGGCAAATAATCAGTGTTATATGTCTTAACTGAAACAAAAGTCTATTAATACAACGACGTAAGACTAACTAAACTAATCAATTAAATAACAAATGCAAGTCTTCTTCTACACTTCTCATCACGGGCCAATCCCATTATCCAAGCAAATATCACAAACAATGTCGGCTTACATTCCTGCTCTGTAACTGCCAGAAATATCAATCAGATCATCACAAAGTTGAAAATAGAACTTTTACCACAAGGGAATCACACAAGTCTACCAAAGGTTGAGTAGGAATAACCACTCAACATATCATGCACAATTATCGAGAAGAGTAATATTCATTCAACGCAGGGAAAGTTCGTCGCTATATGAATATTGTCCATCAAGTGTGATGATATTGTTTTAGAAGGATGGTGATATTGTTTCACATGAAATATGATATTGTTCATAATAACTTCAGATATTATAAATAAATCAGTTGAAATGAAAAAAAAAAAAAAAAAAACAATGATAATAAAAAATACTAATTAAAAGTGAATATCACGCAAGAAAAATGACAGACATAAATTAAAAGTGAAAAGCTAATAAAAAAAATAAAAAGGAAAATAAAAAAAATTAAAGATGATGAAAATCATGAATTAAGAAGAAATCCATGAATTAAAATAAAACTCAACATGATGAAAATATCAATTAAAATGAATTAACAAAGAAAAGATGGTGAAGAAAATCAGTTCAAACTGCATGTTTAGGTAAAAACTTTACAAGTATGAAAAATGGAAGAAAGTGGATCAACTAGTACTATTTGCGGAACAGAACAGAACTGAGCTAAATGGGACAGAACTATGGACACCAGGATTGATGACACAGAAGCCCCGAAAAGTAGATGGGGAAAACTGCGGGCTACCAAGCCAGGAGTAGTTTTATTAATTCTGGAGGATGATTACAGAGTACAATCTTGTGAGTATGATCACTTCTGTAGCAGATATACAGAACTGAGTATTGATATCGTAGTATAGTATTCTAGTGCTTAAGTATGCTAATGCGTGAAAAAAAAATGTCAAAAAATGTACAAATGAGCCTCTATATATACACAAAGCTAGCAGAGAATTAGTTCCTATTTTCTAGGGCACATCTTCCATGATCTCCGGCGGTTATATAACTTCCCATGACTCCACTTCTGCTTAGCTGATTATCACTCCATTATCCCATGATCTTTGTAACTGCCAAGTTTGACCTCTGCTGACTATAACTGCTATTCCTCTTCTGACCTGTTCTGTACTACGTTCACAATGTCTATCCAGAACTGTCAATTTTGGGAGGTGTAAAATCTGGTCATAACAAATGCCCCTTGTTTTCTCAAGTGCAGTAGTGTTCAACAATCTTGAGGAAACAATTCTGTGAAAACAAATCTAAACAGAACAGAGTAGAGCAGAATAACGGCTAGAAATTTGAATAATAACTCAGCACATACCCAGACTTGTATACAACGTTCAAAAAAGATAACGTTCAAAACAGAAAATTGAAGAGTTCAAACCTGATTTGACTTCTGTACTGTAGCAACGGCTATTTCTGTTGTTGTTTTGAATTTTACCAACGGTTGAATCCCAAATCTTCTACAATTCTTTAACCCTTGCATATAAATAGAACCCTTCAGTAATTTTCGAGAACTTACCTTGCAAACTTTATTTTTTACCACTACAGTTCATCATCTTCTTGCTTTATCATCTTAATCATCTTCATCGAATCAAAAAACTTGGCTGGCAAAGTATTTGATCTCGAGATTAGTGAGATCAAATACGGTGGTTATGTCTTCACCAAAGGTGACTCCTTTGATGATGAAACAAAAAACACCCTAAGTCAATCAATCATCAAGCATCTCAAAGACCATCAATTCGTCCCTGATTCTGCAGAAATTTTCGTTCCCTGCGATGATTACACCACTGCTTCCTGGACTTGTCCAGGGTGGATCTGTATCTATGAGTTCCCTTTCAGGGCTGGTCTGAGGATCCTCTGCAACTCTTGGATGAGTGGGGTGCTCACAGCGATGAAGCTTGCCCCTTGTCAGCTGATGCCAAGCATGTGGAAGATCATATGTTTGGTTGACAAACTCTGTACGAAGCATAGGTTGCTGCTGACTGTGCAGGACCTCAAGAACGTTTACTCCGTAATGGCCCAAGGCCGTGGAAGGTTTATCTTCAGAATCAGGAAAGGCCAGAACAATCTGGTGGAGCACCCTAATACTGGGGATGATAAGGATTGGAAGACTGGTTTCTTGTTTCTGAAGAGTGACACTCTTCAGAATGACGGTTGCTTAGATTACCCAATTGCTGAGAGAGGTAAGTCACTTTTTATTCAGTTCTGTTGTTTCTAGTATCTCTATTCTGTGCTAAGCTGATGATTTTCTATGTCTATTTTTCTAGCGGATTCCTGGCTCCCTGAGCACAGTGAGGAATTTAAGGCTAGGATTGCGGCTTTTATGGCTCTGCCTCTTCTGGAGAGGACTTGGTCTGAGGGGGACAATAAGGCGGCGTTCCCTACTTTCTGCAGGCCAGCAAGTAGGGTTGTGAAGGTTCATGTCCCTCACGTCTCTGCTATAAAAGGTAAATCTCTCAACTACTCTTTGGTCAAGTCTGGTGTGGGGTAGGCCAATTACCAGGGACATTTCTGTTGTCTACGCCAGGCGAGACTTCTAGGCCAATTACTAGGGGTAGGCCAATTACCAGGGACATTTCTGTCCAGCACGCCATCAACAGGCGTAGAAAAAATAATCCAACAAGCAGCTAAGAGGGTCAGCCCAGATTTAATCAGGGTTGACACCACATAACTGGCGTTTAGAGCCATTCACTCTGCTCTTCAGGTAACAACCTGACATACTTCTAGTACAAATTCTCATGATAATTTCTACCACTATTGTACCTTACACCATTAAATTCGCAAACTCTAGACTGTATTTCGAGTTTGGGGCACATTATTTCCACTTTTGGGGATCGGTTGACTGCGATGGAAGACAAGGTTGCTCTAAAAGAGCAAGCCTGTACAGACTTGGAGAAAGCTCTTGATGGTATGAAGGCGGCGGTTGAAAAAGCCAAGGCTGCTGCTGCCAAGTCTGAGGAGAAACTGACCTTATTGAGGTCAGAAAACGAAAGTCTCCAGGCACGTGTTCAAGAGCTTGAGGGCCAGCTCCAGAACCAAAAGACTGATCTGGCGCTGTTTTACAAAGCCCAGACCAGGATTGAAATGATGCGTGCTCCAGAGTCCGAGCGTGAGGAGTGGGATGTTGATGCTGCTGTGGAGAAGTTCAAGAAGCTCTTCCCTGATGCACCAGTTCCAGGAGAGGAAGTTGCTGATGCTGAACAGGAAGAACCCTCTGCGGCTGGCGACGGTGGTGCTGGCGAAAATGCCCCAGCTGATGACAATCCTTCTGATGAAGAAGAAGAATGAAAACAAAAAACTCTTACGAATATTTTGTGTAACAAAAACAATTTGCTCTATCTATGGTCTGGCCTGGACTAGTATGTCCAGGTCTATAAATATTTCTGTTGACATATATCTGTTGCTACTGTGGATCTTTTGCTTAGTCTGCAGAGCAGGACATTTTTCTAGTATGCTCTGAAAGATTCGGTTATTATATGTTTAGCCTTGGTGATCCAAGGACTTAACTACTATTGCTTATATTTCTTCTATTGCTTCTAATGTTCTGTGAATGTACTAACCTCGCAGGTGTACACCCCAGACTTACGTATGCATGATCATGGCTCACCTTGAAGGATACTATAGGACTCTCTTAACGGTGGCTAAGCCCTGGTCCGTCAATCCGAGGATGCATCCTTAACAGCAGGACTGGCTGCACTGTGGACTATAGGAAGATCTCCACTGCAGGACTGGCTGCTTAAAGCTGAGGGCCAAGCTCAAGTCTGGAAGACAAGTTCCAAGTGACTAGGGACTACGCCCAGAACTGGAGGTTACACTCCCTGAGTAAAACTGGAGGATGAACTCCTTAACAGATCTGGAGGACAAACTCCTTTATTTGTAATATGTAGCGTATTATATTTACTTCGTTTTTATTTGTGATAGATATAAAATATTTACTTCCATATCAAAGTTGTAATCTGCAAAACTAGAAATAAAGTTAAACTATACCATTGGAGTTCAATGGTTTTTATTGAATGGAAATAAAAGCTAAGTATTTACAAAAATCATTAAAAAAGTGCAGAATTGAAATTACAGAATTGAAAGTATAGAATTGAAAGTACAGTATTAATAGTGATAGAGTTTGAGGTTGATTGCATTCCATCTTCTAGGAATCAACTTCCCCACCAAAGTTACCAATCTATAAGCTCCTTGGCCTACAACTGAATCAATCAAGTATGGTCCTTCCCAGACTGGGGCTAGCTTTCCTGCAGATTTTTCCTTTGTGTTTTCGAATACTTTTCTCAGAACTAAATCTCCTTCCTTGAAGACTCTGTCCTTGACATGTTTGTTGAAAGTTCTGGCCACGTTCTGCTGGTAAGCTGCTAACCTTATCCTGGCTGCATCCCTCAGCTCTTCTGCAAAGTCAAGACTGGAAGATAACAAATTTGGGCTAGCCTCTAAAGTGTTCAGACCATACCTTGCTGTTGGGACAGACACTTCTGCTGGAATCACTGCTTCACAACCATACACCAAAGAGAAAGGAGTCTGCCCAGTAGACGTCTTTGGTGTAATTTTATCAGCCCACAGAACAAATGGTAGCTCTTCTGCCCATCTCCCTTGCTTTCTTTTTAGCTTCTTCTTTAGGACTTTGATGACGATCTTGTTGCTAGATTCTGCCTGACCATTACATTGAGGATATCTTGGTGCAGAAGTAAGCAGCTCAATATTCCAACTTGCACGGAATTCTCTAGTCTTGTGCCCCACAAACTGTGTACCATTGTCTCATACGATCTGGCTAGGAATTCCAATTCTGCAAATGATGTTCCTCTTGATAAATGAGATGACCTCCTTCTCAGTTACACTACTGAACGCTTCTGCCTCAATCCACTTCGAAAAGTAATCAGTCATCGCCAACATAAACACCTTCTGTCCTGGGGCCATTGGAAGCTTCCCAACTATGTCCATGCTCCACTTCATGAAAGGCCATGGTGCAGAAATAGGATGTAGAATCTCATCTGGTTGGTGAATCATTGGAGAATGTTTTTGACACGCTTCACACTTGCTCGCGTACTCCACAGCCTCCTTCTGCATAGTTGGCCAGAAGTAACCAAACCTTAGAGCTTTGCTGGCCAAACTTCTTCCAGCACTGTGGTTGCCACAATCTCCTTCATGTAATTCCTCCAGAACAGTTTTGGCTTCTACTGGTTCTAGACAACGCAAATACGGACCTGTCATAGATTTCTTAAACAGAACATCATCAATCAAGACATACCTCGAGACTTTAAGCCTAAAAGCTCTGGCCTCAAGTCTATCTGGGCGTAAAACACCATCTCTAAGCCAAGAATAAAAAGGTACAGTCCAAGAGTCAGGAGCAGGGGTAGACAGGTGATGTCTCATATATTTACATACTATAGCCCCCTTGTTCACGAGCTTTTCTTTGCGTTTTCCGTGCTTTTACTTGCATTTCACTTTCTATTTCTCTCCGTTTTGGCTCTGCTGCATTTTTGTGTCTATTTTGAAGGTAAACGCGCATATTTGGAGGTTAGGATGCTATTCGGGAGGTTTCATGAAGTTTCATAAAGTTTCGTGATGTTTCGAGTTGGTTTCGTGCCGTTTCGGTTGCGCACGAGCCTCGTTTTAGTGTTTGAAGGTGTCCCGGGTCCTTGGGACGGGATTTGAAGCTCACATGATCAAGATTGACCTCGTCCCTACCCCTTGGGACGACCTAGGCCTCGTCCCTATGCCCTGGGACGACAAATATTGCAAATAAAGCTAAGTACAAGAAGTGCCAAAAGAAGGAATTTTTCTGAACACCACGGGATGGCCTTCCCGTGGCCTTGGGACCAACTTACACCCTTGTCCTGGAAGGGACACCTGTCCCGGATGCCTGGGACGCCCTCCGACTCCTCGTGTGCTTAAAATACATCGTCTATTTGAAGGGGTTTTGCATTATATTTTCGCACGAAACTTTTACAGCATATCTAGGACACTCTAAATTACATTCTCACAAAAACTTTGGGTTTGAATAATTTTTCATCTTGTACTTTGAATTCCCGACTCGGATACGTTGTCTGATCATCCTATTTGGTAATCGTTGTCTTTGTTCTTGCACTTTCTCTTAGAATTTCTAATTGGTAATTGTTTTATACTTCTCTCCCTTGTTGTTAATTTCATTTCCAATCATTTTTGATCATGTTTTCATCTTTCTCTTTTGCTTTTGTTGTTGAATTCGCTATGTGTGAGTAGTTCTATACTCTAGGGAGAAGGGTGAAGCATGGGTGTTGGTTTTGGTTGAGTTTGATGATCATTTTGAGTTAGGTTTTGTGCTTGCTTTGTTTAGTCTTGCTTGATTGCTCTCGTTGATTCCTTGATCACTTTTTAGCGAGTATCTAGCACCCTTGAACTTAAGAACGAAAGCCTAGTTTAAGGTAGGGCACGAGACTAAACATTAGGACCCTCAATTGTTAGTTGCGAGAGCCCGCATTCGAGACCTAGAGGAAGCTTAAGACCGAGAGGACGAGCTATACCCTTGGCATGTGCGATACCTTACTCGTTCCGATCATCATCCTTGACCTAGCTTACCCATTGCCTAACCCGACTTCCTAGACTTTCTTCTTATAAGTTAAACCCTTCCTTAAGCTCTAGTTTTAGTAAACCAACCCTTTACTCGAACCGAGACTAGAATCGTTAAAAGTAACCAACATTGCGACCATCTCCTTGTGGATTCGATCCCGACTTACCCTAGCTACCCTAGTGTTGAGTTTGGTATTATCTTTGACTAGGCGAGTTCGACTAAGCCTATCAACAGGTTCATAACAGGACCAGACTTCTCTATAGAAGGTCTGAGAAGGTGTACTATGGGAATCCTGTCCAAGTCTGCAGGTTTGAAACTAGAGCCAAGACTAGTTAGGGAGTCTGCCTGTGAGTTCTGGTCTCTGGGGATCTGGTCAATCCTAAACTGGTCAAACTTCAAAATCAGGGTTCTAACCTTCTCAAGGTAGAGCAACATCTTAGAATCTTTGGCCGCAAAAGAACCATTAATCTGATTAACAATAAGTAAAGAGTCGCTTTTTACCTCCAAATTCTTGACACCAAGACCAATACAGACCATCAAACCTGCGATTAACGCCTCGTATTCTGCCTCATTATTGGTGGTACAAAATTCACAACTGACAGCCTGGGCTAGTATGTCCCCTTGTGGCGATTTCAGGACAATACCCAGTCGTAACCTCGACATTATTGCTCCATCGATTATCTGATGCCCAAGTTTCTCCTTTTACGCCTGTGTAAGTCTCAACACCTCCAAGGCACTATTCTCTTCCAGGGTCGGGTGAAATCGACCACAAAATCGCGATGCTTGTGACTTTATCGCCGTTACGGGTTCATAATCGATGTAAATGCGTACTAAGTTGCACAGACCATTTCGCCATTCTCCCAAACAGTTCAGGCTTTCTCAAGACTGACTTAACTGGAAGGTTAGTTCTAACACAAATATGATGACTCTCAAAATAAGGTCTAAGCTTAGTAGTTGACATAATTAAGTCTAGAATATACCTTTCCAGAAGAGAATACCTGGTTTCAGCATCTAGCAAGCTCTTGCTCACGTAATATATTGGATACTGCAAACCATCTTCTTCCCCACCGAGCGCACTTCTTGAATGCTCCGTGGTAGCGATGTACAGTGATAAGCGATATTTTTACTAGTTATAAACCCACACTTTAACTCTTATTTGATCCGTTTTGAGGTCTTAATTGGTTAAATAGCTCAATTTACAACTAGTTATATATAATATGGGTCGGTCACATTTTTATCGTATTTTATCCGTTTTGTCGAGAATACGGTACTGTGCTTTTGTATAAATATTTTATAGGTATCAAATTGAGAAGCACTTACAACATATCGTGAAAAGACGAAAATGAAAGAAGAGTTAAGACGGACCGAACAAAAGTAAATGGACCGGAGCCTTATTAATCAATTGGGCCCAAGAAATTAAAAGGAGGAAAACAAAATGATGGAGCCCCAAAAATTGAAATGGGAGAGCAGCAAAAAAAAGAGGAAGGAAGGAGAGCAGGGGAAGACAGAAGCACGAAGAGCAGACAGAAAATAGGGTAGTGAAGTAAGAAAACAGCCGTAGTATATTAGAGGGAGCAATAGACAGCCGTAGTAGCATCATTTCCTCCATTTTCTTTGTGTAATTTTCTCTCCTTTTTAATTAAATTTAGTTTAATTTAGTTTTTAATCTTTACTTTGTTAGTTTTATTTGTAATTTATGTAAAGATTTGATCTACTCCATTTCAATTTAAGTTCAACTTAGTCTCTTATTTTACCCTTATGGCATGTTTGGCAACCCGGAATTGGAATTCAATTCCGGAATTGAGCCAATTCCATTGTTTGGGGAACTCCAAGAATTGGAATTGGAATTGGATCAATTCCATCTCAATTCCATGGTAGTTCAAATTTGGTTCATCTCAATTCCTATGGTTTGGGTAGTCATTTGAATTCCTCCTCCTTTTAGTTTTTTCACACTTACTTCGTATGACTTAAAAATGAGTACAATCTTAAAATATTAATTTAAAAGTCGATACAATAGTCTTAAATTTCATTTTGTTATAAAGTTTTAACAAAATTTTTATATTAAAGTTGTCAATTCCAATTCCAATTCCATGCGCCACCAAACATCACTATGGAATTGGATTTGGAATTGAAATGCAACATTTCAAATTTCACATTTGAATTCAAGAATTTCAAATGAATTCCAAGTTCCCAAACGCAGCCTTATATGATTTTAAAGTTTTGATCTTTATTATACAATTGTTCTAAGTTGTATGTTTGAGTTTATTATTTACATGATTTGTGTTGAATTAGTTATGATTAGTGAGTAATTTTGTGTTTAGGGTTTGATTAATCCCTAGCCTATTTTGTGTTTGTGCTTAAATTGTTTATTCAAGTTGTCGGAATTGTGAGTTTGAAAGCGTCAATTTTTATCCCTTTGACTTGTGTGTTAGTACCATGGGAGTGGACTTTTAGGCAAGTCGAGGAGACCTATTTCAAACCCGGAAGGGAAGTCTTAGGTATTTTAGGAAGTGACCTACAAACTCGGGAGGGGAGTAGTGTTTAGTTCCATAGACGTTTTCTAATTTTACGATTCAATGACTTGTTGTTATAATTAGATGCTAGTGGAGAAATCGGCCTAAACCTCTATTTTATTATAGATTACTTGTCTTTTTCTTTCCCTTGCTTGGTCATTTATTTTATTAGATTATAAACCTCCAAACAACCTTTCGACCGACTAAACTAAGACGAACACGAGACTTTTAGCCTAACTACCCATCCTTGTGGATTTGACCCTCTCATACTACATCGACCGCGTTGCGCTTGCGTGAGAGGTTAATTATAACCGTAACAAGTTTTTGGCGCCGTTGCCGGGGATGGTGCTTAGTTAGATTTGAGTCTTGTCTAGTTTTAGGATTAGTCATTTTATTGCTTTTTGGAAAAAAAAAAAATTCAAAAATTCAAAAAAAAATCGTAAAACGTTTTTATTTTCTTCTTTCGGTCTTTTAAATGTCTTCGAAAGATGGAATGCCTTTCTCCGTGGCTAGAATGGTGGTGAACCCACTTTTTGATGGTGTTGGAGATGGTGGAAAATATACTCTTTGATTACATGATGGAGGAGACTAATGGCAATGAGAATTTGGAGTCTTTAGGTGATGATATTGATGATGAGATGGTGGGTACTTTTGATTGTAATGTTGATATAAAACTTGTAGATTACGACTCTTTTGAAAAACCCACTTTTGAGATGTTTGTTGAGGAAGAATGGACTAATTCTTTCAAGGAACTTAATTTGATTATGAGTTTGTCACATAATGAGGTTTCGGTTGATAAGAGTGTGGATGATGATTCTAGGAAGGGGTATATTATGATTGATTTTTGTGATTTTGACCCTCTTGTTGATTATTTGAAACCAAATGATGAGCCTTTGAGTGACTTTAAAATGTCTAAGTTGCACATTCTTACTTTACTTGGCTATGATTTCTCATGTTTATCTTCTATGATATCTTATGATCATTTTTGTGTTGATTGGTCTATTCTATTTGACATGCTAATGCGATCTCTAACCGGGATTTTAAATAACTAGATAATATGTACATATGGGTATACTTTTTTTTGGTGTGTTTTGGTTTGTTTTGTTTTATTTTGTGTAGGTAACAATTTTCCCTTCACCTCGGTGGGATCACAAGTATTTTGAAACTTCATTTGTATGGTGTCCCACACTTTTGCGCTATACTTGGTATATTCTCTTACCCTTTTTCCGTTTCACCCCTCCCACAAGTGTGAACATTGAGGACAATGTCCGATTTTAGTGTGGGGGAGGATGCTTTGCATTGTTATATATGTGGTGGTTATGGAGATTGTGGTATTGCTGTGGATTTTTGTGCTGAGGAGTTCGGAGAATGTGTTTAGTGTACATATATTTTTATTTTTTGTTTGTCTTTTATTTGAAAATTTTCGAAAATCCAAAAAATTTAAAAATTTGAAAAACCCAAAAAGAGATTCTTGGTGCCTTTTTGTTTCGTAGCTTAGTTGATTATCTAGCTCGTTACTTGGATGATAACACTAAGTAGAATAACTTAGTTATGCATTCTTTTATTGTTGTTAATTAAGTTCATAAGGGTCATTTTTGGGTGTGATCACACCTTCATTATATCACTCTCATTGGACTTAGTGACTTGGTTATCTCGTCTCCAGGTGACCTATTTGGCTCGATTGTCACAAAAATTACAAAAATTACAAAAAAAAAACACAATAAAAGCTCGTTTCCAACTTGTTTTGCGAGATGCTTTGATCTTCAAGGATTATTTTTAGCTTCCAAAAGTCTCAAATAATGGGTTGTGGTGACCACTTCGATGCCACTACAAACGGTCACTTTAATTGGACCGAGTGGTAAAGAGTGTAAAACCCGTAAGCTATTGTCGTGTACTCACTCCACGCCGAGAAAACATGTGGTGAGTCAGTGGCAATTTAGCGAGTGTGGGATTAGCCACACCCGATTCACAAGAAAAAAGAAAAAAAAAAGAAAAAAAAAGAAGCAAACAAAAAGGTAATAATATGGAAGCTATCTACTTTTGTGAGCACTTATTTTATAAGAAACGAGCACTTAATTGAGCCAAATTGGGACGACCCTTCCTCCTACATTTGGAGGCGAGACTTGATGCTAGAAAGCTTAGGACATGAGGTTCCTTTCTCCCATATTTCCCCACACCCCGACTTGATCTCGAAAGAGCTTGATTTATCAACAATAAATTAATGCATGACATAAAGTTATTCTATTTCGTCTTGTCACCCAAGTAACCTTTTAGATATTCGACTTTGATACGTTGTATTCTCGCTCGTGTTGAGAGTGAGTAAGCTACCTAGATGAGGAAGGTAAGCTTATTTGAGACCGAACCGATTTTTTTCTATGCTTGTTTATGGGCTTATATGAGTGTCGGTTCACGATTTTGAGCAAGACCCACCTTGCCTTGATGTTTTGGCCCTTCAAATAGACGAAGTATTTTAAGCACACGAGGAGTCGGACCCCGTCCCTGGGCTCCGGGACCACCCTCCCGTCCGGGACAAGGCCATCCCGAACGGGACACTTCTAGGGACAGTTGTCCCGTTGGTTTCAGCTTATTCTCTTCTTTTGGCACTTCTTGTACTTAGCTAAATTTGCAATATTTGTCGTCCCGAGGCTAAAGGACGAGGCCTAGGAGTAGGGACGAGGCTTGGGATGATTATGAGAGCTTCAAATCCCGTCCCATGGTCCCGGGACACCTTCATTCATCGAGATATGGCTCGTACGCAACCGAAAACGGCACGAAAGCAACTCGAAACACTTCACGAAACTTTACGAAACTTTACGAAACTTCACGAGACTTCCCGACAAGTATCCTAAACTCCAAATTAGCGCGTGTACCTACAAAATAGACACAAAAACGCAGCAGAGCCAAAACGGAGAGAAATAGGAAGCAAAATGCAAGTAAAAGCACGGGAAACGCAAAGAAAAGCTCGTGAACAAGGGGCTATAAGCATGTAAATATAGGACACATCAGTCATGCTTAGGGCCGTTGGATTTTCTTTAGATGAAGGGCTGAGATTGCTTCTTCACTATTAAATGAGAGAGAGGAAAAAAAAAAAAAAAAAAAAAAAAAAAAGGGTTTTCACGAGGGAATTGCAGCCCTCATCTCTTCAATTTCTTTTTCCTATTGTCTCTTCCCATTCTCTTTTTTATTTTCAATAATTCTCTTCTACAATTCCAGAACTCTTTTCAGTTTCATTTTCCTATTCAAATTTTCTTTTATTCACAGATTCATTTCTCGTCTGTAGCTCTTCATCTTTTTTTTTGTCTTCAAATTGCCAATTATTCTCAGATTTTATTCTTTTCCCCTGACAAATTTCATAGTTTTGTTTTCGTTTTTATGTTTTTGAGAAAATAAGAAGACAACAAAATCCCTTTTTTGGTGAAAATTGAACGACGGCTGCCTTGTTGACAACAAATTCATAGTCTCGTTTTCGATTTTCTTGTGGACGAATTGCAGATAATCTCTTCTGATAATGGTGATATTGTTGTTCTTATTTTTTTCGTTGTTTTGGCCTTCAACTCTGTCTTTGGGTTTACAATTCAGTTTTTTTTTATTGAATAATCTTTCAATGGTTTTGATTTATTTAATTTTGTTTGTTTGTTGTCTATGTGTTAGGTGTTGATGGTGGAACTTTTACGGGGATGAATAAAGGAATTTTATGCGAAACAGTCAAAGAAGATTTCAAATCGTATGTTGGCCAAGAGTTTATGAGTGTAGACGAAGCGTCAAGTTTTTACGGTACATACGCTGTAGTTTCGGGTTCGATAATCGTAGATATACCAAACATAGATGGTACGTTATATGTGGGTTGTTAAAATTAATTATCAGTACAATGAAATTCTTTTTTTCTCTGTTAGAATCCTCTTTTTTATTTATGATATTTCTGGGCAGTTGAAATCAATAATCAGTACACTGAAATTCGTTTTTTATCCGTTAGAATCATTTTTTTTTATGATATTTCTGGGTAGTTAAAATCAAACATTAGAACAGTGGAATTTGTTTTTTTTTTCCTCTATTAGAATTTTCATTTTAACTTATGATATTTTTCGGTAGTTAAAATCAATTTTTTAAACATTAAAATTCATTATTTCTCTGTTATAATCTTCTTTTTTATTTATGTTATTTGTGGGTAGTTAAAATCAATTTTTAGAGCATTGAAATTCGTTTTTTGTACATTAGAATCTTCTTTTTTTATTGATTTTATTATGTTATGATATTTGTCGGTAGTTTAAATCAATAATGAGGACATTGAGATTCGTTTTTTCTCCGGTAGAATCTTCTTTTTTTTTTATGTTTTTTGTGGGTAATTTAAATCAATTTTGAGAACATTGAAATTTATTTTTCTTTGTTCGAATCCTCTTTTTTTGTTGATGTGATTTTTGGGGAGTTTTTAACAACGCTATTTTCGTTTTTTAGCATCGAAAACGAAAGAGCTTTTGGTCACCAAGCAAGATGTTCATGATTGCTTCTTCTTGCCGGATGGTCCTTATCCTGTGAACAAACGTGCAACTGGATGTACGAAGGAGGCTAAGAGTGAAGCTGTAAAGCAAGTGAAAAAGCGATGGCGAAGATTGTTTAACGTCTCAAAAACCACTGCGCTAATTTTGATAGACCGTGTTGATCATTATTTCCTTTTACTTATATTTTTGTTAATTCAGTAATATCGTTGAATTGTTGTACCTTGAACATTATTTATTAATGACATTGTGTAATGACTTTTTGTTATTCAATCAGCGAATGTCAAAATGTAATAGCAGTAATATCGTTGAACTTTTGTTATTCAATCACTTGAAACCGCAATAGTTAAACTTTCACTAGATACTATGCTCTTTTCACTCAATTGGTTTTAGACTATTTTGGAAGCCATTTACATGTTCCTTTAGCATCATGTATGTCTTTGTGCTCAAATATTCAACTTACATATCAACAAACACTATTAATAACGAATGCTCAAACGTCATTAAAAAGAAGATTCTAACGGAGAAAAAACGAATTTCAACGTTCTAAAAATTGATTTTAACTACCCACAAATAACATCAATAGAAAAGAAGATTATAACGGTGAAAAAACGAATTTCAATGTTCTTAAAATTGATTTTAACTACCCACAAGTAACATAAAGGGTCCATATAGACTCCGTAAATCTTCGTTTGGACTCCGATATAGGCGAAACCAAAGCCTAAATTTATTATTTTTATCAAATCTTAATAACTCTCAAAAAAAATAATTCATTAACAATGTTATATCAAACTAGTACAAGTACAAACTACAAATTTGACAAAATGCTTAAATAATATTACACCCGAACTACACTTCACCGCCTCAGTCATCATAGTCGTCAGTTGATATTAACGCCTTTTCTACATATGAGTTTAAACAATTTCTTTTGTCATGGTGTGCCATTTGTTTACAATGTTGCACAACTTTTTCGTTGAAACTGCAATAGTTACGCTTTCACTAGATAACATGCTCTTCTTACTCCTTAGCATCTCGTATGTCTTTGCGCTCCAATATTCAACTAACATATCAACAAAACCATTAATTATGAATGCTCAAACGTCACTAAAAACGAAGATTCTAACGGAGAAAAAATGAATTTCTATGTTCGAAAAATTGATTTTAACTACCCACAAAATAACATTAATAAAAAAAGAAGATTCTAAAAGAGAAAAATCGAATTTCAAAGGTCGAAAAATTGATTTTAACTACCCACAAATAAAGGTTTCTAAAAGACACCGTAAATCTTCGTTGGACTCTGATTTAGGCGAAACAAAAGCCTAAATTTATTATTTTTTCGAGCTCATCACAATGGTAATATTTTTGTGAACTATTAAAAGTTTAAAATTTTCAGTATTGGTAGGTAAAATTTTCGACTATGAAGTATCCAACAAAAAACGAAAATTAATATACTAAAATCTATAATTTTAAAAAAACTTAAAAAAAAAAAAAAAAAAAAAAACAACTTACCAATAAAGATGGAGTCTTTCACTGAACAGTGGTAGAAGAAAATCAAATTAAGGAGGAGGTAAGGATAGAGAAATCTGATATGGATGAAAAATACAAAAAAAATCAGAAAAGACAATAGAGATGATGAATAATTGAAAAACAAAAAAAAACATTAGAAGATGAATAATTAAAATAACATCATTAATGATAATGAATGATTTGAATAACTGAAAAATTGAGAAGACACGACTTGGTTATGCTAGGTTGCTCGTGGAAGTTAAAGTTGGACAGGTTTTTCCGTCCTCATTATCCTTTTTGGATGAAAATGGTAAGATGGAATCTGTCATGGTGGAATATGATTGGAAACCTGAGGTTTGTTCTGGTTGTAAGAATGTTGGCCATTTAGTGGCAGATTGTAGGAAGGGGATTGACAAGCCAAAGGTGATGAAGGTGTGGCAGCCTAAGCCTGTCGTAACGCAGGCGAAATCTGTCCCTGCTCAGCCTCTGGTGACTGGTCTTGATACAGTCCAAGCGAAGAGTGTTGCATCAAAGGGTAAGGCTGTTGCTGTTCCGAATCAGGTGGTGGCTAGCCCTATTGTTCAACTTATGCGCCAGGAATATGCTACTCCAGTGATTAATTCTTTTGCTCAACTCTTTGCTAGTAATGATATGATTTTTGGTGAAGGGGCGTCTTCTTCTAAGGAAGTGGATGCTCATGGATAATATCGGATGTTGGAATGTTAGGGGTTTAAATAAGGCGTCAAAGCATGCTGATATTAGGTCTTTTTTGCATAAGAATAAAATTGGGTTCTGTGGTTTAGTTGAGACGAAGGTTAAGAGTCAGGATTTCGTAGGTATTTTGAATAAGATTGGGAAGCAATGGAAGGGTATTAATAATAATGATTTTCACAATGGTGGACGAGTCTGGTGTATCTGGGCTCCTCACGTTTTTCACGTCCAGGTTCAGGCTGTTTCAGCTCAACAGATTACGTGTCTTGTGCAAGATATTGGCACCCAGGAACAATTTCTTGTGAGTGTGGTCTATGGTTTTAATTCCCAGGATGAGAGGAAGGAGTTGTGGCGTGAGCTACAGTTGGTGAAAGATAATGGGGATCTCCCGTGGCTACTATGTGGAGATTTTAATGCGTTGTTACATCTAAATGAAAGAGTGGGCAGTGTGGTAACACTGAATGAGGTTCAGGAGTTTAGAGACTGTGTTGCTTACTGTGAAGTGGTGGATATACCTGCTAAGGGTGTCTTCTATACTTGGAATAACAAGCAACTAGGAAACGACAGAGTTTACTCAAGATTGGATAGATGTTTGGCAAATGATATGTGGTTGAGAATGTATCCTGAGGCTTATGCTTTCTTTCTTAATGAAGGTTCCTTTGATCATTCTCCCATGGTGTGTTATAGGCGTGTTCAATCTCAAAGGAGTAACGTCTCGTTTAAGTATTATAATATGTGGGGATCTGACCCTGACTTTCCCAAGCTGATTTCCTCTGTGTGGGAGAAGAATGTGTCTGGCACTCCTATGTACTCTGTAGTCAAGAAGCTTAAGTTGTCTAAAGGTGTGTTGAAGCAGTTGAATAGGGTTAAATACGCTGATGTTGAGCATGCTTATGAGGTAGCTCAGATGGCTGTCATTGCTATTCAACAGAAAATTCAAATTGATCCTCTGAACCATTCTCTGTTGATTGAGGAGAGGGATGCTGTGTCGCAGATGACTATGCTCAAACAAGCCAGATGGAAGTACCTCTGTCAGAAAGCGAAGATTGAATGGTTAAAAGAAGGGGATGAGAACTCAGCTTTTTTTCATAATCACATTAAGGAAAGGCATTTCAGAAATAAGGTTCTTCAAGTTCGAGATATGACTGGTAAGATGTGCTCAGAGGTTAAAGAGATTGAAGATGCTTTTGTTGCCTATTATAAGTCCCTTCTTGGAAGTAATCAGTGTACTCAACAAGTTCATATCCCAGTGGTTCATTCTGGTCCGTGTGTATCGTTGGCGCACACAGAGATTCTTTTGAGGCCTGTTACTGATAAGGAAATTAAGGATTGCTTCTTTTCTATCCCAGCTACCAAGGCTCCTGGCCCCGATGGCTTTAATTCACAGTTTTTTAAAGACGCTTGGAATGTAGTGGGTGTGGAGATTTGTGCAGCTATCAAAGATTTTTTCACGCATGGTCAGCTTCTTAAGCAGCTCAATGCTACTATCATCAGTCTCATACCTAAAGTTCAGTGTCCTAGCTCTGTCCTGGAGTTTCGTCCTATTGCCTGTTGCAACACTATTTACAAATGTATAGCCAAACTGTTGTGTGCCAGGCTTGGAGAGGTATTGCCTGATATTATCAGTGTCAACCAGGGTGGTTTTATTAAAGAGAGGAATATAGTGGAAAATATATTGATTTGCCAAGATCTGGTGAGATTGTATACAAGGAAATCTGCTTCTCCACGATGCTTGATTAAGATTGATTTGAGGAAAGCGTATGACTCGGTTGAATGGGCTTTCTTATTTCAAATGATGGCTGCTCTGGGCTTCCCCCAGATGTTCATTGGTTGGATTAATGAATGTGTTACAAGTCCTACTTATACTTTGTCACTCAATGGAAGTTCTTTTGGTTTTTTTCAAGGACGACGGGGCCTGCGACAGGGTGATCCTCTGTCTCCTCTGTTATTTACCATATGTATGGAGTATCTGTCTCGTATTCTAGGTGCTGTTGGTAGGATGGATGCGTTTAAGTTCCACCCTATGTGCCGAAGTTTGAGTTTGAATCATTTGATGTTTGCTGACGATTTATTGATGTTCTGTAAAGGAGATACCCGTTCTATCATGCTTCTTCTGCGTGCTTTCTCCTCATTCTCTTTGGCTTCTGGTCTTCAGCTGAACAGGGAGAAATCTGATATATATTTCAATGGCATGAGGGTGGAGGACATGGATGATATAATGCAAGTCTCTGGTTTTAGAAGAGGCAAGTTCCCCTTCAGGTATCTTGGTGTTCCAATTTCTTCCAAAAAGATCAGTTTGAATGATGGTATGAAACTCATTGATAAGATCACTAGCAGAATAAGGAGTTGGGGTGCTACCCATTTGTCCTATTCTGGTCGTTTGATCTTAGTTCAGTCTGTGCTTTCTAGCTTGCACACATATTGGATGACGGTCTTCCTGCTTCCTGTTGGTATAGTCAAGCGAATTGAGAGTATTTGTCGGAATTATTTGTGGCTTGGCAAGGATTCCTATCATCATGCTCCTAATGTAAGTTGGGATGAGTGTTGTTATCCTAAAGAAGTTGGAGGTCTGGGCTTGAGGAGTTCGAAAGAGTGGAATAAAGCTTTGTTAGGTAAGTATATCTGGTGGATTGAAAAGAAGGCTGATCATTTATGGGTGAAGTGGATTAATCATGTCTACATGAAAGGTACCCCTTGGAGATCGTATTCTCCTCCCTTGGATTGTGCTTGGTCTTGGAAAAAGCTTGCTCACTGTATGGAAAATTTTCGTTCAGGTACGTCCTCGCCTGTTCTTAATGATAAATATTCGGTTATGGAAGCGTATACATGGTTACGTGGGGAGAAACCGAAGGTGTCCTGGAGATTTGTGTGTTGGAATTCCTTGAATATTCCTCGAAGTTCGTTCATTTTTTGGGAATACAAGCTGGGGAGATTATTTACTTATGATCGAATCCAAAAAATGGGGTATGTTGGAGACGTTACCTGTGTGCTATGTGGTTCGTATCCTGAAACTCATTTTCATCTGTTCCACGAATGTATTTATGCTAGATTGTGCTGGACAGATTTAGCTAGACAGTTGGGTGTCACTTTTCGGCCTGAAACAATTGAGGTATGGTGTCGCAGAGGGAACCGAATGTCCAAGCTAGTGAGACATATTGTAGCAGCGTGTGTAGTGGCTGGTATTTACAATCTCTGGTGCACGAGGAACAAGGCGCGTTTGGATCATGTTGTGACTCATCCTGGCCTGCTGGTCAAGCGCGTTATAGAAGATGTGGTTACTCGTTTTAAAGTGAAGAACGTGTCTGTATTATCCTTGTATGATCGTAATTGGATGAGTAAACTGTAGTGACTGTGATGTCAACTTTAACTGTTTGGTTGTAATCGGGTTTTATTATTAATATACTTACATTTTCCCAAAAAAAAAAAGAATAACTGAAAAATTAGAATAGATGAATGACTGAAAAATCAAAAAGAAATTACCGCTATAAGTATCAATCTAAAAATTAATTTCAACCCGCGACATGTATCATATATGAAAAACAACATTATAATAGACATGAATAGAATTTCAATGTTGTATATATTGATTCTAACTAACCGAAATTAATTTAAAAAAAAAATAAAGGAAAGCTTCAACAAAAAATTAACTTCAACAGGGGACAAGTATACATTCATGAGATAATTTAAAGCATAAATTATTTGACAAAAAATAGCAAAAAAAATTAAGACTTTTAGAAAATAAATTCGAAATACCAAAAGAACCAACATAAATTATTGTAAATTGATTTACTTGGTACTTAAAATTACAAGACTAGATACTTAATTGATTTTTCGTTGCTAATAGCAAAATTATTTTGTACTGTTGAAGAAAACATTAAAACTACTAATAGAAATGTTAAATACATAAAAAATTTAAAAAAAAAAAAATACCTCGATTAAAAGATACGGACAAAGATATGGAGAAGACGAACACAGCAAATATGTTTATCAATGGAATACAGAAGAAAAACGAAAAAATTCGCCGGAAAAGCAATGGAAGAATTTGAAGTAACAATGGAGGAATTATGAGAGGGGAAGACGAAAGGGATGAAAGGAAGAGAGAGACAGTGAATTGAAAAGTGAATATGAATGATAGTGTGAATACCGGAGAATATTTTGGGAGAGTGTGAAATTTCATTGTTTTTTTTTTTCGTTTTTTCTATTTGTTTTTTTTTTTTTTTTTTTTTTTACCTAATTCACATTAAATAACACAATCAATCTTAGCCATTGATTTAGTAGCATCTAACGGTTCATATTACGACTTAACGACTTTCTCATGTACCCCTGACTCAAAAGAACTTCTCTCTCTCTCTCTCTCTCTATATATATATATATATATATATAAATATATATATATATATATATATATATATATATATATATATATATATATATATATATATATATAGAAATAGGATCTTATACATCCTCCCAACAATTATACATCCTACATCCAAATCTCAGCCCTAGGATCTTGATGATCTAATGGCTCAAATTAATTCCCTCTAATTAAAATATAATTGATGCTTATAAATAGCTTCCCCCAAACACTTTGATGCTCATTTACGTAAAATTAATTTCTCTCTCTACCTTCTCTACCAAATTTCCCAAACAATTTAATCAATTATCTACTATCAGTTTCTGCAATTCAACGACAAATTCAGCCGAAATCGACTTCAATTTTGTCAATCAATACTTTATTGATCATCATGTCAGGTGTGTTGCGATCATCTTTGATTTTGATCAAAACGATGATTTCGATCTAATTTCGAGATTGTGTTTGTTTATTTATTGATGTTATTCAATTCATCTTAATTTTTTCATGATTTCGATATTTTAATGATTTCAATGTGTCGTTTTAGTGATGTTGCTCTGTTCAATTATTTCATCAGTCGATAATTAATAATTTCATCATTCCTTTTTGTGAATTTGCTCTTTGTAATGATTTCATCTGTCGTTTTTTAATGATTTGTAATGTTTTCAATAGTTCTTGAAGTAATTTAATTGATCATATGTATGTTTGTTAGTTTTTGTTGCTATTCAATTCTATGTACATCGTCATCTCAATTTTGTAGTCGATGATGATTTTGTGAAATCATTGAAATCAACTGAAATCATTGACTTTTAATTTGCATTCACTTTTATGTTCATCGTCGTTCATCTTCATCTCAAGTTTTTGTGTTTTATGGTCGATTAAGTTGTTATAATTTGTGCTTTGTTGTGTTGTCCTTCAAGTGTTTGATAAAATGTCCTAATGAATTGTTTATTGTCGTTTTACCTATAAGTATCATTGATTCACACTAAAAGTATCATTGATTCACACGAAAAGTATCACAATGTTACAGAAGAAGTATCAGCATATTATAGTTTGTGCTCTTTTTGTGTTGCCCTTCAAGTGTTTGATGAAATGTCTCAATGAATTGTTTGTTGTTGTTTGACGTAGGATTATCATTGATTCACACTGAAAGTATCACAATGTTACAAAAAAAGTATCAACATATTATATAAGCTTGACAAGTATGGATAGGGTTTTAAAAAATCAACTTGTGGGGTCCCCAGGTTCGTCTTCTCAGTTGAAGAATTTGTTGGGACGACATTTGCTGGATGAGATGAATTTGGAGGAGGACGATGTGGAAACTGATTCTGGTGGTTTCGATGGAAGTCAGAGGTCTTTTAGGGGTTCGCCTCCTCCTCCTCCTCCTTATGCAGTGGAATCGTCGAGGAACATGAACATGTTGCTCAAGGGGAATGAAAATGGCGTTGCAACTACAAGTGAGGTAGTTAGTCTTTGTTTCTCTCGGTTTCTATATACCTCGCTAATATTTTCAGTCAAATGTTAATGTTAATTAGACGACTTTCTTGTGTATTTTATCTATTCTGTTATCCCTGTGTGATGGATGACTCATTTAAAAGCAATTCAGATGTTGATATGAATGTTATTGCTAACAGCTAAAATTTCCTTGCAAGTTAGGGCAGGCGAACTGAGTTTGAGTTCTACGATGTTTTACATAAATGTTGCCTTTTTTAGGATCTTTCCGATGCGAGCACAGAGTCTTCTAGTGATATGGGTGGACTAAGTTGCCACCAGTGCCAAAGGAGTAACAAAGGGTCAGTTATTTGGTGCCTCAAGTGTGAGAGGAGAGGTTACTGCAATAGTTGCATCAGTACATGGTGAGATAAATTATTTGCACTGTGTTGGTATCGTACTCTTCAATGGTTTTCTGGTGCATGGCTCAAAATTCTTTCACTCTCAGGTATTCAAACATCTCCCTAGAAGAGATCCAAAGAATTTGTCCTTCATGTCGTGGTCTTTGTAACTGCGAGGTGTGCTCCAAAGTAGATAATCTGATAAAGGTAAAAAATTTTAATTCAGAGTTATGAATTATTTTTGAGTTAGATGTCCCATTTTTGTAACGGCATAAGACAAATCTTGGTTGCCTTTGCAGGGAAGAATAAAAGAATTACCAGCTTTGGACAAGTTGCGATACTGCATGCGACTTACTATCTTGATGCTCCTATAGTTAAGCGTATTCACCAAAGAATTAATGCAGAAATAGAATTAGAGAAAAAGCTCCGTGGTAAGCTTTGGACCTCATAAATCACTATTGTTTTTTTCCACACATCATTGATTCTGCTAGAATATGTGACACATCCAAATCATACGTTACTCAGGAAATGAAGTTGATCTTGAGAGGATGAAAAGTATCAAAATTTTATATAAGAAGTATCAAAAGTTAATATTAAAAGTATCACAAAGTTTTAGTTTCAAAATGTTACATAGGGTGTATTTTTTTAATGTATATCGTATTTATTAAAAATTGTTGTTTTATGTTTTGCAGTCAGTTTCAGGAACTCGTTGATTTTGGCACCAAATTGAGAACAAGAAGATGTCCTTTTTAAGAACACCATCATTTATGTTATTTTGATGGTGTTTTGAGCGACTTTAGTTTAGATATAAGAATATTATTTTCAAGAATATTATTTTCAAGAATTTTATTTTTGTTGATTCCATCATTTATATATGTGGTTGAACTTATGTTGTTTGTGTAATTACTTTGCATTCAAATTTGACGTTACAAGTATCACAACTTAATATAAGAAGTATCGCATTGTTATACAAGAAGTATCATAATACTTCATATAAAGTATCGCCAGTATTTCATAAAAAGTATCACAATGTTTTAGAAGAAATATCACCACTTTCTAAATAAAGTATCAAAATGCCTTACATAAAGTATGACATGTCATAAAAAAAAAAATACTACAAAGCTCTATAAAAAGTGTCAAAACATTTCACAAAAAGTATCGTAATACTCTATATGAAATATCACAACATTTCAAACAAAGTACCACAATGTTCTACATTGTATGATATAAATTGACTGTCTTATTCTATTAAGAAAAATATCACACTATTCTTATTTCTACAAAGTGTAACCACTGCATCTGCATTTTTCATGCCCTCTTCCTCGACTTTTGTTTGCACTTGTTCGTTTCTTTGGAGAAATTAGGTAGAATAATATCCTGTAATATACACCACACAAATAATAATTACATTCATTTTTATATGTAAAAGTATCACTACCTTATATTAAAAATATCAGAACCATTTACTAAAAGTATCATAACATTCTACAAAGAATCACCAAACAAAACTAAATGTATCAGAATATTTTAAAAAAGTATCACAACACTTTATTAAAAGTATCACTTATGATAACAAAAAGTATCACTATCATTTACTAAAAGTAACATAACATTCGACAAAAAATCACTAAACAAAATTAAATGTAACATGCAGTTTATAAAAGTATCATTTATCATAACTAAAAGTATCACTTATGATAACAAAAAGTATCACAATCATTTACTAACAGTAACATAACATTCGACAAAAAATTACTAAACAAAATTAAATGTAACATAACAGTTTATAAAAGTACCATTTATCATAACTAAAAGTATCACTTATCATAACTAAAAGTATCAGAACTACACAAAATAACTGTCAAAGTTATAGACAACCAAATTTCGCACTTCGTTGAGGTATTTCATCAAACACTTGGTGTGCAACACACAAAAATTCAAAACATAACAACATAATTAACTAAAACTAATCTTAACCCTAATTACGCTTAAAAAATCATGAATGATCATCACAGATCAGAAACTTCGCAGATAACCATAAATAATTACGGAGTATCAAATATCGAAAAGTCACTTAAAATCATCAAGTAATGACCAAATTTCTCTTATAATAATCAAGTAATGACCTAATTTTCCCTTAAACTCATAGAGTTATAACCTAATTTCGTTTAAAATGATCATGCAATTACCTAATTTTCACTTAAATTAACTAAAAATATTCAAATCCAAACACAATTATAAAGCTAAAAAACATCAGTAAATGTTGAAAAAACGCTTGAAATCATCAAATAACACGAAAAATGCCATACCTATTGATCGAAGATTGAAGGTATTTTGTGGTTAAAGTTGATTATACTCGTTTTTTGATGAACGTATCAGTAAATGCTTGAAAAAACGCTTGAAAAAACGCTTGAAAATGCTTGAAATTTGGTTAATGAGTCGAAAATTAAGTGGATTCCTTCAATTTAGGGTTTGAAATGAGAGAAAGTAAAAGAGTAGAGAGAGAGAGTGAAAGAGGAGAGAGAGCGCGGTAATGGAAAATGAATCTGAGATTTCAGGGGTTAGGGTGAGTCTTTGCTATTGATGACGTGGCACAATCTGGAGCATCTAATCTACTCTAATCCAACGGCTGTAATTAGGATGTAGGATGTAAATATATATAAGGATGTACCGGATCCTATATATATTTATATATATATATATATATATATAGAAATAGGATCTTATACATCCTCCCAACAATTATACATCCTACATCCAAATCTCAGCCCTAGGATTTTGATGATCCAATGGCTCAGATTTATATTTTTTTTTGGTGAGGGGAGATTTATTTATTTTTTATTTATTATTTTTTTTTTTTTTTAATGTGAGGGGAGATTTATTTATTTAATTTTTTTTTATGAGGCTGAATTTATTTTTTTTGTTTTTTTTTCCCCTTTATGAGGGGGGATTTATTTTTTTTATTTGTTTTTATCTTCATGAGGGGGGATTTATATTTTTTTATTTTTTTTTTCTTTATGAGGGGGGATTTATTTTTTTTTTTTCTTTCATATTTTTTTATTTTTTTTTTATTTTTTTTTTTCAATTCTTTTTTTTTTTTTTTTTTTTTTTGTCATTCAATTCTCATCTACCAATTTCTACATTTAATTGTGCTAAATAAAAATATAATTCTCCTCGATCAATTTATGCATCGATTTATGTTGAATTTTCATATCGTCATCGTTCAATTTTATGCTTTTCATCATCATTCATCTTCATCATCAACTGAAACTTTTGCGTTCAACGTCATCATTATCGTCATGGTTCAATTTGATGTTCATCGTGATCGTGATCGTTCATCGTCATCTCACTTTGATGTGGTGGAACTACTATGTTCAATTAAGTTATTATTGTGTTCTTGTGTGTTGTACACTAAGTGTTTGATGAAATGTCTCAATGAGTTGCTTGTAATATTATTTTTTTAAATAGAAGTATCACTAATTTAAACTGAAAGTATCATATTATTACACAAGAAGTATCACGATCTTTGTTGAATTCATTATGATTTTAATTCTACAATGTTTCATTACTCAATATATATATATGAATTTATTGTAAGAAGTATCAAATGTTAATATAAGAAGTATCACAATATTATGTTAAAAGTAACAAAACATTATATGGAAGTATCACTTTATTTTATATTATGTCACAATATTATGTTAAAAGTATCACTAATTTACACTAAAAGTTTCACAGTGTTACACTAAAAGTATCACGATGCTGTAAATCTATAGCAAAATATTTATGTCTTACATCCTACAAAAAGTATCACTTACGATAACTGAAAGTATCACTATTTAGAACTAAAAGTATCAAAACAAATCATAGTAACTTTATAACTAATAGTTAGGCCGCGCGCTTTTTTTTTTTTTTTTTTTTTGGCTCAATCTTGGCCCTCCATTCCTTTGATCTAAGGGCTTAGATTAGGATGTAGGATGTACAAAGATGTTAGGATGTACCGGATCCTAACTCTATATATATATATATATATATATGTATATATATATATATATATATATATATATATATATATATTTAGGTTCATATGAGAAGTAGGGCTTAGGTGAGAAATATGAGAAGTAATCATAACCATTGATTGTTTTAATCTAAGGGTTGATATTCATTGTTGTTGTTTTTTTTTTTTTTTTTTTTGAGGGGAGATTTGTTTTTTTTTTGTTTTTTGTTTTTTTTTTCTTTTCTTTTTTTTTGAGAGGGAGATTTGTTTTTTTTTTTTTTTTTTTTTTTTTATGGGAGATTTGTTTTATTTTTCTTTCCTTTTTTTCTTTTCTTTTTCTTTTTCTTTTTTTATTTTTCAATTTTTTTTTTTTGATTTCATTTTTTTTGTTTTTCCATTTTTTTTTTCTTTGTTTATTTTTTAAAATTTTTTTTTTCTTTTTTCAATTTTTTTCTTTTTGATTTTTTTTGATTTTTTGATTTTTTTTTTTGATTTTTTTCGTTGTTTTAATGTTTGTAATTTTTTTTATTTTTTGTTTTTTGTAACTTTTTTCATTTTTATTCGTTTTTTATTTTTTTTCATTTTAGTAACAAGTGAGTTACATTTAACTAACATACGAGATACATTTTTATTATGACTGGATGTACATTATTTCAGTAACATACGAGGTTCATTACATTTATATACGAGGTTCATTACATTTACATACGAGATTCATTTCATTTACATACGAGGTTCATTTCAGTAACAAATGAGGTTCATTTCAGTTACACACGAGGTTCATTACATTTACATACGAGGTTCATTACATTTACAAACGAGGTTCATTACATTTACATACGAGATTCATTTTATTTACATACGAGGTTCATTTCATTTACATACGAAGTTCATTTCAGTAACAAATGAGGTTCATTTCAGTTACATACGAGGCTCATTACATTTACATACGAGGTTCATTACATTTACAAACGAGGTTCATTACATTTACATACGAGGTTCATTTCATTTACATACGAGGTTCATTTCATTTACATACGAGGTTCATTTCAGTAACAAATGAGGTTCATTTCAGTTACATACGAAGCTCATTTCATTTACATACGAGGTTCATTTCATTTACATACGAGGTCCATTTCAGTAACAAATGAGGTTCATTTAAGTTACATACGAGGTTCATTACATTTACATACGAGAATCATTTCATTTACATACGAGGTTCATTTCAGTAACAAATGAGGTTCATTTCAGTTACATACGAGGTTCATTTCAGTTACATACGAGGTTCATTACATTTACATACGAGGTTCATTACATTTACAAACGAGGTTCATTTCATTTACATACGAGGTTCATTTCATTTACATTCGAGGTTCATTTCAATAACAAATGAGGTTCATTTCAGTTACATACGAGGTTCATTTCAGTAACAAGTGACGTAAATTTCAATAACATGCATTATAAAAACATATACATATTAAATTATCCCCAAAAAAATAATTGAAAAGACTTTATAAGCAAAAAAAGAACATAAAATTGAAAAAAAATATAAAAGAAAAAAAAAATCAAATTGATAAAAAAAAGAACATAAAATCATCAAAAATGGCTTAGAAAAAAAAAATAAAAAAAAAATAAAATTAAAAAAACATAAAAAAAAAAAAACAAAGAAAGATAAAAAAATTTAAAAAAAAAATTTGAAAAAAAAAAAAAGAAGAAAAAAGAGAAAAATAAAAGAAAATAAAAGAAGAAAATAAAAAAATGAAAGAAAAAATATAAAACAAAAAAAAAACAAAAAAAAAAAAAAAAAATTCCCCCTCATAAATAAAAAAAAAAAATAAAAAAAATAAATCTCCCCTCATAAAGAAAAAAAAATAAAATAAAAAAATAAATCCACCCACATAAAAAAACAAAAAAAAACAAAAAAACAAAAAAAAAAACTTTCCCCTCACATTAAAAAAATAAAAATAAATAAATCTCCCCTTACCAAAAAACTATAAATCTCAACCCTTAGATTAAAACAATGAATGGTTATGATTACTTCTCATATTTCTCATATAAGGGATACATCTCATGGGAACTCAACCCTATATATATATATATATATATATAGTATTAGGTTCTTTAGAGTCGTAGTCTTGAGTTAGAGTCCTAGAGTCCCGTTTATGATTTGAAATTTTAACCAAATAAATCGAAATTTTAACAAAAAAAATGGAATTCCAAAATTTCCAAAAATTTGAAATTCCAAAAACTTTGGAATTCCAAATTTTTCTGAAATTCCTGGAATTTTTGGAATTTCAAATTTTTGGGTTAGAATTTCAATTATTTTGGTTAAAATGCCAAACTGTAAAAGTGGACTCTAGGACTCTAAAAAATATGTGGACTCTATATGTGGACTCTATATAACCTACCACTGTAAAAGTGGACTCTAGGACTCTAAGATCTTTTAAGCCCAACTTATTAGAGAAAGTCATTGAGTCCTGAATCCGCTTTGAGATTTTAACACAAAAATTTGAGATTTTAACACAAAAATTTAAAACTGCAAAATTCCAGAATATTTGAGATTTTAACATTGTTAATATCTCAAATATTCTGGAATTTTGCAGTTCTAAATTTTTGTGTTAAAATCTTAAATTTTTGTGTTAAAATCTCAAAGCGGATGTCTGGACTCAATGACTTTCCCAAAACTTAGGGCTTGAAAGATCTTATCTCTATATATATATATATATATATATATATATATAGAGTAAAGTTATATAGAGTCCACATATAGAATAGAGTCCTAGAGTCCTAATCTAAGCCATTAGATTGTGAAGATCAACGGCTGAGATTAAATCTCAAAATAGGTGTGGGACTAGTAGGTCAGGCCAGTGTGAGTCAGTAGTAGGAAAAATCAACAATTTCATTTTTTTTCGTTGGAATTTCATTTTTTATCGTTGGAATTTCATTTTTTTCGATGGCCGAAATTTGGACTCTAGGACTCTAATTTTTTTGTGGACTCTAAAGAACCTATTTCTATATATATATATATATATATATATATATATATATAGGGTTGAGTTCCCATGAGAAATACCCCTTATATGAGAAATATGAGAAATCATCATAACCATTCATTATTTTAATCTAAGGGTTGAGATTTATAGTTTTTTGGTGAGGGGAGATTTATATTTTTTTTATTTTTTTTTTAATGTGAGGAGATTTATTTATTTATTTATTTTTATGAGGGTGGATTTATTTTTTTTATTTTTTTTTTGTTTCTTTATGAGGGGGGATTGTAATGTATTTTTTTTTTTTTCCTTTCATTTTTTTTTTCAATTTTTTTTTTCAATTTATTTTTTTTTTTAATTTTTTTAAATTTTTTTCAATTTTTTTTTTTATTTTTTTTCAATTTTTTTTTCAATTTTTTTTCAATTATTTTTTGTTTCTTTGTTTTGAAATGAACCTCGTATGTAAATGAAATGAACCTCGTATTTGAATGAAATGAATCTCGTATGTAAATGAAATGAACCTCGTATGTAAATGTAATGAACCTCGTTTGTAAATGTAATAAACCTCGTATGTAATCAAATGAACCTCATTTATTCTTGAAATGAATCTCGTATGTAAATGAAATGAATCTCGTATGTAAATGAAATGAACCTCGTATTTGAATGAAATGAATCTCGTATGTAAATGAAATGAATCTAGTATGTAAATGTAATGAACCTCGTTTGTAAATGTAATGAACCTCATATATTCTTGAAATGATCCTCGTATGTAAATGAAATGAACCTCGTATGTAAATGAAATGAATCTCGTATGTAAATGTAATGAACCTCGTTTGTAAATGAAATGAACCTCGTATTTGAATGAAATGAATCTCGTATGTAAATGAAATGAATCTCGAATGTAAATGTAATGAACCTCGTTTGTAAATGTAATGAACCTCGTATGTAACTAAAATGAACCTCATTTATTATCGCAATGAACCTCGTATTTATCTGAAATGAACCTCGTATGTAAATGAAATGAACCTCATTTATTCTTGAAATGAACCTCGTATGTAAATGAAATGAACCTCGTATGTAAATGAAATGAATCTCGTATGTAAACGTAATGAACCTCGTTTGTAAATGAAATGAACCTCGTATTTGAATGAAATGAATCTCGTATGTAAATGAAATAAATCTCGTATGTAAATGTAATGAACCACGTTTGTAAATGTAATGAATCTCGTATGTAACTGAAATGAACGTCATTTATTCTTGAAATGAACCTCGTATGTAATCAAATAAACCTCGTATGTAAATGAAATGAATCTCGTATGTAAATATAATGAACCTCGTTTGTAAATGAAATGAACCTCGTATTTGAATGAAATGAATCTCGTATGTAAATGAAATGAATCTCGTATGTAAATGTAATGAACCTCATTTGTAAATGTAATGAACCTCGTATGTAACTGAAATGAACCTCATTTGTTACTGAAATGAACCTCGTATGTAACTGAAATGAACTTCATTTGTTACTGAAATGAACCTCGTATGTAAATGAAATGAACCTCGTATGTAAATGAAATGAATCTCGTATATAAATGTAATGAACCTCGTTTTTAAATGTAATGAACCTCGTTTGTAAATGTAATGAACCTCGTATTAAAAAAATCAAAAAGAAAAAAAATTTAAAAAAAAAAAAAAATAGAAAAACAAAAATGAAATTAAAAAAAAATAATTTGAAAAAAAAAAAAGAAAAAGAAAAAAAACAAATCACCCCTCAAAAAAAAAGAAAAAAGCTTTCCTCACAAAAAAAAGAAAAGAAAAAAAAAAAAAAAAAAAACAAATCTCCCATCACAAAAAAAAAGGAAAAAAAAATATCCCTCAAAAAAAAAAAAAAAACAAATCTCCCATCACAAAAAAAAAAGAAAAAAAAAAAGAAAAAAAATCTCCCAAAAAAAAAAAAAAAAAAAAAAAAAAAAAAAAAAAATCTCCCATCACAAAAAAAAAAAAAAAAAAAAAAAAAAAAACAAATCTCCCAAAAAAAAAAAAAAAAAAAAAAAAAAAACAATGTATATCAACCCTTAGATTAAAACAATCAATGGTTATGATTATTTCTCATATTTCTCACCTAAGCTCTATTTCTCATATGAACCTAAATCTATATATATATATATATATATATAGAGTAAAGTTCAATTAAGTTGCTTAAATATTTTAAGTTGGTAAGTTTCAATCTTAGCCTTTAGATTAACAAGATCAATGGTTGAGATTAAATCTCACGAAAAAGTGCTTGGCCCAGGTCCAGGGCATTGTACCGACCGTAGTGTTTTGGCCTTTTCTGACAACAGTTTCACGTTTTATACATAACAGTTTCATTCGTACAGTACAACAGTTTCAAGTTTTTCCAGTTCAGCGTACGAAACTTAGCAAATATAGTGTAACTTAATTGAACTTGTTTCTATATATATATAACAGGTTCAAACGAGACACCCTACCTAGAGCGAGGCAGCGAGGCAGCATCTACACCCTTGATTTAAAATCGATCAATGGCTTATATTATTTGTGCTAAATCAATTAAAAAAAAAAAAAATAATTAAAAAAAAAAAAAAAACGGCTGAAATATGTCTATCTCTTTCTTTGATTGATACACTTCCCAAAAATACCTCAAAAATATTATTTCTTACTTCCCTATTCATTCTTATTCTTCCTTTCCACGCTTCTTCTTCCCTTACTATCCACCATTTTCACTCATCTCCATTTTTTTTCTACCATTTCATGTGTATCCTCCTTTTTTCCCCCGATTTACAAATATTTTCGTCCGTATTCTCCACTTATTTCGAGGTATTATTTTCTTTTCTTTTTTTTCTTTTTTTTTTTTTAATAGAGACGAATGATTTTTAAATTAATGATCATGATTGTTTAATTTCATTATTAATTTATGTAGAACTTATCTTAAGTTGAAGGATTTCATCTGAAATTTTTTTGTTCTTTCTGTATTGTTTTGTTTTAGAGATGAGTAATGAAACTTTGATCTTTGGTGAAATGGTGAAATTATTCAAGCGATTGGTGAATTTATTCAAGCGATTAAAACTGTGATTGATTATGGTGAAACTTTGATCTTTTCATATGAACTTTGATCTTTGGCATCGATGTGAATTGGTGAAATTATTCAAGCGATTAAATCTGTGGTGTTAGTGGTTGCAGTTTTATTAATTGAATGTTTGTCGTGATTGATTATGGTGTTGATTACAGATGGACCCGAAGTTTTTGAGGAACTAGAGGTACGTCAGGAAGCACAACAAGAAGACGGAGGAGGTTTCCGCTGAGGAATGAATTTGATTATTGGTTATTATCTTTGTACGAACAACTTTGGTTTATGTTGAGGACGGATCATGTTAGAGAATTGGGATCTTTAAGGTTTTGTTTTTGTTTTTGTTTTTGATGGAGGTTGCTAGTTTTCTACTTTAATTAATGGATGTTTGAGACTTCGAATTCATGTTTACATAGTTTAATTGCGACTTATGAAGCTCTAGCTATACTTATTCTTCACTTCTGTCGTCTATTCTGCTGTGTTATTTTTTGAACACCAATACTTCTTCATTTTGAACTTTGATCAAAATTTATGAAACTTTGATCTTTATTTATAAAACTTTAACGCAGTTTGACGAAACTTTAATGCTGTTAATGATTTATTTATAAAGTCTTACTACGCTGAGACGTAGAACTTTGATCACTATTTATGAAACTTTAACGCAATTTGACGAAACTTTAATAAGTTTCCTGAAAAAGTGATATCAACAAAACATTTTAAAGTTCTCTGCACCAAATGTCTCAACCATATTTACTGTCATGCATGAACTTAATTCTAAAACGCTTAAGACGTTTTCAAAAAAAGTGCTTGTAACAAACTAATTGGTCTGTAAAAATTCACAATTTGAAATAAGTTAACTTTAAAAGCCATGTTAAAATCTTTCACAAGTTTAAACCAGAATAATGTTTCATTTAAGTATAACGAAACAATAACCATTTTGGGAAAAACTGTAATGCAGAACAATAAAACTTCAACATTACAATTACGCTTGACCAATTTCAATATCAACTTATTAATATTTACAAATACCAATCATCCCCAAATACAATAAAATAACATTCCAAGATCAATTACAACATAAATATGGATTAACTAATTTGAGACGAACCAATGTCTACATAGCATAAGTCCTCAGCTTCTTCTACTTGCGCCGCAGCTCTTTCAACAAAGGGGTTAGGGATCCACAGTGGCTGTGCCCATAAACTCCGCCCACAGTTTCGTCAACGCTAGTTGTTTGGGATCCACAGTGGCTGTGCCCATAAACTCTAACCCGTCAATTATATCACTGTTCATAGATGCAGCCTCCTTAGTACATCGTCTTGCAACACAAGAACTAGGAATAGATTTCAAACCATGGCTCGTAAAAATCCAAAGAATATGTCTGCACACCATTCCTCTTCAATCAAAAAGTGTGCAGGTGCATCTAGCCGTTAAACTATCTGTCACAAAATATAGAAACTAAGTTACATTAACTGTCAGTACTTTAACTTTAATACATAGAACTATAACAAAATAATATAAAACTATAACAATAAAACATGAAATATGCAGAGTCGGAACTTACTGAGAGAACTATAACTACATATCTTAAAACTACAAGTATCTGTCATAAAACTTTATCAGCAGGACGCGGAGATTCAACACAAACAAACAAAACAATTATTGAATGAAATATGCAGCAACCTAATGCATACAATACATGGGTTGTAATGCACCAGAAATCGTCCTCAACCACCTTATTGAATCAACGCAAGGTGTAAAATCGTCCTAAACCACCTTCTGAAAGTCGACGTCGTTTACTCTTCCACCGCTTGCAACTTCAACCACTAAACACAAAACAACATACTTTAACGAATAAAAAAAACAGCAAAAACAAATTCAAGGAAAAAAAAAAAAAAAAAAAGAAACAAAAACAAAAACCTTCATCCCTAACAACAATCTCATTATTTTGCATATTGTAATTCTTCGTTTGATATTATGAAAGTCGCTGACCAATATTTTCGTTTGATATTATGAAAGTTGCTGTAAAAAAAAAAAAAAAAAAAAAAAAAAAAAACGAAGAAGAAAATTACGTCTGACCTATTAACGAAGGAGGAATAATAGGGGAATGAAATGAGAGAGGAATAATAGGGGAATGAATTGAGAGAGGAATAATAGGGAAATGAATTTATAATTAAGGAAGGAGGAGCATATATTTTTTAATTTTTTAATTAAATAGTGATTGCTTTAATTAACACTTGCTGACCAAATTTACACCGTTGGATCAATCTTCATCCAACGACACACATGTTGCCTCGCGGTCTCGCTCATATTTGCTGCCTCGATATAACTTTACTATATATATATATATATATATATATATATATATATATATATATATATATATATATATATATATATATATATAGTAAAGTCCACGACAAAAGAAATAAAATGGTAAGAGATAACAAAAGTTCAATGATATTATTGCTATTACATTCTGACATTCGGTGATTGAATAACAAAAAGTCATTACAAAATATCATTTATAAATAAGGTTCAAGGTACGATAGAATGGACAAAAAAAAAAAGATAACAACAGTTCATCGATATTACTGAATTAACAAAGATATAAGTTGAAGGAAATAATGATCAACACAGTCTATCAAAATTAGCGCAATGGTTTTTGAGACGTTAAACAATCTTCGCCATCGCTTTTTCACTTGCTTAACAACTTCACTCCTAGCCTCCTTCATACATCCAGTTGCAAGTTTGTTCACATGATAGGGACCAATCGGCAAGAAAAAGTAATCACGAACATCTTGCTTGGTGACCAAAAACTGAAAAAGCAACCACAAATAACATAAATAAAAAAGAAGATTATAACAGAGAAATAATGAATTTTAATGTTTAAAAAATTGATTTTAACTACCGAAAAATATCATAAGTTAAAATTAAAATTCTAATAGAGGAAAAAAAAAAACTAATTCCATTGTTCTAATAATTATTTTAACCACCCACAAATATCATAAATAAAAAGTAGATCTCTAACGAAGAAAAAACGAATTTTAATGTTCTAATAATTGATTTTAACTAGCCACAAATATCACAAGTAAAAAAGAAGATTCTATACGGGGAAAAAACGAATTCCAATGTTCTATTAATTGATTTTAACCACACAAAATATCATAATAAATAAAAAGATTCTAATGGAAAAAAAATGAATTTCAATGTTCTAATAATTGATTTTAACAACCCAAAAATACAATAAATAAAAAGACGATTCTGCCAAATTTTGACCTTTAATAGAACCTCAATCACAAAAAAAAAAAAAAAAAAAAAAATGAATTAATATGAACAACGATTAAAACACCATTGTCTTCTAAAAACATACCACAAATATGAAACTTTAATAAAATGTTATCCACCGTCGTCTACTTCTCCTTTTGAATTCCACCACCATTCATTTTTTCACCACCACAAATCTGAAACATAAAACACTTAATTTTTCAGTTTTAAAATCAAAAAAAGTAAAGATTCAGATTTTAAAATAATATCAAAACATATATTAAAAATAATACCAATGATTGTTGACAATAGTTGTTGACGATTCTGTCGAATGGTTAACGAAAATGGCGGCGAAGAGTGACAATGACGATGGCGAGGAAAGTTGATCACAATCATTTTAATGAAATTTTTGATAGAGAAAAAAAAAAGAGAAGAGAAAACTGGAAATTAATTTGAAGATCGAAATTTTTTTTAGGTGAGATGAATGAATGAATGATACCCTATTATTTTAGGGCATGATTAAGGCATGTGAAGAGGTTCACATAAGATTGATACCCTATTATTTTAAAAAGGTTTAAAATAATGTTGAATTTAATTCATGTTATACTTGATAAAATGTATTAAGATGGATTATGATTGATTAAGATTGTTGTGTTCAATTGAGGAATTGTCACATAATCTTGATCTTGTTAAAAGGTGGTTTGGATTAATTATAATTAATCTAGTTTAGTTGATGCTTTTATCTTGGTTGAATGTTGTTTGAATGGTTTAATTTTTCGCATTATTTTGTACAAAAGGTTGTAATTTACTAGTGTGGCCTTAGAAGATTATGTTTTCGTAATGAAAGGAAACATGATCGTTGGTTGTATTATTGAGATCTCGTATCTCCCCTCTTGTAATAATATTTTTAAAGTTATTTTGAAATTAGAATGTAAATAGGTTTGCATTTGTAATTTTAATTGTAATTTGAGAAGATTCAAGATTCAAGATGGAGATCGGATGGCTCACTCCTACTATATGGATCAAACCAAGATGGAACATCAAGACAAGCTTCTAGGGTTCAAGGATGGATTCCAACTTGTATTTTTGTTTATTTTGGTAGGATAGGCCACACTAGGTGTTTTTTATTTTGCGTTCTTTTTCCATTCTCGTTGCGATGTTTGCTTGTTTAGATAGTTGCATCATATTCCGCCTAAACTAAACCAAACCACCTAATATTGCATGAAAATTGACTCATATTGTTTGCATTTTCATCCTAGACATACCGATGTCATATGTTTTAAGCCATCACCTTAGTTTATATCATTCTCGTTTTGCTAGACTTTTGTTCACTTAAAATGAATTAAATAAGATGATGGGATCTTCCTCTAAATTTAAAATTGAGATTAGTCTTTATAGGAAAAGCTACTATGAGCCCCTTCTTCGTCGGTAGGCATGTAGGACCTTACTCTCCACATGACCCCTTCTACGTTGGGTAAGTAGTATGTGTTAACCTATTTTACCTCAACATTATAGTTCGAGTAATATCTCGTGATTATAGTGGACTAAAAGATAGAATTTACAGAAATTTATCGACCGAGAATTCTAAAGGTAGAATTAGCCAAGAGGTTGGCTTATCAATTTACGGAAATTGAGTCTTGGAATCATTTATATAATTTGTAACAACCCGTGTTTTTATTAATACTAATTAATTATTTTAACAAAATTTTTAAATTAAAATTTATATAAATTAACTTTTATTCAATTACTTCAAAAACGCGGCTGAAAAATTTCGATTAAATAAACTTTCTCAAGATATTTCTAATTAAACATTCTCGATTTTTATATTAATCAGTATTATATTTTTATTCTTAAAATACTTGTCAAACTAAAATCTTGATTCAATTGGTTTTATTAAACTTAATAAATTTGCGTTTTACTTTAAAAATTATTATTACTTGAATAAATATAGTTTTATTAAAACGTATCTTGCAAATAAACAAGCCGTTTGAAATTCTACGAGACGGTAATAGAAACCATAACTGACAACTTTTATACTTTTATATTTTCGAACTATAAATTTTATAATATGAACAATGGAATTAAAATTTAAAACTAATAATTTAAAGTATAATATATTTTATAAAATATAAAAGTTTATAAATAAGAGTAAATGAAACAGAGTAAACAAATCAAACAGACCCAATTACCATTTGCTCATGTCGGTACACACTACTACACACACCCTCTTTAATTCTGGATATTTTAATTTAACCTAATTCCCACTCAAACCTAACTCCCTTATTTTTTTACTGCCTCCCTTTTTCTACTTCTTCTTCTTCATCATCTCTTTCTTCTTCCTCACTTCACTTTATTAATAAAAAAAAAAAAAAAAAAAGCAAACTCAAACACAACAACAGCAATATCGACAAACAACACACAACAAAGACAACAACAACAACAAAAACAGTAACAACGACAGCAGCAGCCACCGTGAGCCACCAGCCGGCTGTCACAGCCACCATGGCCACGGCCACCGGAGCAGCTCACCGGAGCCACCACCGTCGCCTTTTCTTTTCGTGGTCCTTCCTCTCCTTCCTCGGCCCCTGTTTTCGACATCCCTCTCTCCTCTGCTCTCTTTCTTTCTCGGCCACCACCGGAGCCACCATTGAAGCCGCCATTAATGGTGAGCTCAAAGCTCGAGCTCAGTCACCATGACCACCACCTCGGCCTGGCTCTGTGCCTTTCTTTCGAGCTCTCTCTCTCTCTCACGTCCCCTGTTTCCTTCTCCCCTGTTTTTCGGCCCGCCGTACACCACCACCACGGTTGCCCACCGTGGCCTTGCTTTACTTGCCGTCGTGGCCTTGCTTTACTTGCCGTCGTATTCTTATCGTCGATAAGTGTCGTCGATTAAATCGTTTTTATTTCATTAAATTATCGACTTTTGATTTGGCCCATTTTAATTGATTTTCTCTTTGACTCGCCGGAAATTCGCCGGAGCTCCGACCACCGTGTCACTGGCGCCTTCATTGGAGTCATCACTACTCTGACCTCGGTTTTGCCGCCTTCGTATGTTGGTCAGCCACCATGGGCCAACACCACGTGACAGTTAACACGGTGAGCCTCTGTTACGGCTCGTGTTTCGATTTCATTTCTGTAATGCGTTTGATTCCAGCTTTATTTCTATCTCCTCATTGAAACCATTCAGTCAATTAATTAGGCTCAACACCCAATCGTCTTCCGTCTATAATTCATTACATCGATACGTTGTATAAAGTCTCACTCCTCTCTTTCTCTGCTAGTTTTATGTTGAGTACACCGCTATATATTTGGGTCTTGGGTCAACTAAATCATGGATCCAGACGAGCTAAGGAAATTCGTACCGAGCTAATCTAAGGTGCTTCTCGCACACTTATGTGATAAGCGCCTAGTAATTGACTACATGTTATTTTTCTTAAGTGATGTTATAATTGCATGTATGATTTATATTGTCACCTAAACATTGTATGCTAAATTAGAAGATAAAAATCGAAAAATAGAATTTGTGTGACACATACAAAACCCACGGCTTACCCCTTTATTTTTGGTTTAATTTTTCGTTTTAATTTTTGTAAATTGCATGCTTAAAATACTTGTAATAAGATGAACATGAAAATATAACTAGTTTATGTTTTAGACTAAAAATGAATTTGTTATGAAATATAAATGTTTTAAAGTGTTTATGTGTTCTTGAAATGATGTTGTTATTCTTGTGATAGAAATGATTTTACTTATGTGTTGTTGAATTATTATTGAATTTAATTGTAATATTATCGGGTTAAAATTATTTGTTATGTGTAAATTAAAATATATAAAGTATAAGTATTACAAATATAAAATAAGACTAAAAATATTACTAAAATAACTAAAGTAAAGAAATTAAACTAATATAAAATATTTATGGAAATAAAATATTTATTGGCACTAAAAAGGTCTAAAAAAATTAGAATCACAAATAAAAATTAACTAAAAGGTAAATTGTTAATATCATAATAATATATAAAGGTTGACTAAAAATTTACTAAGTATAGTTATATAAAAATTATGAATAATATGTTTATATATATAAATACAAAACCTAACTAAGATTTTGAATTATAAAGTTTTTGACATTTTTAAAAGTTATAAATAATTAAGTGAATTAAACTTAAGTGAATATTACTAAAATTTAAATATTAATAATCTCACGATCGAATTATTAAATCACCTAATACGACTACGTAAAAGTTACATAAATAAAATCAATTCAGAAATTAGGCCACCTAAATGAATAGTTCCTAAATGTCATTATATTAGATTTTATTAAAAATACTAAATTTTGCTAAGTATCATCAAGATACTTTTACAAGTTAAAATAAATGTTAAAACTCCTAAATCGCTAAACACTTTACAATTTAAATAAAAAGGAAGAAATAAATGTGACTTATAATGAAATTCAATTATTTATATCACTAATCGTAAACATACTTAAATTGAAATTTAAACGAAACTAAATCTTTTAACTTAATCAAATAAAATACTTACACTTGAATAAAATAAATTAATTAACTGAACCTATTTGAGTTACCCGAAATAAAGAACTTTAAAGTAAACTAAGTAACGAGAATGAATATTTAAAAGTAAATACGATGAATAGTAAATACGATGAATAGTAAATACGGTGAATAGTAAAATAATGAATAGTGAAAATATTTAAAATTTACAAACGGACTCAAAATAAATATTTAAGTTATTCTATGTGTTCTGTTTACCTGAAGAACTGCTAGAACTAACATTTCATTATACAAAGTTCGACGATATTATTTAAGTTTCAGAATTGTCACTTGATTTGAATAAACGAGGAAATAAGAAATTGAGAAAACGAACTACTTGATAAAATACTAGGATTGTTCGCCATGTTGCGACTCTTGAAATTCGAAGTTAACGAGGTAGCTGTCTATGGGGACTTGGGCTCCCTCCCAGAGTTGCCCAAGGCTATTCAACGATCTTAAGATTCTTTGTTTGGCGTGTGGTATCAACCTCGGGGATGGGGCATACTTGATACTTCAGCGGGCCCATAGAATAATAATTGGAAACGCCCGGCCCGTCAAAGAGTACCCGTCTCTGGTGATAGTCGAACTTTTTCGTCGGTGATACCTTTTGAATAGCGAATAAGTATGATCCTCGATAGGTAGTGTATGCATACATTAGACAAGGGATTGAATCGTCCTTATTACCTTAGATATCTTTAGTAGATAATCAGACACGTCCGCTTTGACGGCCCTGACTGCTACTGCGCGGATTATGTCTGCATGCTTCCGCCTTACTAACGAAGACTCATTTGTTATCACATGTTGAATGCATTTCCTTGTTTGTTTGATGATTGTCTGGATGACTTGGTTACGAGTATTGGAATACGATTTATTGAGTATGATTATTTGTGAGCGTGGTACATTATTAGATTGAATTATACTCATGATTGATTCATCATAAATTCCTTACGTGTTTATTTGCTACTTGCTCTTCATTTCTCCTTATTTATTATTTATACCGTATATTGTTTTAGAATTGCATGTGTCGAAAGAGTGTGCGAGAAAATGATGAGAGTTTAATGCAGGTACCCTGAGACTACCGCTTTTGAATGCCGGGGATGGTTTACCTGTATTTTGTACTCCTTTTGAGAGAATGTAATCGAATAACTCTGGTTATCTTAAACTCATATTATGTATATGGAGTTTGTAATACGATAACAGCTGGTTTTGTAATATATAGACTTAATTAATTTTCCGCCTTAGTTTAATTAAAGTCACGAAAAACCGGGTTGTTACATAATTCTTGAGGGAGGTCAATTGTATAAATGCATATGTCATCGCATTAATCTGTTTTGCATTTAGACTTAAATTTAATTAAAACGATGTTTTCTTATCTTTTCTCTTCTTCTTCTTTCTTTTCACAGTTTCGAATACGTTATATACAGATATAACTGCTAAAACAAAATGGCTGATCGTATTGAAGGCCCAATACCAAGTGTCACACTTGAACGTGAATCATGGCAAAGAATATTTATGGACAGCATGAATCAGTCCACTCGACTGAAGAATGATGGGTCCAACTTTGCTGATTGGGAGGCCGCATTACGGAATGCCGCCATAGCTAACGGCAAGCTCAAGTACTTGACTGAGCCACTGCCGGCTGAACCAGCTCCCGATGCAGGAGCAAATGAAGTCGTTGCTTATAGTGATTTCATGATGGAGGCGGGTGCGTTAAGGAACGTACTCATCTATGCAATGGAATCCAATTTGCAAAGACGATTCATTACCCAGGGTGCAAACAAGATTTTCACCACCCTAACTAAAGAGTTCTCGAAAGCACCGAGAATCAAGAGTTACGAGTATACCACTCGTTTCTTTGAAGCCAGACTCCAGAAAGGCCAACCGGTTGGTCCACACCTTCTCGCCATGATCGAGAACGTTGAGAAATTGGAGGAGCTTGGTTGCAAGATCGATGAGAAGATCATCATTGATCGAGTGCTCCACTCTCTTCATGATGGGTATGCCCTCTTTAGGGCAAACTATTACATGAACGACATGCAGAAAAGTCTGCATGAACTACATTCACTCCTCGTACAGACGGAGAGTGATCTGAAGTTGAGTGGGAGCATAAAACAAGATGTTCTCATGATAGGCAACAAGCATAAGGGTAAGGGTAAGGCTCCGGCTAACCTAACAGTAGGAAAGCCAAAGTTTAAAAAGCCAGTGATTGCGAAGAGTGGGCCTGGTGAGTCTAGCGGTAGCTCACAAGGCAAGGCAAAAGCGAAGCAAAGCATGGAGTGCCACCATTGCCACAAGTCTGGGCATTGGAGGCGGAACTGTCCCGTGTATGCTGAGGACATTAAAGCAGGCCGCGTCGTTCCTGTTGGTATGTCTTCTTTTATTCATATGATTGAGATTAACCATGCAAGTTTCGGAACTTGGGTACTTGATACTGGTTGTGGTTCTCATCTGTGCAATCATTTGCAGGGCCTAAGAAGCATCAAAACTCGGCAAGAGGTGATGTAGACTGCGAGTGGGGAATGGAGCAAGAGTTCTTTGCCGCTTTGATAAGAACATATGTAATCCAACTCCCGAGTGGATTTGAGTTATTCTGAATAAGCTCATTACTATGTACCTAGTTTATCGAAAAATATTATTTACGTATCCGTTCTTGATAAAGAAGGATTTTCATTTAATAAAGAATAATAGCTGTATTTTCTCTTTGAATGAAATGATTTATGGTAAAGCTGTTTCCATGAACGGAATTTATGTTTTAGATCAAACCACAAAAATCATGCATGTGAGTAACAAGAAAGCAAAGGTTGGTGACAAAGATCAAACCTATCTATGGCATTGCCGTATGGGACACATAAATGAGAAACGCGTGAAAAGGCTCATTGATAATGGGACAATCGCCCCATTTGACTATGAAACTTTTGGCACGTGTGAATCATGTCTTATAGGCAAAATGTCTCGAATTTCCTTCAAAGGTGTTGGAATGCGCGCAGCTGACCTATTAGGACTCATACATACTGATGTGTGTGGCCCTATGTCAATCAACGCTAGAGATGGCTACAGGTATTTTATCACTTTCACGGACGATTTGAGTAGATATGGTCATGTATACTTAATGAAGCGTAAAAGTGAGTCCTTTGACAAGTTCAAGGAATTCCAGAATAAGGTTGAGAACCAACTGGATAGAAAGATAAAAGCACTACGTTCAGATCGTGGTGGCGAATATCTTTCAACTGAGTTTGATCAACACCTGAAAGACCGCGGGATAGTATTACAGTTAACTCCACCCGGAACACCACAACTGAATGGTGTGTCGAACGAGAATCGAACATTACTTGATATGGTTCGATCCATGATGAAGTCACACGGTTGTACGACTCCTTATGGGGCTATGCTCTTTTGTCACCGCTCTTATACTTAATCAAGTCCGACTAAAGCTGTTGACAAGAGTCCATACGAGTTATGGAAGGGAACGGTCCCTAACTTGTCCTTTATTCGGGTTTGGGGGTGCGAGGCTTATGTCAAGTGGAGACACGAGGATAAGCTCGGCCCGCGATCGGTCAAGACATACTTTATTGGTTATCCAAAAGGAATGTTTGGTCATTACTTCTATTCACCTACCGAACACCGAGTTTTTGTTGCGGCTAGTGCGAAATTCTTAGAGAAAGAGTTTCTCGAAGACAAGAGAAGTAATAGAACCTTCGATCTATCGGAGATTCCTGAACCAACAACCGAGCAACCAATGGAGGAAACTGTTCCTTCTTCGTCTGCTGCGGTTAATATTCCCTTGGAACCCAGAAGGACGGGTAGACTCTCCTTTCCTCCAGATAGATACATCGGTATGGTTGAGGAGAATGGGAGAGACGACGTTTTACTCCTTGAGAGTAACGAACCCGTAACCTATAAAGGTGCCATGACATGTTCCGACTCAAAGCTATGGCAAGAAGCCATGCAATCCGAGATGGACTCTATGTACGAGAATGATGTATGGGATCTGGTTGACTTACCTGATAAGGCTAGGCCTCTTCAGTGCAAAAGGCTTTACAAGATAAAGCGATCTGTAGAAGGACAACCAGACATATACAAGGCACGACTAGTGGCAAAGGGTTTCACTCAAGTGCAAGGGTTGCACTATGATGAGATCTTTGCACCCGTAGTCATGTTTCGTTCCATTCGGATTCTCTTAGCGATTGCCGGATTTCATGACTATGAAATTTGGCAAATGGATGTGAAAACCGCCTTCTTAAACGGTTATTTGGAGGAGGAGTTATACATGGTACAACCCGAAGGTTACACAGATCCTGAAAATCCTAAGAAGGTTTGCAAGCTTAAGCGTTCCATCTATGGACTTAAGCAAGCTTCACGGAGTTGGAATCATCGCTTCGACCAAGTGATAAAGGAGAATGGATTTACTCGATCGGTCGAGGAACTATGTTTATATATCAAGTCGAGTGGGAGCAAGATTGTCTTCCTAATACTGTATGTCGATGACATACTCTTGATTGGGAATGACATACCTCTCTTAACATCGGTAAAAGTATGGTTAAAGAACCATTTCCAGATGAAAGATCTGGGTGAGGCACAGCGTATTTTGGGGCTCCGTATCTATAGAGATAGATCACGACGGATGTTATCCCTCAGTCAGGAGACTTATATAGATAAGATTCTTGAGAGGTTCAGCATGACCAACTCCAAGAAGGGGAACCTTCCAATGATTTCTGGAGTGCACTTGAGTAAAGCTCAAGCACCAAAGACATCGGAAGAGGTCGAGCGCATGAGTCGGATTCCATATGCATCAGCTATAGGATCGATCATGTATGCCATGATATGCACACGTCCAGACGTGGCATATGCATTGAGTATGACTAGCCGATACCAAGGCAATCCTGGTGAAGCACACTGGTTGGCCGTAAAAAACATTCTTAAGTACCTACGGAGGACTAAAGATTGGGTATTAACTTATGGAGGAGACACTAAGCTATGCGGAATCGGTTACGCAGATGCTAGTTTCCAAACGGATCGAGATGACTCTAAATCTCAATCGGGATTCGTTTTTACTCTTAATGACGCTGCGGTCAGCTGGAAAAGCTCCAAACAAACAGTTATAGCAGATTCCACGACTGAGTCCGAATACTATGCTGCTTCAGAGGCTGCAAAGGAAGCTATATGGATGCGTCAGTTCTTACAAGGACTAACTGTAGTTCCAAGTTCGAATGACCCGATCACCATCTATTGCGACAATAGTGGTGCCATCTTCCAGGCAAAGGAGCCGAAGTCCAGCAACAAGTCTCGGCACGTGCAAAGGAAGGCTCACATGATCCGGGATTACGTGGAGCAGAAGGAGATAGTGATTGACAAGATTGCTACGGATGATAACATAGCAGATCCTCTCACTAAGCCGTTGAGACAAGATAAGCATGAAGGGCACATTATTTCCATGGGAATTAAGCATGTTCCTGAGTTGTATTAGTTGGTTGTATGGATTAGACACTTGTATTTTTCATAAACCTTTTAATAAAATCATCGTTTTGTTTTATATATTGTTTTTCATGAGGGTTGTACAGACAACGTTGAACACCTCAAAGTGAACTGAATTGCTTTATATATTGTTTTGGTCCGTAATCACCTACATGAGCTGATAACTCTGGCAATTATTTTGTGACGTCGATTGATGGTGGGTTCAATGAGCCATAAGTCAAACTGTTGACTGATCGATCACATATGCGGGTTTACTGAAATCGCGCAGGACAATTTTTGTGACGACTACATGGAGTCCTAAATGTTTCAGAACAATAGGTGTCGGGTCGTGGATAGGACATCCATAGTGTTCCTAGAGTCGATTCTTTTGACTATCGACTGTCTCTTGAGATTAAGGCAGATTTTGGGTGACTTTGGTTTCTTTCTCACGGTCGACCGTAACTGGAGGCTAAGTAGATTTTCACTGGGTCATTTCATGCAGCGCTTACATCTGCAGGATTCGAGTTGAGGAAAATATCCAAACTTCTATCGAGTTATATTACTTTTTCTCAGGGCCACTCGAGGAGCTGTAACTGAAAATGCATGGCCATGCTCGAATATTGATTCGTTTATCAGTTAAGTTACTCTCTAGTTGGGGAAACCACTCTTGATTCTGATCACTTGTGAACTACGACCTTTGAAAGTACGGACTTTGCAAATTGGTTTACATTGAGTGGGAGAAATTTATTATGGATATGAGAATCGGTTATCGCACCTACTCTTGTACGGACAAGTGGGAGATTGTTGGAGTTAGTGTCCTCCACAGTTAGTGCAATAACATAAATAAACCTCTCAAGGTACACAGGGTACATTTTGTATGCAATCAGTTGATTAACGTTTATCAATAACGGTTGGCTTGCTAGATAAGTTTGACGTTATTGTCATACAGATGGCGGTGATCAATTGGTCCCTAAAAAGTCACAGCTAAAGGATGTGTTTAAGAAATGTGATTATTTGAGAAATTAATCATATTGATGCCTTACTAAAAGACTAAAAGGTTAGTCGGAGTTTTTGACTAAGATGTTAGTCAAGTGTGTGTTAATAATACGGCCATTTAATAAGGATTAAATGATATTAGCTAAGACGAATTAAATGTAATTCGTAAATTGAATATAAAATGTTATATTTAATTGTTGAATATAATATAGGCTAATTAATCATAAACTGTTATAATTAATTAGAAAATTATAAATATGAGGATATTAATAATTTAATGATATATTATAGTGGATCATATTTATGACACTAGTAATATTATATTATATTAAAAAGCTAAAGGAAACCTCTAGGAAAAGAGCTTTATTGCTCTTTTGACTCCTTGGTCAACAAGGAATTGGTTTTAGGAAAGTAATTTTTTGGAAAGCAAAATTGCTCTCCTTAATTGAGGGTGGCCGAAATTTATAGTGTATATAAGGGGAGTTTTGGCTCATCTTAATTCACTAATTCATTGATCATAATTCACACACAAAATTTAGAAAATCAGTTTTCTTCTCTCAAAAGTTTTCTAGCAAGAACTAAGGGCATATCTTAAGCAATCTTGGGTGCAACTTTTAGGAGATATCAAGCTTCTTGATATTCAATCTTAGGCCATTAAGCAAGGACTAAAGATTGTTTTCTTAATCTTATGTTTATTTATGCAATTTCTTATATGACTATTAATCATATAGAATAAGTTTCATTATAATCCTGTGATCTTAAAGGGCATGTATACAGATATATTCCTACAGTTATAGACTAAAGAATACTTTCATAAGCAATGCGAACAATACAATTTCTTTCATTACGTACATAATCTCTTTGGCTTTTTTCTATAAATGACGATTACACACAACAAGCTTAGTTTTCAAAACAACATCTTCACTAGTTTTGAAAATGTACAATCTAGGAGTAAAACCACATGCGAAAGCATATACTCCGTAAAATGCAATCCCCTCCCTTAATGAGACAAAACCAAAAGTAGGTGTAAAACTCGCTCTCTACTCTCCTAAACCATTCTTCACTGCCAACAGGTGTATGAGACAAAACCAGTAGGTAAATACCTGGAAAAGGATCAATTAATTGTGTTGCTGGTGTAAGATGGACAGGAAGTTCATATTTAGTGTCTGAAACAGAAAAGTAATTAAGAATCAAATTAATGTTACAACAAGATCGTACATTGTTATTATAACATCATGCGACAATGAAAACTAGTCATTTGTCAAACATGTATTACAATAACAGGGAAAAACGTTATTATAACAACAAAATCCAACAATATAAAACAGTTACCATAATAACAACACAGTTCCATAGAATAAAGAAAACAAACATTTGTTGATTATGTATTACAGTAACTGAATATTACGTTTTTATAACAACAAATAATAACATAATAACAAAAAACACAGTGAACTAAACATTTAAATCAAAAGTTTTTAAATTTCTCTAAGCACTATGATTCATAACTTTCAGATTAACTAAAATCGTAAACGCCAAATTAAAGCGGCATCATCACCACCATCACTGTCGTTTGAAGCAAAATTCCGGAGAGAAGTACATAAATTACACAACTTACAAGACATGAGATGTATCACCCCCAATTATGTAAGGCGGGCCCCACGTAAATAAGGGCGTTACTAGCCTCGAGTTAATGGGGCTTTAAAAGAAGTCATGAGTCACCTGTGTAAACTGGACTGGTAAATATATAAACGAAATAGATAACACAAAAGAAGAGATGCTAAAGCAAGAAAAACTAGAACAACTTCGTACAAGATTACGGCACACAGGCCCGAAGGACTAAAAACAAAAGACGTGACCCAAGGGCCCGATAAGTCTAAAGACGCCACAAACAGGGAAACCCAGCCTCGTGCCCCAAAAACCAATCATGCAGAACGCGTCCGAGTACCTAGGGGTGGGGGAAACAAAGAAAGACACACAGAAACAACCTAGTTAGCTTTCACAACAATCAAAGAATGAGCAAGAGAAAAGAAGGATAAATATAACTTTACAAACTATCAAAACCAGGGTAAAAGGAGAATACGACTCCTAACTCGGACATTACAATCAATAATGCGTAGACAAGAAAACCCCACTGCGTAATCTCCACACAGGGGACTTACCATGTCGCTATCAGCCCCTACTCCTCCTCCAATCTCGTCCGTCTCAACAGGCAACACATGGCTCATATAACCACGGCAGCACATGCCTCACAACCACGGCAACACATGCCTCACAAACACGGCAACACATGCCTCGTAAACACGGCAACACATGCCTCGTAAACAGGGCAACACATGCCTCGTAAATACGGCAACACATGCCTCATAAACACGGCAAGACATGCCTCATAAATACGCGGCAACACATGCCTCATAAACACGACAACACATGCCTCATAAATACGGCAACACATGTCTCATAAACACGGCAACACATGCCTAATAAACACGGCAAAGTACTCTACGTCATGGCAAGACAACGATAAACATTCCTATAGGGTTACTTAACAATCTAAAGACTCACAAAACGACTATCACTCAAATACATATATATTCACTTAATTGACTGCTATAACCAAGTTCTTTCTACCTCGGATTATAAACCAACTAGGCTTATGTGAGCCAAGCCAACAATAAATCATTACTCATATCCACTCAACATTATCTCGAAACCAACAACAACAAGAAAGTATCACGACACTCTCAAAACAAGGCACCAACTACAATCACTAACATAACCACAGAGACTCATGTTCACTCAACAAAGACTCGATACAAAGAACAACTAACGGAGAAAGACGGCCTTCCCAAAACAAGGCAACATCCTTCACCATTATCGTCATAACAGAATCCTAACATTACATAACAAACATAGCCAAGCACACCTCCGTAAACAACCCACATGGCTGGTCATGACAACCCATCTACACGGCACAAATGGGAAGCAAATGCAGCCCCTAATTCTCGACATAGTACAGGCCAAAAACACGGCCCTACGGCCAACAGCAACTCGACCCTTAAGGCCCTCGATTTCTCACATACATTCACATATACACTCACATTCATACCCACATTCACACATACAAGATATACAACCAATTCACCACAATATTCAAGAGCTTATAAGCCTACAATCACTTCACACAATTCATACACATCACACAATTACACTACAAGACTAAGTAAGGGAATAGCCCTTACCTCAAGGAAGAATTCACTCAACTTCGACTCAGGGATGAGGGAGAGCTTGGTTACAAGGGTTCCTCAAGAAACATTTCATCTACAAGGTTCAAAGCCACAATAAATACTATAACTTATCTCTAATAATCAAATTCACAAGCTAACATCAACAAACTACATTTTCTTACAAACCCTAGAACAAAAAAAGTGTTAACTTGAGGGGGAAAACAAGCTCACCTAGGAGGGAAAACAGTAGAATTAGGTAGAGGACGATGACGGGAACGCGTAGCAATGAAAACCGACGAATTTGGTTGAGAATCGAGAAAACCCCGGTTGGTTTTTGGGCCCCGAATCTCACGGCAGCCATGGGGAGGGAGAGAGCTGAAATTTTTGATGGGTTTTGATCTTATGTGAGTGTAGAGAGGAGGAGAGTATTTTAGTAGAGAGGGAAAGTTAAAATGAAATGTGGGAAGGTTTAATGAGGTTAGTTTAATAAATAGACTCATTTTTAACTAGCAAGGTGAGTTAAACTTGGGTCCACTTAAATAAAAACCGAAACTACTCGATTCAAGCCAAAACTAAACCTCAAAAAGCTTAACCGACAAATTTTATGAACTCTTTCGATTTTTACGGCTCCAACGAGTATATACTTGCCATATAGCCAAGCTACGATTCAAAATGGTCACAAAGGCCCAAAATAAACATTATCAGTTTAAAACGATATCTATGGCTCAAAATTACCGACTATGAAAAATACAGGGTATTACATGAGATACGAAACACCCACGACACATATCGAAAGAATAACGATTCGTTTCTTCGCCTCATCAACAAGATCACGCTCAATAACTAACCGCCTTTGTGAGCTCATTGCTCCTGTTTTTTTCTCACAGCACTTCAACTCCTCAAATTCTTCATCAATCAAAACTAAATGCTGATCATTTAACGAATAAACAGGTAATAAATACAATTATTCATCAAAATACGGATCAAATTCGGGATTAGAAACTCATCCTCGTGAAAAGCTAATTGCTAATCATTCTCGGAATAATCAGCGATCAAATTAGAGGTTTTGAAATTCTGGAGATCAGATTAATGATCGAAAGTGAAGGAATTAGGTTTTGGAAATTTTTTGTCGATCGACTGAAACGAGAGAATTTAGAAGAGGGGGAAAGTAGAGAGAAAAAATGGTTGAAATTTTGCCATTAGTTGTTGGTTGATTTGTTTTGTTTTTTAGTCCAGTTAGTCTCGTAACTCTTAGTATCGTTTTTTGAAACTGCAGTTCTTTGTAAATGTAACTGTATGTAATTTCAACTTTAATACTTTGTAAATGTAACATTATATGTTACAAGTACAGTTACATTTACAAAACATTACAGTTCCAAAAAATAGTACTAAGAGTTACGAGACTCACCGCACTCAAAATATTTAGTGGACTTAGCTGAACTTGTCTCTCTCTCTCTCTCTTTCTTTCTCTCTCTCTTTCTTTCTCCTTTTCTGAAAGATTTAATAAGTACAAATATCAACAAGCAATAGTCATAAATTTGTAGTAGTTTAGTTGGTTGGGCCTCTTAATCTCATGTCGAAGGTTTGGGGGTTTGAATCCCAAGTCCTTTATTTTGCCGTTTTTATTGTTTACTTTATAAATTTATAAATATTATAGGTCATTTAACTACTTTTTCATTCAAGATCAATACGCAATGACGAAATTACACCTGTGACCAGCTATTCATTTTTCGTTTAATTTTCTAGACTTTTAACACTAATTTATGAAAATCTCAATATTTTTTCTAAATAAATGAACATAAAAAAACGTTGTACCTAATTTTTTCGTTACTTTTGATCTCTTTGTAAAGAAAATATATCTATGCCGATTACATTGATTTGAATGATTTTAAAGATCGTTTACAATTTTTTCTAACCGCAATCAATTTTTATCTTAGTAAGTTTTTATTAGTACAGTACCCTAGGGAGAAATTCTGAATTCGCCACTGTGCATCATTCCCAAACTAAAATTTGCGATTATCACATGTTTTCAATTTTTTTTGGGAAAAGTGTCTTTGTTTCCGTCACATACTCACATGTCACATCTAATCATTTTGCGATGGCTCCTTACTGTCAGTCCCCAACCACTTGCCAATTTGAGACTTGAATATTAGTACTCCCTCCATCCCAATTTACTTGTCCCTTTTTTGTTTTTGAAAAATCTCAATTTAATTGTCCCCTTTGAAAAACTTACTTCCTCCATTCCGTTTGATTCTATACGTTTGACCAAAACACGGTAATTAAGGTAGAAAAAAATCAAGTGGGGTAGATAATGGAATTACTTAAATACCCCTACTTTATTGTTTGCAAGTGGGTTGAGTGGGTATTGGTGAAGGGTATATTGGTCTTTTAGTTTAATAAAGTAGAGACTAAAATAGAAATGTATAGAATTGATTGGAATTTCCGAAAAAGGAATATGTATAGAATCAAATGGAATGGAGGAAGTACTAAACTACCCTCCCATCCATATTAGTGAAGGCTACTTTGAAGTATTGTTGCTACTCTTCTACCCTCCCACCCATATTAGTAGTAAAGGGTAAAATAAGAATTATATGTAAATATTGTGAAAATTAAGAGATGAATGTATCTTTTTTCTAATTTTCTTAAATCTAACATTTTGCTAAAAGGAGACAAGTAAATTGGGATGAAAGGAGTATAAAATATGTTACTCCCTTGCAGCCACTTTTTTCTTCTCACTTATTTTTACACGTACATTAAGAATTTTTTTTAAAAAAATCTGAAAAATAAATGCAAATAGATTATTTGATTAGAATAATACATTTACACACAAAACTAACGCCACAAAAAAATTTAGCAAATAAAATTTGATTACGTACTTATTTGATTAGCAAAAGATTAGCAAAATAATTACGTACTCCTTGCATCCAACCAACTCACCATAATTATTTTGTGATGCATCACAAGATGGTGAGTTGGTTGGATGCAAGGAGTACGTAATTATTTTGTGATGCATTACATCTCGTGTTAAATTCCTTGCACCATCCTTTTTTTTTTTTTTTTTTTTTTTTAAAAACCGCTCAATATGCACATTGAATTTCATATTGTCACGCAATTATTGAGTCTTTTCGATATTTCATAATTGTCCCCATAAATGTTGCATTAAAAATGACAATATTCTTTTAATTATCCTTTCAAACAATTTTAAAAAAAAATACTAAATATACCACTTTATAATTTCTTTTCTTATAGATAATTTTAACTCAAAGTGTAACTCTATGAGATGGTCACATGATAACGTAAAATCAATCACTTTGAGACTTTGAGTAAATAATCTTATTGTTTTAGTTTCCTATTTCTTTTCTCCGTTTCTTTTAGTTGATTTTTTTTTTTTTTTTGTGCGTACGGTCTTCACATAAAACGTATTATAAGATCCCAACGTTATTATTTTTAATAGCCAATTATTTCCAATCTCAATAAAATTGAGAATATATCAATGAAGAAAAAAGAACATTACCAATATTAATGACTAAAAAAACGTACGATAAAACTGCGTATATGTAATTAAAACAGAAAATTTTACAACACCAAAAAAAAAAGTTCTGGGTCCGCCCCTAAATACTCCGTAGTACGTAGGTCACAGGTCACAGGTCACAGGCCACAGGCCACAGGCCACAAGGACACCTCACATGTGATTCTTCCATTGTCCTACCGTACTGTATGTTCACAAATTTGTGTGCATTTTAAGGATTTGGTTGGCAAAATATATTGCTATACAAACTGAAAAGTTGAATAGAAACAAAGGGAAATTTTGGATAAAATAAGCCAACTTAATTTGAGAGGAAATTAGAAGGCCTATATTATCACACAAATTCTCATTTAAAACGGGTAACCTGTCTTAAGCTTAAGACGGGTCAAATAATTAGGATGAGACAAAAGTAAAAAGTGTAGGAAAAAGTCGAGTGTTTTGTTTTATGTGTGCAAGTGGATGAATATTTGCCCCGTTTTAAGTTTAAGACGGATAATCCGTTTTAAGAGAGACTTATTGATATTATCACTGCAACATTGAGTATATTTTGTGAACCATTAGCAAATTTTGGATGAGAGACACATAGCCTATTTTGCTATCTTATTTTGTTAGAAAGTTGGCCATAAGGTTATGGTAGTGGTCTAGGGATTTGGCTATCTTTAGGGTTTGGTAGTATTTGATCTATTATAGATAGATCTCTACACTGCCCTGTACTCCACATAACAATTCAATATTCAATAGATCCCTCGTTATGCATTACTATTCTCCCTTCTAAAATCATATCTTGGTATCAGAGCCATTAAGCTCCTAAGATCCAAACCTCCAATTTTCGTTGCCTTGTTGGTGGGCGTATTGTTGATGTCGCCCAGCCGGCAGGAAAACTATTACAATATTACGAAACACACAATTTTAATTGAACTTACGGAAAAAAAAAAAAAAAAAAAAACTAAAGTTAACTTTAGTAATTTAGTCGAATAACCAACACCCCCCCCCCCCCCCCCCCCCCCCCCGGATTTCGATGCATAGTGTTCAATTGTACCGAACATTTCCTCAGTCGTACCTAAGAAAAGACATAAATGCAATTTTTATTTCCCCCCTACTCTATTTCAAAATTAAGATTTTCTCTATTCTCTGTCTAGAAATTCAAGGGAAAAAAAATGTCACCGTCTCCAGACCACCTTACACCACCATCAACCACCATCCCTAGCGGGACCACTCTTGGCCACATCCCTCCATGGTGCACCAGCGGCCTGAATCAACATTGTGCACCAGCCTGCCACCTTAAAGAAACACAGGCCCACCACTGATCCACATCCCCACCACCGTGCACCACCTTCCCTAAACAACTACCACCGAAACCCTAGCCTACCTAGCCGCCTAACCCACCCAACCCTAGCTTACCCAGCACTGTCCACGAACCCTAAACCATACTAATCCCATCCTAACGGCCCACCAAGCCTAATTGTAACTCGCGACCTAGCCCAGCCCATGTCCCTCTCTCTTTCCCTCGGCCACCGTCCTGCCCAGCCGTCCCTCTTCGTCATCCCCGGCCCGCCCCGCTGGCCATAACGTCACCATTAACCCCATAAACCACCATATTCAATCCATGAAATTGAATACACAATATACATCTTAAATTTATCAATGAAATTAATTAAGATTAAAAAAACGAGTGAATTAATTGAAATATCTCCTTATTTTGATTCAGCGCCGCCTAAAAACTTAATGAATTGTTGAAGTGATTGATTGATTATAAATGATAATAGGGTTTAATGTATGGAGTTGAGAAAAGAAAGCATTTAGGTAGTTTTGTCGTGGTCACTGAATGGAAAAGAAACTATCAAAAACTGTACAACTGATTAAAGTTTGAATACATTGAACAATAATGTTGTCAAATTATCTTTTGTTAATTCAAATTCTTCAACTTCATTATGGCGGTACCAAATCTACTGACAAGTTGTTAGAAACCCAAAACTCTGAGTTCGAAAAACTTATCGTTCTCTAAAAATTGAATTTGTCAGTTAATTTTCTGTTTTAAAGGATTAATTAGTGTTCCTAACGATTTAATTTAACAAATTCAAAAAACTCAACGTTATTGTACGAATTTTTTCGAATAAGGTGGATAGCAATTAGACGAGGATTTGCGTTTATCACGTGTTTTAATTCTGCATCACATCTTTATTTCTGACACATATTGTCATTTACCATTTACCAATTTTTCAGACTTGTAGACGGACTCGGGGACACCTCACATGTGACTCTTCCATTCTCCTTATCTCGTACCCATACCATAATTAACAACTTTTGTACAATGTGTACTTCAATTTACTGCATCGACTTGTGGACGATATATTTTCTATGCGTATAATTCATTCGATATTTTATTTAGCTTAACGTTTGATCGGACGATCATACGCATATATTCCCTCTTATTCATCCATTTCTTTCAGATCACTTTTGCACTCGGTTTTAAGAACACGCACACGTCTTAGTATAAACTACTCCCTCCGTCCTGGCCGTTTGTTTACACTTTCTATTTAGGGGTTCGTTTGTTTACACTTTCCATAAATGGTCATGGGTGACGACGTGTGAGTGGACCCCTACTCCCTTAACCAATTACATTTTATAATTTTAAGCAAGCGGGACCCCCTTTGTACTTATATTATTATTCTATTAGTTTTTTCTCTACATCTCTCCTCACATCGATAAATGTGTATAAAGTAAATGTAAACAAATCACCGAGACGGAGGGAGTAAGCAAAAAGTGAAAATAAAGTAGTCTTTATAAGACTATGTTTATTGGTAGGTTTGATTAATCCACCTTCAACTAGTTTTAAAATTAAAATATTAGTTTTTATTTTCTAAACCTACTTCAAACCTATTTCACTTTTCTAACACTTTATTGGTAGGTTTACAAAATATACATACCTAACTTATTTTTATTCACATTGAATCATACGAAGTATTATAAAAAATTATTTTTTTAATTTTGAGCTTTAGTAAAATTTTGAAAAAAAAAATGATATTAAAAAAATTTCACATAATATATTTCGATTAATTAAATTTAAATTATAAATAAAAAAACAAACATTGCTAAAATTAATAAGGTAACGAAAATATGTCAAGATTGGTCTCTAATCGTAGGGAATGATTTAATATGAACATTTATATATCTTTTATATTATTTTGTTTTACAAAATTGAAAATATAAGCATTTTTAAGAATATATAAAATGTTTTAATGCTAGAACCAATCAAATCATGCCATTTGTATTAGGTTTAGAAGTTTTGAAGTATGTCTAGATTGGACCTAGTTGAAAGTAGGTTTAGAATTTTATTTTAGTTTTCCTTTTTTTTTTCTAACCCTTTTTTCTAAACCTAGTTGTAGATCTACTTATAAACCTACCAATAAACATGGTCTAAGGGAAAATGTTTGCCAAAAAAGGAAATGCAAACAAATGAATGAACATTCCGAAAACGGAAAGTGCAAACAAATTGATGAATAGGTGGGAGTAAGATTTTTATATATTTTTAAATGTTGGTTTCTATTTTGGTCATTTACTCATTTATTCTCATAATTATTGCTACTAATGTTGGTTTCTATTATTATTGGTCATTTATTCTTATAATTATATTTTTTATCCATCCAAAATAGAAATGAGTACACAAAAAATGAGATGATGTGAGTATTAAAATATCGCTCCAAATAATTTATTTGAGAGTTTTTTTTGTCAAAACACACTTAACATTTATGTCACTTTGTGAACTCACACCTAAAGTTTTTTTTTCGCCCAAACACACCTAAAATTTGTTTTTTTTTTTTTTTAACAGACACCAAACTCAAATCCCGTCTAAAAACTCACAATTTCATTATATATAACGAAAATTGCACATCGACTCACTTGGTCTTTTATCGCTATTTACCCCACCCATTTTCTCTCAATAAAAAAACCAATTTTTCCTCCAATAGAAACCTCAATTTTCACTCTACTCCCTCCGTTTCGGTGATTTGTTTACATTTACTTTATACACATTTATCGATGTTATGAGAGAAGTAGGAGGAAAAAAGTATAAAAATAATAATATAAGTACTCCCTCTGTCTTAGTCATTTGTTTACAGTTTGACTTTTTTCCCCTCACAAAAAAGTCAAACTGTAAACAATTCACTGAAACGGAGGGAGTACAAAATATAGAAATAAATCAATGTGATTGGATTAAAAAAGGGAGGGACCACTCCCCACATGTCTCAACATAGTCTTTTATGGAAATGTAAACAAATGACCTGTACATCCCAAAATGGAAAGTGTAAACAAATGACCGGGACGGAGGGAGTATTTAACATTTTTTATAATTTAACAACTCATTTCACTTTTGTAAAAACATCCCATTTAGATATCATCCTCTAGTTCATCCAAATTTAAAGAACAAGTGAATCGATGTGCAATCTCAGTTAGATTTAAAGAAATTGTGAGTTATTTTTTTTTTTTTTTTTTTAACGAAATTTGAGTTTGGTGCATTTTAACAAAGTAAAGCAAAATTTTAGGTATGTTTGGGCAAAAAAAAAAAAGGTGTGTGTTCACAAAATGAAATAAATGTTAAGTGTGTTTTGACCCCAAAAAAAGTCTCTTTATTACAATTACATTATTGTAAGACCGTTTCATTAAAAAATTTGTTAAATAACATTATTGGTCTGTTTCATTCAATCGGAAACAATTATCATAAATAGGGAAGGGGTAAGTATAGCACTTTATTTTTAATGATAATTTCAGTCAAAAAAAAAATGAAATTTTTATTGTCATGAGTTGCACACAATAATAAGCGTGACAAAACCAAAACAATTAGTGATCTCCTATAAAACGGGTCAACCCGTTTTAAGTTAAGACGGGTCAAATATGACCCGTTTTGGCCCTTTTTTTTCGAATTGTTTTTTTAAGACTCCTTTTTCTTAAAAAAAAAAAAAAAAAAAAAAAAAAAAAAAAAACACTTAACTCAAATAACGAATAAAACACAAATTTTAAAACATAATTAACCTATTTTGGTAACATATTATACAATTATGGTAACATATTAAACAAATGTTATGACAATTTTTTATTTTCTACTTCCTCCATTCCGTTTGATTCTATACGTTTGACCAAAACACGGTAATTAAGGTAGAAGAAAATCAAGTGGGGTAGATAATGGAATTACTTAAATACCCCTACTTTATTGTTTGCAAGTGGGTTGAGTGGGTATTAGTGAAGGGTATATTGGTCTTTTAGTTTAATAAAGTAGAGACTAAAATAGAAATGTATAGAATTGATTGGAATTTCCGAAAAAGGAATATGTATAGAATCAAATGGAATGGAGGAAGTATGTTTTATAATATGTTACAAATATAATATAATATGTTTTCATTTTATATTACTTTGTTACTATTTTCAATAATCCTATAAACACGATTTTCGACAAAAGTTTTTAAAAATAAGTTTTAGGTCTTGAAAAAAAATTTCAATAAAAAAAAAAAAGAAAAAAAAGGGTTGACCCGATCCGTTTTAAACTTAAAACGGATTTAGTGGTATTAAATGATAATTTGTGATTCATAATAAGTTTCGATTTTGTAAATCATTTGAAGAATATGTTAAAACACATGTACTCCGTGTATGGAGTATGGACACTATACAGTACGGAGTATACACCAAAGACATATCCTGACAGTTTTTGTTCATTTCACGTCTAGTCAATTTGCAACAGCTGCCTAATACTGTAGTTTGCCAACATATGCGGGTATTTTCAAAAAGCGCGCCAATTTGAGACATATCTACCGACCCTACACTTGTTGAAGATATTTTTGAATTAAAAATGTATTTTTCTCTTTCTCATTTATTTATTTATTTATTTGTCACAGGGATGTCGTAGTGCAGTGGTGGGAGATCGAGTGCACTGATAGCAGGTCTCAGGTTCGATTCCCCCCTCCTCCGTTGTAATGACCTAGTGTCTCCTATTTGACCAAAAAAAAAAAATATTTATTTGTCCTTGTTTTTTTTAATAATGGAAGTAAATCTAGGTAAATATCTAATTAAATTAGACGGGTGATTACGACAAATCTTGTTCCCGTGTTTTATGCAGTATAATAATTTTTGGGTTATTCTACGTGGTGACCCTGTGTTTTTCTAGATTCTACGTGGTAACCCTACTTTTAGAGAGTTACACATGGTAACCCTATACTCTATCAATACATATTAGCATAACCCTGAACTTGTATTCCGTCAATTATTAACGGAAAGTGACGTGGCGTGTTTGATTTTGAGTTTTTTCTGTATGCTAACCCCGTGTTTTTAAAAATTCTACATGGTAACCTTATTATTTATACAAAACACGTACGCATAAAAACATACTCGTGAAATTAATCTATAATCCCTCATTTTTCACTCTATTATTGTACCAAAGTATTTTTTTTTTTTCATACGCTCATGCTTTGGGAGTTGAGGGTGTACTATATATATATTTCAATTTTCACCTCATCGATGTTATTATTACATTATTGGAGGTTTCCAAAGCCCAAGTAGTAGATCAATTGTCTCTTCTTGATTAAGGTTTACTCATTCGGCCAAATTTCATAATCAACTAATGAACGAGTTCCAAGGAGTAATACTAAATTATTTACAATGTAGACAAGAGAAGATGAACAAAGTGAGCCCTCCCAAACAAAATTATTTCTATCCAATACATTCTCTTGTTGTTTTTGGTATAAATGAGTCTTAAAACATCTTATTAACAATTTCCTCTAAATTTCTAAGCAAAAAAATAAAAATACTTGAGCAAAATAATTAAAGATGTAACGTTTTCCGAACACTCATGGTTGAAGTTTGACATTTTATAGTGTGATCAAGTGAAAATGAGAGAAAATTGATTAATTTAATGAGTGTTGTTTAAAGCGTGTGTGTTTCATACAAAAAATAAGGTTATCATGTAGATTTTTTTTTAAAACACGAGGTTACCATAGAGATTAAGCTTAAAATCAAACACGCCACGCCATTTTCCGTCAACTACTTAACGGAATAATTGACGGAATGTAAATATAGGGTCATGCTAATAGGTATCCATAGAGTAGAGGGTTACCATGTGTAACTTTCTGAAAGTAGGGTTACCACGTGGAATCCGAAAAAACACAGGGTTACCATGTAGAAAAACCCATAATTTTTTTATAATTAGAACATAAATATATGATTAAATTAAATGGCTGAAATCTAGACAATGATATTTTAAGAATTTAGACTAAAATATTGTTTGGGCCAAAAATGGCATTTTAGTAACATAAGTCAACACTTAAGACCAATGAGCATAATGGGCCAAGAAACTGCACCAAGCCCAGCATTCTAAGGCATACATTACAAACTGTATAAGAGATCAGCAGGAAGAGGAGAAGGGGTCAACAACAAACCCACAAAATAAAGCTAACAACCCCGAAAAAGGTGCCTGAAGACGCTCAGCAGGTACCAAACCCTAACGTCTAGATTCCAGCCCGGCCCTATATAAACAGATGAGTATCACTTCAGCAAGGAATATAACATTACACACCATTCTCCACAGCAATATTCACTCAAATCCTTCAAGCAATTCTCCAGACTACCTGAGCACCCCTATACTACGATACTTTATTAACGAGTCACTCATTGTACTTTGTTGCTTGTCATCCAAATATTTAGTGGAACACATTAGGCGGGACTCAGATCCCCCCGCGGTCGTTTCCCATTTACGGGTTTTTCCGCGTCACCAAATCCTCTTGCGTCCTTTTTTTTCTTTGCATTTTGTTTCTTGGCATTTTATTTCTCGCTCATTCACCATTATTATCGTCACATAAACCGAGTTGCTAATCTAGTAGATCACTATACCCCTTTTTACGAGTCAAATAACCGAACCGACTAAATTTGGCTGAAACAAATATGGATAATAAGATATTATGGTAATATGGATTTATTTAGGTGGGATATGGATGCTTCTTCTTCACTATAAATGGGTATATACTATATATGATAGTGGTGAGGCTAGTATAGATATTAAAATTATTCCCGCCATAGGTGGTGGGGGCAAAGATGAATTTAGCACAACCAAATTATATATCTCGCTTAGCTGCTTGTTTCAAATGTTTTTATACTATAATTATATACTTCATTGCATTTTTTAACCTTTTTTTAATGATATTATAATTATTTCTAAATTATTGTCATAACAAAGGTATTTTAAAATTGTATTATAACAATTTTTGTTGTCAATCCCCTCGTGGATGTGAAACACCATTACCACTTGCTGCATGTACATACAGTTTTAACAATTTGTATCCGGCATGGGTAGTACGGCGAGTATATATGGGTAAAAGTTTTTCTTGGGGGATACAGGTACATGGGAACCTATATCTACCGTCGTCCGGCTTCAACGCTGTCCCTATTTTTCACCTTGCTAACCACCATTTAATTTGTGGATCTCTTCAAATATTCATAGTTTACCATTACAATAAATTTTATTAATTTGAGAAATATGTATGAGATACTTCACCTGATTCAGTCGTTTGTTTACTTTTCTATTTTGGGACGTAGCGTAAAGTATATATTTCTCTATGCAATACTAAAATGTAATCAAATTATTATCCAAAATCATTTAGATGAAATCGACGTCCTTCAAAATCAATGATCATTTTGGATGAACTAGTTTACGGAGGAAATTGTCACTTAGTGTTTAATCTAAAACAAAAACAGGTGAACAAACGACTCATATATAGAGTGTATATTTTAATTATATATATAGAATTAATAGAAATGGACAGTGGGAAAATTTTGCTAATTTTGGCATATCTAGGTACAATTAGAGTTACAAAAATATTACGCAGTATAATGAATATAATAATAAAAGTATATTGCCAAGAGTAAGTCTCCTATGAAACGGTTTTGCACTAGTAAGTAAAAGATAAATATGTTGTGTAAATTGAAAAAAAAAAAAAAAAACAAAAAAAAAACAAAAAAAAAAAACAAAAAAAAAAAAATATAATCATGTGTAAGGAATGAAGTTAGAATCATAGGGTGTGAGGAAAAAATGAGATTGAAGGGGATTGGGGTGTAGTTGGAATTCATTGGGTATTTATTATTTAACTCCATTCTTAAATCACACAACCAAACACAAAATTGTGTCAACTCGATTCCATTTCATTCCAACCCCTTCAACCAAACACCGCCTAAATGAGTCTAACTATACAAATTACAGTTAAATAGGTACAAAAATATTACTCCGTAATAAATATTACTCCGTAATAAATATTACTCCGTATTTGATTGTATAATATTGAGAAATAATTTTTACTAATAAACATACTGAGTAAAATAGATTTATTAAACTGTACTAAAAAAGTTATTATAAAAAAAACAATAAAAGGGATATAAATAGTATAAAAATTGTTAACTGCTGGAGTACGGTTTGGGAGACATCCTCTACCCCGAAATCGAATTTCAATATTGCGTACCTTGCGACGCAAAGAAAGTTAATAGTGCTTGACAATCTTTCTAATCGTGGTGTTCAACTAGCTAAGGGCATCTCCAATAGTAAGCTACAAGAGGTTGTAGCTTTCAATTCCACGTGAGCTTTTCAAGCTACACCGCTTTCTAGCTACAAACCACTCCAATAACAAGTTACAGCCCTTGTAGCTTGTATGGACCCATATTTTAATTATCATTTATTATTATTATTATTATTATTATTATTATTATTATTATTATTATTATTATTATTATTATTATTATTATTATTGAACATATTTTTGAATTTGATGATTGTTGCCGTGGATTTTGATTTTTGGTATCGAAAGAATTTTGTTAATATTCATAATATTGACTAAATAGGTTTTTTGAAATTTTCATAGATATAAATAAATAAATAAATTTTGGGGAAATTCTCACTTGTACCCCTCAACTTTTTCGTTTTCTCACAAATACCCTTCTTTTTCTAAGAAAAAACTTTGACCAACAATAACTCTTTCTTATCACTTTAAAAACCGATAATTTTTGTTTTTCATTGTACATCTTTATGAGATCTTTTATTTGAAAAAAAAAATAGAATTTATGGAATTTTTATTAGGGAGTTATGACCGGTCAAACTCGTTTGACAAAATAAACTTTGACCGGCTAAAACTATCGCGTACGAATTCCAAAATCGATGATTTTTTTCCCAAATCAAAGATCTCGTCAAGACTTACGATAGAAAAAAAAAATTACACTTTTATGAAATCGTAACTAAGAGTTATCGCCGGTCAAAGTTTTTTTTTCAAAAAAAGAGGGGTATTTGTGAGAAAACAAAAAAGTTTAGAAGTGCAGTAAATTTCCTAAATTTTGTAACCTAAGTAGTGGTAGCCTGGTGGTTCCTGGGCAACCTCAAAGCCTAGCAATGGCGAGAATCGAGGTCCCAGGTTCAAGCCTCCAGAAGCGCACCATGCGGGTATCACGACGACCCCTGGTAAAAAGGGGTGGCTTACATGGTACAGGTGGTGACGTCGGAATGCCTGTGCCCGGGGGGATTAAACCCCTCGTCACCAAAAAAAAAAAAAAAAATTATTGTAGGATTTTCTGTTAAATTTGAGAAGAGGAAAATATTTTAAACTAAAGATCTGTATATAACAAGGGTAAATTTTTTTATCCATTTCTTTTTTATTTAATTCTTTCAAGCAGGTAGCTTGAGAGAGCAGACACTGCTTTCAAGCTACATTCTTTTTTTTTTTCTCTCCAATGGTTGAATTGTAGCTAGGCATCTTATTTAATTTGCAAGCAGGTCCCTAATTTATACCATTGGAGATGCTCTAATAGGTGTGTTTTATGTTGTACAAATGCGAAAAATACATACTACCTTTATTTCTGCTGCAGTTTTTCGACTGTTGTGTCAGATAGAATTCGAGAATGGCTGAATATAAGGTGGGGTTCATCATCAACAATTCATAGCTCTTTACGTTGGCTCAAGAAATATAATAGAGGTAGAAGTAAGGTAAAACGAAGAACGTGTTGTGCTTTTCTTAATACTATATAAGAACTGTGGTGAGAGCGGTACGCTAGGATCTTCAGTGATACGTCTCGAAATGTGGAATCGATTGTCAATGCTATAATTTTGTCGACTTGCGTTAGAGTCCTATTATAACTTAGGCGTTTCTTGTTGTATATAAGGGGTCTCCTTGGCCTCCTTTGTAGAAAACTAGACCTTTATAATGACACTTTATTTATGTTAATACAAGGTCAATGATCTCCCTACAAAAAAAGTAAAAATTGTTATAAAAATATGATATCATAATTATCATTGAAAATGGTCTAAGAAATATCTATATAAAAGAGTACAAATAAGACAGTTTTACAATAATTTAATAATATAAGGTTGTCTCACACAAGAATTAGTGTATTAATAAGAAAAACAAACTTTAGTGTAATAATATTGTTGAGATTAGTAATGAATTTATCATTTAGAACCTGTTCTTTTCAGCTTATTTCAAAGACATTTCATTTGATTCGATTCATTCATTTCGATTTAGTTCGATTCGATTCATTTCATTCGATTCGATTCGATTCGATTCGATTAATGGTATGTTATTTAATTGAACTTCATTCAGTTCAGCTCGATTTAGTTCAATTTTATTTCGATTACATTCGATTCGAACTTGATTGATTGATTCGATTCTAAAAAGTCCGAAAGAACATAATCTTAGTGAAACTAGTCTTGAGTTTTATGTTATTCTTCAGTTGCACTCAAATATAAGCAACGTTCAATTTGTTATATTTAATGTGTATGTGGACACCAAAATTGAGGAGAAGAGAAGGAAGATAAACGAAGCTTTATTCTCTTACTTCCAAATCTCTTATAATCTCTTATTTTTTTGTAAAAATTTGGATCAATTTTGGAGGAGAGAAAATGGATTCCTCCGTTTCAAATTGATTCCCTCTAATATGCTAAGTTGCTAACCAAACAACTAAAATTGAATCTTTCCTTTTCATTTATCACAATTCAATAATTCAAGCATACCCTTTAAAATTAAACATTAATTGTCATTTTATTTGTAAAAGAAAAGAATTTGATTTAATATGATCGCTAGTTTGGAAGGACGTTTGTTTCAGTAAAATAATTTTCAATCATAATTGCATGAACTACATTTTAGACTAATGTGTAAAACATTAATGCTTTGTTTTAAAAAAAAAAAAAAAAAAAAAAAAGGGTAAATCAAAAATATGCAAGTTTTAAGGGCCACCGTTTATCAGACAAAAGACCTCGTTGAACATGCGCATCAAACTTATTTGAAGTCACGAGAACGGAGGAAGAATCAGTTAAGAAGAAGCCATACATGGATAGAAAATGATTGGATGTGTATGTGGATTTTGCAAAGCAACAAACGAGTCATGCCATACAATAAGTACCAAAAGATCCGTCTTACGGTTAAGACGGGTCAAATTTGACCCGTTTTGACCTATTAACCCTTTTTCTTTAATTTTTTTTTTCGAAATTTTTTTAAGACCCAATTTTTTTTAATTTTTTTTTTTTAACTTAACTCAGAAAGCGAAAAAACACAAAATTTAAATGGAACAATATTAATAAAATTGGTAACATATTATATTATATTGGTGATATATTCTCAAAAATAAAAATATAATACATATTACGAATATAAATTAATTATATTTGGATCATAATATATTATGTTATCATTTATTAATAAATTGTTATCAAGTTTTTAGTATGAAAATGCAAAACTAAATATGTTACATTAAAGTGTAATATTTTATCATTTAATATTAACCTATTTTGGTAACATATTATATAATTATGGTATCATATTAAACAAATGTTATGACAATTTTTATTCTCTATGTTTCATAATATGTTACAAATATAATATAATATGTTACCATTTTCATCTACTTTGTTACCTTTTTCAATTACCCTATAAACACGATTTTCGACAAAAACTTTTAAAAAAAGAAATTTGGGTCTTCAAAAAAATTATAAAAAAAAAAAAAAAAAAAAAAAAAAAAAAAGGAAAAGCGAGTCATACCTGACCCGTCTTAAAGTTTAGGACGGATCTTTGGTCTTAAACAAAAATTTGTGCATGCCATATAGGCTCACATTAATTAATGAGTAGGGATTACCAATAATTACCAGACATTAACAAATATGACATTTTTTAGTAAATTCTTCGTGCCATTTTCAAAACACTCCTTTATCCAACTATCGGAGTACGAATTTGTTGTATACACGAGGGACGTAGCTAGCATTGAAATACCTATAAAAATTTAGTATTTAGTACATTTAGAATAATACTATGATCATTTAGTATATCGAAATAAATACAAATAAATATATCTCTATACATCATTTATCTACCATACATTTTATTAATATACTGAATTTATATATTTTTATAATAATAATAATAATAATAATAATACTCCGTAACTATTATGACAAGTCAACACAAATTTTATATTGCATTAATATTTAAAAACGTAGTCATCCAAATTGAAATAATTTGCCATCTAGTAAACAATGAATTTGGGTAAAAAATATAAGTACTGAAAATCAAGAGTTTTCCTTCTAAAGTATGCAATAGACAAAAATTTATGACAATAACAAAGAAAAAAAGTTTAAGAAAGTTGGGTAAATTAAAGCTATTAGATGGGTAACTTAATTATAACCTTTTTTTTTTTTTTTTTTTTTTTTGTTAAAATAACCCTCATATACGTTTTTTTTTACAATGTAATTCCCTTTTAAAATACTTCTGATTCAAAAACACTCCCAACATTAAATTCTGCCACAAATTCTTGTTTAAAACTTCAATACTCGTTTCCAGCTTAAAACGGGTCGGGTCAACCCGTTTTCCCTTTTTTTTTTTTTTTTTTTTTTTTGAAAATTTATTTCAAGACCCAAAATTTATTTTTAAAAACTTTTGTCGGAAATCTTGTTTATAGGGTTATTGAAAATGGTAACAAAGTAATGTAAAATGGTAACATATTATATTATATTTGTAACATATTATAAAACATAGAAAATAAAAAATTGTCTTAACATTTGTTTAATATGTTATCATAATTGTATAATATGTTATCAAAATAGGTTAATTATGTTTAAATTTTTTTAGAATATGTCATCAATATAATATAGTATGTTACCATTTTTATCAATATTGTTACATTTAAAATTTGTGTTTTATTCGTTATTTGAGTTAAGTTGTCTTAAAAAAAATTCGAAAAAAAAATTCGAAAAAAAAAAAGAAGGCCAAAACGGGTCATATTTGACCCGTCTTAACTTAAAACGGGCTGACCCGTTTTAAGGGAGAATAATTGGAATTCTGCTAGCTACTTAAAAGTGACGTCCAAACACAGCATCCTCGAGTACGCTCCTTTCAAGTGACAATCATTGATGCCTTAAATATGCTGACACCACTTGACAAATCACTCCTTAAAAGTGCAAATATTATATTTTTAAGTAGCATATTTTGAAACAAAAGTATCTTATAAAAGAATTATATTGTACAATAAACATATAAAAGACTTATTTTGAAAAAGAATTTTACAAAAGGGGTTATATTAAATCAACCCTTATTAGATTAAATAAAAATTTAAAACATAAGTAAAGCGAAGCAGTAAAAAAAAGAATCAAGCACACAACAACTAAACTCTTAGACAAGAAACCCTATGCCATACCAGTTGTGACTTAGCTCCGAGTCTCCGACCCTGTTTGCATATATATGATGATCACTAGAATTATTGTACATGTACGGAGTACATTAATTAGAGCCAGGTAAATAACGACATGATACAAAAAAATGACATTAACCCGATATGAATTTACGAGTTTAGGTTAACGCATGATAACCCATTTATCTAAGTGGGTCAACAAGCTCTTTAAACACTAAACTTAATCAGATTATGTTTGAGTTGAGCTCTTTAAACACTAAACTTAATTGGATTATTGTGTTTGAGTTGAACTTTACATTAATGGATTATCATGCCTTAACCTAAACTCGTAATTTCATGTCAGGTTAATGTCATCTTTTCGTGTCGATCGTGTCATTGTTTACCTGGCTCTAATTAATGTTCATGAGCAATTTTGTGCAGAGTATAAGGATTCAAGAGAAAGGAACATGGATACATGAAAAGCTCGATTTCAGTGAGTAAAATAATAGGTATTCAAGTGCTTATTTTTTTAACAATAACAATTTCATATCTATATATAATTCTGGTTCAAATATTTGAAACTAAATAATTACTCCGTAACAACTTTTGTTAATTGATTTCATTTTAGTTTTTATCAAATATGTATCATTTATTTTACCTTTTAATATATTATATACTCTCTCCGTTCTAATCATTTGTTTACCTACTCCGTATTATAATTTAGGTGTATCATTTATTTGTTTACATTTTTATTTTGAGAGCCTTTTATGATCTAATGGACAATCTTACCTCCTCTCTTTTTCCACACATGTTAACAAATATGATCCATTACATTGGAAAATATTTTATCCATGGGACAAGGGATAAAAATGTATTTTCATTGGTCTCCTTAATCTTTGGGCCAAAATAAAAGGTAAACAAATTACCGGATGTGAGAAGTACATATAAACTTCAACAATAATATATATATAATTGAATAACATTCAAAATTATTTTTTAAAGGCGCAAAAATACAAACGCCTCAATTAGAAAAGGGTTAGTTTGCAGCTGATACACGAAATTATAAATATTTACAAGTCGTATAGTTTTAATAACTTTTGATTAAGTGATCGAAAAAATTCTTACAATAAATTTATATTGTAAATACTAAAATATATTATAAAAAATTAAATTTTAACAATGTTTTTTTTTTATAGAAGAGAAAAATAAAGAAAATAGTTTGACAGTAAATTATGTCCATTTATTATGTAGGAGTAAGTCTTGCATAAAACCGTTTCACGCATGCGACGGAGTTCTTACAAGTAAAATGTGACTATTTTAATGCTTAAAGTGACTACTTTAACGCTAAATGTGACCACTTTAACGCTAAATGTGACCACTTTAAAACTTCATAAATTGGTCACTTTAAACGTTAAAATAGTCACTTTAAACCTTAAAGTAGACACATTTTAGTTACAAATATCCCGTCGCACGTGTGAGACGGTTTTATGTAAGCATTTGTGATTATGTAGATCGAGTGTATTACATCTACCTTTACATTTGTACAAACTCATTTTAAGGGAGAGTGTAATACACCTCCTCATATTATTATTCTAAGTGCCTTTTAATATTATGTGTAGATGTATAAATATTACTGAGAGTAACTTTTTTCGAGAAATTGTCTCTTAATAAAGTAATTGGAGTCCACTCATACTGATTAAATTTAGGGTTAATTGATATTTTATACCTTATATAATTTATACTCCCTCCCATTTTCTTTAATCTTCCCACTTTTCTTTTTGGGCTCATTTTATTTGTTCTTCTCCTTTCCTTTTTGGTCCAAATCTTGTGGTTTTCATGTGTTGTGACCCCACTTTTTTTCTCAACTTCTAATCTCCACCCTACAATCCCTTTTTCTTATTTTTTCCCCAAAAAACTTGTGGGAAGATCAAAAAAGATGGGAGGGAGTACCTGACAGATAACTTTTTTAAAAACTTATACTAATTATCCTATTATCTAATCCTTGATCTTATTTTCATCAAATAAAAACACTATCAGAATAAGATTATGTATGTTCATCGTGGAGAAGATGCTTGTGTTGGTGATTTAAGTGTAAATTACCGATTGTTTAAGTGTAGGCAGGATTTATATGAAATGTAGTAACTGTACAACATTATGATATGAATTCGGGGGTGTAGAGTGCACGTTCATGTAAAAATGATTGTTTATATTAGTTATTAAATGTTATAAATAATACGGAGTATAATATTGTTGATTAGTTGAAAGATGATTTATATAAAAAGTGAGGTGGTGCGTCATTTCATTAAAGTCTACATTTTCGTTGAAAGGATATATGTATCTTTTGATGCAAGATGTATAATTTGATTAAAGGGATACTCCGTATAACGTTTGGCAAATGATCTGACATGTCCATTGTTTATGTAAGGAAAGGTGGGGTTGGAGATAACAATAAGTCATAATTTCCTTACAGATTTTAATTACCACAATAAGTCACAAACAAACATAAAGACTTGATATATATTCATTTGTTTTTATGCTTAAGAAGTAAATGATCGTACTTATTTTATCTTGGGATAAATTTCGTGTAATCAAGGCTTATAAAGGTCGAAATATTCTGAAGTATAACCAAGTATAACTCCTTTTAAATTATTTTACGACCTAGGTCACACAACCATGATAACACCTTTCTTCTTCTTCTTCTTCTTCTTCCTCTTCTTCTTCTTCTTCTTCTTCCTCTTCTTCTTCTTCTTTTAATTGGTCCAGTTACGATTCACAGCCAAGGTCACACAACCATGGGCTCTGATACTATGTTAGAACCACAAACGGGCCTGGGCCACGCCCATACAACACGGAGAATGTTTGCTTCATAAACCGCAGGAGGCTCCAACCCAAAACCAATTGGCAATGGGTGGAGTTACTCCTTTAGTTTATAAGCTAGACAATTCTATTTTTGCTAACTGCACAGTGGTCGCCATTTTTGGCGACTGCACACTGTGATCGCCAAATTGGCGACTATTTTCAGTCGCCAATTTCTATTTTTGGCGACTAAGCTGAGCGACTAAATTTTAATTAAGGACAGATTTTAGTCGCCAAATATGAAGGGTGACTGATTTTAGTCGCCAATTTCAGCCGCCCGAATTTGATTTTCTTGTAGTGTATTATACTTAACCGATGTGGGACTTTACATGTTAAAATCCTTCAGCTTAATTAAGTGACTAATAATTTGACATATTTTGGATCATAATATCCAATAAGGTCATTCTCAATCATTGTAGTTTAATTAACTTCAATTAAAATTTCACAAGGTTTTCACTTTAAGTTTTATAAGTGAAAAAATTCTTTTTATAATTAGCCCTTAACTAAAAACAGAAATTATTAACTTTTTCTTTTGAATGTAGTGAGGAAAATTATTCTATGAGAAATTGAATAAGTGATATCATGTGATTCACATGGTAAGGGTTTTCTTACATTTTTCAATAGATACATTTTTTTAATTTTACAACTTTCACCTCCTATAAACTAGGTTGCACGGACATTTCTAGTTTTGGACGTTCCCGTGTCGGACACGAACACACGTCGGACACACCTCCAAACGTGTCGGACACGCCTTGGTCCGTGTCCTTGGTTTTTTTAAAAAGCAAGACGTGTCTGACACGGCCCAAGTAACACGGACACGGCCCGTGTCATAGAGGCCGTAGAGAGAGAGCGACTTCACTCACTTAAGGGAGATCTGTATTTCTCAAAACCAATTGACAATGGGAGAAAGACCCTAGGACACCTTATTATACTAAATTTTCCACTTAAAAAAAAAATAAAAAAAATTAATGACGAAGCTTGATGAAGTTTTTTATTTGAAGCTTTTGCACTTTTTATTTACTTTGTAAGACTTGAAAGTTTTTTTTAAATTAGATTTTTAATTTGGAACTTTGTAGTTTGTAATTTTGTAAACATTTGATTTTCAGACATAATTATTGACGTATTGGTTGTTTCACGACTTTTTGAGTTTTGAATGACCATAATATACATGTTGATTGTAGTGAGTTATGAATTCTCTTTAAATTAATATGCATATTGATTTTTTTCCTGCCGTGTCCTAAAAAATCGAACTGGTGTGTCCCGTGTCCCGTGTCGTGTCCGTGTCCGTTTTGGTGCAACCTAGCCTATAATAGAATATTTTTATTTTTTCTTCAAAACTCTCACCTTTAATATGGTTTTATTTTTTCAAAACTTTGATATAATGACTAAATTTGGCATGTTCTATGACGGTAAATCTGAACTGTTTTGAATTACAAATACTTAAGTTATAAAATGCGAGAGTTTTGATAAACAACACGGAGTACAAAATGTGGGAGTTTTAAAAAAAAAAAAATGTGAATTATGAAAAGAAAAAAAAAGTAAAACCAAAAAAATAAAGGGTAATTCTCCTGAAATATCGGACTCACACTAAATTAGTGTGAGTCCCAAGTGAGAAAAGAAAAAAAACTAACTAGTAACTACCCTTGTGTGAGAGGACTTACGATAAACTTATTGTAAGTCCCGTCTCACACAAGTATAAGACCCTTATAAATACGACACGTTGGTACGCTTATATCCATAGTAGGTACGGAGTAATAACAAGGGAAAAAAAAAGGACGCGCGTGAACAAAATTTGGTAAAAATGTCTTCCACATTATTAGTTTGTGTTCCTCAATCTTCTGTTGAATTTGAACCCAGTTGTTGGGGTGACTTCTTCGTCAATGTTCCTACTGATAAGGTATATGTCCATCATTAAATTTATCACAAATTCTCGTTTAAGACCACAATACCCGTTTCCAGCTTAAAACGGGTCAGTCAACCCGTTTTTCCTTTTTTAATTTGACCCGTCTTAACTTAAAACGGGTTGACCCTTTTTATAGGAGACTTAAAAGTAATATCATTAGAAATATTTTATGGTATTTGTTACAGTATGATTTATTATCCTTGAATCATTTATTATATTCTAAGTTATAGTATAAATAATGTGGACTTGTATACATCTATCACAAGTTGTTGTGAATTGATAATAGTCAGAGTGTATGAATTATATTTCTCTTTTCGAAATTTCTACTGAATTGTTTACGTTTTCTTTGATAATACTCCGTATAGATTATACTCTCTTTGTCTCAGTTATTTGTTTACAGTTTGACTTTTTTCCGCTTACAAAAAAGTCAAACTGTAAACAATTCACTGAAACAGAGGGAGTAACATTAATTGTTATAAGTGGGAGTCGTGGGACCTTTTATATTAAAAGTCGACTTTTATCAGTTTATTATTTACGTAATGAAAATATAATTAATTGTATTGTTGAATCTATTACAAGGCCATTCTATACCATGCAACGGTCTCAAAAGAGAGTAACTCATCAAATTAGATGCAGTACTATATTACATATAAGCATTTTTAAAACGTGCTCTAAGGGCACATAACTAATACCCTAAAATTAATCATGTGGTGGTTGTCCAGGTGAAATTTGGGTTAACCCGAAAGTGTGAGGTCCCTGGCTCAAATCCCACATGTAACCAAAAAGAATTAAACCAAAAAAACACACCACTTGACCACCGCAGCCCCCGTTGGGAGTGGCTTACATGGTACATGTGGTGATGCGGGAATGCATGTACCCGGGAGGACTCAACCCCCTCGTCATCAAAAAACAAACTAATACCCTAAAATGGAAGCAGTTGTAATAATTTTGAACAATCTATCTATCAATCTAAAAATAATGTGATTGAAAATACTCTTTGTAGGCGAAAAAGGTACAAATGGAGCGAGAAGTTGGACACTTGAAGGAGGAAGTGAAGAACAAGTTGTTGGCGAATAATGTTGAACAAACAACAACAAAACAATTAGAGTTAATTGATTCTATTGAACGTCTAGGGTTGGCGTATCATTTTGAAGAAGATATTGAACAAATATTAGATAATCTTTACCCTATCTTCCTCAAAGAACATGACAAATATAATCTATTTCATGTCTCTCTTGGATTTCGTATTTTCAGACTACACGGTGCTAATGTGCCCTGCGGTATAATATTTTCCCCTTATTCCTCATTATTAGTTTTATATTAACAAAATACAGTTAGTTTCCCGCCGTGAGACCCTCTCACAACCTGAGCTCGTATATTGCACTAGATTAAACAAGTTAATCAATTAGAATAAGTTCATTAATTATAACTCTAATTAATATACGAGTATTTCCTTTCATACTTTGATAGATATTCTTAAAAGGTTTATGACTAAGAAAAACCTTCAAGACACAATATATGACGATTTGGAGGGCGTACTAAGTTTGTACGAAGCGTGTTATGTTCAAATTCATGAGGACGGTGACGTATTAGAAGAAATTCTAACTTGGGCAACAAGTCGTCTAAAATCGGCGGTGGATAATGAAGAAGAGAATATGTCTCGTAATTTGGCCGATCAAATTTCGCATGCACTTCATCAACCCTTACGCCAAGGATTCACTCGACTCGAATCAAAGCATTACGTTACATTCTATGAACAAAATCCCAGGCACAATCAAACTCTTCTACGACTTGCAAAACTAGACTTCAATGTACTTTTGGCTATGCATCACATGGAACTAAAAGAATTCACCCAGTAAGTCTCTCAACCTTTTCCCTATCTTCTTTCTTTTTTTCTTTTTTTTGTTATTTTGAGAATGTTTATGACCATCTGTGCGGGCCAGATGGGCCACAATTTGCTTGACTCGACACAACCCGCCAAAATAGCAAGCCATACACTCAAGCTAGATTTTTGAGGCGTGGCTCGCCTGGCCCGTCATTTTAAGTTGTTTTTATTAGAAATTGGCCGGGCTTGGTGGCTTGGGTGTTGATTTTGCAAGTCCAGCCAGACCAGATTCTGACCCGTTGCCCTCAACGGGCTAAATCTGGGCCTAAAAATGATACCACACTAGCCCATCTCATCCCATGTCCACCTCTAGCTACGGTGCAAACCCATGTCCCACATGGGAATGCAACGATGAAATTAAAGAAAATTTTAATTTAGTAACCATCAAATATAATATTGTACGAACTGAGGTGTTTTGGGAGTACATCTAAAAGTTAATTCGTGAAAAATTCAGTCCAGTCCAAAATAGACAATGTCGTACAGTTAGACCTGGTCAAGGGGCCGGGTTTGAACCGGCCCGGCACGGACCCGGCCAGGCAAAACCCGGACCCGGCCCGGACCGAAACCGGCGGTTAAAAAAGTGTCCGGTTCCATCCGGTTCACGGGCCGGTTTTGGTTCCAAATTTTGAGACCCGGCCCGCCTCCAACCCGGCCGGTAACCCGGCCTGAACCCGGACCCAACCCGACGGGTCGACCGTTAGACCCGGACCCGGACCCGGCCCACCGGGTCGAACGTTACTCAACGGTTTTTTTTTTTTTTTTTTTTTTTTTTTTTTTTTAAATACCCGCATTACCTTTCACACCAAATCATTCATCTCTATACTTATCTACTATTTCTCTAATTAATCTCCATTATTTACAAAGTTATAATCTACTCCCTCCATTCAAGACTACATTGTAGTTATGCTTTTTGCACAAATAATAAGGAAGTAATTTTATAATATTAAAAGGTACAACTTGTGGTGGAATATGTTAATAATATATGGTATTTTTATTAAATAAGTGGGCCATAGTAATATAATAATATTATAACTACAACCAAATAAGGAAATGTGTAATGTGGAATTGAATGGACCAAAAAGGAATAAGTGCAATGTGGAGTTGAATGGAGGGAGTATAATATATTCACATTTCTAAATAGCTATTAAATTTTATATTATCAAGTTTTTATTAAAAAAAATACTCCCTCCGTTTCGGTGATTTGTTTACATTTACTTTATACACATTTATCGATGTGAGGAGAGAGGTAAATAAAAAAAAACTATAAAAATAATAATATAAGTACAAAGTGGGTAAAATAAAACAATGTGATTGGTTAAAGAAATTGGGTCCACCTCCACAAGTGGGTCACTATAGACATTTATGGAAAGTGTAAACAAATGACCCGTACACCTATAAATGGAAAGTGTAAACAAATGACCGGGACGGAGGGAGTATTAGTGTTACTATTACTTTATAAATAATAAAAAAATCTTATATTTTAATATTACTTAAAAAAAAAATATGGCCGGAGAAAGAATTTATGTATGGTCGTACTTTGACAAGGTTAGGTTCAGGTTAAGATTACAACAAATCAAGATTTAGATATTGTCTCGAATGCCAAAAAATTAATCAAGAGAAATGTTATGCTTTGAAGACCAATGGCGGCTACGGAACCTTTATACGTCATTTACAAATTGCACACAGCATAAGTGGATAAGAGGGGCGAGGCTGGTAGTTCTCAACGCGGCGGCCAAACTCAATTTTAGATTGATATTATTTTCGAAGGAGCCCGTTTATTGTAACAAAAAAATAATATTTGGAAATTTGAATTTTAATAAAATTTATCTCAAAACTGTCGCGAACCGGAAATTGAACCGTAGTTTAAACCGTTTTCGAACCGGTCTGAACCGGTTCCAACCCGTTCCAAAACCGCCCCTAACCCGCCCTCGACCCGCACCCAACCCGGGCAAACCAAAACCGGCCCGGCCCGGAGCAAACCGGGCCCCCCTCCGAGCCGGTCCCGGGTCCATTTTTCGACCCTGGCTCGGAGTCTACCCGGCCCGGACCCGGCCCATGACCAGGTCTAGTCGTAGTAGTGAAATATTTAATTTAGTAACCATCAAATATAATATTGTACGAACTGAGGTTTTTTGGGAGTACATCTAAAAGTTAATTCGTGAAAATTCAGTCCAGTCGAAAATAGACGATGTCGTAGTAGTGAAATATTTATAATATGGTAAATAACAAGCGTTTTAATTTGTTGACGGTGTTAAATAGTTGGTGGAGAAGTCTACGTGCAAAGCTACCATTTACAAGAGATAGATTGGTAGAATGCTACTTTTGGGTATTGGGTTGCTATTATGAACCTCAACATGCACTCGCAAGAAAAATATTTTGCAAAATGTTCATGGTCGTCCAAGTTTTTGACGACATTTTTGATGCATATGGCACTATTGAAGAAAAGGAACTCCTTGTCCAAGCTGTTGAAAGGTAAGCACACAATATATAATAACTTTTATTTTCGGTTAATTTTGGGTCACATCGTGGTTAATTATATGCATAGACTACCTTAGTTTCTGTGATTTTTTTTTTTTTTTTTTTTTTTCACTTTTTAATTTAGTTTTGAGAGAAAAGTCAAACAAGTGCAGACAATTGAATAGTAAGGAGTAAATAGTTAAAATTTACTCCGCATATTTTTGTAAACCTATACTCCGTATATGAGAGAACGTTAGAATTCAAATTAGAAGATATTGACGAAGATTCTTAACTAAAAGTGAATCAATTAGTCTCCTGTAAGACGGGTCAACCCGTTTTAAGTTAAGACGGGTCAAATATGTTACCATTTTACATTACTTTGTTACCATTTTCAATAACCCTATAAACACGAACCTATTTTGGTAACATATTATACAATTATGGTAACATAGTAAACAAATGTTATGACAATTTTTTATTTTTTATGTTTTATAATATGTTACAAATATAATATAATATGTTATCATTTTACATTACTTTCTTACCATTTTCAATAACCCTATAAACACGATTTCCGACAGAAGTTTTTAAAAATAAATTTTGGGTCTTGAAAAAAAAATTCAAAAAATTCAAAAAAAAATAAAAGGAAAAACGGGTTGACCCGACCCATTTTAAGCTGGAAACGGGTATTGCGGTCTTAAACGAGAATTTGTGATAAATTTAAGTGTAGTTCTTCTGAAAGACCAGACTCACACTAAATTAGTGTGAGTCACAAGCAAATCAATCAAGAAAAAGAAAAAGATAAAATAAAAAATAAAAAAATAACTACCTCTTTGTGAGGGGACTCACAATAAACTTATTGTGAGTCCCGTCTCACGTAAGAATTTGCCTAAATTTAATAATGGACATATACCTTATCAGTAGGAACATCAGAGGCGGGCCCAAGGGGGGCCAGGGGGGTTTTGGGGGGGGCACCCCCCACTCCTTTTCAGTAAAATTTAATAAGTAAAAATAGCGACAGTAATAAAGCATAGAGTTGATGCATCTCAGTTGGTTAAGGCATTTAACTTTATTGAGACTTGCGAAGGTTAGGGGTTCAATCCCTTATCTCTAACTTTTTTTTGCCCTTTTTAATTGTTTACTTGACATATTTTAAAAATTTTAAATTTGGGCTCATTTAATTGCTCTATTAATACTTTTCTCAAAACAATGAACCAAAACTTTGTTCAAATAAAACCTTTCATTATATTTTGTTCAAATAAAGCTTTTTATTAATTTATAAAAATTGAAGTTCATTGAACTACTTTATGAATAATTTCCCCAAAAAATGAACCAAAATTGTATTCTAGCTAGGCTTTTCTTTAAAAAAAATTTCTCTCGTACTCCGTAATATTTTTCTATATTTTTGTCTAATTATATACTCCGTATTTGTTTTTGGTTATATCTTGTTATTACCTATACATACATTAGAGACATGGAGATTAATACACGATGACGAAATTAGACCTATGACCGGCTATTCATTTTTCGTTTAATTTTTTAGACTTTTAACACTAATTTATGAAAATCGGAATTTATTTGAAATTTTATCACTATTATTCATAAATAAATGAACAAAAAATACGTTAAACCTAAGTTTTCGTCACTTTTGATATCATAATATAGAAACTATATCTAGGCCGATTACATTAAGGGCCTGTTCTCTTCATCTGAAGTTTTCTGAACCAATCTTAAGTTTTCTGAAGTTTTCTGAAGTAATCTGAAGTTTTCTGAAGTTGTCTGAAGTTATCTGAAATTTTCTGAAGTTTTTAGAAATAATATGAAATTATTATGGTAATTGTAATTGTTATTATATTTGCTACTTTATTTATTTTATTTTTATCGAGTTTCGACTAAATTTATCTTCTTTTAGAATTATTAACTTAACTTTTTGTTTCATTTACGATAAACATTGAGGACAATATTTGTAGTACCAAGAATATTCAAATCTTTATATATATGCGCTTTTTTCACTAATATTTAATTATTATTTACTAGAAAAATTTAGCAAGCAATATAATAATAATAAATTTTTGCATTTATTTTCATTAATATTTGATAAATATTTATGAAAATTTTAGTAACAGTCTATATATTTAATGTGAATTAACTTTTATTTATGATTTGCTATAAAATGATTTTGTATTGGTCTTATTTTTATTCAAATTATTATCAATATTATTATAATTATTATTCTTAATAATATTATTATTACTATTATTAATAACATTAATGTTACATATAACTTAAGTATTATTATTAGTTAATTTATTTAATTGGAAATCTGAAGTTTTCTGAAGTAATCTGAAGTTTTCTGAAATTATCTGAAGTTTTCTGAAATTTCTGAAGTTTTCTAAACCAGAGAAAAACTTAAGATGAGGAGAACATGCCCTAATTTGGATAATTTTAAAAATCGATTCCGATTTTTTTTTAAACCGCAACTAATTTTTATTGGTACGGGCCCCCTAATGAGAAATCATGCGTCCGCCACTGAGGAACATTGACGAAGAAGTCACCCCAACAACTGGGTTCAAATTCAACAGAAGATTGAGGAACACAAACTAATAATGTGGAAGACATTTTTACCAAATTTTGTTCACGTCCTTTTTTTTTTTTCCTTGTTACGGAGTATTACCTACGATGGATTTAAGCGTACCAACGTGTCGTATTTATAAGGTTCTTTTATTTTGTTGGTTTTACTTTCTTTTCTTTTTATAATTCACATTTTTTATTACACATTTTTTTTAAAACTCCCACATTTTGTACTCCGTGTTGTTTATCAAAACTCTCGCATTTTATAGCTTAAGTATTTGTAATTCAAAACAGTTCATTTTTACCGTCATAAAACATGCCAAATTTAGTCATTATATCAAAGTTTTGAAAAAATAAAAACATATTAAAGGTGAGAGTTTTGAAAAAAATAAATAAAAATATTCTATTATAGACTAGGTTGCACGGACACGGACACGGACACGACACGGGACACGGGACACACCAGTTCGATTTTTTAGGACACGGCAGGAAAAAAAATCAATATACATATTAAATTAAAGAGAATTCATAACTCACTACAATCAACATGTATATTATGGTCATTCAAAACTCAAAAAGTCGTGAAACAACCAATACGTCAATAATTATGTCTGAAAATCAAATGTTTACAAAATTACAAACTACAAAGGTCCAAATTAAAAAGCCAATTTAAATAAACTTTCAAGTCTTACAAAGTAAATAAAAAGTGAAAAAGCTTCAAATTAAAAACTTCATCAAGTTTCGTCATTAATTTTTTTTTTTTTTTTTTTTCTTAAGTGGTAAATTTAGTATAATAAGGTGTCCTAGGGTCTTTCTCCCATTGTTAATTGGTTTTGAGAAATGCGGATCTCCCTTAAGTGAGTGAACTCGCTCTCTCTCTCTCTATGGCCTCTATGACACGAGCCGTGTCCGTGTTACTTGGGCCGTGTCCGACACGTCTTGCTTTTTAAAAAAAAAACCAAGGACACGGTCCAAGACGTGTCCGACACGTTTGGAGGTGTGTTCGACGTGTGTCCGTGTCCGACACGGTGTCCGACACGGGAACGCCCAAAACTAGGAATGTCCGTGCAACCTAGATTATAGGAGGTGAATGTTGTAAAATTAAAAAAATGTATCTATTGAAAAATGTAAGAAAACCCTATAAACACGATTTTCGACAAAAATTTTTAAAAATAAATTTTAGGTCTTGAAAAAAAATTTCAAAAAAAAAAAAAAAAAAAAAGGAAAGACGGGTATAGAGGTCTTAAATGAGAATTTGTATATATAGGAATTGAATCAGGTGAGACCACTCCCTTAAAATGAGTCCACCCCTTTAAATGAGACCACTCCGTTATAATAATGTAATATCTTATTATTGTAACAATGTATCTTTTTTATTGTAACAACATGCAAAATTAGCTCAATGTTAAAACTATGTTATAACAACAAATATTCATTTGATCATGTTATAATAACATTATTTCAGATGTGTTATTATAATAAACATAGGGTGTTATTATAACAGCCGCGACAGATCTAGGCCGTTGATTTTTAGATCTAACGGTCCAGATTTGCGGGACGGTCTTATTTTAAGGGGTGGCCTCACCGGATCCTCACTGATATTTGTATATATTTATTTATATATATATATATATATATATTTATATATATATATATATATATATATATATATTTATATATATATATATATATATAGATTTAGGATCCGGTGAGACCCCTCAACTCGGTGAGACCTCGTGAGACCCCTTCTTAAAAACGTTTTTATTTCGAAAATTCGGCATAGTTGTCTTTATTATCTAATTTATGGTCTAAGGAACATATTTGAGGTTCATAACTACCTTATCATGTCACGTTATATCGTCGTTAAATGCATTTTATAACTTTGGTGTACCTATGACATTTATTTGTGTATCTAACCTTTTTTGGTGTATCTACAACGTCATTTAATGTATCTGCAGTATCAATTTTGTGTATCTACTATATAATTCACCCGAGACATAAATATTTTATTAAAATTTTTAATATGTAATTTATATTTTTAACCCAACTAATGGTGAAAACAAATTAAAATAATGGATAGTGACGAGCCTATGCTTTCGGTTTAATCATACTATGTCATTTTCATGGGGTCTCACGAGGTCTCATTGAGTTAGGGGGTCTCACCGGATCCCACCCCTATATATATATATATATACTATATATAGAAACAAGTTCAATTAAGTTACACTATATTTGCTAAGTTTCGTACGCTGAACTGGAAAAACTTGAAACTGTCAGACTGCATTTAATGAAACCGCATGTATAAAACGTGAAAGCTGTCGAGAAAAGGCCAAAACATGCCGGTCGCAATGGCCTGACCGGCCGCAAGACTTTTTCGTGAGATTTAATCTCAACCATTGATCTTGTTAATCCAAAGGCTAAGATTGAAACTTACGAACTTAAAATATTTAAGCAACTTAATTGAACTTTACTCGATATATATATATATATAGGCAAGATCTGGTACATCCTTCTACATTTTTAATTTCTACATCCTAATCTAACTCATTAAATCAAATGAATGGAAGACCTAGATTGAGCCAAACAAAAAAAAAAAAAAAAAAAAACCCACGGCCTGCTTAGGGTCTTACTATTACTTTTAGTTATATTCAGTGATACTTTTATCTAAGTCATTAGATCAAATGAATGGTGGGCCAAGATTGAGCCAACCAAAAAAAATAAGAAGAATGCTTGCGGCCTATTTTGTTTATCACTGATAATTTTAGTTATACTCAGTTATACTTTTAGTTATACAGTTATTATAATTTTTTCTAATACTTTTAGCTCTACCCAGTGATACTTTTAGTTATAATAAGTGATATTTTTTGCTGGATGTAGAACTTAAATATTATTTGTTGTGGATGTACGTGATTACACACACACACATAAAAGTTGAATCATGTGAGTCCATCTCGTTAAATTGAGTATGTCCTACCAATTAATATATTGAAACTATGTTATAATAACAAACATACATGTATGTTATACGGAGTAATAATATAATTTCGGATGTGTTATTATAATAATTATAGGATGTTATTATAACAAAAGCGACGGATTTAGACCGTTGATTTATATATTTAACGGCCCAAATTAATAAGTCGAACTCATTTTAAGCGCTATATTCATCGGATTCTAACTGTGTATATATATATATATGTATGCTAGAGAGATGAATTCTTGAACCTTACATTCGTAATACAGGTGGGATTACAGTTGTGTTGACGAACTTCCGAAGTATTATAAGGATTGTTACATAGCACTTTTGGAATCGTCTGACGAAGCTGATGAAGATCTCACTAAACAAGGACGATCATTTGTCTTACATTATTGGAGAAAAAAGGCATGTGTCTACAAAACATTTACCTCTTTTTTTTTTTTTTTTTTTTTTTTTTCTTTCTTTTTTTTTGTGTGTTTTGTCTTCTTTTTGTGCCCTTTTTATTTATTTTTCTTTCAAAATTTTAGTATATGTGGACTTTATTTACTGATTTCATTAATTTTGTTCCTACCATTTTCTTGTTAGAAACTAAAATTAAAAATTTAACCGTAAATAATTCAATATATATGTATAAATAATTATATTATGATAATAAGTCATTCATATATGTTATTAAAATATATTTCAGAAAATAATATTTTCAATAAACAAAAATCACATATAAATAGAGAAGATTGTAGTTAGAAACACATTAGAGATTGATAATATATAAATTAAAGGGATATTTAAAGTAGTCTTTCTCGACTTTGGCGATTCTGCAGTGCATGGGTGAAGTTTGTTCACATGGTACCCCTAAACTTTGTGAATATGTGCCCAATATGCCCATTTTGTGACGGAAAACTTAACGACGTTAAGTTTTGAGGAAGAAGACATCAATTATGAGTTTAGGGTACAATTTAAACCCACATTATTCCTCAATTAAATGCTATTATGAGTTGATTATTTAGTGTAAATTTTGTTGATTAGAGTACAAATAATAGCATTTAATTGAGGAATAATGTTGGTCTAAATGTATCCTAAACTCATAATTGGCGTCTTCTTCCATAAACTTAACGTCGTCAAGTTTTCCGTCACAAAATGGACATATTGGGCACATATTCACAAAGTTTAGGGGTACCATGTGAACAAACTTCACACATGGGGTACCATGTGTAATCTGTGAAAGTTCGAGGGTACCATGGGAAATATCCCTAAATTAAAACCTACTCACTCCATCCCAATCATTTGTTTACCTTTTTTTTTTTGGGGTGTATCAATGATTTGTTTACCTTTCTTTATATGGAAGGGTTTATTCAACTAAATTATCAACCTACCCCTATTTCATTTCCACCCATCTCTACAAGATTTTGGAGATTTAAAGGGGTATTTGTGTCATTTAATGTGATTCCTTAGTATTTGTGCCAAATTGAAAAGTAAACAATTGAATGAAATATTATTGTGCCTCAACCATCACCTTAGGATTTCAGTGATAGTTGAGGCTCAATAAAATATAAAATCTATTATTGAGCCGCAACCATTAACAAACCTAAGTTAATGATTGAGGCTCAATAATAAATTTTATATATTATGAGAAATCACATAGAAATTAAATGGAAGAAAAAGCACAGGAAGGAGAGAGTAAAATGCGAGGGAAATAACTACTCCCTCTGTCTTAGTCATTTGTTTACAGTTTGACTTTTTTCTACTCACAAAAAAGTCAAACTGTAAACAATTTACTGAAACAGAGAGAGTAAATTTGATTTGAATTATTCTCAACAAAATGATCTTACCATTTTCACTTAGGTAGCCATTTTATAACAACATCAAAGAACTTCTCACATGTAAAAAGGGTCCCCTGAACTCATTCTTAATTGCCATTAACTTGATTCAATCATCCCATGAACTAGGTCATGACTTTAGGATTGGGGTGGTCTAAAATGTACATGGTTGTTGACCCTCCCTCCTACCCCCCACGGTCCACCTAAAGTGATTATGTTTACTTGTAGATGTTGAATTCGAAAGTTAAACTCAGTTGAAAATCATAAGTTGATTGTTGACGCATAATAAAAATTAGGCGAAATTGCAAATAAGTACCTTTTAAAACCACTTTTTGTCAAATAACTACCTTTTATAATTTTTTTTTCAAATCACTACCTTAAAACGTATTTTTGTTTTCAAATCAATACCAGTTCCCCGGAAAACGTCATATTTTATCAAATTCCGACCACTTTGAAAATTTTTGTTGCCTTTTATTTGAAACACCCATGTCAAATTACCATTCTACCCTTTTCTAACCTTTCTTCCTCTATTTAACCTAACCACTTCATTTCATCCTCTTTACCTCTTTACCTAAAATTTCTTTCATTGTTTTTATTTTCTCTCATATTATTCAATCAAACAATGCTGATTCTTTCACTTTTCAGCACTTTCCATCCTTATTTTTTTTATTTCTTAATGTTTTTCTTATCTTATTCATCCTCACTTACTCCCTAATTCATATTACAATTTCCCCCTCTTTTAACAATTCAAAATTTAGGGTTTGTTGTTTCTTCGCACCATGTCGTCTAGTTCTCATTCCGAAACTTCAATTCCGGTACAATGTTATTGTGGGGATAGGGTTGCTATTGTGAAATCCTGGACACTTCAAAATCCAGGCCGACGATTCGTAGCGTGTCGGAACTATGACCGTGTCGATGGTGGTGGTAAGTGGGTGTTCGTGGTTCAGGTGGTATGATAGTGACCAAACTCTTTGGCAAAGAGATGTCATTAGACAGATCCTGATTGAGAAGAAAGAACTCATGGAAAAGATGACTGAAATTGAATCTGAAATTAACAACCTGCAATACTATGAAAATCAATCCACTGATAAGAAGGAACTACCAAGATGTGCTTCACATAGCCAACAATGTCGAAATCTTTGACGAAATTACCCAGAAATTTTAAGGTTAAAAAATGAAAAATTTTAAAGGGTGGGTGGGTGAAAGAAAATGAAAAATAAAACAAAAGGAAATGAGGGGAAAATGTCGTTAGGGGGTAAAAGTAATTAATAGGGGCAAAACGGTCAGTTTGTTGAAATTATGAGTTAAATGAGATTTCCGGGGAACTGGTATTGATTTGAAAACAAAAATACGTTTTAAGGTAGTGATTTGGAAAAAAAATTATAAAAGGTAGTTATTTGAAAAAAAGTGGTTTTAAAAGGTAGTTATTTGCAATTTCGCCTAAAAACTATGTAATTGTTTTTTTATATATACTTTTACTCTTTCGAACATGAAGGCTCGAAAGCGTTGATGTGTGGATAAATCCATCACATGGAAGCTCGAAACCATGATGCCCGAAGGCATCAATCGAAACCATGATGCCCGAAGGCATCAATCCGTGGAGATATACAAGATATATATATAGTCAAATTGTGTGGCGACTGGCGACAGATAAATACCATATTAGAAAGTCAACTCAACCAAAATGATCATTGAGGCGTAATATTTGTTTTTATTTTTTTATTTTTTTATATATATTTTATCAGGTTGCTTTCAATAATTGCAGTATAAGAATATAACTTAGCTCATACTTGAAAAATACAAAAATAAATGATACTTTTTCCACCCAAAATAAGTGTCCCCTTTTATTAAAAATAAATACAAATAAGGACACTTATTTTGAAATACTCCCCCCGTCTCGGTGATTTGTTTACATTTACTTTATACACATTTATCGATGTGAGGAGATATGTAGAGAAAAAACTAATAAAATAATAATATAAGTCTGAAAGTCATAACTGCTTAAAATTATGAAATGTGATTGGTTAAGGGAGTAGGGTCCACCTTCCATGGAGTTCTGTCCACAATTTTATGGAAAGTGTAAACAAATAACCTGTAACCCCCTAAATAGAAAGTGTAAACAAATGACCGGGACGGAGGGAGTAGATGGAGTATGATATTGATACCACTCAATGTATTTAACTAATTATTGTGTAATGGTTTTGACCAATTAGATGAAGGAAAATTGCAAGGCATGGTTTAAAGAATCAAAATGGTGCAATAGCAAATACATTCCAACCTATGAAGAGTATATTGCAAATGCTATGATTTCAGTGGGTCAGAGTGCAGCTATTGTTGCAGCATATCTTGGAATGGGTGATGTTGCAAGCAAAGAGGTCTTTGATTGGTTGACTCATGACCCTATGCCTAAATTCATTGAAGCTTCTTGCATCAACCTCAGGCTCATGAACGACATTGCAGGACACAAGGTAATTTAACAATGTTATCTAATTTAATCTAATCTAATTCAATCTCAGTTTCTATTATTAGAAGATCAAATCACCTTAATCAAAACCTTTAGTTCTTGATCGGTGATTTGAACTAGAAAAACAATACTTTCTCCATTCAATTCTGTTTTGTGCGTATTGCTTTTTGAAACTATTTATGTGCTTGGAGAATTTTCAAAATTACGAGCAATGTATAAGCGTGAACATAGTAATGAGTGATCGTGTTAGATTCGTTTCCTTAATACAATATTACGGAATAATAGTTAGTTTTTATAATTTTTCAAAAAGTACAACTATAGATGTTATCGTTACTAAGCCCACTTCGACAAATGTGAAAAATCATATGCACGAAATGGAATTTAATGGAGGGAATACAATTTATATCTTATCACTCACCTCAGCATCTAAAGCTATGATACCATATTATTAGTAAATCATCTCAACCAAAACCTTAGGGTGTGTTTCGATTGAGGGGAATGGTGGAAAAAGAAGGGGAAGGAAAGAGAGGACCTTCAATCCATTTGTTTGGATACAAAATTTGAAAGGGAGGAAATGGAAGGGGGAAGATTTGGAGGGATTTAAGTTCCCTTGTGTAAACTTAACAAAAATCGCTCCACAATTGGAATGATTTGGAGGGAAAATATTATCCAAACACCTCTATCTTATTCACCCTTCCATTCCATCTTTTCCTACCCCCTTTCCACTTTCCCCTCCCCTTTCTTTCCCTCTACTTTTGCTATCCAAACACACCCTAAGGTAATCTAATTGATGTAAACTATATATTATTAGAAGGCTATCTCTGCCACAACCTTACGCTGATGATTGATGATTCATGATTAATTTGCGTCTTATCAGTAATGTCCATGATCGATTAGGAAAATCTAATCGATTAATCGATCATATAATGTATATATCAATTTGCAGTTTGAGCAAGACAGAGAACATGTGGCATCTGCAGTCGAATGTTACATGAAACAACACGGTATTTCAGACGAAGAACAAGTTTATATGAAGTTAGAAGAATATGTGAAGGATACATGGAAGGTATTAAACGAGGGAATGCTAAAACCATACGCAATACCAAAGACTTTAATGGCTCGAGTTGTCCACTTTGCACAAGTAAATATGGTCATGTACAAAGGAAGAAGTGACGGCTACACTTCGGTCAATGATATCATCAAGGAAAAGATTGCTTCCATCCTCATTCACCCTTTCCCTCTTTAAAATGCAATTTGATTATTATGTACTCCCATTACTTTAACTTTTCTCGTTTGCTGGAATTATTACGTTCGTTACTTTGTCTCGTTCATTGAAATTTCAACTTTTTTTATTTAAATGTATTTCTTCTAAATGATATGGGTTTAATGTATGCATGTTATTGTGGATACCCGTATCCGTACTCTTCCAATAAAACTTTATGATGTAACAAGGACTCATGTTTTGACGCTAACTTAGACGGCTTAATAATGTCGAGTTCTAGTTTAATCGTGTAATGCATAAACAAGTCGAAATGTGAAATGTCGCTTAATTAAATGTCCACTAGTTCATTTAGAGTATAGCCTGATTTAGATAGCGGAGCATCCAAACCCAATTCATAAAAGTAGCTCAAACACAAAACATTAAGCATTTTCCTACAAGGTCCACTTCAGTTCTCCAAAATTCCAAAATTTAGGTCCGGTGGCTAAAACCACCATTTAGCATCCTCATTTGCAAAAACCGACCTCAGGGGTCATCTTATTTTAATATTTTCGTTAAAATGAGTATTTTTCATATTTTCGGGTCTCGAGCCTAAAATCGAGTCCGAGTCTGCTCTTGGCCCACTTCTCAAGGCCCTGAGCCCAACACGACCCAATTAGGCTTTCAAAGAGCTCTCCAGCCGAGTGCCTTGGAGTTTAAGCAGCAAAACAATTATACTGTATATTTCTAAATCTCATGAAATTAGAACTTGGAAAGATTTGGAATATAGCAAAAGAAAGGCCTCAAAACCGCTTAGCCTCATGCAGTTTGTTGAGGGAGTTGCCTCAGCTCAAGCGGTTTCCATGCCCTTACCCAATTACTATAAAATACGAGCTTTAACCAGAGGGTTCAAACAGACACACACATCAATTTACATCATTCATACATAGAGTTCTCTCAGCAAATCTCTAATAAAAGCTTTACACACTTCAAACTTCGAATTCTTCACAGATCTCATGTTGAATTTCACCTTCCTTTATTATAGCGAAGCATTGCCCATTTTCTTGGTGAATCAGGTAGTATTCGATCCACACATGGGTCGAACTCTCTTCTCTTGACTAACAAAGCAGGGCTTACATTTACTCTCCCACAACTTTGGCCTTGAGACCGTTTTGCATAAGATTGTCTTATAATGGGGTGGATACACTACTACAAATTGGACTTAAGAGAACGGGTGAAAACCGTCCTCAAATATTAAAGCACCCGTCCTCCTGCGAGTCGTTCTCTTTCATCTAAGAGAACGGTTCTTAGTATGGTCAACCCGTCCTCTTAGATCACTCTAAGAGAACGGTTATAACATAAACCGTACTCTTTGTCCTCAATAGCACGCATAAGGTGCATAAAAGAGGACGGTTGTAATAAAAACCCTTTCTGTTAGATAAATATAGCGCGCCTATTTGCTGCAGCAAAGAGGACGGTTGTGCAGTGTACGTGTTCCCTTTGATACATCAAAGAGGACGGTAGTAATAAAAACACATTCTCTTAGATAATTATAGCGCGCGTATTTGCTGCAGTAAAGAGGACGGTTAGTGTAATTACCCGTTCTTTTTGATATATCAAAGAGAGTAAATACCCATTCTCTTTAATACATCAAAGAGGACGGTTGGAGTAAATAACTGTCCTTTTTGGCTTTATTTTATTTTTATTTTTTTGGCGATTTTGTTTATTTTTTCAGCCCTATATATGGTTCACTAGAAGCCATATATAGCTTAGACAATTTTGCTGAAACCTGCATTTATATCAAAAACTGACCAACGTACAATTCGCTTAACGTTTCTCCACAACCATTTACAAGTATCCGTAATATTTACAAGCAATTAATTAAGATGATATGCATAAATCCTAACTTGGCTTAAATTTCAATGTAAACGCGGCCCAACAATCTCTCACCTCCTGAATTTCTGACGCCGAGTATGTCGGTGGAGCTCTAATAATAAACTGCAACCAAAATAAAATTAAATTGTAGAGATATGTTTTAACTTGTTTAAAAGATAAAGAAAAATCTAAAATGAAATAATAAACATTAGTAGCATACCTTTGGAATAACGTAATATCCACATTCGAGAGTACCAATCGGTTGTCTAGGTGACAAGGCTTATCGCGTACCTAATCAAAATACCCTTGGGTCACCTAACTATTGTAATTAGGGAAGTAAGGGGTCGATTTCCGCAGGGAGAAAGTCGCTACCAAATGTTTGCTTATGGGTTGAATTCTATTCCCAAATAGTCTTTAGTGTTTAGGACTCTAAAACGTAAGGTAAAGCTTAAGGTTGAATGAATAAAAAGGTCTAGCGAGTAGGATAGTCAAGTGTGCTAATGCAAGTCTCAAGATGTAGGGGAATGTCTCAAACGATTACTTTGCCTAGGTATTGGTACGTCCTCTCGGTTTTATACCCACCTAATAACGGTCACCTAACGAACTCTCGTACTTATCAAGTGATTATTATCGTCCTTGCTTTTATCTACTCTCAACCTAGGCTTTCGATCTTAAGGTCAAGGATAACGCAACAATGTCCAAAATCGTGGCCACAATGATGAACAAAGCATGAAGAACAAGTAAGTAACAAGCAAAGATACAATCTTTGACAAACCCCAATTCAAGAATTAAAGCATCAAAAACACATGATTCTCCTACTCACTAGTATGAAACTACTCACTCATAATCGAATAATCAACAACAGCAAAATCAATCAAAGTCATGAATAATTGCAGAAATTAAATGGATTAAAACAATGGAGAAGATAAATTACCAATGGAGAAGAAGAATAAAAAGAGGAGATACTTGAAATTGAAGAACTTGATTATTACTAGAAATAATCCCGTACAAATTCGCGAATTCCAATGCAAAAGTTGATTATGAAATTAGGGTTCTAAGTTTTAGAGAGCAAAAATAGTCTATCTAATTCATAAGTAACGAGATAATAGAGTATAAATTTATTACATAGCTAAAAACTCGAAAATTAGGAGAAATTGGAAAGTCGCAGCGAAATACAAAGGCCCCTGGCCCCCGGGGTTAGCCACCCCTGTCGGGGGCGCAACAAATTTTGGTGTATCTTTGGGTTTCATTTTCTGAAGGCCCCTGACCCTAGGGGTTGCAACGGATTTGGCCCCTACCCCCAGGGGCCAGTACAAACTTCTCCATAAGGCTTCCAAACGACTTCAAGTCATCCCGAAACGTGACCCATGACTCGGTGGACCTCCGCATCACCAACTAAGCTCGGCATGGACACTCGGTCATCTCGGGAATCGCCAAAATAGTAGGAAAAGACGCCAAAACGCATAATCCCTACAAAACTCAACAATACGGCGAAAATACACTCGAAAACCATATTAGCTCATAAAACACTCCGAAAAGTGCATAAATCATATTAAAACGAGCACACAAGGGGGTCTAAAATCGTATAAAAATAAAGCACATCACTAGGACACTTGAAAAAAGAGCCATAAATTAGAGCAAGCACACTTGAAAAAAGAGCCATAATTTAAATTAGAGCAAACTTAGCTTACATCGATTTTTCGCCACTCTACTTGTTTTGTATTGAACTCTAATTGTGGATCCATAGACTTTCTCTTTTCGAAGACACTATTTACACAATTAAACATTTTGTCAATAACATTGACGAAATAATAAATATATCGCATAATTTTAAAGAAAAAATTAGCGAATAAGGTAACCATACTTGTTGATTGTATCAACGAGAAATTGTCGAGGGTCATTTCCTGCATGATCACACCAATATACTATATTGGAGGAAGGACTAATGATGGCTAACATCCAATGTCGACTACAATTTCAAAAAATAATTACATTAAAATAGACGTAAATTAACATAGAAAATCATGTAATAGGGAGAGGCGATTTGCAGCGAACATGGGCGTTTTGCCCTAGCCCAACTTCTGCTTCTCTCCGGCCTTTCACCGGCCTAAACCTGCCGGAAAACACATCATCCTCATCAATCATAATAATATTTATAATAATAATACTTTTAATAATAATAATTATACTACGGGGCGAAGAAGGGTGTATTAGGGCGGCTCTCCATCATCACCATCGGCGCCGCCTTCGCAATCATCGTCATCAACATTCATCACCAGCACCATCGGGGATCACCATCACCGAGGATCACCTTCATCTTCTTCGGGGATCAGCAGGGGGTTCCCGACCTGCTCTTTCTCTGCCCTATTCGTCTCCGTCGCCTTCGTCGCCTTCATCGCCTCCATCATCATCATCTTTTGGGTTGTCTTCATTGTCATCTTTTGGGTTCGGGTCTGCCATGTTCTCGGCCTGGTTTGCTGCCCTGTTTTTGGTCGGTTTGGGTGTGCCCCGTTTTTGGGCTGTTTTGGGCTTAATACATGATTTTCTTCATGGCTTTTTGGGGTGCTTTTCTTCTTCGTTCTGTGCTTCTTGCTTTTGGTTTTGTTGTGCTTTTCTTCTTCGTTTTGTGCGTCTTGGTTTTGATTTTGTTGTGCTTGTTGGTTTGTGGCTTCTTCGTGGTCACGTCTGGGCTGGTACGCTTTCATTGTCCTTTTTCGGGGTTCAGTGGGTGTCAGGATGGTGGTGGTAGGGGACTCACTAAAGCGTCATGGCAATGGCATTTTCGTGATCGGCATTGTGGTGCTGGTGCTGTGGAGCTTACGCGTCAAACTCGTGCTGATAGTTTGACTGTTTACTCCAATGCTGAGATTACTTTGGAGCAGATGGGGCTCTGGCTGTGTGGGGTTTGTTTACAGACTCAAACTTTCCGTACTAGATGTCGTCATAGTCGGGATGATGTTGTTGCGTCTCCAGATTGTGGTGATGGTTTCATTCGCTTCATTATTTATGGCCTTCCGCGACCTACGGCGCCGTCTCTGTCAGCTGGTCCATCTGACAGTAGGGTTGCGCCTCCTCTGTGGTCTATATCGTCGCTTGGGCGTCTGTTGTCTTTAGGGTTGCGCACCGTGAAGTCTATCCCTCACAGGTGTTGTCTAGGTTTTGGGGTGCTTTGGATGATGTGGCACAGTCCCCGGGTGACTTGTCGTGTTGGGTCCGTTTGGTTGCGCTGCCCATATGTTAGTAGGGCTGGGTTGGTGGTGATGGGTGTTTGTGGAGGTTGAAGATGATAATGTTATTATAATTTAGACTTGGGTTTTCCAATCCTAGTTGGAGCCCATTTTGCTAAATATTTTTTATCTAACACCAAAATGCTAATTATTTAATTTCTCCACCTTATTTTACTAAAAGATTCAGTTATGATTGAGGTCATGCGTAATTGTTTATTTTATTAATTGTGGTTGTATGATTGATTCTTGCTTGAGATTGCGTACGAGAGTCGGGTCTTGGCTTTTGTGTTGTCTTACGAACTCAATTAATTTGTTTATTTTCAGTTCGTTGCGATTGTGTAGGAGAGTCAGATTCCATCGTTAGGGAACTCCGGTAACAATTCAATGATCGTTAAAGGAGTTAGTGCGTCGACTAATTTGTATTGACTATGACACCTACGCCCTACTATTTCCTATATTTATTATTTTCCCGCATCTTTATCAGTTTACGTTTAGTCTTTATCAATACACGTTTATATTTTAATATATTAGATTACATACATATATGATTTTGATCTGCGTAGATAACTTGTAATTTGAGACGACACTCGTAATTAGTCTCTGACCTCCTTGAGATCGACTCATAAGGTATTTAAGGCTAAATGGAAAAGATGGAGGGAGTAAGAAGCAAATAAAGTTGCAAAAAAAAAAAAAAAAAAAGCTCATAATAATTTACGGTAAACGGAAAAATGGGCATGAAAAAATTCCCTAAACAACAAAGTAAAAAAAAAAAATAAAGTAAAATATCAAGCTAGAACATTAATTTTATTACAACAATTTCTCTTAAAAATCTACCGAATAAAACGGCTTGAAATTACAAGTATAAAAAAAAAAAAAAAAACTCAGATAAGCAAATAAATTATATTATGGGCTTTCTATCCTATGCCGAGTGGACATAGGATAAGGGAGAAAAATTGAAAAAAAAAAAAAAAAAAAAAAAAACTCATCTCCCATTTATGGGTAGTGGGAGATAAATGTCATATTTGAAATGCTTAACCTATGCCCTTAGAAAAATCCATTATATTTTAGGGTTAACAAATAGTGTTTTTTTTTTGTTAGACCATAGCTTACATTGGTACCATTTTGTAAGGAACTACCTTATAAAGTATAGTAGTTCATTACAAAATGACATAAATAAATGTAAGGTAAGATCTTACAAAAAACGCTTACAAATAACATTTAACTAATTTTTGAATGAGATAGTCTAATAATAGGACCATTATATTTATACTCGTTTATATGAATTTTGTTCTCTTTTCAATAATAATAGTGATAATGATGGTGATAATTTATTATCATAATCTTTTTCAGAATATTTATCTACTTTTTTATAATTTTTTTAATTATTTTTTTTTTTTTTTTTTTTTTTTTTTTTTTGGTAAAAGGTAAGTTATATTAATAAAACCAAAACCAGTACATCACCAATGTATTACATACCAGACTCATAAGGAGGAAGTAATCGACAATTCATACTCTACTTAAGGAATTCAGCCATACATCATCCCTAGCAGCTAACTTCCCAAGTTCCAAACTCTTAAGACGTAATAAGATGAGAGACTGCACTTGGGTGACCACCACCGAAGGCAGAGAGATCTGCAATTCCAATCTACAGACATTTCGACATCGCCAAATCAAGTAGATCAGTCCATGTATTGTAGCACCACATACACTAGCCTGAAATTTTGAAATGTCACGTCTTCTTGACAGGTTCTTCCATTTTCCGTGCATAAGTTGCCATCCAAGCCAAGCCTCCATTCTCTGTAGACACTGAGAACTAAAATCACACTCAAAAAAGAGGTGTGTGCACGTTTCTTTCTCTACTCCACATAGAAAACAGAGTCCATTTGTAGCAATACCAAAGGAGCGAATCCTATCAAGAGTTAGTAATCTATTCTGTCTCATGAGCCACACAACAAACGACCACTTAGGTACATTGAACCTATGCCAAACCATGTGAGCCCAACTCACCTTAGGAAGCTCTCCTCTTAGCCAAGTGTAGCCACTCTTGATAGAGTAAACACCAGTAGCACTGTTCCATCTGCCTCCCACATAACCAGATTTGAAAATATCCTTCACCTTGCATATCTGCCGCCATGCCCAGCTAGAAGTGATGGGGGGATGATATGACATCCAGGCCACACCCTTCAGATACAAATGGTTAACCCATTTAACCCAAAGATGGTCCTTCTTTGCTTCAATCCACCAAACATATTTACCAAGTGCGGATATGTTCCAAGTCTGACATTGGATAATACCCAGACCACCTTGGCTCTTCTCATGACAAACTCTATCCCACGATACTAGTGGAGCCTTGTGGTACTCCTCACTTCCATCCCAAAGGTAATTTCTACAAATGGAAATCACCTTTGCCATAACAGTAGCAGGTATCATGAAGATTGAAGCCCAATACGAGTGAAGGCTGTTAAGAACAGAATTGATGAGAGTAAGTCTACCTGTATAACTTGCACCCCAACTTCGTATTCTAGTGCATATTCTTTCACTTAACAGAAAACAATCTCTGCTAGATAGTTTCTTTGAGCTAATGGGTACTCCTAAATACTTAAAGGGAAGTTCCCCCTTCTTGAATCCAGAGAACAACAAGATCTTATCAAGTGTAAGCTGAGGGATGCCATTGCAATAGAGATCAGACTTGGCTGAGTTCATAACCAGACCCGAAGCCTTGGAAAATGTACAGAAACCACGGAGCAGAACTTTAACCGAATACTCATCCCCCCTTGAGAACATAAGTAGGTCATCAGCGAAGCATAAGTGTGTCAGTCTAAGTTTGGCACACAAAGAATGATGACGAAAACCCTTCTTGTTTGACACCACAACCATGATTCTTGAAAGGTATTCCATGCAAATGGTAAAGAGCAAGGGGGATAGGGGATCCCCTTGCCTTAGACCTCTCTCACCTTTAAAAAAACCAAAACAATCCCCATTTACTGTCAAAGAGTACCAGGGACTCCTAACCATGGTCATAATCAGATGAACTAGATGAGAAGGGAAGTAGAGAGCCCTCATCATGTCCTCTACAAATTTCCATTCAACTGAATCATACGCTTTCCTGAGATCAATCTTTAGCATACATCTAGGGGAGCATGATTTCCTTGTATATAGTTTGACTAGATCTTGACAGATCAGCACATTCTCCATTATTTGCCTTCCTTTCACAAAGGCGCTCTGCGTAGGGCTGATAATCCCAGGGAGGATCACACCAACTCTATTGCACAGAAGTTTAGAGATACATTTTGAGATAACATTGCAGCAGGCTATAGGTCTGTATTCAGAAACAGATTTAGGACAAGCAACTTTCGGTATCAAAGTGATTAGAGTTGCATTAACCTGCTTAAGTAATTTTCCTGTCCTGAAGAAGGATTGGACAGAAGTACAGACATCTGATCCTATCACCTTGATATGACGTAGTTAGTAGGTGTTTAGTGGGCGATTTTAGGTGACTTTAAGACGATTAGGAAGGTGAATTACGTGGATTTTGGAGTAATTTGGAGTTGTAATGACAAGAGGATTAAATGTGATTTTTAGACTATCTTGTTTATTTTGTTTCCAATGATTTTGAAATGCGTGCCAAGCTCGGGACGCGAAGGAAGAGAGGTCCGGGAGAGGAATGTTGAAGCAAGGAGTGAAGCTTAGAAGAAGGAAACAAGGAACCCCAATGGAGCCTTATGTCGTGTAATAGGCTTTACTGGAGCCTAATATGGCTCTACTCTCATGAAGAAGCTCTGCTGGAAGATTCAATGGAGCCTAATTTCGAACTGAAGGCTCTACTGGAGCATACGAAGGCTCTGCTGGGATTGCTGAGATTTACTGAAGGCTCTGCTGAGCCTACCAAGGCTCCAGTGAAGCCTATTTATCCGAATTTTGGAAGTTACTAAACTTACCTTATTTTATTTTTAGTTTTTGGAAAGCCTTCATATATAAGGTTTATTTTTCATTAGGTTTAGACATCATATTATTCTACCTCGATATATTTTTCATCACTTTTATTATCATTAGTTTTTAGACCTAGTTCTTCATTCAAGTTTTTGGAGATTCAAGCTTGAAACTTTGGAAGATTTTTGTAACCGTCGGTCATGAGTAGCTAATTCCTTCTTCTCAATTCAAGTGATTGAAACGGTTTGACTTTAATTGTGAGTTCGAAAGTTCTTATCTTTATTCTTGATTATTGATTATTGCTTGATTATTATTGTTATTTGCGAGATTGATTGTGATTTCTAGGTGGCCAACTAGTCTTCTTATTAATCGCGTAATTGTTAGTTTCGTTGATTTAACTGGATTGTGATTAACGTAACGCTAGTAACAACCTAGGTTTAATTATTGTACGGGATTCGTGATAATTATTCTTAGAAGCAATTTTCATAATACCTAAAACACAACTGGATTGTATGTGTTATTTATTCCTTATTGATTCTCTCGTTATTAAAGCTGCTAATTGATTAAATCTTTAACTGGATTGTGAGATTGTCTTTTAGTTAGGGTTAGTTAAAGAACGGGATACGTTTTAATTAACTAAACATACGGAGAATTAGAATTATATGATTCACGATAAGGTAGTCAAGAGTATAGATTTGAACCGGATAACTATGATCAATTGTCTTTGAACCGTGGATATTAACTTGAGTTGAGACCTTTAGTCTATTATATTTCATCCTTATATTCAGTTTTCTAGCTTTATTATTAGTTCTCGTTTAGTTTAATCATCCTACAAAACCCCCCCTTTTTAGTTACTTGTTACTTTGTTACTCTGTTTTGCATTATAACTACGCTTAGCTTTGATTCAGTTAGCCTTATTCCCTGTGGTTCGACCCCTTACTTCCGCTTTACTATCTGTTTAGTATTAGGATTTAAGTGTTATAAATTGTTAATTTGCGGCATACGACTTAGGACCGTCAAATTTTGGCGCCGTTGCCGGGGAATATTTTAGGCATTGATTGTTTTCAATGTTTTAGTGTAGGTGTATGCATAATACTCGTTCTACTAACCTGAACCTCGAGTTTTTTGACTCAGAGATTGAAAGAACACTTTTCAGGTTTAGGAGGAACACAAGTGGTCAAGTCGTCGTCGTGCAAGACCTTGAGGTAGACGAACCCCAATACGTTTCGGATCTTTCGGATTACTCATTTAAAGCGGCGAGATGGCGCCAAACGATTAAGGAACTTACAGCTCCGGACCTTCGACAACAACCATTATGCATCACAATCCCACCTCTTGCGGCGGGTGTGAACTTTGAGTTGAAGTCCGGGCTCATACATCTTTTGCCCGCATTCCATGGGTTGAACGGCGAGGATCCGAACAAGCATCTGTCGGATTTTCATATTATGCTCGGCATTTAAACTCTTTGGAGTTCTTGATGAGCAAGCTGAAGCTCGTGGCTTTCCGTTCTCTCACCGGGCGACGCCATGCGAGGATTGGCTCTATTATTTACCCACGGATAGCATTGACACGTGGATAAAGATGAAAAGGGCGTTTAGAAGTACTTTCCGCCTCTCGTTCCTCACAATTGAAGAAAGAGATAAGCAACGCCAACAACGAGACGGTGAAAGTATGTACGAGTATTGGGAACGTTTCGAAGCTATGTGGTACCGCCCTTATCACGATGCGAGGATCATGATTTAGTCATGTATTTCACGCGGTGGTTTAAGCAAGGATGGCCTTTCGAATGCTCCATGCGGCTAGTGGAGGAGGTATTGCTAATAAAAACCGAATGATGCGATAAGCGTTGATCACGCGAGCTTCTTTGAGAGCTCAAGAGACTTTGATGAGGAAGACCCCACGACGAGGGGTCAATGCAGTTGGCTCAAGTAACGCTTTACTTGAGGAGAAGGTTGATAGCTTGGCATCTTTAGTCAAGGACTTGGTCGTAGGTAAGAAATCGGTGATGGTTTGTGGCATTTGCTCTTCTGAGTCGCACTATAGTGAGAATTGCCCACAAATGGGGGAGGAATCACCTTATGAAGAGGTGAACGCTGCGGGTTATATGGAGCCGGGACAAAGGAAGTGGGACCCTTATTCCAATACTTTCAATGCGGGATGGAGGGCTAATCCGGCCTTTAGATGGGGAAATACTCAAGGAAACCCCTCCCACAATCAAGGAAACCCATCATTTGCTCAAGGGAACCAAGCCGGTCCACCACGAGGACAATTTATGCCTCGTCCTCAACACCCGCCTCCACACTCACAACCTCCACCGCAACCAAATCCAAGTTCATCTATGTCCACGGAGGACATGATCCGTGCCTTAACTATGAGCGTTACACAAAACCAACAGGAGACCAAGAATAGCATCCGGAGTCTTGAGACTCAAATGAGTCAAATGGCTACTGCTATTAGCCGGTTGGAAGCTAGAGATTCGACTGTGTTGCCTAGTCAAACGGTGACAAACCCGAAGAATGTGAGTGCCGTGTCGTTGAGAAATGGAAGGCAATTGGAAGAGGTAGAGAAGGTCAAGAGGAAGCCCAAGGAAGCTAAGATCAATGAGGAGGAAGAAGAGATAGTGATCGTAGAAGGTGACCAAGCTACATTGAACAAGGCGAAGGAGTCGGTTCCTTCACCTTCATTGCCCGTCGAGACGGAGGTACCTTTTCCCGATGCACTAAGGAGGAAGCATCACTTCGAGCACGACAAGGATATCTACGAGGTATTTCAAAAGTGCGAGGTAAACATTCCCCTTCTCAATCTTCTTAAGAGTATTCCTAAGTATGCTAAGTTTTTAAAAGAACTTTGTACGATTAAGAGGAATAACAAGCTTAAAGGGGCTAAGAAGGTAAAGGTGAGTGAACATGTTTCTGCTGTTTTTCAAAGAAAACTTCCTCCAAAATGTAATGATCCGGGCATGTTTACTATTCCTTGTACTATTGGTGACACTAAATTTGATAGAGCTATGTTAGATTTAGGTGCGTCGATAAATGTGCTTCCTTACTCTTTATATCAATCTATGAAACTAGGACCTTTGCATGCTACTAGTGTCATTATTCAACTTGCGGATAGGTCTAATGTGTATCCTAAAGGAGTTGTTGAGGATGTCCTAGTTTTGGTTGATGGTTTGATATTTCCTGCTGATTTTTATGTGCTTGATATGGAGCATGACTCCCATGCGGCCCCGATCCTTCTAGGTAGACCGTTTTTGAAAACTGCAAGTACAAAAATTGATGTGTCTACAGGTTCTTTGACTATGGAGTCTAATGGTCATGTGGTTAGCTTTAGTATTTATGATGCTATGAAGTACCCTGTTGATCATCATGCTGTGAATTTTATTGATATCACTGACCCTCTTACGCAAGATTGTTTCAATCTTAGCGGGTGTGATGAGTTGCAGGTCGCTTTGGACAATAGTCTTGATGGGAAGGAGGTAGAATATGCTGTTTCTACTAACTTGCAGGAAGTTGTGGCTGAGCTGAACAATTATGGGAGACCTTTATATGTTTCTCCACCATTGCCACTAACCCTTCCTACAGAGACATTATTACCATCTGTTGTGCAGGCACCTGTAGTTGAGCTCAAGGCTCTGCACGAGCACTTGAAGTACATGTTCCTTGGTGAGGAGACACTCTTCCGTCATTATCTCCGATAAGCTCACCGAGAGCAGGAGAAGCGATTGAAAGACGTTCTTGTGGAGAACAAGCTAGCTATTGGATGGACTATAGCGGACATCAAGGGCATAAGTCCAAGCACATGTATGCACCTGATCCTCCTTGAGGAGAATGCTGCGGTGAGACAACCACAACGTCGACTGAATCCACCTATGATGGAGGTGGTGAAAAAGGAGGTTCTTAAGTTACTTCAAGTCGGTATGATCTATCCTATCTCGGATAGTCAATGGGTCAGTCCTACCCAAGTGGTTCCTAAGAAGTCCGGAGTGACTGTTGTTGAGAATAACAAAGGTGAGCTTGTACCTACTAGAGTACAGAATGGATGGCGTGTTTGTATCGATTATCGCCGTTTGAATACGGTAACTCGGAAAGATCATTTTCCCCTCCCCTTTATCGATCAAATGCTTGAAAGACTTGCGGTAAAGCTTACTCTTTGTTTCTTGGATGGCTATTCGCTACTTTCAAGTAGCCATAGCCCTGAAGACCAAGAGAAGACCACATTTACTTGTCCTTTTGGCACTTTTTTAAATGCAAGCGCATGCCTTTCGGACTTTGTAATGCAGGCCACCTTCAAAGATGCATGATGAGCATCTTTTCTGAGTATGTTGAGCGCTTCATTGAAGTGTTCATGGATGATTTTACGGTGCATGGTGATTCTTTTGACAGATGTTTGCACCACTTATCTCTTGTCCTTAAACGTTGCATTGACACTAACCTTGTTTTGAATAGTGAAAAATGTCATTTTATGGTTGAACAGGGTATTGTTTTAGGACATGTGGTGTCATCTAGGGGTATTGAGGTGGATAAGGCAAAGATTGATACTATTTCATCTTTGCCCTATCCTACTAACGTCCGTGAAGTTCGATCTTTTCTTGGTCATGCAGGTTTTTACCGCAGGTTCATTAAAGACTTCTCAAAGATCGCTTCCCCTTTGTGCAAGCTGCTGCAGAAGGATACGGACTTTCATCTCGACAAGGCTTGCAAGGAAGCCTTTGATGAATTGAAGAATCGGCTTACTTCGGCCCCAATTATTCAAGCTCCGGATTGGTCGCTTCCATTTGAGATTATGTGTGATGCGAGTGACTATGCATTGGGGGCCGTGTTGGGCCAACGAGTAGGGAGAGTCTCTCATGTCATTCACTACGCTTCGATGACTTTAAATGAGGCTCAACGAAACTACACCACTACGGAGAAAGAGCTTCTAGCGGTTGTCTTCGCGCTAGAGAAATTCCGATCATATTTGCTAGGTACGAAGGTTGTAGTCTTTTCTGATCATGCGGCGTTGCGATACTTGATGTCGAAGAAGGAAGCGAAGCCGAGGTTAATTCGTTGGATCTTGCTATTGAGTGAATTTGACATTGAGGTGAAAGACAAGAAGGGTGCGGAGAACGTGGTTGCCGATCACTTGAGTCGGCTAGTGGATGTGGATCTTTGCTCCTCACGCACATGTACCGGTTAGAGGCGAATTTCCCGACGAGACATTATGGGCTATTAAAGCCGTAGAGCCATGGTATGCTAACCTGGTGAATTTCCTTTGCTCATCGAGATTTCCCTCTGATTTTTCAAAGTCACAGAAGGATAAGCTACGGAGTGATGCTAAGTATTACGTGTGGGATGAGCCGTACTTGTGGAAGCATTGTTCTGATCAAATCATTCGAAGATGTGTGCCGGAGAATGAGATGACTTCGATCCTTACTTTTTGTCATTCTCATGCTTGCGGAGGGCACTTCGGTGCTAAACGAACGGCTAGGAAAGTGCTTGACTGTGGCTTCTATTGGCCCACTTTATTTCGTGATGCTCATGGTTTTTGTCAAGTTTGTGATAATTGCCAACGCGTCGGTAACATTTCTCGCCGCAACGAGATGCCTCAAAACTACATACTGAACTGCGAGGTATTCGATGTTTGGGGCATTGACTTCATGGGTCCTTTTCCTAGCTCCTATGGCTATGAGTACATCTTGCTAGCCGTTGATTATGTGTCTAAGTGGGTCGAGGCGATCCCCACTAAGACCGATGACGCTAAGGTGGTTGCTAAGTTTATCAAAGCAAACATTTTTGCGCGGTTCGGAATGCCTAAGGTGATGATAAGCGATCGAGGAACTCATTTCGTGAATAAGACGATTGGTGCTTTACTTAAGAAGTATCATGTGACTCACAAAGTTTCGACCGCATATCACCCTCAAACCAACGGTCAAGCCGAGGTTTCTAATAGGGAAGTGAAGTCAATTTTGGAGAAGACAGTCAATCCGGATCGCAAGGATTGGAGTGAACGACTTGATGACGCATTGTGGGCGTATCGCACGGCCTACAAAACTCCTATAGGTATGTCTCCTTACCGCTTAGTATTCGGAAAATCATGTCATCTTCCGGTTGAACTAGAACACAAAGCATATTGGGCGATAAAAAGCTTCAACATGAACTTGGATGAAGCGGGTATGCATAGGAAGTTGCAGTTACAGGAGCTTGAGGAGTTGAGGCTTGAGTCGTATGAAAATGCGGCTACTTATAAGGAAAGAACGAAGGCGTGGCACGACAAGATGATACTACGTAAGGACTTTAAGGTTGGTCAAAAAGTCCTCTTGTATCAATCTCGCTTACGTCTCTTTCCCGGCAAATTGAAGTCAAGATGGGTCGGTCCTTTTGTTATTGTGAACGTCTCTGCTCATGGAGCCGTGGAGATTAAGGACCCGACATCGGGAAAGGTTCTCAAAGTGAACGGGCATAGGTTGAAGCCCTACTACGATGGTTTTGACACGGAGGTCGTGGAACTGCTAGATCTCTCCGACCCGATCTACGAGGACTAAACTCATATCCTTTCGTCGAGCAAACGACGTTAAACAACAGCGCTATCGGGGAGGCAACCCTTGATTTACTATCTTTCATTTCATTTCATTTCGTTTTATTTTATATTATTGCATTTTCCTTTCTTAAATGGGTGCTCGTGACGGTTTGTTAGTTGTTTCAGGACATTTGAACTTAAGAGTGAAGACCCGAAGCCCCGTGTATCTAGTGTATGACTCTAAAAAACACGTGTGTTCATGTTCGGGATAAGACAAAGTGACGGCTTCACTCACGCCTCATGCCGTGCCCAAGGCTTTGATGGCGCCTCTCAGAGCCCTAATGGAGCCTTAAGTCGAATGCAAGGCTCTGGTGGCGACTTCAGGTCTCTACTGAAGCCCAAAACCTTAGCCCTCATCTTTCCTAACCACACAACAACAAAATACAAAAAAAAAATAACCTCCAACACCCTAAAAAAAAAGAGAAAACAAAAGAGCAGCACACCTGTCCTCCTCTCGACATCACACCACCACCTTTCCCCCTCTCGCCTGACTACCACACCACCGCCGACCCCACCAGCACACCCCTCACGACACTACAACCACCACCTTAACCCACCACCGCCGCCACCATCTCCTCACCATCTCTTTCTCTCCTCTCCCACTTGCCCCACCGCTGCAACCACCACCCACTCCACCGCCATGCATCCTGTCCACCACCACTGAAGCCACCACACGTCCACCGTATCACCACTCTCCACCTTTCTCCCTGTCCTTTCCCCTCGAATTTCCGGAAACCCTAATTTTCAATTTGGGGGTTTTCTTCGTACTCCAATTTCTCAGGTCACACTAAGGCCGTTTGAGGTTTGAAATTGGATTTCCATCACGTTTCAAGTGGAGGCCGGTCAGTCTGTGCCCTTTTACTTCACGAGGTACGTCCGTTTCTCTCACTTCTTGGGTACACTTTGGCTTCTACTCGACTTTTGCTGCGAGTGTGAGGATTTTAGACGAGTTTGACTCGATTTCACGTTCTCGGGGATTGTTTTTGGTTCTCGTGGTGTTTTAAATCAGCCCCTGTCAGATTTTGTCGTCAATTTCGTACGTTTCAACAGTTTTCTGTGATTTTGGGTGTGTGTTGGCTGAATCTCGACCCCTGCTGCGTTCTTAAGGGTGTTCTTCTGATACCCAATCGACTTGTGTTGTTTTACGACCCTTGATACGGTATTTGAGCCTATTCTCGCTTGCTATTTGTGGCTCCAACTGTCTTTGGTAGTCATTTCGCTTTAATTGTGGCTACAATGCGGGAAAGGCGAGCCGTTGTTGCACAGGCCCCATCACCGAATACTACTGCGAGAGCTTCTGACAAGAGGCCCCCTAAAAAGCAGAAGCAAGCGCCGCCTTCTACAGCCCCCCCTGCACGTGTTCCTGACTACTCGGGTCGCGTTGGATTGACTAGTGCGGAGAAAGCCAAATATGATAAGCTTAATGTTGATAACCGCAAGGTGTTGGTTACTAAATTCCTGCACGTTTCCACTCTTGCTGACTTGGGAATTGAGAGCGGTGTACGTCAATTGCTAGAGAATTGTGGTTTAGGCGGGCTTTTTACCGAGTCTGCGGAGACTTATCGTGAGCACACTCTTGAATTTCTCTCCACATTAACTAAGGAGCTGTCACCTACGGGAGAACCCATTATTAAATTCCGTTTGTTTCAACAACGCTTCACCATGACGTACACTGAGCTTCGATGCGCTCTTGGGATCACAAAGCTCTCGGATGGAAAATTTACTCTTCTCCCTCAGCCACGCTCGAAACAGTTCTGGTCCGACATCACCGGCCTACCTGGCCGCACCCGCAACGACAAGAGTAGTCTTATAGTGCATCCCGCGCTTCGTTTAGTGCACCGTTTCCTTGCGATGACCTTTCTTGGTCAAGGCAGCCCTAATAATGTCACTTCTGCAAGCTTAAGTTATTTGTGGTGCACTATTCCTGATAGTGTCGGCATTCCAGATTGGGCTGAGGTCTTTGTGTCTTCGTGTCTCACTCAACATAAGAAACAGAAGGCATCGACGACAGGCACGAAGAAGGGGACGAAGACGGGATCGTCACGGGACGTTGCAGGAGGATGTCTACCTATGGGTGGAATGATATCATTGATTGCACGATTCAAGGGCGTCGAAACGCAACCTGGTGTTCCTCCATTGCTTGGTAGTATTGTTTATGATGAGGCGGGTTTAAAAGCTGTCGATATGATCACTTGTTCTGCACCCAACTTGGATGGCTGCTACTGGCTCTATGGTCCGAACAAGGACAAGTATATGCGACTTCCTCGGGCTGCCAATAACCCCCTGCCTTGCGGGCGTCAAGCTCGTGATTTCTTTGTTCCTCCTGATGCTACCATTCCCACTATCCTTGCTCCCATTTCCGATCCTCCACTTGCACTTGAGGGGCCAAGTGATGCTGACACGGAGGACGCCGATGAGAGTGATGATGACGGTGGTGACCCTACTCCCCCACCCGAGCCGGCATTGGGTACCTCTACCCCAGCTACAGTTAGTGCTCCTATTACTCGTCCGACGCCTGTCGCCTCGGCGTGGGAGAAGTTTCGCGATGATACTTTGGCTTGGCAAGCACATCAAGAGGCCGTGAATGCGAAGGTCGCAGCTGATTCTGCTGAGTCGGTATTGTATTTGCGAGCTATGAATCACTTCTTCCTCACTCACTATCCTAATGAGTACATACCCCCTTCTAGTGACGAGCTCGCTCCATTTTTAGCTCGCGACCTTCCTTGCCGAGGTGCCTCTGGTGCTCCTCCTTCTTCTTCGGACCACGATTGTGGTGGTCCCTCGACTTCACCCTGAGGTTTGTTTGCTTTTCTCTCCCTTTTCTCCTATTGTGTCCTCTTTCTCATCACATTGAGGACAATGTGCCGTTCAAGTGTGGGGGAGAAACGCTTGTGATGTGTATATATTTTCATTTTCATTTGTAAGCTTGTGTTTGTTTTTATTTCAAAAAAAAAAAAAAAAAAGAAGAAAACAAAAAAAAAAAAAAAACAAAAAAATACGAGAAAGAAAAAAAAAAAGTGAATCCCGGCTAGGTGAAAACCCAAAAGGGCGCCTAGGCAAAATTGGGATATGTGGCCGAGGGCGGAGTGAAACCGCAAGGGCGGCACTCCGAGTAAAATGAAGAAACGAGTTGCGTGCCACGAGAGTTAGAGTGAGGTGAATACGCTAGAGTGAAACCCGCAAGGGCGGGCACTCTAGGCAAAATGAGAGATTTAGGAAATAAAATGTGTTACTACTTCCAATTTTACCGGCGTGGCGACATAAGAAGGGTGACAAAGAAGGTCGGAAGGGTAGGTTAGAGGCTACGGTGTGGAGTAATCGCGGTGCACGGAGTCGTAGGCACCTCACTTTTGCGATTGGGTTTGGTTTGAGTTGTTTTCGGAGTAGAGGAGGCTAGGTTGTTCACTAGTGTGGGTTGTGGAGTTATTTGGCGTACATCTCAACGCCATTGGAGACATTAGTAGCACTAGTAAACTTGACTAGGATGGAGAAATAAGGGGCGTAGCTAGTTTTGTCATCATTTGTTTACACATTATGTCGTTGGGTCGATGGGTATGTATTTCCTACATTTCGGGAGTTGTCTTGAGAATGAGAATGAGTGAGAATGGCTATCGCTTAAGCCATTAGAGGGAGTTGGGTTGAGAGTATGATATCGTGTCCCCTGCGTTTCTTTGTTGAGCTAGTGATGTTTTAGTTTTTATTGCGTCCTTTGAGTTTACTCGAGGACGAGTAAAAGTTCAAGTGTGGGGGAATTTGATATGACGTAGTTAGTAGGTGTTTAGTGGGCGATTTTAGGTGACTTTAAGACGATTAGGAAGGTAAATTACGTGGATTTTGGAGTAATTTGGAGTTGTAATGACAAGAGGATTAAATGTGATTTTTAGACTATCTTGTTTATTTTGTTTCCAATGATTTTGAAATGCGTGCCAAGCTCGGGACGCGAAGGAAGAGAGGTCCGGGAGAGGAATGTTGAAGCAAGGAGTGAAGCTTAGAAGAAGGAAACAAGGAACCCCAATGGAGCCTTATGTCGTGTAATAGGCTTTACTGGAGCCTAATATGGCTCTACTCTCATGAAGAAGCTCTGCTGGAAGATTCAATGGAGCCTAATTTGAATCAAGGCTCTCTTGGAGCATCTGAAGGCTCTCTTTGGGATTCTTTGAGATTTCTTGAAGGCTCTGCTTGAGCCTACCAAGGCTCCAGTGAAGCCTATTTATCCGAATTTTGGAAGTTACTAAACTTACCTTATTTTATTTTTAGTTTTTGGAAAGCCTTCATATATAAGGTTTATTTTTCATTAGGTTTAGACATCATATTATTCTACCTCGATATATTTTTCATCACTTTTATTATCATTAGTTTTTAGACCTAGTTCTTCATTCAAGTTTTTGGAGATTCAAGCTTGAAACTTTGGAAGATTTTTGTAACCGTCGGTCATGAGTAGCTAATTCCTTCTTCTCAATTCAAGTGATTGAAACGGTTTGACTTTAATTGTGAGTTCGAAAGTTCTTATCTTTATTCTTGATTATTGATTATTGCTTGATTATTATTGTTATTTGCGAGATTGATTGTGATTTCTAGGTGGCCAACTAGTCTTCTTATTAATCGCGTAATTGTTAGTTTCGTTGATTTAACTGGATTGTGATTAACGTAACGCTAGTAACAACCTAGGTTTAATTATTGTACGGGATTCGTGATAATTATTCTTAGAAGCAATTTTCATAATACCTAAAACACAACTGGATTGTATGTGTTATTTATTCCTTATTGATTCTCTCGTTATTAAAGCTGCTAATTGATTAAATCTTTAACTGGATTGTGAGATTGTCTTTTAGTTAGGGTTAGTTAAAGAACGGGATACGTTTTAATTAACTAAACATACGGAGAATTAGAATTATATGATTCACGATAAGGTAGTCAAGAGTATAGATTTGAACCGGATAACTATGATCAATTGTCTTTGAACCGTGGATATTAACTTGAGTTGAGACCTTTAGTCTATTATATTTCATCCTTATATTCAGTTTTCTTGCTTTATTATTAGTTCTCGTTTAGTTTAATCATCCTACAAAACCCCCCCTTTTTAGTTACTTGTTACTTTGTTACTCTGTTTTGCATTATAACTACGCTTAGCTTTGATTCAGTTAGCCTTATTCCCTGTGGTTCGACCCCTTACTTCCGCTTTACTATCTGTTTAGTATTAGGATTTAAGTGTTATAAATTGTTAATTTGCGGCATACGACTTAGGACCGTCACACCTCCCACGCATCCTTGAAGAATTTACTGGTGTAGCCATCAGGACCAGGCGCTTTATCATCTGGAATCGTAAATATAGCCATTCTAATCTCCTCATTGCTAGGGATTGAAAGCAAATGAGACCACTCCTCTTCTGACACAACTGGACCCAATCGTACTGTCTCAACATGGACAGGTTTCACAGCCTTACTACATCCCAAAATGGATTGAAAATAATCAGTAAAGGCCTGTTGTATACCTTCCTTTGTATCCTGGACATCACCATGCATATCCATCAAACTGTGCACCCTATTTTGTATTCTCCTTGCCTTGATCTGCTTGTGGAAATAGGAGGAGTTCCTATCTCCCTGGGACATCCAATGTGCTTTTTTAATTATTTTTACTCTGTATTCACTGTTGCTGACTACACTACTCCATTAAATACGAATTAATATTCAGTTATCCAATTGAATACACTTAAGGGTATTTTTTTTTTTTTTTTTTTTTTTTTTTTTTTCTAATAGGTCCCTATTATTAGGGATGTCAGTAGGGCGGGTCAACGCGGATACCACCCCGCACCCTCCCCAGTTAGGGTGGAGGTAGGAGACCCTTTAGTGGGTTGTGGAGCAGTGGTGGATCCTAAAAGCGATCCCCACCGCGGGTCGTGTGGCTGTGGTGGATCTCATCGAAACACGGCCCCGCCCCCACCCCGCCCCCGCCCCGCGCCACCCCTGCCCCGCCCCCGCCCCCGCCCCGCCTATATCCGTCTCGCTTATACCTGCCCCGTCTATACCCGCCTAATTCATATAATCATACTCATAGAAATATAAATTAGAGTTAAAAATTTACTTTTAACTTTTTTTTTATATTTTGAAATATGAATAAAGTATACAACATTTTTTTTATTTATATTTAGTGTCGGGGGTGTCGGATTGATTTTTATTTATTTCATTCATGAACTTTAAATGTGTGTCGTATGTATTTTTATTTGATACTCACAATACTTTAGTTGGTTATTTGAAATGTGTTTATTTGACTATGTCGTCGTAATTAGAAATTTTTCGATAAAAAATTATTGAAATTTTACGTAGCGATAAACCGATTTCATGGGCTGGTGGGGTGGAGCTGGGGCGGGTGGGGCGGGTCTAGGGCGGGTCTGGGGCGGGTGGTGGGGCGGTGGTGGGTCTAAAAAATTCCCCGCCAGGCGGGTGGTGGAGGACGGGTTGTCACCCGCAATGGGTGGTGGGGAGGAGGTGGAGGTGAGTTTTTGTTGGTGAATGCGGTGGTGGAGATGCTTCCCCCGCTCTCGCCCCGCCCCAATGACATCCCTACCTATTATAAGTAAAAACTACCAAGTACTTCTTCTATTCATATCCAATAGCATCGCTTCATTTTTTGATACTATTTACATAGGTGAAGAATCTTCGATATAATTCGTAATATATGAATAAAAATATAGTCATGTATAATCTTGTTTGATTCGTTTTGATAAGTAGAACATAAATATCAAATTTTTATATTTTTTTACGATTTAAAATTATAGATATTATTGTAGCAGTAGTATGTGGCTCAATAAGTGTGATAAAGCAAGTGATGAAATTAAATTTGAATTGAGGGAGGACTAGTCGTTGAGATTTGAGGCCCTTAATAAATCAAAATTCTGTTTACTCCCTGTGGTATTTACTTCTATATAGGTCCCCTCATATGTTCAAAATGGTCACTTATTAAGTTTGGGGACAACGGTCCGACATGCAAAGTGTGCAGGGTGGGTTTTTTGTACGTTGATATTTTAGTAACGCATATACCTACTGAAAGATTTCTAGAATAATAAATAATAAATATTTTTTGTGACATACAAAATTATAAAAGTTTAAGGGAGACAATCTCAAATTACATTATCGTAGCACTTCTGACATTTAGAGTAGTTATTGAACTATTTGGTACTCCCTCCAACCCATCTTTTTCCTCCCATTTACCCAAAAAGGAAATACCATCTTTTTCCTCCCATTTCACAATTTACACTACAACTTTCTAAAAATGGACACCTACTTTTTTGTGGGTCCCTTACCTCTTACACTCATTGACATTAAAATAATAATTGTTCTTAACCTTTGTGCAAAATCAAATGGGTAGAAAAAGAAGGGATGGAGGGAGTATGATTTTTGTATTCTTTTACAAAGTTATTAGATCTCGCAATGTAAGATTATCTCACGTAAGATAAGAACTATTAGTAAGCAAATTTGCAATAATTTGTGTTCCACAGTAAGTCTCCTGTTGAGACATGTCTCACATTAAATTCATGTGAGAACAAATTACAAATAGTAGTTAAAAGGTACAAAAATATGAAATAAATCTACAAAAATCATTTATAGGGGTACCAAAAAATTTAGTGATAATTAATTATAGTTATCACTAAAATGGTACAAAACCTATATAATCGAGTACAAATGAATCGACTTTACGATAATTTATTATATGATCCGACTCATCCAAGAATTTGTGAGTACGTAGCTTTGATTTGGAGATCAATTATTGAATTGAAGGTGTTAAATGTGAGTACATTTACTCCTCAAAGCAAATTGCACCAAATAGAAGTGCCAATTGTATCACCCGTACACTTTCTGACACAAATCTACAAAATATCTTACAAAATAGACCTTGCAATTAAAAATTTGTGTAAGTCTCCCTTAAACGGGTCAACCCGTTTTAAGCTGGAAACGGGTCAAATATGACCCGTTTTGCCTCTATTTTTTATTTTTTATTTTTATTTTTATTTTCGAATTTTTTCTAAACTCTTTTTTTTTTTTTTAAAAAAAAAAAAAAAAAAAAAAAAACCTTATCTCAAATAACGAATAAAACACAAATTTTAAATGGTAACAATATTGATAAAAATGGTAACATACTATATTATATTGGTGACATATTCTCAAACAATTAAAAGATAATTAACCTATTTTGGTAACATATTATACAATTATGGTAACATATTAAATAAATGTTATGACAATTTTTTATTTTCTATGTTTTATAATATGTTAAAAATATAATATAATATGTTACCATTTTACATTACTTTGTTACCATTTTCAATAACCCTATAAACACGATTTCCGACAAAAGTTTTTAAAAATAAATTTTGGGTCTTGAAAAAAAAATTCAAAAAAAATTTAAAAAAAAAATTAAAACGGGTTGACCCGACCCGTTTTAAGCTTAAAACGGGTACCTTGGTTGCAAACAAGAATTTGTGTAAAAATTTAAGATGCAATGCATAATCGAAACGTTAAAATTTTCAAAATGTACACAGTATGCGGTAAATTGCATAACGGAATCGTTAAAATTGTGAACAGTAAAGAAACTGTTCACAATGGTTTGATTTAGGTTCGCATTTTGCCCGAACCGACCGTACACAAACCGTAAAAATTAACGGTTCGTTACACCTTCGCTATATAGCTCTATTGTAAGTGAAATGTACCGATGTTTTATCAAATAAATGTAATTCATAAACAAATCCTTAAAAGTTATGACAAACTATAAACAACAAAAGATTTTAATTCTGTGTACGTCTTCGCTACTTTTGCTAGTGAATATATATCGTTGCATTAAAATTATGGTTATAATAATTGATAATAGTGGCGAAAAATAAATAAGGTGTATAATAGGAAGAGTTTTTTTGTCAGACACTATCTTATATTTAGCTCGAATGGTAAAAATTACCTTACATTTTTATATATTTTTTTTTGGCGAAGAACACTACCTTATATTTCCAAAAGTTGGTGAGACACTACCAATTGACGAATTCCGTTAATTTTTGGATATTTACCATCAATGAGTGACGGGAAATTGCTAAATTTTTCATTACCATGTTATTATCCCTCATATTCTTCCTTCCTCACACCCATTACACTTTTATCCAAATTAAAACCCAAGTTTTTTCTACTTTTATCTTCTACGATTACAACTTACACCCAATTAAGTTTTCTAATTGTCACTGTTGTCGAAAGATTATGAAGAAATACAAGTTTACAGTATCAATTAATCTAGTATGTAATTGTTTTAATTGTTCCTATTTAGTTCTTTGTTACATAGATTATATATTATTAATAAAAATAAATTTTCAGAATTTTTTAATTTTGAGTAAATATCTGTATTATTTTGTTAATATTAGGTTGTATTTGAAGTTCAAATTCCACAAATAATGTGTCAAACACAACCTTAAGAAAATGAAAACAAAAAGTGAGGATAAAAGAACATACATTTGAGTGAAAAACGAAAATTTATTTACCTTATTAATTCACATTGAAATTGGCATTTAATTGTAGAATAAAAGTTGTATTTCAAATTAAAAATACTTAGGTTTTTTAAGTTGAAAAATTAGGATTAATGTAACACCCCGTGTTTCTGTAACACAATTATATAAAAGAATTTAATTCCTTAAATTAAATTCATCCTTTTTCCTTATAATAAAAATGCGTCTGAATTTTTTTCGCCAAACAATACTAAATTTCCTAAGTTCAAATATAAAAATTTTGAAAAATAAAGTATGTGGTATTATATTCAGAATTCAAAAAGAAATACATTTAAAAATTTTATAAAAGTCAACACAAAACTTATATCGTCTTTCAAATTTCAAAATGGTCAAGTCATAATTACTATTCATGAAAATAAAAGTAAAACCTTTTATTCATAAAATTCAATTTCGAGCACTTTGTTTTTCAAATAAAAGTGGACCCTTATAATTTTTCTCGTCGTTGAAATTCAAGTCAACGATTACAAGACACTACAAGTTTTCTCGCACCTAAACTAAAACCATTTTGATATACTTTGAATTTGAACTTTATTTTTACATATTCGAACTCGATAAATCAAATGATGAATCGACGACAAATTTCTCAACGACAAATTTCGGCACGCAAATCGAGGTCAATTTTGACCAAAGTGGCCGAGCCACTTAGGGTGATTAAGTCACCTAATTCTTTCTCAAATATATACTTACTCATAATCCAAATCTAACTAAGTTAGTTAAAATTTAATTATTTTGATTATTACTAACAAATCTTATTTTATTATATCAAATCACTATTTCAATTTGATTTAACTAACACATTCACTAAAAATCGAAATAATGAGTTACACTAAGCCTAAACTGATAAACTTTTTGACGTTTGAGTATGATTATTTAAATCGATAACATTCAACGAAAAAAATAAGTATTTCGATCAAATAAAATTTTTATTCAAAGTTGCGAGGAACTAATACCCAATTTTTGTTTTGATTTCGTTTTGAGGTTTACTTTCATTTTTATTTTCGATCTTGCTTCAAAACATTATTTTAAGACTACATTTTTATTTCGGGACTTTTCGCGTACGCGCAAATCGAAAATTTCAAAGACGAAACAAGCCCATGGTTTTGGTGATGTTGGCCGAGCTATTTGATGGCTCTAGCCATGCTCTTCTCTTCCATTTTTTCTTCTACTTTACTAACTTGTCTAATCCTCTTACACTCCTATATTTCCATCATCACTTAATAGCCTATTTAAATTTAAACATTATACATTCTAAATACAAACTTTACTAGTATACAATTTACTACTACTACCACAATTCATTCACACACAACACAAGTTAAAAACTTACTACTTTTCTCTCTAAATAAACTCACTCAAGCAACTTTGTAAGAGCAATTTCATCTTCCTCCTTAAGCTCCATGAAGATCTTCATCTTCTTTAATTCTTTTCTACCTTAAACTTTCATTTTCTTGTCTTAAATTTCTTAGAACATATAGTTAGTAATCATTTCCTCTTTTTACTTATAAATAATTAAGAACATAAATCAAAATCATTTAAAATATATACCTCACTTAAAACCTAAAATAATACTCCGTACTACACTTAAAATTTTAGTATAGTTTAGCTAGCTAAAATAATTTACTAACTTGCTTATTTTCATTTTTATGTACTAATCCTAACCAAAGACGAGGAGCAAGGTGGAGGCATCGACTTGAGCCAGTTTGACCATATAGTGGATCCTGACAACTGCTAGAATTTTCACTAACCGACTTAATTAAGGTGCCCCCGGCCCCCGCACTATAATTGCCTTGCACTATCTATATTCCTAAATGATGTTTTGAGTGTATGCATGAAATATTATATCACTTAAGCTTTGTATGTTAAATTAGAAGATAAAAATCGAAAAATAAAATTATTGCTCACCCATAATTCCTCACGGCATAACCCTTTTTATTTGCTTAATTTTTCGTTTTAATTTTCGTTAATTGCATGCTTAAAATACTATGAATAAGATGTATATGAAAATATAAATAGTTTATGTTTTGGACTTGAAATGAAATTGTTATAAAATTTAAATGTTTTAAAGCATATGTGTTCTTGAAGTATTGTTATTATTTTTGTATGAAATGATTTACCTTTATGTGTGTTAATGTTTGTAAATGATTTTCACCTATGTTAAATACATAAATGATATAAAAGAAATTAGTTATTAAATTAGAAGTATAAAAATCAAAAATAAAATTTTTGAATACATATATACATATACACGGTTTTCTCCTTTAAATTGGACCAATTTTTAGTTTTAATTTTTCTAAATAACATATTATGATTAGTCTAGATTAATTAGACTTGCTATGAAAATTTGAGAAAATAAAACGATAATATAAAAATTTGAGTTAAAAGTGTTCTTTAGAAAATCATAAGTGTTCTTGAAAAATTCATAAGTGTTCTTCATTTTTAGCTAGTTTTGATTTATGATTTTTATAAGTTTTATTAAGTTGTTGTTTTAGTTCACTAGTGAATAAATACAATACTAACACATATAAATTAAATAAGCTAAATCTTAAAAATATAAAAGTTAGAAATATAAAGTGTCACAAATCACTATTCATAAATGAAATAAAATGTTTAGTGAAAATTATAAACTAGTTAAATCACTTTAGAATAATTTATATAATTAGTATATAAAAACTTTAAGTCAAAAACCGATAAATTAGAAAACGAAAATAAAATGTAAAAGTGTGTTAAGAGCCACGGTTTTTAGGGTCAATCTTGACTTAAAATGAATTTGTCACTTTTTACTTTTATCACTTAAGTAATTTAATTGGTTAAAGTAATGAATTATTAATAAAAACAAAAAAAGAAATAAATAACTAAAACAAATAAAGGCTCACGGCATTTCACCTTATTTTCGGGTCAATTTTGATCAAAATGAATTTGTCACTTAGTTCACTAAATTTGATTAGAAATTAGGATTATATTAAATTGTATAATGAATCGTTAATAAAAAGAATCAACGAAACCGATTAAAATAAACGTTACACGTATTAAAATGAACCATCTCGAGTGTTACTACCTTTGCTTAAATTTGGATTTGGACATACGGACTATTTAAAATGAACTACGACGATATGACTAAAATTGGAAACCGTTAAAATTTTAGTTAAGTATATGACTAAATTTAACCGAGTTTTACTTTCAAAATATTATTTAAAATCACTAAGTACAAAACGAACTTAACAACTTTGAAACTAGGATTTTGTACTTAGAAAATAAAACTTAGTTTTGTACTTAAGTAGAAAATATCCTTAGTATAAAATATGTATAAATACGAAATACGAAAATACGGATACGTATAAAAATACGAATAAAATACAAAGTATAAAAATACGCATACGTATAAAAATACGTACAAATACGAAATACGAAAATACGAATACGTATAAAAATACGGTGAATAGTAAATGCGATGAATAGTAAATACGATGAATAGTAAATACAATGAATAGTAAAATAATGAATAGTGAAAATATTTAAAATTTACGAACGGACCCAAAATAATTAATTAAGTTTTTCTATGTGTTCTGTTTACCTGAAGAACTGCTAGAACTAAAATTTCATTATACAAAGTTCGACGATATAATTAAGTTACAGAGTTGTTATTTTGTTACATTTGAACGAGAAAATAAGAATTTGAAGGAATGAGCTACATGAATAAAATACTAGGATTGTTCGCCATGTTGCGACTCTTGAAATTCGAAGTTAACGAGGTAGCTGTCTATGGGGACTTGGGCTCCCTCCCAGAGTTGCCCAAGGCTATTCAACGATCTTAAGATTGCTGTTTGACACGTGGTATCAACCTCAGGGATGGGGCATACTTGATACTTCCGTGGGCCCATAGAATAGTAATTGGAAACGCCAGCCCCAACCGGGGGTACCCGTCTAAGGTGATAGTCGTATTTTTCGTCGGTGATACCTTTTCAATAGCGAATACGTATGATCCTCGATTAGATGGTGTATGCATACATTAGACAAGGGATTTAGCTGTCCTTATTACCTTAGGTATCCTTACCCTGTCAGCCATGTCCAAGTTATGTTGGCCCTGTCGGCTATTGCGCGGACGTCTAGTATGTCAGCCATGTCCAAGTTATGTTGGCCCTGTCTACTATAGCGCGATTTACGTCTGCATGCTTCCGCCTTACTAACGAAGATTCACTAGTTAACGTATGATGAATGTATTTCCTTGTTATGATTGTTATTTGCATACATGACGTTGTCTTGAGTTTGAGAATTGCCTTGTTGAGTATGATTATCGGGGAACGTTTTATTACTATATGATTTGACGTATGCTTATGTTTGAATCATCATGTTTCCTTACTTGTTTTTATCTGCCTGCTTGCTATTTGTTTTATTTATTTATTATATATATCGCATATGTTTTAGAATCGCATGTATAGAAAGAGTGATGCGGGATTTTTGGTTGCAGGTACCCCGAGACTAACGATAATCATGTTGGGGATGGTCTACCTTATTTTGTACTCCTCTTTGAGAGATTGTAATCGAATATACTCTGTTTTATCCTAAAACTCGTACTATGTATATAGAGTTTTAATACGATAACAGCTGGTTTGTAATATATAGACTTAATTAATTTTCCGCCTTAGTTTAATTAAAGTCACGAAAAACCGGGTTGTTACAATTAAATTGGTGAATTTTTAATAACATGTGTGGGTAATTGGGGGAAATAATGAAAAAGGAGAAGAAAAGTTGAAATTGAGAAGATGTACAGTTTCAAAAGGGCTAATTTGGGGGAAGGAGTGAAGGAAGTGAGTTGCGTGAAAAATTTTTTGTCACTATTGACGGTAAACATCCAAACATTAACAAAATTTGTCAATTGATAGTCTCACCAACTTTTGGAAATGTAAAGTAATTCTTCGCCAAAAAAAAAATATAAGATAGTTCCTTACAATTGGAGCTAAATATAAGATAGTGTCTGACAAAAAATTAGATGAGGTTATTAGGTGTCAATGTGTCATTGTATGATACGAACTCAACACAAAATTTCTTCACTCAATATATGATAGTTTGATTTTAAAAAAAGTTGACTTATTCCAAGGGTCATATATGACACGTATGTAACCATTTCTATGAAATAAAAACATTAAAAAAGTTACATTCGAGTATATATAACAATGGAAAAAGCTTTTGTGAAATATTTCGAACTCTAATTATACATAGAGTGCTATATATTAATTATTTAAATATGACCAACTAAAAAAATAGTGCATAAGCATGGATGCTAAATTAGTTTATAAAAGAAATTAAATCTATATCTATATCTATATATCTATATCTATATATATAATTAAAAAGCAAGTTGAACAATTACATTTAACCATTAAACAACCACATCTCACCATTTACTAAAAATTCACCTTTTATTAAGCCACATGTCACCATTATAAACACACAATTTTTAATAAAATTAAAAATACAAAAGACTATTAAATATCATCCATAATGACATCTTTTCATATATCTTTCCCATTGCAACTTTTAATTTTATAATCTAATATAGTTCTTGATGACATTTTATTAACTTTATTAATCAAACCCAAATTTATTTTTTATTTCAATTAATTTATCAAAACCTAAAATATATAAATTGCATTTCATTGTAATAAAACACAGTTTTATACTCACTAATTACTAGCTTTCTGTTAATTTTAGATTTTTAAATATGCAATTTATATAACGATTAATAAAAAATGTTATAATTATTTTAACCAGTCAATGTAGCTGCATGTATAATTTCTTGTAGTGTAACCCCATTATAATAATTAGAAAAAGTAATAGTGACATTGTATGCATACATTAATATACTTTCATAATCACGTTATATTAAAAAAAAAATAATAAAAAAAAAAAATAAAAGCATTGAAAGAAATTGAAAATGATTAGGTTAATATCAAGATATTGTTAAATACGTAAAAGATACAAAACATATAACATCTGGAAATAAGTCAATGTCACTATTAAGATTATATGACATTAATATTGATATTAAAATTATGTGATTGTCTTCGCAGAAAAAATTAGGTGACAATATGCAACCAATAATGATTTTTGTCAATGAATTTTAATCATTTTTTTCCGTATAAATCTAATAACTCATAGTTAAATATTCGTATCCTTAATTATATATTACATATGATACTGTCATTATAATTACCAATATCTTATAACAATGGCGATAGACAAAAGCTTTAGGTTCGTAATAGTAATCGATTAAGTGTAATATTTAATTTGGTAAATATCAACACTTATTGACAATTGCACTAAAAACAAAATACACTATTTAGTAAGAACAAAATAACTCATTATATTTGATACAACACTCTCATATATGTGACAATAAATCAAAATTATCATCTATATAGTAAGTATATATACAAACCTGTAAATTAATTACAAATTAAAAATGCAAAATATAATAATAATTTCGTGAATCTCACGGGACATAGAACTAGTTTATTCAAAATAAGCAACAATAACTTACTTATGTGAGAGCTTATTGTAAACCGTCTCATAAGAGAATTCGCTTTCAAATTAGTACAAATTATATAAAAATCAAAATCTACACAGAGCGGATCACTTGTCCCATTTTCATGTCCGTTACTCATATGGTAATTAATTTCATTGATTGTAAAAATTGATTGTAAAATATTAATGAGTAAACAATTATATAGAAAAAGAGAATTATTAATATAAGAAATAATGAGACACCAAATGAGAATTAAAATGGGAAAAAGAATCCGCTTTCGAAAATACTTTCACACAAACATCATGAATTATCCATCCATTTGACTCTTATTATCCTATCTTCAATGGAAAAATAAAAATAATGAAAAATATTAAAATATGATAAAGTTAATTCAATTGAAAAAAAGCATAATACTCCGTAATAACCAATTTTAGAAGGTTTTGTAAGTGAAACGAATATTAATAAATGATTCTAAAACAATTCACAAAAAGATAAATGAAATGAAGAAAAATAATAGAATTTCATTTTAAAAATCATGAGTAGAAAAAAAAAACAAGTATAATATTTTTCTTCATAGAAAAGAATACCAGTAAATCTCTTATGAGACAGGTTTTACATTAAATTAATGTGAGACTAAAGTACAAAATGCAGTTAAAAGGGTACAAAAAATAAAACAAATCTACTAAATTCACTCATAGGTGTACAAAAAAATAGTGACAATTATGCATAATTATAATCGAGTACGAATGAGTCTACTGCTTACAATAATTTATTGTAAGGCCTGACTCAAACAAAAATTTGTGAAAGACTGCATAAGATTTAATTACTCCCTCTCACTTTTTTTCTTTTTTTTTCTTTTTTTTTTCTTTTTGTTTTTCACTTTTTTTCACCTTTTTTTTTTTTTTTTTTTTTTTTTTTTTTTTTTTTTTAATATAATATGTGATATGTGAGGAGTGGTTATAATTGAGATTATTTGTCCCACGCACTTTAATGTCTCATCTTATGTCCCACTCCCTCCTTCTTATGACACCTAATCAATCTATCCAATTTTTCAATTCTCAATTCTATTATGTCAGAAAGAGAAGGGTGTGATAAATAGAGGTGATCGTTTGCGGGTTCGAGCTAGACATGGTTCGGCCAACTTATTCAGGGTCAACTTTCTACCCGTGCCCGCCCTTTTCTAGCGGGCATTGGCTACCCGCGGCCTAGCAGGCTTCTTATATATGTCTTAAACAAACAATTTATAAACAAAGTTACTAAAGTTTATTATAAATTTAATAATAAAATCGGGTCAAAACTTCTTAAAATACATATTTCTTTAAAGAGTAATAGATTGTATTGATATACCAAGCCGCAACCACATAATATTAAATATTTCAATTTAACTCAATCCTATCTTGCAAATTTAATAAATTAAGCGGGCCTAATGGGCCGGCCTATGGGATTTTCACAATGTCCATGTCCGACCCATTTATCTTGGCAGCGGGTTAGGCCCGATCAATAATTTATTTATTTTTATAAATCACTTGTCCAAGCCCACTAAAATAACGGGCCGGACGAGACATATTTCGTGACGGGACGACCCCTAAACAGCTCAAGTGGCTGGGACACGAGATGAGACGCAAAGTTGGACAGATGATCACTGCTCGAATATTATGCTATATCCATTTCGAGGTGTTCTCCCATTTAGGTTTTTTTTTTTTTTTTTTTTTTTTTTTTACAACTTTCAAGGCAACCGTTTAACCACAATTATGTAATTTGTGTCAAAATTATATAAGTAAATTTTATGGTAAAGATTTTAATAACATATGTAGATATGTAGATATTATTATTTCCGAAAGTAAAATATTTATAATTTTACATGTATTTGATGGTAAAAAAAAAAAAAAAAAACTTTGACAAAGGAAAAGCAGATGAAATTAACAGTAATAATTACACTACTATACGTTTCATGTGAGATCTTCACATCGCAAGAACTACTAATATAATTGAAGAAAACCTCTCCAATTAATTTAGTAATCACCCTTATGTATTACTCCCTTCCATTTTGTATGTTCTTCCCCTCGTGAGATCGTCTTACCGATTTGTGCACCATAACTTATTGTGAGATTGTCTTACCAAAAAAATAAAAGGGAGTAATTTTAAAATAGCGTTATTGTGAAATTGTGTAAAGGAAAAATTTGTGCACTATATAAATAGATCACATGTTCCTTTAACATTTTAAAAGTATACAACAACAACAACAAATGTCCTCAAATTCAATAGCCCTTAAACACATCTCAGAGTGTTACATCAAGCCAAAATATGAAGAAGATGACTCTAAAAAATCATACACCTTAGGACATTGGGAATTACCCTACATTTCAGTGCACTACAATCAAAAAGGTCTTATTTACCCTAAACCAAAATTACAAGAGAGTAAATTCAACATTGACACTTTCTTAAAAAGTCTCAAGGACTCTCTTTTACTCACCCTTGTTCATTTTTACCCTTTAGCCGGTCAACTCGTTACGAATGTCGACAACGATAAGCACCGAACCACCGTGCACATTGACCCTAACAAAGGTCAAGGTGCGCGGTTCATCCATGCTTCGCTAGACGTTACTATGTCTGATGTTTTGAGTTCGACTACGACTTATCTGATTAATAATTCTGTTGTCGTATATTCATTGTTCGACCTTAGTGACGGCACTGTTAGCTATGATGGGCACACGTTGCCCAATTTGTCGGTGCAGGTGACGGAACTGATCGATGGTGTTTTTGTTGGGTGCTCGATGAACCATGGGATTGTTGATGGGACGTCGTTTTGGCATTTTTGGAATGTTTGGTCCGAGATCCAACGGGCGGGTGGGAAACCCGTTTTGATTTCTAACCCGCCCGTTATTCATGAACGTTGGTATCCTGAAGGTTATGGTCAGGAAGATGCCTTCCTTCCGCTCACCCACCCTGACCAGTTTATTTCGAGGTATAATATTTTTATATATTTTTTTTTTATACAGATTTGATATTTCCTCCATTCCAACAGGTTATATACGTTTGCTTTGTGCACGTACATTAATACTTGTTTCGTTTCATTCATATCTTTGGTATTTTAGAAGTTACATCGAAGAGTTTACAGGCTTATGAATAGTGTCCAAAAAGTGAAATGTATACAAACTGTTGGAATGGAGGAAGTATATGATATGTCTTACTTATATAGACGAATTAAACAAAATTATTAGTACCTTTACCCACTGGTCCCGGTGATGATCTTATTTAGTATTTAGTAGTCTTTAGTATATAGCTAAAGAAAAATGTACCTGTATATAATGACGCAAATTATATCTAAAAATTTAGATGTAAAACCGAACATACCGTATACACATATTATGATTTTAATGTATCCCATTACCCGTATAGTATATTGTATTTCTTATCGCAGGTACGATCCTCCTAAACTAAAGGAAACGATATTTCGCTTCGGATCAAAGGAGATACAAAAGCTAAAATCTGAGGCCAACGCACATAACACCGACCACAATGACTGCAGCAACAACATCTCATCACTTCAAGCTTTGACAGCATTCGTTTGGCGGTGTATGATTCGTGCAAACGGTTTAACGCACGACAAGCTCACTCACTGCCACTTAACAGCAAACAACAGAAGCAGGGTTACTCCACCTTTACCCCCAACTTACTTCGGAAACTCGTTAAAATTGATCATAACAACCATTACTGTAGGCGAGCTGCTAAACTCAAGTCTCGGGCATGTAGCTGAATTGCTAAACAAGTCTGTCCAAAACTATACTGGTGAAGTCGTAATCGACAACGCTAAGGCATGGTATAAGTCGCGTCATGTGGTCCATTTGGCTTCATTTAGTGAGACTAGCGCCTACAACTTTTTCCTATCGAGCTCACCTCGATTCAACATGTATGGTAACGAGTTTGCAGGGCTTGAGAGACCTATAGCCGTTAAAAGCGGGTTTGCTAATAAGAGGTCAGGCCAAGTGATTGCTTATGAGGGTAGTCAAGGCCCGGGTAGTGTCGATTTTGAAATTTGTTTGCCGGAAGATAGTATCCGCAATCTCGAATCCAATGTCGAGTTCATGAGTGTTGCTTCTAAGCGCTGACGAAAATAAAATTTCGACGGGATGATCTCGTCCAGTTTATGTATGTTTTCGATGGTTTCATGTGTTAGCTATTTTTAATTCAGCTGTTGTATCAATGTAATTTTCTGAGAATTCAGTTCAATAATAATCTTTGTTGAGATTTTTTTATGTGTGTGTGATATGCATCGTCCCCACATTGATAGAATTAATGTCAACTTGTTATCAAAGCCAGCTTAATAATCCCTCAAAATCAATCTATGTACATATATTTAGGAGTATGCATAATCCGGACTGGACTGGAATTAATGTCAACTTGTTATCTTAAATAAGAGTATGCATAAAAATTAAGCAAAATTACACTCCCTTCGTTTCAACAGCTTCTTAACGGGAGTAAATAACTACCTTATAAAATCAACTTCTTGCAGATAAGTATCTTATATAATTTTTTTTTTTGCAAATAGGTACCTTACAACACCTTTTTTTTTGCCTGAAACACCTATTTAACCCAAAAAAGACGTGTTTTTAGACCGTTTTGTCACTCGTTATTTGGCTTCCCAAACACAACAGAGATGTTTCGTAAGGTTAAACTAGGCATTTTAAGTGTATACTTCGAAAAAAAAAATAAGAGGAAAAGTTCAAATTTGTCAAAAAATTTGAATTTTTAGATCATATGGTAATAATATGCATAACATTTGTAACATTTAGGTAGTGCTTTTAATAAAAATAAAAAAAAGGTGTTATAAGGTAGTTATTTGCAAAAAAAATTGTATAACGTAGTTGTCTGCAATAAGTTGGTTTTATAAGGTAGTTGTTTGTAATTTTACCTAAAAATTATTTGGATTTACTTAGTCTAACATTATCACACTAAATAGTTCGTATTTATTTATTTTTATAGCTAAAAAATTAACCATACCATTCATAAAATTAAACATATTTTATGCGTACAAAGGAATACGGGTCCATCCGGTCCGGACCGATAATGGACCAGTTTTGACTGGTCCGGTTCTTGGACCCGAATAGTTTTTCCCGGTTCGGTCTTCGGTCCCCTACTATACATTTCAATAATGTATGATACATTAATTTATGCTAAAACAATATTTTCAATTGTATTTGATAATCATTTGATCGATTATTTTATACATAATATTTTTAAATAAATAGTTGTTTTAACTGATATAGAAAACGTAGAAAATAATATTCAACAAAGTTTCAATTGAGCTTTGAGTTGAGCTCGAGACTTCTTTCGAGCCAATTCAGAGCTTTGAAAATTTGCGCTCGGTGAATTTCGATCATATTTTGAGCTCAAAAAAAAAAAATCTGAGCTGATTCTGAGCTCACCTGAGCTCGGTATCAACTCCCCTAAGTTTTGGGATGAAACTTCACTTGCTTTTGGACTAATCTCATGCGCCTAATTCTATATGCCCGTTAAGGGGTACTCAACAATCTTTATTTTCGTCAGCGGGTAGAATCAACACTCTTAAACTCGACATTGGATTTGAGATTGTGCTATTATCTTCCAGCAAACAAATTTTAAAATCGACACTCCTCGAGCCTTAACTACCCTCGTAACCAATCACTTGGCCTGAATTCTTATTCGCAAACCCGCTTTTAACGACTATAGGTCTCTCAAGCTCGATCTGCAAACTATCAGTATAGATTAACATTAGTATTAGTTTTAGTATTTGTATAGATTTAGTCATATAGCGGTATAAAATATATAGATAGAGGGGATAATGTTAGTAGATATACCATATATTACAATAAATACCGGTTTGAAATGGTAATACTCCGTAAGTTAGAATAATATATTACGGAGTAGTATTATAGACAGATAATGTATGGTTGCCTATTTTGCATATTGTATAAACTTATAATCTTATTAATTGATAACTTGTCATAGATGAATACATGATCACATAATTTATAATATAATTTAGAATATAATAAGACTAAATAAGGATATAAAATCATAACACATATCATAAAATATTCCTAATGATATTATTTCCTAGTACCTAATATTATTGAACCATCACTACAAAAAAACACTCATTTTGCGACGGCCAAAATCTGTCGCAATCCGTCGCAAAAATGGCATCTGTGACGGAAATCGTTCGTCGCTAAAACTTGTCGCAAAATAACATTTTTGCGCCGGACTCCCCTCGCAAAATATTGCGACGGAAATTTCCGTCGCAAAAAAAAAAAAAAAAAATAAATAAATAATTAAATTTGTCGTAGTCTCAAATAACTTATCTCGAAATCGTAAACCGCATTATCAAATCAGTTTCGCCATTTTTCATTCAAACATTAACACACAACAACACTATATAAACTTCACAAAACTCACTTTCTTCACTGATGTGGGGATTCAAGTTTTTTAGTTTTGTGACGGTTTTCCGACGGAATTGAGATTGTGACAGAATTTTTTTAAATTTCCGACAGAATTTCCGTCGCAATTTTTTTTTTTTTTTTTTTTTTTTTTTTTTTTTTTTTTGCGACGGAAATTCCGTCGTCAATTTTAAAAAAATTTGTTGCAATTGTTTTGTGATGGATATCACTCACAATTTCCCTCGCTAATTAACGCGCCAAATCATTTTTTTAGTCCGCCAACACAATCCGTCGCAAAATTCATATTTCGTCGCAATTTTTTATTTTTTCTGGCAACAGAATTTTTTGGCCATCGAAATACGCGTGTTTTTTTTTGTATTGCATATATCTATCTTTCTTTAATATCGAGATATGATTGATACCCTCGCCATATCTCATCACCCTCCCTCATGTCGGAACGTGGAAGAATCGAACGCCCGCTTGCAAATTACTTAAACTCAACCAATATCCGTATCCAAAACTTCGAACTCAGTACTCTTAACAAAGGAGATCAAAAGCCAATTATCAATTGGGTAAGAGTTAAATCTTGCTGAATCAACAGTATATTCAGACTAATTTCTCTGCTTTCAATCGAGTATATTGTAATTTCTTTTGTATTTTTCAATCTAAGCAAGCAAAATCACACCAAGGCAAGAACGTCACAACTTTTCAATCCCGTCATAAATGTAATATAAAAATGACGGAAAAGACATCCGTCACAACTTCAATAAGACGGGAACAAATTGAACTCCGTCAAAATAATCTCAACTTCTAAAGGGACACCGTAAATTTACGAGCCCTTACAATAAACAAACCTACGAGGAACGTCATCCTTACGAACCACTCGCAGCGGCGGAGCCAGGTGGGTGCACACGGGTGCACGTGCACCCACTGGGATTTCAAAAATAAATATATATTACTTCAACTAATAGTCATCTATTTGATTTGGTGCAGTTGGTAAGGTTACTGAAATTCCACCCAGAGGAGCTGGGTTTGAACCCTCGTAGAGGGTTTTTTTTTTTTTTTTTTTTCAAAAGGTTTGCATGGGTGCTACTCACTGCTAAGTGCTACCTATCAATTTTTAAAATGGTCAATAACTCACGTGATTTTAGAACTTATATTTGGGATTTAAAATTATTACCATTTTTATATTTTCTTGTTAACTGATCTTCATAATAGTAATATACCTGGTATTTATTTAATTTTTTTTTTTTTTTTTTAATTCTACAAAGTACTCTATTAGAAGTTTAGAACTAAATTTTAAGAATTTTTTTATCTGAACTTACCTAATAAAGCTTTTTATTGGCCCTTGTTACCTCGCACAGTCACACACTTTAAAATTCAAAAATATAACTAGTCAATTTATGATACAAATTAGTAAATTAGTAAGTTGAAGTCATTTATTAACTTTTACATTTGAATGTTTGATGCGTACTTGAAAGTTTAACCTTCATGTAAAACCATCACTGATATATTTACGAAAAATAAAAAAGTTGACGTCAATGAACATCTTGAGTGCACCCACATCATTTGAATCCTGCGTCCGCCACTGACCACTCGTATAAAAAAAGAATACTCAAATGTTTACGCTTGAATAACCACAATCAGAAGTCAAATATATCAAACCATGACAATAATGGATGTCACTGGCTACAAGCAACCATGTACCTAGAGCTGGCAAGCTTGACCCGACCCGAGTGACCCGACCCAAACCCGAGCAAAAACCGACCCGATTGACCCGAAAATATTGTGACCCGGGAACTGACCCGACCTGACCCACGACGGCCTATAACCCGACATGACCTGATAATCAGTGACCCGAACCCGACCCAGACCCGACCTGATGATGACTCGACCCGATATCGACCCGACTAAATTTACAACCCGATAATTATTAAGCTTAATTTATTGGATTGAAATCAAATTATTATTTAGAATGATATATTTGACTTAATAATGAAGTAATAAAATAAAATTACGATCAAAATACTTATTTTAGTGGTAAAAAAGTAAAATAATTCGATAAAATCGCGCTGACCCGATAATGACCCGACCCAAACCCGGCCCAGCCCGATACACTATTTGACCCGACATGACCCGACCCGATGACGACCCTGAACCGAACCCGACTCAACCCAAAAGGCACTTTGACCCGACATGACCCAAACCCAACATGACCCGACCCGACCCGACTTACCCCGACCCAAACCCGACCCGACTGACTCGATTGCCACCTCTACATGTACCTTAGGAAAATCGAAGTACGTAGAGTAGTCCGTATGAATTTTTTTAATTTTATGCGATTCAAATATATAATTTAATAAAACATTCTTGTATGTCGATTCCCGCCGGTGGGCACACATTTCAAATATTAGCACACCGCTTGGGGCTCTGATATAATATTGGAATATTAGAAGGAGAGAATTCATAGGAGAATTATTATTAATGTTCAAGTTTTGGAATCAAATACAATCTCATCTTATATAGGACACCATATAATATAATCCGTAAATCTAGAATATGATAAAATAACTTAGGAGATATTGCGGTATAATACAATATACCGGTTAGACATGGTAATAAGCTAGAATAATATATTACTGAGTGCTATTATAGAATGATAATATATGATTACCTATTTATGCAATATTCTCAAGATAAATTTTCTTTCAAGCAAAGCACAAAATCATTTCAAAGAATTATGGTAAGATATTTTAAAAGAGATAAAAATATTATTGAAAGATTTCACCAAAATATCTTTACCTAAATCATATTTTCGAAAACAGACCTTTAGAGTATTTCTCTGCGTTTCCAGCAATGTTTCTGGAAACTCAGAGCATATTCCACGGTTCTATTGTCTAGGCTGTTGAAACGTGCGTTTCCATCCTAACACTACAACCTTGGAAGGAAACCTGCGTTTCTCTTGTTATTTGATCACCACCTTCGTCATTACAAAGGCTATACTTAAGATTTATGTACTATGTCTTCACGATGATGTAGAGCCTTGATTATATTCGCGTTTTCCAAGTCAAAGACTTGATTCTTTAATCGAGTACTTCACAACCTACTAAGTATCACAACACTAGACATACGGATTATATCATAATAAACGAAAACATTGTCATCATCAAAACAAAATGACAAGGTCCAGTCATGAGTACGTTCCAAAATGTTATTATTATTATTATTATTATTATTATTATTATTATTATTATTATTATTATTATTATTATTATTATTATTATTATTATTATTATTATTATTATTATTATTATTAATATTATTATTATTCTTATTATTATTATAATTATTATTATTATTATTATTATTATTATTATTGTTATTATTAATATTCTTAGTATTATTATTATTATTATTATTATTATTATTATTATTATTATTATTATATATAACATTTTATTTTCGCTTTCGGTATTTCACCCAAATTTAACTTCCAACAATTTTAGAAATATTAACTTAAAAATAATTTTTTTAAATTATTTAGACTTTGAGAAAAATGTTTTTGACAACAAGAAAATTTAAAGCTTTATTTATTTTATTAAAACTGGACATAAGTAGTTAATATTATATTACTGATTTATAATAAATGAATAAAAAATTTCAAATGAAAAAAGGGACATATTTTTAAATTAGTAACTAAAGTTAAATTGTTAATTATTACTTCGTAAAATTTTATAAATACCGATTTAAAAAAAATAAAAATAAAAAAACCTTTAAATTATAAGTAAAATCAAAAATATAATTATCGTGTAGTAGCTTAAATTATGTGGTTAATAATTATTAGAATATTATAACAAATCTAAGTAAAAAGAAATGTTGATAGAAAAGTTTGATTTGATAGATCTTAAAACAAACTTTTACGTACTCGAATCTTTATTATTATTAAATGTTATATAAGTTTACTTATCTTAGCTTAGTCATAGTTTTATAAAACTATATTTATCAAGATAATTGATGGTCACCCTAATGTTTGAGGCCTTTTTTTCATTAATATTGTTGATATTTCATTCTTGTAACAAGTTTATTCTAAAAATTATATATACACTAATAAAATAAATATTCATCCTACTAGTTTATAACTTTCACAATAAAAATGTTACTAAATGAATTTATGTTCATAATTTGTTTGTGATGCTTCATAAACTTGATATTTTGTTGCATAATGTATAATAATTAATAATATTAATATTATTATTTTGATATAAATTATCTCCTATTCTAACTACATTTACCATATTTTTACTCCTTCGAAATTAAAATATAACTCCTAGCTAGTTTATCTCCACCATCTTCTCCTTTCATATTTTCAAAGTGAAGAGAAATATGGTAACAAACCTTAAGAACAGGAGTCAAAATATCAAACTACCAATTCCTTATATAATGATCTTTTAGAAGTATTTTTCCACTACTTCAAATTACAATTCTTTCCCAAATCATCATACAAAACAAAGTTTAATACTTCTTTAAGGTAATTGTTATTTTTATCTTCTTTGTAAATTTTAATTTATCCCAACTTTTAGATAATAGTACATGGTGGATTTATACATCATAGATAATAGTACATGGTGTTTCTGTCTTGGGTGGGCCCGTGGGTACTTGTTCTGTTTTTGGTCGAGCGGTGGTGGAGAAGAGAGTGGCTAGGACCATTGAGCTTATGGATTGGTTGCGAGGATTGAGGACCCACAGTGTGAGTTGCTTCTTCTACGGGCTTGTACTGGTATTTCTAAGCTCTAATTTGCTTTACGTACATGTTCGCCTGAGGTCTTTGGGACGGCCCATTTGCTGTTTGATGTGGCGCTACGATCCAGCTTAGAGCGTATTGTCACTGCGTCTGGACCTGATTTCGGGGATTGGCAGTGGCGCCTTGCTACATTCCTTTTCCGGCTAGGTGGGCTAGGGGTTTATGCTGCGGCGGACGCTTTGCACTATGCTTTCTTGGCGTCTCGTTGGCAGACCACTGGGTTGCAGGCTACACGCATTCAGCCTTCTGGCATTGTTGCTGTTGGCCCAACTTTTGATCACGCCCTGAGGGTGTTTGTAGAGACTACAGGTTCTGCTTTCCCACGCGACTCTAGTGAAATCGCTGCCCCCAAACTTATGAAGAAATTGGCAGATATATATTTTGCGAAGGTTGCTGCGTCTGCGGAATCTGTTTTCTCGTTGACCCCGCGACAGGTTATGTTGTGGCGGTCTCAGTAGGGTGCCCACTCGTGTGATTGGTTACGAGCGGTGCCTATCTCTGGGTTAGGGCAGACTATGAATTGGCGGACTTACCGATGTGTGCTTGATTATCGATTGGGCGTCCCGCTTTTCGCGGTCTCTAGGCCGTGCCTTGCCTGCTCTCGTTTGACCCCTGACTATGTTTTTGGGGATCATGTCGTCTCCTGTACTGGTATCGTGGGGGTTAAGCATCGCCATAACCTTGTCCGGGACACCTTGTTAGACATTTGCTTTCGAGCCGACATTTCGGCTGGTAAGGAGGTGGGTATTGGTCTGGTTGACGGACATGGTGGGTCTCTTCGTCCTGATGATTTGCTGTTATATTCATGGGAAAAGGGCCGGGATGTCTGCGTCGACCTGACAGGGTCATCCCCCTTGACTCAGTCGGCTATGACTGAGTTTGAGCCTCTGCGGGTTGTGGTTGATGCTGCCTACCGTAAATGTGCTAAGTACAGGGGATTATGCATATCGGCTGGTTATGGTTTCCTACCTTTCTCTTTCTCTTCTTTGGGGGAGCTGGATTCGGAGGCTATGGCGTTGCTAAAGCGGATACAGAAATTCTTTGCGTCCCATGATGCAGGGGCTCGTGTGGCCGCGTACATTTTTACTAGACTTAGCTTTGCGATAGCAAATGGGGTGGGGGCCAGATTGTATCTCGGCTCCCTACCAATTTTGTGTAAATGGTGTTTACATTTCTTTAATAAAATTGCGCTATTTCACAACTACAAATTTGAGCAAAGAAAACGGAGCAAAAACAACACGAATTGCTATGTTCGTTGTTTATAATATTATAAACAACGCAATTAAAATTTCCGTTGTAAAAATTATAGGCGCCAAATCAAACTTATCACTAAAAACAACGAAAAAATCATTAAAAACAACGGGGGTATTATAAAAAACTGTTTTTTATTAAAAATGTGTTGTTTTTGAGTTAGACTTTAAATAACGGTTTCGTACTGAAAACCCGTTATTTTTGAGAAAAAATTAAAAAAAACGGTTTATTGGAAATAACCGTTTCTTTTAGTCAATTATATATAATGGTTTTTTCAATAAAAACCGTTATTTTTAACCTAAAATACAAAATTACGGTTTATAGAAATTTTTTGTTGTTTTTAATGTGGACTTTAAATAACTAAACCGTTATTTTTAATTAAAAAGCAAAAAAAAACGAAATTTTTCAATACTTAACCGTTTTAAATAACTATACTCATAATATATGTGTCCTAGTTTTTTTACCTAAAAATAAAGCTATGTACTTTTATGAATATATAAGAGATTTTGTAAATTTTAAAAAACTTCATATTTTCAGCATTATATTGAATTGTAATTTATAGTAATTAAAATTCAAAGTTATTTATATATAATTTATATTTAATTAAAGAATTTAATTGACTAACAGTATTATACCTAAATTCAAGTATACTAATGATTTTATATACCTAAATTCTTATATATACTAATGATTTTATATACCTAAATTATTATATATACCTAAATTCAAATATTATACCTAAATTCAAATATACTAATTGACTAACAATAATTTAATTTCTTTAGCTTAATTAATAATAATATATATGTATATATATAATATTGTAACCTTAAAAATAAATAAGCTAATTATAATATTTATTATTTTAACCAAATAAAACGGTTTTATACTCAAAAACCGTTTTAAAAAGTGTAGTTTTAAAAACGGTTGGGTGCTTAAAACCGTTTTTAAATGTGTACTTTTAAAAACGGTTTTTGCTTATAACCGTTATTAATAATTATTATTTAAAACGGTTATTGCTTATAACCGTTATATTTAAGACGGTTTTTAAATTTGGCGCTGGTTATTTTTTAGTCTACTTTAGAAAGATTAAACGTTGTACGAGTATATTTTTTTCTCTCATAATCAAACGTTCTGTTATATTGCTACTTCATTATTTTTCAATTTCTCCCTTTGTTCATATAATATTTTCAATTCAATCGAAATTTATCTTTCAATTATATTAGGTTTCAATATTGTTGATTCGTTTAATTTATGTTTAAAGTATACTTTGTTCGAAGTTTGCGTAAGCCCTAATTTATATTTCTTAAAGAGGTTCGTTTTTCATTCTTTTTATGTATTGTGCATTCGTTTTATGCCTTTCGTTTTTTTGTTTGATTTTATTGTATGTATATTGTTGTTGTTCTTCTTCTTCTTCTTCTTCTTCTTCTTCTTCTTCTTCTTCTTCTTGTGGTTATTGAGCACTTGTTGTTGTTATGTTGTTGAGGTTGTTGTTGTTGTTGTTGTTGTTTGAGGGTTAGGGTGAGGGGAGGGGCACGGTGGGGACAAGGGTGGGGCTGGGTGGGACAAAGGTAGGGCTGGGTGGGGCACGGTGGGGCAGATTGAGGATGTGCCCGTTGTCGTTGGTGTTACGTATGTTCGTTGTAGTTGTAGTTGCATTGTAGTTGTAGTTGTAGATGTTGTTGTTGTATAAGGGTGAGGGTGTGTGTAGACGGAGTAATAATACTTAGTAATACGGAGTAATAATACGTGATAAACGAAGTAATAATTAATATGTGGTAATACGGAGTTGTTGATGGACGATATTTAGTATTAGAGGTTTGTTTGCATTGTAAAACTTTAAAAGGGCCAAAACACCCTTTTAGAGGTCTTTTTTTGAAAAAGTATTCGGACGTCAATTCCCCTTTGGGTCATGCCCATTGCGTAGATCTCGAAAAGTTAAGCAGTTTGAAAAAAAAAAAAATTGCCCCAATCGGACACTCTGGCGCGAAGTTATGGCCGTTTGAAGTTTTGACAAACGATAACCTCCTACCAACTTTGACCGCCCATTCCTTGGTCACCGCCAGTCGGAAAATCCGTTTTCACCTACAAAAAGATCCCACTGCACTCTACCTTACTTAGGTGTTCAAAGGACGGTGGGTCCGCCGATGGCGTTGATTCCGACGGCTTGAATTACGATGGTTAGATTAAGCTTTCAAGTATCTATTTTATTATTACGCACTAAGATAATTCTATATTTTTTCTTTTTGTAGTATATCGCTAAAAATCCACCTGGAACATCATATACGGCGCAAGAAATCGACGAGGAACGAGATATGCGGGGAAAATTTGTATTTAGCTATATAAAGAGGCAAGTATCTTAGCTTTTGTAAACGAAATCGTAGTACTATAAAAATATATATTATTATTGTTGAATGAGTACGGATTGAGTTTTTTGCAGGATTAATCAAGGTGTATTTAATTTTCGTTTTCGTTTGCATAGGTTAGCGATGATTTATATAAATTGTATTTTGATAATTTATATAAATTGTATTTTGATAATTTATATAAATTGTATTTTGATAATTTATATAAATTGTATTTTGATAATTTATATAAATTTTATTTGGATAATTTTTATGTAATTTTAGCAATTTTGTAATTTTATTTTTTATTTTTTAAAAAAATTGAATTTTTTATAACGGTTTTTTTAAAAAACCGTTTTTTTAATAATTATTAAAAAAATGGTTTTTTAAAAAAATGGTTTTTTAAAAAAACCGTTTTTTTTATAATTATTTATAACGATTTTTTAAAAAAAACCGTATTTTTTATTACGGTTTTGTTTAAAAACCGTTTTTTTTTTTATAAAAAACCGCCAAATTTTTATAAAACGATATTTTTGATATAAAAACGGTTTCGTATATTTTTTTGCGTTGTTTTTTATTATAAACAACGGCCATGGAAACAACGGGGGTATTTACTATCTAAAACGGTTTTTTTTGCGTTTTTTTTGGTTTAATTTTGTGCTAGTGTTTTATATTACAAAATATATATATATATATATATATATATATATATATATATATATATATATATATATATATATATATATATATATATATATATATGTATAATAATAATAATAATAATAATAATAATAATAATAATAATAATAATAATAATAATAATAATAATAATAATAATAATAATGTTAATAATAATAATAATTATAATTGTTGTTATCATTATTATTAATATTATTGTTATGGATTGATTGATTGTTGTTGTTATTATCATTATTATTATTTTTTTTGCAGGAAAGTTAGAAGGCTTTATCATTAATCAAAGATCAAGAAATTACAAAGCTGGGAAGATCCTACAAGGAAGGTCAAGGCGACCACCTAATTCACAATTCTAGCTATTTGTTCCTCGGATAAACCATAATTATAAAAGAACATCCTAGAATTAAGTACAAAACGAATAGAGGATATAATCAAAGATAAAGACCGAGACCGCCCATTGAAAATTCGGAAGTTGCGCTCACACCAAATCTCATAAATCAGAAGCAAACTAAGGCAAATTTCTTAAACGACTATTACGCCAAGAACGTCCACGAACATTTTGATTGAACCAGTGAAGCTCAGAGCGCAATCGCTATGGCCGTCTGGTGATCCCCAAGAGACGCAGAATCGATCTCCAAATCAACGTAGAAGCAGAACAGCCGAAAAATAAATGAGAATGAGATTCCTCCGCAGCATAGCAAAGCACACAACGATTGGGTATGGGAAGCCCACGCGCTTTCATATTATCAACTGTAGCCAACCCTTTCGTCGCAGCCAAATAAGATATAAACATGTGCTTCGATAGAACCGCAGCATCCCAGAGAGGAAAAAGCCACTTCTTCTCCGTTGAACGACAACGCAAGACTCCATAAACTTTTTGAACCGAGAAAGAGGACGCAAATAAGGCACTAACCTCAGAAGAATCAGTAGTAGCAGCATGGAGATCGTTCTAATAGATAAGAGAGAACGCCACCTCCAGGACAAGTCCACCTTTTCGTGAAACTCCCAGAAATCAGCTCCTTTAAGAATGTAGAGGTGAATCCAAGAGCTCCACAAGTTAGTAGAATCCGACAGTTTTCATATCCACTTTGAATACATCGCTTTGTTCCATATCATTATTATTATTATTAGGATTTATTGTTAATTACAGCCCTTTAATAACTCGAATTTAGAAATTACAGCCCTTTTAAAATTTTTTAATCAATTACAGCCACATATTTTGCTCCGTTTGTAAATCACATACAAAACGGAGCTCCGGCAATGATATCCGTTTAAAAGTCATAGAATTCAAAATTACCCCCCAAATTAGCTTTTTTGTTGACGAAAATACCCTTACTCATATGTTATATATATTTTGAACTCATTCTTTCATTATTTTGTGTTTAAATCAGATTTCTGTGTTTGTGTGGAACCCGGGATCGGACCCAACTCGGCGTCTTGCTTAAGGGCGGATTTTAAAGTTAAAAAAGATTAAGTTGGAAAAACCTTTAAGAACTGTTATGGAGTCGCCACCTAATTATCGCGGAAATTAGGAACCTGCTACCATGTTCTAAGTTAAAAAAAACATGTCCTAGATTTTGGAGCACGCCGACACCCCTAGATCTAAGGCTTGTGAAACCAGATTGGATTCGGGGTGAGGGTACTTTAGAAAAAGAGTTAATTCAAATAATGATTTATGAAAACCTTTTAGAAAAACCTATGTAAAAATAGCCTCTACTGACCTAGAACAATCCTTGTAAGATGATATTTGAGCTAATGTTATCGCTACGTACAAGTGCGATAAGTTTGTAAAAGAATGCAGATGCAGATGCAAAAAGATTGATTAAAACCCTCGCTTTAGCATGTTTAACTTGTTAACGAAAAACTGCTCAGCTTAAAGGTCGAATTCATTGTTTAAGTTGATTTTAATGCAAAATAAGAAGGGTGCGAGATGCATGCAAATAAAATAAAGTTCAATTGTCCATTGGTTTATTTTATAAGGTCGGTTCTTATGCGACTTTGGCGTGTCATCGGATATGGAGTGTACCAAGTAAATAGAACACTTGGAGTGCAAGCGGCTGGGTGCCAAGGTCGGGGCGCTAAAGTGTAGACCCCTTTGTTAGTCCATAGAAAATAAGAAAAGCTTTGATCCAAGTGGATCGGCACCTACCTTGTCCTGGAGCTTGAGATCCGGGCAGCCGCTTCTTGAACTTAAAAAGGAGGATGAATTCAACACGAGATGGTGTGTTGAACTCAAGGATTTGAGTACTTGAGGCTTTTGTGGATGCAAAAGTGTAAAGGGAGAGAATTTGTGGTGTAAGAGATGTATTCTGGTTGTGAATTGTGTGTGAAAGATGTGAAAATTGTGTTCTCTGGTCGAGGGTATATGGGTGTATATATACTAAAAGACCTCGGAGAAATTAGGAAATTGGGGATAAAAACAGGCCTGGGAACCGCATAGCCTTATGCGGTTGCCTGGGGAAACCGCATAGGCTTATGCGGTTGCCTCACCAAACCGCATAAGCTTATGCGGTTCGAAGGTTGGTTTTTTTGCGTAGTTTCCTAGTTTCGGTTGAATTATATCTTGGAAAGATTTCGTGATAATCTTAAACGTGAAGCTTAAGAAAACCTCTAGGATATTTCTGAGATATTTTGTGATGCTTAGGGCTTTGGAGTGCGGGCCAAAGGCTGGGTTTGGGCTCGGTTTCGGGCCCGAGACCCGGAAAAATGAAAAGGGTGTATTTGCATAGTTTTTGTGAAAGAAGGTAAGACATGAAGCCGTATTTTGTGTAGGAGGGGGCTAAATAGCGGTTTTAGCTACCGGGCCTAAATTTAGGAATTTAGGAATGCTGAATTAGACCTTGTTAATGTAAAAGGACTAATTGTAGTGAAAATGCGAAGCTCATGCCAAATGAAGCAGGACAAGGACCTAGCTAGACTCCAAATGGACAAAATGAACGTTTATTTAAAGCGATGTGAAGCGACCTTAAACATTTTAACATTTCAAACGACTCAAAATGAATTCGACATTAGTTAGAACCGTATAAGTCAACGTTAAAGCATGCGTAATAAAAGTCCGTGATACATCACAGGGTTTTGTTTGGGAGGGTACGGATATGGGTATCCACAGATCCCCCAGTTTGACTGAGCTCGGACTAGAGCGCTAGTCAAACTCCTTCGACCATATCCGGACCACTACAGTCTCGATATGATCAGCGGAACGAAGCATGTGTCCATGGGTGAGACGAGGACTTCGAACCGGTGAGCAGGGGAGGCGTGCGCATTTTAAGGACTTGGCGGTCGTGCATGCTATAAGAACTGCCACCATGAATGTCTTTGTCGTGCTTGTTGTCGTTTGTTGGTGTCTTTGCGTGTGCTTGGTATCGTCAGATGTTGGTGCTGGTGCTTGTAATGTCTTCGTATTGCATGTGTTAGATGTAAAAGGGGCTAAAGTGCAGGGTGCATATGCTTGTGAAATGTTCGTGTAGGTGTTAGTGTAGGTCTCGTGAAAGAGCGTCTGTGTAATGCTTGTGCTTGAACCCGCCGAGGAGCGTCTGTGTAGAATGAAATGCTTGGAGTTAGGTGTATATTGCAGGGTGCTTGCGCTTGGGCTCGCCGAAGAGTGTCTATTGTAGTCGTAATTGCATATGATCGCCCTCCGTGGAGGAGAAGATGATGTAATGCTCGTGAAGAGCGTTCGTGCTTCTGCTTCTGTACCGTATATTGAATGCTTAATATACGCGTATGGCGGACTGTAGGTGACGCCTTAACCCAAGCACGGGACGTACTTGGAGTCGTATTAGAGCTAGGATGAGTTAGGAATCGAAAAGTAGGCGTAAAACGAGAAAAAACCGAGAAAAGCCAGAGGTAGGAACCGCATAAGCTTATGCGGTTCAGGGGACAAACCGCATAAGCTTATGCGGTTTCCCCTGTTGGCTGTTGGGGGCTATATAAGCACGAGCAAACCGTGAGCATGTCACATTATATCATTTACGGTTTCTTCACTCTAAAAACGTCATTTTTCGATTTCTCAACCGTTTTTGCTCGTTTTTCTTGCGTCGCTTTGCTATGGAACGAGGTAATGCTCCATTTTAACTTGTTTTTACGTTATTTGTTGTTGTAATTAGCTAGCTTTGCCTTGAAATGTTGAAAAGACGGGTTTTGAATGAAAACCCGAGTTTTGCTTGAAATTTGCCGTTTGAATGCTTGAAATTGACGTCATTGTGTTGCATTATGCCATGCTAGCATGTGTGTGTGAATTGATTGTGATTTAGACCGTCTTTGTGTGAAAAACGTCCAAATTAGGTTTCGGGCCCGAAAACGAACCCGGAATTTCCGACCCGGAATTTCAATTAAACTTCGGTGTAGGATGCCCATAGTGAGTATAGCATGCCTATAACGTTAGTTTTGCGAAAATGTCGAGTTAAGGCTTTTAAATCGCCGTCTTGAGTCGTAGTTATACGGAGTAATTAAGGCGAATTGGGGGTTTTTGATCGGAGCGACCAAAATGCAATTGCTTGTAATGGGTTGTTGTTGGGGACTATTATGGCGCATAGAAACCATAAAGTTGCAATTTTGAAATGTAGAGAACGGTTTTCGGCTTAATTATGAATTAGGCCTAAAAATGCTCTGTAGGGCGTATAGTGTAATGTGTCAAGGGATGTATATGTATTATGTGCGTATTATTTGTGTATATTTGAGTATGTGTATGCTTAGTTGTATGCTTGCATGCATTATAGCCGTATGTATTTGTTGTGTTTGGTTGCAGGGGAAGGTTCTAGTCGTGTTACGAGATCGAGGTCTCGTAAGAGTGCTAGTTCGAGGACCGAGGGAGCCTCTAGCTCGAGCGGCTTGAGGCGTACACGTAGCGAGAGGGATGCTGATCCTCGTGACTTGCCCACGAGACGTGGTCAGTCACGAGGTAGGGGCCGTGGGAGAAATGTCCCCGTGCGCGATCCTGAGGAGGAGGAGGCGGATGCGTTTGCTCAGGAGTTTGTGGATGAGCTGGAGGCTGAGATGGAGGTTGCTGAGGAGCAGGCCGAGGAGGTTGAGGAGGTTGCACCTAGAGCGAGTAGCTCTAGGCCGCGAAAATCACGTGTGAACAGGGCCTTCGCGAAGGGTTGGGATGGCCACAACCTTCTGCTTGCTCCGGAGAGACATGTGTCCTACCGAGCGACGATGGGTTGGGATAAGGGCTCGATGAGGACTTTCTCGGGCGTCTCGTCCGTAATGTGTGCTTTCGAGGAGAAGCTTCTGCCGAGGGCGCAAGCTTGGGTGTTGCGTAGTGCTTTTGGCTCGTTGGTCGGCCATTGGAGGGAGATTGCGAGGAAGAAGCAGACGGCGAACCTGATGTTGATCAGGGCCTTCTTGGACAGGTATTGGGACACCACTACGACGTTCCATATGCCCGGCTTTGAGGCCGGCATTACCTTGTCTGAGTATCTTTGTCATGACTGGCCGCCGCCGAGACCGCGACATGGATTTTGATTTTGCGCCGTCCGTTGTGGACGAGGTTGTGACCGATGCGATCGGCGGCGGTTTGGAGGTGATTTGTGAGGGTGCGCCACCCTATACTTTCAAGACTAGCTATATCTTGGAGTACTTTGAGGGGAAGACTGAGTATGGCCCCTCGGAGTGGAGTGACGAGCAGAATGCTCGTATGTGGTTGTGGTGGTTTGTGAGCGCCGTGTACTTCGGCGACAAGGGTGAGCGGGCATCGACATCGGTCCTTATGCATCTCCTGGATTGGAATGCAATTGGGATGTTTGACTGGGTGACGCCGTCTCTGGGTTTGTGCATTCGTTTCTGCATGGATGCTGTGAGACCGCGGGTCATGGATCGAGGGTCGCGACTGTCCTTGGTCACGCCTGGCTTCTTGATGGAGGTACGTGTTGGTTTTGTTCTTGTCTTAGGTGCATTGTTGCTTGTTTTTGTTGTCTTTTGTCTTTGTAACATGTTTTTGTTTCTTGTGTGCAGTCGTGGATTCTTAGCCACTTTCCTTTTTTGCTCCCCCCACATGCCGTGCGGATCGTGAGGGAGTACCCGCCAGACGCATTGGGTACGATGTAACCGCGGCCGCATTTAATCGGGTCGTATGATGATGTTAGGGATCGTCACGAACCGGATGCGTTTGATGAGGTTTCAGGTTGAACCATTTTAAATAGAGTGTACTTAAAATGATTGTATTGGTATTTGTATTTGTATTTATGAGTGTGTTCTGTTTTCTTTGTAGTTCGTGCCGTTCCCGTGGGGCCAGTACAGGGATATTCCTGAGGGCATTGGAGCTAGGTTTGCAGTGCGAGAGACCAGCGCTTATACATAGCGACGCCGTATGGATCGGTTTGGTACCTTGGAGAGCGTTTGGTCTTTCGAGCGGGGTGGCCACTCGGTGGTGGTGCCTAAGGATCCGCCGAGGGTCCTGTTTGGCGAGGGTTTCGCCAGGATCGTGTGGCGTTGTATGGAGAGGAGAGTCGGTGAGCCTCCTGCGTCTGGGGAAGACTATGCCCATTTTGCTCGATCTCGGCTTGCTTGTAGATTGAGGTATGTGTGCCGGTGTATGGGGGTGCGTAGGGTAATTTTTGCGGAAAATTTCCCTGACGTGTGCATTTTGTATTTGTTTTGCAGGAGTTTGATCCCGAGATGGCAGAGCAGCCTGATGACTTCCCTACTACTATCGAGTATGATGACTCGGGCGTCCGTCGTACCTTTGTTCTGCCGACGTACTTGCCGGTGACTACTGACGCGGGCATGGACAGCTGGACGAGCAAGGTGAAGAAGGTATGTATTTGTGTGATTGTATGGATGTGTATAAGCCCCCAGTTTGATCGAGGTATGGAGTATATCGATGATCAAACTTGTGAGAGTCGTGTTTTTGTGTTACCCCCTCCAGTTTGGCCTAATTTGGGTGAAATTAGGGCAAAGTGGGGTTGACTGCGTTTGTTTTGAAATTTCCCCCCTAAGTTTGACTTAATTTGGGTGAAATTAAGGCAAAATGGAGAAAAATGTGAACTGTGTTTGTGTTGTGTTTCACAGGTGGCTAAGGAGGCGCATAAGAAGCTATGGCGTATAGCCAACAGGTGGAGGATGGCTTGGGCTGAGCAGTACTCGGTTGTGTCGAGCCGGGCCGAGGCAGCTCGGTCGGGCGTGAGTTTGACGAGTATCGGCGCCGTCACCCCGAGTGAATCTATGTATTTAAAGATTGTATGAACCTTTAGTTACATGTCTTCGTAGCTTGAACTCTGAACTTTGTTGTTGTAGCTTGAACGTCGTCGGTAAACCTGTTTGGTAGGCTTGTTTGAAGAAATGATATGATTCCCGAGTGGGATACGTTGATGTTCATTTTAGATTGTGAAAATGTTTTGCAAAAAGTTCATTTTAAATGCGAAATGAGCTCGTATGAATGCGAAAAATGTTATGTCTTGACTCGTGGTAAGAATCGGATTCGCTAAAGTGAAGCATGATGTTGATGTATGGGGAACAACAAGAGAATGTCGTAGCCTAGTGTAGGTTGTAGTGTTTTAGGAAAGACGAAATTAGGAAAATTTGAGAAAAACCAGCCCCTGAAACCGCATAGGCTTATGCGGTTCGTGGTCTAAACCGCATAAGCTTATGCGGTTTGGATTGCAAACCGCATAGAGCCATGCGGTTTGTTGGCTTAGGCTATGTATTTGTATTTCCATATTTCGGACATTGTTTTCCTATATAAGGAGAGGGGGTGCGTGCCATAATATTCATTCACAACTACTCCTCTTCTCTTCTTTTGCTTTAGATTTTTGCTTTCACAAATATATTAGGTATATTTATAAAAGTTTTTGTTGTTTTTGTGTCCAAGAAAATGGAGGAGCATTTTGATGCTCTTTTGAAGAGGTGGACTTCTTCCATGAGTTCGGCAATGAAGAAGGCGGTGTATGATGACGGTGCGGGTGTTTTTATTGGCTTTCGCCAAATGAAAGTCGATCTTGACTTCCTTGATTCGTGCTTAGATTATTGGGATCCTAGCTTGCATGTTTTTAGGTTTCCCGGGGAAGAGGTGTGCCCTTTGATGGAGGAGTTCTCGGCCATTGCTGGATGGTCGAAACGGACTACTCCTGTGGTTGTAAAGAGTGAGCTTTGCTATAATACGATGTTGCGAAACTTCCTTGGGATGACGAATGCGCATGCTGCAGGTTTGTTTGAGGGAGGCAAGGTAAACATGCTTCTCTTGTGTCAACGATACATGAATAAGGTTGATACTAGTGTTTCGGACCGTTCTAGGCGGAGGGCCCTTGCTTTTTGTTTGGTACATCGTTATGCTTTTGCGGGGTCCATGCCAGATGGAGTGTTCGGAAACGCGAGGTATGCTCGTGTTGTCGAAGAGATGGAGAGGGGACATGATCCTTCTGCGTTGATCCTGGCGGAGACCATACTGGGCTTAGACGACCGTTATGCTAATCGTCTGAGCTCGTATAGGGGTTGCGCTAGGATTCTCAACGTTTGGCTCATGGAGAGGCTAAGTGTGTATAAAGCTCTTCCCCTTGGGAGTGTCTTCAAGGCTGCAGGGACGACGTCGCGGAAGATGGAGTGGGCTGATCCTCGGGAGCGTTCGCTAAACTACTACCGATGGTTTGTGAAAGAGAGCACTATTCGTTGGTATGTGTCTTGGTGGGGTATTACGGCGGTTACGGCGCCGTCCATTGCGAATGCGTCTCGTGGGTTGATGTTGTGCGGGTTTGAACGAGGAATATGGATTCATCCTCTTCGCTTGAAGAGGCAAATCGGGCTTGCTCAAACCATACCCGAGCAGGATACTCAGGTTGGAGGGGTTGTTGTCCTAAACAACCAAATGATTGATACTTGGATCCGAGGATGGTCGGACCGTGTTACTTGGGCTGTTCCGGAGCATATAGAGTCTAGCCGTGTTACGGACTTCTATACACGGTGGTACCGCTCCAATGATCCTAAAGAACGGGAGAATCAAAGGAGGAGAGAAAAGAATGGGCCAAGACCCTCCTTGGCGTATGAGGCGGTGCGCGAAAGGAGGGACTATGGTGACCTTTGTACTGTTAGTGCGGGTGCTTCTACTTCGAGAGCTGTGCGGGAAAGGCTTGGACCAAAGGTGACCGTTAAAGATCGTTTAGGGCCAAGGATCGAGGAGCCCCCAGTCGAGCAGGATGAGGACCCGGTGGAGCCCCCAGGTTTTGAGAGATCTACTCCCGTCCTTAGGTCGAAGGTTGTGGCGGATCGGCCTCTTGAAGATGAAGAGGTCAACCCGAAGCGTCAGAAAAAGACTTGAGTAGTTTGCCTTGTTTAGTTTAGAAAAATTCCTTTATTTAAATGCATGTTTTAGATTTTAATAAAGGGCTAAGGAGGCTTGTTCCTAGCTCGTTTCTAAGTTGCGAAAATTCTAAATAAATTAATAAAATAGAATTAATTTGCTTTTGTCTTGTCTCGTTGCGTTCTTTTGTTTTGCTTCAAAATGTTCTCGACCTTTTTAAGCTTCGAACATTCGCATTTGTTTTTAAAATCCTCGACTTTTTTAAGCTTTGGATTTGGACTGTTGATTTGTTTTGTGTTGACTGTGCTCTCGACTTTTTTAAGCTTTGAGCGTGTCTTTTGTGAGTGCAACGCCCTTGACCTTTTTAAGCTTTGGGCATGCGTGCTAAGAAAAATTTCGGTTGTGCTTTTGACAAGCTGCCTACGTATCTGCTTTTTGAATACAGAATCAAACCGGCGTAGTTCGTGTGATTCGGTTGAGCTTTTTGCAAAGCTGCCTACGTATCCACGGTGCGTGGAATCAAACCGAGCGTAGTTCACCCATGCGTCGGCGAATTGGTTTTCTTCGCGTGGGAGGTGTATGAATTCTACGTGATAGAATTCGTTTATGAGCTCTTGTATTTTGCTTTGGTATAGTGCTAGGTTTTCGTTAAGTATCTTCCATGCTCCGGATACTTGGTTGATTATGAGGGAGGAGTCTCCATAGACTCTTATGTTGCGGGCGTTGAGTACAAGCGCTGCTTGGAGACCGTGCAAGCATGCTTCGTATTCTGCGGCGTTGTTTGTAACGTCAAAATCCAGTTTGATGGATAAGGGTGTGTGTTCGCCATTCGGGGATATGAGAAGTATTCGTACTCCACATCCTCGGTAGTTGGAGGAGCCATCGAAGTATAACTCCCATTGTTCTTGGTCGATATTGTAAATCCCATCGTCTGGAAGGGATGTTGTGTCGATGATTGGTTCTTCGTTGATTGCATTTTCGGCTAGGAAATCGGAGACTGCTCGTCCCTTGATTGCTTTGAGGGGTACGTACTTAAGGTCGAATTCGGCTAGGAGCAATGTCCATCTGGCCATTCGTCCGTTAGGTATAGGTTTCTCGAAAAGGTACTTTACGGGGTCCATTGTGGAATAAACCCTTGTTTGGTGTGCTAGCATATAGTGACGGAGTTTTTTGGATGACCACACTAATGCTAGGCAGCTCTTCTCGACGGGTGAATATCGAGTTTCGTAATCGAGGAATTTCTTGCTGATGTAGTAGATTGCGTGTTCTTCGCCGTTTATTTCTTGAGCGAGCATGGCGCCCATGGCGGTAGGTGTTGTTGTAAGGTATAAGGATAGTGGTAAATCCGCTTGGGGTGGTCGTAGAACTGGTGGATTAGTTAGCAATTCCTTGACCTTGTCAAATGCTTTTTGACATTCTTCGTCCCATTCAACATGATCGGTTTTCTTGAGTTTCTTGAAAACTGGTTCACATATCATGGTGAGTTTGCTAATGAAGCGTGAGATGTATTGGATTTGGCCCAAGAAACTTCGAATTTCGTCGAGGTTCTCCGGGGGTCGCATTTCGAGGATTGCTTTGACTTTCGAGGGGTCGACCTCGATGCCTCTCTGGCTCACTACGTGTCCTAGTAGCTTGCCGGATTTAACTCCAAAAGTGCATTTTTGGGGGTTGAGGCGCATTTTGTATTGTCGTAGGCGAGTGAAGAACTTGCGGAGGTTAGTGATATGACCACTTCTCTCTTTTGACTTCACGATCATATCGTCGACGTAAACTTCGACTTCTTTGTGCATCATGTCATGTAATAGGGTTGTAGCGGTGCGTTGGTATGTTGCACCAGCGTTGATTAGGCCGAAAGGCATGACCGTGTAGCAGTATGTGCCCCACGGCGTAATGAAGGCCGTCTTTGCCATGTCTTCGAGTGACATTTTGATTTGGTTATAGCCTGCGTAGCCGTCCATGAAGGATAGGAGGGCGTGATCGGCGGTGTTGTCGACTAGGACGTCCACATGGGGTAATGGAAAGTCATCTTTGGGACTGGCTTTGTTCAAGTCGCGAAAGTCAACGCATACTCGAATTTTGCCATTCTTTTTCAAAACTGGGACCATGTTTGAGACCCATTCAGGATACTCGATGACTTGGATGAAACCGGCTTGTAGTTGTTTCTCGATTTCTTCCTTGACCATAAGGGACCATTCGGGACGCAGTCTTCTTAGCTTTTGCTTGATGGGTTTGTAACCAGGTTTGATGGGGATGCGGTGCTCGGCGATGCTTCGTTCGATGCCGGGCATGTCTTTGTATGACCAAGCGAATACGTCCTTGAATTCGCTTAGGAGTTGTGTGAATTGGGCGCGCTCGTGTTCGTCTAGTGAGGCTCCTAATTGTAGTTCCCTTGGTTCCTCGGGGGTTCCCACGTTTATGGTTATGGTTTCCTCGATGATTGGGTCTTGTGTTTTTGGGTGTACAAGGTTTGCAATGTATTTGTTTAATGATTCGTTTGTTTGTTCACTTTCGCATGAGTTAGTGTCTTTTGTATTTTGTGTTTTGTTGATTGTTTGTTGATTTTTGTTTGTTTGTGTTTTGTTAGCTTGAGACAAGACGTAAGCAAATTTATTCATTTCATTATTTTGAAGAGAATTATTCGACAAATCAGAAAATTGCTTGGAGCTAGCCTCCGTAAAAAGGAAATCTAAACTAAAGCTAGAGTCTAGGATAGATGGGTCGACAGATGACCCGACACTAAGAGCATTAGAATCTAAAAGAATTTCTTCTTCTTCTTCATCGTCTTCCGTGCCGCTGGAGGTGCTGGAGCTGCTCGAGCTGCTTGAGTTGTTTGAGTTGCTTGAGTTGTAATGTGGATTGCATCGTTGCTGGAGGAAGGTGTGGTTTTCCTCCGAGGTTTCTTGATTTTTCCTTGATCGATAAGATCTTGGATTGCATGCTTGAGTTTAAGACAACTCTCGGTGCTATGCCCCATGCCCCGGTGGTATGTACAGAAAGCGTTAGGGTCCCATGATTTTAATTTCTTTCTCATGGGTGGTTCGTTAATAGGTCCGATTGGTGTGAGGTAGTCTTTTTCAACCAACTTTTGTAATGCCTCAGCGTAGGGCATATAGAGTTTGTCAAAATTTCTTGTATGGCCGTGCGAGTTGTGTGTTTTTCGCCCTTTAAGAGTGCGTTCTCGAAGGGTACTTCGGTAAGCGGGATCTTCGTAGCTAGATGTGAGATCCTTTTCAATGCGAGTGCCAATTTCGTTGAGATGTTCAAAGTTCCGAGCGTGGCAGAAGTGAAAGTAGTATCGCCAAGCGGGTCGCAGGCTGAAGAGGAAAGTGGACATGAGTTCATCTTCGTGCGGGTGATCCGGCACTCGGGAGAGTAGTTTCCTCCACTGTGCAAGATGTTTGACGAAGCCTTCGTTGTCTTTCTGACGAAAAGCTTCAAGGGTGTCGAGTGAGACTGGGTTGTTAAGTTCTTTTTGGGACGCGACGTTCAAACGCCGCTCATTGCGGTGCGATCTGAGCTTTCAGGTGATCGATGTCTTTGCGAGTTGATTGATGTGGTTTATCACCTCGTCGATGGGTAGCGGTATTAAATCGTCCTCGTCATCGCACCCGATGAAGCTGCGTTGACTTGGTCGTCTGAGGGTGTGATTAGGTAAGAACAATCCAATATGGGAATTGACCCTACGAAGATGGCGTGGTTGCCAAGTGGGTTGTCATTATTTGATGGCTTGGTGGGTTGAGATGGTTTGCTGAGCTTTCCTTGATCGATCAGATCTTGGATAGCGTTCTTGAGCCTAAAGCAGTTTTCGGTGTCGTGCCCCTTGCCTCGGTGGTATGCACAGAAGGCATTGGGGTTCCAAGATTTAGGCTTCTTGTGTTCGGGCGGCTCGCTAGTAGGCCCGATCGGTTGTAGGTAGTTCTTCTCGACCAACCTTTGAAATGCTTTGGAGTAAGACATGAAGAGAGGGTCGAAGTTTCTCTTGGCTTTAGGAGGCGGCGAGAATGTGGTTGCAAAAGCGTCAAGGGTGTCATCATCAAGGTTGCCGACGGTGCGATTTTCGTCGTTCTTGACTGCGCGGGAGGACTTAGAGGAGCTCCCTTGATAAGCATGGCCGGTGTACTTAGCCATGGTGCCGGTCCTGAGGTCATCTTCGATTTGAGTGCCGACCTTAGTTAGCTCTTTGAAGTTCTGAATGTTGCTGTACCTCATGTAGAATTGATACACGGGTCGCAGGTTATTTATGAACTTTGGTACGAGCTCGTCCTCGCGGGGGCGGTTGGGGATTTGTGCGCTCAGCTTCTTCCAACGAGTAAGATAGTCGGTAAAGCCTTCATTGTCCTTTTGAGATAGGACTTCTAAGGTGCGAATCGAGACTTGAGTGTCTTCATTGTCTCGATACTGTCGATCGAACTCGACTGTGAGTTCTTCAAAAGTAGGGACCCGTTGTGGATCAAGTGAGTAGAACCATGTCTTGGGCACTGCTGCTAAAGAGTGCGGGAAGAGAGTTAGCCAATGCTTAGCGTCGACCCCCTTGATGGCCATTTGGGATTTGAAAGCTCGGATGTGAATGATCGGGCTCTCATGTCCTTGGAAGACGGGAAGGTCGCTAAGGGCGAGTTTGTTAGGGAGTTCGTCCTTGATGCTAGCAGGCACGTTTTCGTTTTCCTTGTGGATGGAGTAAGTGCTCGAGACGTAGAGCCTTTCCTCCATGGATTGGAGTTTCTTGGCATGCCTATCGGCCTCTTCTTTGATCTTGGTTTCCATTCGTTCCACCTCGACGGTATGGTGGGTCAAAAGGTTCTCAAGGTCAGCGGTCAGTTTTGCAACTTGATCACGGAGTGCGGTGACATCTTCGTTGTTCTTTGGCCATTTTATGTGTAGGTTCGTTTCTTGTAAGGGATTATTACACGTTGTTTAGTGCGTCGAGTATCCAGCTGAGGCCTGCATTTCACTTTGTATGTTAGCGACACGACTCGACCCACTAGACTCACATTCATTTTAGGCATTCATTTTAGCTCATTTCGTTGTTTAGAAAGACCTTTTAAGCTTGAAAAAGGAGGCTTTCAAAAAGGTTTTGCTAAGGGAAGTTTTTGAGGCGAGGATGCGTGCGCACATCTCGTCTCGATGTTAAAAGATTTTGCTTTGCATCCGTCGAACTGATATCGGTGATTTGCCGAGGTGAGCTCGAGTCGGATGTGTAAAAGAAGAAAGATTCGGCTCGAGCAAGTCGAGTCGAGGATGTTAAAACGGAGTCTAGGCCGTATGACCTAGAGGATTGAAATCCACGAGCTCGGGTTTTAATCCTTGCTCGGGTTTTTGCTTGTTAGTGAAGAAGGAAGTTTTGAAGAAGCTTGTTTCAAAAATTCGCGATAGTTTTGTTTGAAAAGTGTTAGTTTGTTAGGTGTTAGGTTCATTTATCTTTGAAACGTTTAAGCGAGTTTTCGAAGATATGAATGCAAATGCTTATTTTGAAAAAGACCATGGAGTGCATAGCCTCGAACTCGTACGTATGACTCAAAAAGGGGTGAAAAATGAGTCAGTCGGGTACACCTCCAACTACCTCGAGTACGCTTTGACAGATACTTAACCCCTCTATTTCCTTCTGTAGGGCGATAGGTTTTCTAGAGAACCTTTGGGCGGTCGAGATAGTCGTTTACGGCAAGCCGTGGAGGGGCGAGAGGAAAGCTAGTCCGGCATGTGCTTTATCAAGTGGACAAGCCTGCATGTGGGAACCACCTCTCGAGGGTGCAAAGGGTGCCTAGATTCCAAAAGGAAAGGACTCTAAACGAATGTGCATAGCTCAAATATGTTTACTTGGATTGTTCAAGGCTTTCAAGTTTCACCTCTTTATTTTTAAAAAGAAAAAGCTAGTTTTTAGTTTTAAAAAATAAGATATCCCCAGCGGAGTCGCCAAACTGTGGAACCCGGGATCGGACCCAACTCGGCGTCTTGCTTAAGGGCGGATTTTAAAGTTAAAAAAGATTAAGTTGGAAAAACCTTTAAGAACTGTTATGGAGTCGCCACCTAATTATCGCGGAAATTAGGAACCTGTTACCATGTTCTAAGTTAAAAAAAACATGTCCTAGATTTTGGAGCACGCCGACACCCCTAGATCTAAGGCTTGTGAAACCAGATTGGATTCGGGGTGAGGGTACTTTAGAAAAAGAGTTAATTCAAATAATGATTTATGAAAACCTTTTAGAAAAGCCTATGTAAAAATAGCCTCTACTGACCTAGAACAATCCTTGTAAGATGATATTTGAGCTAATGTTATCGCTACGTACAAGTGCGATAAGTTTGTAAAAGAATGCAGATGCAGATGCAAAAAGATTGATTAAAACCCTCAGTTTAGCATGTTTAACTTGTTAACGAAAACGGTTCAGTTAAAGGTCGAATTCATTGTTTAAGTTGATTTTAATGCAAAATAAGAAGGGTGCGAGATGCATGCAAATAAAATAAAGTTCAATTGTCCATTGGTTTATTTTATAAGGTCGGTTGCTTATGCGACTTTGGCGTGTCATCGGATATGGAGTGTACCCGAAGTAAATAGAACACTTGGAGTGCAAGCGCGCTGGGTGCCAAGGCCGGGGGGGGGCGCTAAAGTGTAGACCCCTTTGTTAGTCCATAGAAAATAAGAAAAAGCTTTGATCCAAGTGGATCGGTACCTACCTTGTCCTGGAGCTTCAGATCTGGGCAGAGCTTCGCTTCTTGAACTTAAAAGGAGGATGAATTCAACACGGGATGGTGTGTTGAACTCAAGGATTTGAGTGCGTGAGGCTTTTGTGGATGCAAAAGTGGAAAGGGAGAGAATTTGTGGTGTAAGAGATGTATTGTGGTTGTGAATTGTGTGTGAAAGATGTGAAAGATGTTCAAATTGTGTTCTCTGGTCGAGGGTATATGGGTGTATATATACTAAAAGACCTCGGAGAAATTAGGAAATTGGGGATAAAAACAGGCCTGGGAACCGCATAGCCTTATGCGGTTGCCTGGGGAAACCGCATAGGCTTATGCGGTTGCCTCACCAAACCGCATAAGCTTATGCGGTTCGAAGGTTGGTTTTTTTGCGTAGTTTCCTAGTTTCGGTTGAATTATATCTTGGAAAGATTTCGTGATAATCTTAAACGTGAAGCTTAAGAAAACCTCTAGGATATTTCTGAGATATTTTGTGATGCTTAGGGCTTTGGAGTGCGGGCCAAAGGCTGGGTTTGGGCTCGGTTTCGGGCCCGAGACCCGGAAAAATGAAAATGGTTTATTTGCATAGTTTTTGTGAAAGAAGGTAAGACGTGAAGCCGTATTTTGTGTAGGAGGGGGCTAAATAGCGGTTTTAGCTACCGGGCCTAAATTTAGGAATTTAGGAATGCTGAATTAGACCTTGTTAATGTAAAAGGACTAATTGTAGTGAAAATGCGAAGCTCATGCCAAATGAAGCAGGACAAGGACCTAGCTAGACTCCAAATGGACAAAATGAACGTTTATTTAAAGCGATGTGAAGCGACCTTAAACATTTTAACATTTCAAACGACTCAAAATGAATTCGACATTAGTTAGAACCGTATAAGTCAACGTTAAAGCATGCGTAATAAAAGTCCGTGATACATCACAGGGTTTTGTTTGGGAGGGTACGGATATGGGTATCCACAGTTTGAAATTAGGGTTCATTGTTGGATTTCATTTTCTGGGTTTCAATTTCATTTCTGTCCTCTAAATTCGTTTTTTTTTTTTCTCTTCTTTTTCCTTCAAATCTTAAAGTAAATCTTCAATGTCTGATCAAAGTTGTGGTAGTTGGAATAATACTTCGAAGACATGCTCTTGCTTTTGTGGGAACCCAATTGTGGTGAGGAAATTAGGCACCATTGATAACCCTGGGAGAAAATTTGAATGTTGTGGAGTGTACAACCCTATTACCAAGACTCGTGGATGCAAATACTTTAATTGGGTTGATAAAACTCAAACAGAGTGGCAAAGGATTATTATCAACAAGGTTAATGGGGAGAATCGAATGCTTGAAATTGAGTTGGACAAAATGAAATGCAGTTTCAGAAGTTTGACAGAGAAGAATTGTGAGCTAAGAGATGAGATTCAGCGAGTGAAGAAGGAGGTTAGGGCTTTGAAAGAAGACAAGGTTCGTCTGAAAAACAAAAGCGGGAATGGAACTGCAATGAAACTCGTAGTACTTGTGTTTGTTTGTGTTCTTGTGTTTATGACAAAGTTGTTTTAGATTGAACAATGGAAGTCAAAGTTGTCGTCTTTATGAGTGTTCATGGATTGTATGATATAAAAATTGTATGACTTTCGTTGCAATGTATCAATGAAAATGTCGTGTTTTTGTTTGCAATTGCAATACTGTGGAAGACATTATACCAACATGTAGTCACAACATTTGAAACTTGAAACAAATTTCGACAAAACATTTGAAACAAATTTGGACACAAAATATGGCTTCATAGCCTACTTCATTCATCATTAAACATCATAGCACAGAAAATTTGGCTGCATAGCCTACATTGGTTGATAAAGAGTGCAAATTAACATACTTAAAACCAAATTCAAATGTCTAATTATTCAACCAACAAGCCCATTACATTACAAACACAAACAAACACACACAAACAAACCAACACAAAGGCCAATTTTTTCACTTCATCTTCAAGCTTGGCTAGCTGCATCTTGAGTGGCCAACATAGAGGGGAGGGCGTTGGCGGTATTTGGATCTGAGTAGCAGTGCGATGTGAGGAGGTTACGAGGCAGGCGATAAAGATAAGTGGCTTGAGCTGCTGCATATGCTTCTTTGTCAGCCTTTCTTTTTGCATTTTTCAGTCTAACCTCTTTAGCCCACTCAGTAGTTGCTAGTGGTCTTCCTCCTTTTGCCTTCTCTTTGGTAGTAGTGGGAGTAGGGTTAACACAAGTTGATTTGTAATGTCCCAACTCCCCACATTTGCTGCATTTGCTGCCCTTCCTTTGCCTCTTCACTTGCTTCCTCTGTCCTTCTCCAGGTTCTTTTCTCCTCTTCTTCAATGAGGGTCTCCCAGGCATGTTCCTGATTGGTGGTGGAAGTGGCTCAGGTAAACCAGTTTTCTCCCAATGTTTTGCACCAGGTAGAGTGTAAATGGTGTGCTCATATGCCTTAGTATACCTTGACTTGCTATAATAATCATCAATGAAATCATATGGGTTAAGCCTCATTTTCAGAATGCAAGCAACTCCATGTAGACAAGGCATACCAGTCAAACTCCAGTGATAGCAGGTGCATGTCTTCTCTTTCAGATTCACAACCCATGTATCCCCTTTGAAATCGACTTCCCACAAGTCAGTACTTGAGGCTGTGTACTCACACAAACTGGATTGATCACTTGCCCATTTGATGTATGTGTTGGCATAAGGCATGAACTTCCCTTTCACCTTCTCAGCAAGCTCTCTTTTCTCACAGAATTTGCACATAACATACCTTCTCATCCATTCCATATGTGTGAGTATGGGCTTGTCTCTTACCTCTTTCAACACAGCAGTAAAGCTCTCACAAATGTTGTTTAACAACATTTTAGACTTGCAATGATCATCAAATGCATGTCTTGACCAATGATTACTTGGGATGTTATTCAAATAGCTCCATGCTTGTGTGGACAGTTGCTTTATTGCCTCTATTTCATGATCAAATTCAGCCTAGTGAAAAAAACTGTTTTTACACTTGCCCACTGTTAAACAGAAAGAAAAACACAAATTCTTGCCAAAACACTGAAATCACAGAATTCAGTGAAAAACACAAAAAAAAAAAAAAAACACAGAAAAACACAATAAACACATACCTTTGTTATAGCCTTGGCAGCCTTCCAAAACTTTTCCTTATACAGTTGCCCGCTAAAAGAGAGCTTGAAGTTTGCCCAAATATGACGCACACAAAACCTAACTTCAGCCTTGGGCACAACTACCTTTAGTGCATCAATCAAACCCTTCTGCCTATCAGACATAAAGGTAAGTCCTTTCGCCTCATCATTTCCCAAATCATTTCTGAGAAGCTCTAAAAACCAGCACCAACTGTTAGCATTCTCAGTTTCTACAACTGCCCAAGCTAAAAGGAATATCTGATTGTTGCCATCCTTCCCCACAGCAACTAAACATATACCAGGAAATGCCCCCTTCAGATGACACCCATCAACTCCCACTATTGGCCTACATCCTTGCTTGAACCCCTCCTTACAAGCTTGTAGACAAAGGTAGAACCTCTTGAAAAGGGGAGGTGGTCTTTCAATGTTGTCACAGACAACCACAACAGATGACCCCTGATTGTATTTAGAGCGACCCTTAAACTTGCTTGCACAACCACATTTTTTATTTGCACAAGTAGCTAGGTTCACCTTTTGCCCATCCTCCATCTGCAATCTCCCTTTCTCCTGAACACACATGGTCATCAATTCGTTAATATAAATAGACCATTTATCTTTATGCGTGTTGCAAGAGATCTTAAAAGGGACATATTGCGATGGAAGGTTGCATAAAATGAAATGCACTAGAAATGAATCAAACATAGTAACTTCTAAAACCTTAAGTTGGGCCAAGATGTCCCTCATGCGCATGATGTAATCACGCACACCTTTTGCTTCAGTGAGCCTTAGTGATGAAAATTGCATGATCAAAGTGCTGGCTAGTGCCTTGTCGGAAGTTGCAAACTGCTCGTCAATGGCCTTAAGCAGATCTTTTACCTTAGTATCATGTTCGATCGAACCCCAAATGCTAGCACAGACCTTAGTCTTTATGAACATAATGGAGAGACGGTTAGATTTTTCCCATTTCTCATAAAGATATACAAGATCAGGTAAGCTAGTTTCCGTGATAGCGGGTGGTTCGTCTTTCCTTGTCATAAAGTCAAGTTCCATCCATCCTAATTGCAACAACATCCTCTCCTTCCAGTGCTTATAATTGTCACCACTTAGTTCAGGAATGTCAAATTTGACATCAATTGAACATCCAGGTTAAATTACTGCAAAAGTAAACAACATGCTTATTACCAAAATTGAGACTTTAACATTTCTTGTTTTACCAATGTAAATAATGCTCAAAAATATGAACCTAGTGAGTAGTGGCATAATACCTGCATGTGGGCTAAAGTTCTACTCAATTAGATACATATCCAAATTAACTTTATGGTAAAACTTATCAAATCATTATTTCTCAAAAACCTGTGGGTAAATTAAGAAACATAATTTAATATTTTACCCTAACTAATCATACAAAATAAGATAAGATCTTTGTGGGTAAGTGTCATCATATTACGTATAATTAATCACAATTAATGTCTTTTAATCCATATGTAATTTCGAAATAAAATTAAACTAGTAAGATATGTTGTGGCTATTCTCTCATTAATAAATTTTAAATTACTCAAGACATAAAATTATTTAATTTAGTCCATCTACTCAACATTATGTATATAGAATTATCACAATAAATGTCTAATAACGAAATGTGATTCCCAAATAAAATTAAATCAAATACAGATCTTGTGGCTATTCTCCACTTAATAAAATTTTTAAATCACTCGACATTTTAATACTTTAATTTATGTACTCAAGCCATTATGCACATAAAAATTATATATATACTCTAAAAATATAACCAAGGGTGAACATTAACATACATAAGTGCACCACAAATATCACATGCCAAAATAAATACCAAACAAACATGTAAATGTCCTATAAAACGAAGTTTATAAATATAAAGAAGTTAGGGCTACACAACGAAGACTTGAAGAGAAACCGGCACGAGTCTGACACTTCATGTAACCAATCACGATGTAACTCGATAATGTGTACAGAGTAAAATATGAGTGAATACAATAACATATCCCCGCAAACCACTACAACAAGCATGAAGACATGTGCAAGTAGAGATGGCAAAAAGTGACACGACACGAAAATACGACACAATCCCGACACGAAATTAATGGGTTTGGGACACGGTGTGGCGACCCATTTAAGTAATTGGGTCGACACGAATCCGACACGAAATATAAATGGGTTGGTTGCGGGTCAAGATATCGAGACACGAATATGACACGAAAGACCTATTTAATTAAATGGATTAAACAAGTAGGTTAATTCGCTAACCCATTTAACCCATTTGTACCAAAAATCAAAATAGAAAAGCACATTGTTTCTCAATATATTGTTTATTACGACTCTTGTTTTGGTGGCTATGCCGACATAACCTATTATTATTTGATAAATATTAATTTTAAGTTGTCGTTTTTGGTGTAAATGTGTTTATGTGTTGTTTTCAATTTGACTATGCTTTAATTTGTTAGATAGGTTATATAGATCGAATGGGTTAAACAGGTTGAGCAAGTTAAATTTTAACCTATTAATTTAATTGGGTTAAACAGGTCAGGTCAGGTCATTTAAAATATAAACGGGTTGGGTTTGGCTCAAGCACTAATGATCTGTTTATATAAATGGGTCAGGTTTGGGTTGTGTGGATACCTGTATCCGTACCTCCCACCAAAACCCAGTGATGTAACAATGGACTTTTACATGCATGCTTTTACGTTAACTTAGACGGTACTAATGTGGGAATATATCTGTATACATGCCCTTTAATCATCCAGAATTATAATGAAACTTATTCTATATGATTAATAGTCATAAAAGAAATTGCATAAATAAACATAAGATTAATAAAAACAACCTTTAGTCCTTGCTTAATGGCCTAAGATTGAATATCAAGAAGCTTGATATCTCCTAAAAGTTGCACCCAAGATTGCTTAAGATATGCCCTTAGTTCTTGCTAGAAAACTTTAGAGAAAAGAAAACTGATTTTCTAAATTTGTGTGTGTGAATTATAATGAATGAATTAGTAAATTAGGTTGAGCCAAAACTCTCCTAATATACACAAAAATTTCGGCCCTCTACATAGGTTTAGGGGAGTAATTTTTCTTTCCAAAAATCACTTTCCAAAAATCAATTCCTTGTTGACCAAGGAGTCAAAGAGCAATAAGGCTCTTTCCTAGAGGTTTCCTTTAGCTTTTATAATATAATATAATATTACTAGTGTCATAAATATGATCCACTATAATATATCATTAAATTATTAATATCTTTATATTTATAATTTTCTAATTAATTATAACAGTTTATGATTAATTAGCTTATATCATATTCAATAATTAAATATAACATTTTATATTCAATTTACGAATTACATTTAATTCGTCTTAGCTAATATCATTTAATTCTTATTAAACGGCCGTATCATTATCACACTTGACTAACATTTTAGTCAAAAACACCGACTAACCTTTTAGTCTTTTAGTAAGGCATCAATATGATTAATTTCTCAAATAATCACATTTCTTAAACACATCCTTTAGGTGTGACTTTTTAGGGACCAGTTGATCACCGCCATCTGTATGACAATAACGTCAAACTTATCTAGCAAGCCAACCGTTATTGATAAACGTTAATCAACTGATTGCAATACAAAATGTACCCTGTGAACCTATAGAGGTTTATATATGTTATTGCACTAACTGTGGAGGACACTAACCCCAACAACTAACTGTGTCGAATTCGAGTTGAGTCGTTTTAAAATGCAAAATGAGGTCACTACTGTCATCACTCCTAATAAATGTGTTTTGGTTCACTTAGAGTCTAGCTTGTCTCGAATTTAGGTCCAAAACGGCATGCGCGCACCCTTTTACAAGACACATAATGTAATTGGCCCTTTTACATTAACAAGGCCCAATTCAATTCTCTTAAATTCCTAAATTTAGGCCTGGTCGCTAAAACCGCCTTTTAGCACCTGCAAACACAAAATACGGCTTCACGAGTCTTCACATTTCAAAATATACTACAAAATGCACCCATTTCACAATTTCGGGTTTCGGGCCCAAAACCGAGCCCAGATCACTCTTGGCCCGCTTTCCAAGGCCCTAGAGATCACCAAGCAACCCTACAACCAGCTGATACATTGTATCTTCGAGTTCAAGCAAGGATATTTCGTATAATACCAAAATATAATTTGGAAATATACGGAAAAAGATCACGTTGCCCTCCCTCCAAATCGCAAGACCCCTAGCGATTAGAAGGGGAAATCGTGTGACTCCTTGCGATTTCCTGGGGCATTCGCAAGGTGTCTTGCGATTCCAAAGGCCGGATTTATCCCCTTGATTTCCTAAATCTTCACGAGCTCTCTACTATAAATACAACCCTTTTATGCACGGTTCAAGGACTAGAATTACACAGCATAATTATCAGCAATACATCCACAAAAGCCTCACGCATACAAACCCTTTGAATTCCTCACTTTCTTGTGTTGAATTCCCCTCTTTTGAAGCGAAACGCTACCGGTTTTCTAGCTTGAGACAGGTAGTTCTTAATCCTAACTTGGATTAAGGTTCTTTCTTTTCTTCTTTAGACTTAAAGGGTCTACATTCTAGTACCCACCCGACTTTGGTACGCAAGTCTGCTTTGCATAAGGCGGCCATGCACCTCGAATACACACCCTATTCGTAACACCCTTCCAAAGTCGCATAAGCAACTGACCCCCCTTAAAATAAACCAATGGACTTTATTTTAAGTTTACACATTAGCAAATCCTCATCTTGCATTTAATTACTTAACAATGAATTCGACACTAGCATAACCGTTTTCGTTAACAAGTTTAAGCATGTTTAACTGAGGGTTTTAAACAATCTTTTGCATATGCATTCATACATCTTTTTACAACTTAAATCGCACTTGTACGTAGCGAATTACTCAAAGCTCACACATCATTATCATTGTTCTCAAGCTTAGTAGAGGCTATTTTAAATAGGCTTTTCCAAAAGGTTTTCATAAAACATTATTTGAGTTAATCTTTAGAAAAGTACCCTCACCCGAATCCGAATCTAGTTTCACAATAGCCTTAGACGGATAGGTGACGACGTGCCTTGAACTCTAAGACGTTTCTTTGAGCTAGGGACACGAAGGCGGGATCTAAATTTCCCTCATAATTTAGTGGCGACTCCAAAGCATTTTTAAAAGGTTTTTCCAACTTAATCTTTTTCAACTTTTAACGCCCTTAAGCAAGACGTCGAGTGGTCCCTTCAAACCGCGGTACCCACAGGTTGAAGGGTTAGTGACCCAATTATATGTGACACGAACACGAACACGAACACGACACAATACGACACGACCTGTTTACCAGGTCTATGTGCAAGGATCAAGGCCACTCAGAATAATTTACACAAATATACGTACGAAACATGAGCTACTGCAATATAACAAGTCTAGGACTAAACATGACAAGCATCAACATTAAACGTTATTGTGCAAACCACTACAACAAGCATCAACACATGTACCCCTAAGAGTCGCCATCAAATAAAAGCAGCGAGCAGCATCCGTAAAACTCTAGCAATAATGTCACTCGCATAAAAAATACGGCAAATACCAAAAGCTTAAGCTGTCGGTTAGAGGCCCAAGATCGAATATATATTCTAACACGCCCCCTCACGCGAATGCCTTCTGGGCTTGAAGCGTAGACGTAACTACAGGCCTGCCTACCTGGTGCGATTTATACCACTTTGAAAGTGAGGGGTGGTGAGATTCGAACTCGTGACCTCTTGTCACAAGGCTCTGATACTATGTCAGGAACCAACTCAACCAAAAGCTTAAGCTGTTGGTTGGAGGCCCAAGATCGAATATATACTCTAACAGTGCCATAAAACAATCGTAGAGCGGCTCTAGAAGAACCACAAATTCAAGCAAGACAGAGACGATTATTCGCTCCGATACCAACTGATATAAGATTTAATAATAAAATTAACCCATATATTCTAATCTCACAATGAACATATGACAATACAAAGCGGAAGCAAATGAATTAACATCGAGAATTAAATACCTCCAACCATATATTGCTCAATGAATAATTCGGAATAATGAATAATAATAAATAATCCCGAAAATAATAGTACAATAATCTCGTTGTTTCTCTTTTGTCAATAATGGTTCCAAACCCTCCTTCTCATTTCAGATAGTGTAAATTTTCTTAATTGAGGAGTGGATTTAGTGACCTTTTAATGAAGAATTCTATTATGTATTAATAAACTCTTTCTATCAAAGAGTCAGTTGAAAAGAACGTGAAAATAGTGGGTGATTTATTTGACTGAAAAGCAGGAAAAAATCAAGGCACTTGTTTTAGTCTTAGTTGACTGCCTAAAAAGAAGGGCAGTTATATTCTCAATTGACAGAGTCCATTTAATATACAACTGTACAATATAATTATTATATTTATCTTGTTTATTTAATGAATATTCCAACATTACTAATCAAGCATGTAATACTATCTCTTTTGCATTAAATTCATAATTTCCAATTCTTATTCATTTTACATTGATGTTAATTAGATACCCTAATTTTATTGTTCCAACCATACATTCCAATTTAAAAATTTCAGAACTTACAAGCATAATCTTTGTACCCATATTTTAGACTATCCATAAATTAATATGCAGTTGATATTTTAGGCTTGCATTTTAAGGATTTGGTTGGCAAAATATATTGCTATACAAACTGAAAAGTTGAATAGAAACAAAGGGAAATTTTGGATAAATAAGCAAACTTAATTTGAGAGGAAATTAGAAGGCCTATATTATCACTGCAACATTGAGTATATTTTGTGAACCATTAGCAAATTTTGGATGAGAGACACATAGCCTATTTTGCTATCTTATTTTGTTAGAAAGTTGGGCGTAGGGTTATGGTAGTAGTCTAGGGATTTGGCTATCTTTAGGGTTTGGTAGTATTTGATTTATTATAGATCAAATACCGAACATTTCCTCAGTATAGTAATTTAGTCGAATAAAACCCCCCCGGATTTCGATGCGTAGTGTTTAATTGTACCGAACATTTCCTCAGTCGTACCTAAGAAAAGACATAAATATCATTTTTATTTCCCCCTACTCTATTTCAAAATTAAGATTTTCTCTATTCTCTCTCTAGACATTCAAGGGAAAAAAAAAAAATATCACCGTCTCCAGACCACCTTACAACACCATCAACCACCATCCCTAGCGAGACCACTCTTGCCCACATCCCTCCATGGTGCACCAGCGGCCTGAATCAACATTGTGCACCAGCCTGCCACCTTAAAGAAACACAGGCCCACCACTGATCCACATCCCCACCACCGTGCACCACCTTCCCTAAACAACTACCACCGAAACCCTAGCCTACCTAGCCGCCTAACCCACCCAACCCTAGCTTACCCAGCACTGTCCACGAAGCCTAAACCATACTAATCCCATCCTAACGCCCCACCAAGCCTAACCTTTACCGTCCATTGTAACTCGCGACCTAGCCCAGCCCATGTCCCTCTCTCTTTCCCTCGGCCACCGTCCCGCCCAGCCGTCCCTCTTCGCCATCCCCAGCCCGCCCCGCTGGCCATAACGTCACCATTCACCCCATAAACCACCCATATTCAATCCATGAAATTGAATACACAATATACATCTTAAATTTATCAATGAAATTAATTAAGATTAAAAAACGAGTGAATTAATTGAAATATCTCCTTATTTTGATTCAACGCCTAAAAACTTAATAAATTGTTGAATTGATTGATTGATTATAAATGATAATAGGGTTTAATGTATGGAGTTGAGAAAAGAGATGATTTAGGTAGTTTTGTTGGGTCACTAAATGGAAAAGAAACTATCAAAAAAGGTACAACTGATTAAAGTTTGGATACATTAAACAATAATGTTGTCAAATTATCTTTTGTTAATTCAAATTCTTCAACTTCATTATGGTTGTACCAAATCTACTGACAAGTTGTTAGACACCCAAAACTCTGAGTTCGAAAAACTTATCGTTCTCTAAAAAATTGAATTTGTTGGTTAATTTTCCGTTTTAAAGGATTAATTAGTGTTCTTAACGATTTAATTTGACAAATTCGAAAAACTCAACGTTATTGTACGAATTTTTTCAAATAAGGTGGATAGCAAGTGAAACAGATTATCTTTGGATCAAGTGGGTCAATCCGAGGGAGTACTAGTATTAGACGAGGATTTGCGTTTATCACATGTTTTAATTCTGCATCACATCTTTATTTCTGACGCATATTGTGATTTACCATTTACTCCCATTTACCAATTTTTCAGACTTGTAGACGAACTCGGGGACATCTCACATGTGATTCTTCCATTCTCCTTATCTCGTACCATACCATAATTAACAACTTTTGTACGTTGTGTACTTCAATTTACTGCATCGACTTGTGGACGATATATTTTCTAATTTCTATGCGTATAATTCATTCGATATTTTATTTAGCTTAACGTTTGATTGGACGATCATACGCATATAAGAATTTTATATATTTTTAAATGTTGGTTTCTATTTGGGACTTGTTATTTCACGCCCCTTTTTTATTATTTCTCGCCCCCTTTTTAATGTGAAAAGATCTAAATACCCTTATGCTAGATTTTTAGTTGTAGAAAAAAATATTACAAATATAAACTTTTTTTTTTTAAAATATATGTTAAAATCATAAATATGTAAGTTGGGAAAAAAATAAAAAATAAAACCAAAAATCAAAAAAAAAATAAAATTCAAAATTGGGTATAGTCGGGTGAAAAAGGTGACTAACCATATGGTGAGTCGCGTAAGAAACGCGACTTACCATTGGTATAGTCGGGTAATTTACCCGACTGTACCAATGGTATGTCGCGTTTCTTACGCGACTCACCATATGGTAAGTCACCTTTTTAACCGACTAGCCAAAAACCAAGTTTTTTTTATTTTTATTTTTTATTTTTATTAACCGAATTTAAGCACAAATATTTAACAATAAATTTAGTATTAAATCGATATGCCGTGAACTCAAATTCCGAATAAGTATTACGATTTAAAATACTATTAAATTTGTTGGATTTTTTTTCAAATATATTACTCTAAGTAAAAAATATGAACATTTTTTTGAGTTAGTAAGGGTATTTTGGTCATTTTGGGTGCAAAAAATAGCAAAAAGGGAGACGAAAAATAGCAAAAGTGTTCTATTTTGGTCATTTACTCATTTATTCTCATAATTATTGCTACTAATGTTGGTTTCTATTATTATTGGTCATTTATTCTTATAATTATATCTTTTATCCATCCAAAATAGAAATGAGTACACAAAAAATGAGATGATGTGTGTATTAAATTATCGCTCCAAATAATTTATTTGAGAGTTTTTTGTCAAAACACACTTAACATTTATGTCACTTTGTGAACTCACACCTAAAGTTTTTTTTTTGCCCAAACACACCTAAAATTTGTTTTTTTTTTTTTTTTAACAGACACCAAACTCAAATTCCTTCTAAAAACTCACAATTTCGTTATATATAACGAAAATTGCACATCGGCTCACTTGGTCTTTTATCGCTATTTACCCCACCCATTTTCTCCCAATAAAAAAAAAACCAATTTTTACTCCGATAGAAACCTCAATTTTCACTCTATTTAACATTTTTTATAATTTAACAACTCATTTTTTTTGAAAGAATTTAGCTCGATTTCATTCATTAACCAAAAGGGTGTTACAAGGGATTTAGCTAGTTAAAGCATTCACAATATCCATATGATTCCCAACAGGCTGGGAATTCAACATCCGTATACTAACATCAATCTTAATGTTGCGAACTATGGACTCAATGGACAAAACAGCATCTTGAAAGATACGTCTGTTTCTTTCCATCCATATATGATAAGTAGCTGCCATCATGCTACACGAAAACCATTTTGCTCGCCAATGACCAAAGCGCTTCAGATGTCTCCCAAATTTAAGCTCGTACACAAGACTACGTACCCTCCTCGTCATCCCCATCCACACCAAAATCTGTTGAACAATTGCCATAGACACAGGACAGTTGACAAACAGATGAGCATGATCCTCTAATGCATGACGACACAGAATGCATCTGTTAACCATATGCATACCCCTCGAACATAACAGGTCCACCGTGGGCAGCCTTCTCAACACAGCCATGGCGCCAATAAACATGTGTTTGGGGATATTTGAAGTATTCCATACAGCTGAAGCCCAATATACACAAGAGGACGTGCCTCGGAAGAAGTCATACGCTTTTGAGACCTTGCCTCCCCAAGATGACAACAAATGAGCAGCGGAGGGTCCGGCTAGCTGAAGTAAACAGTCCCTGACATACAGTATGTCAGCCCAGCCTTCTGCATCCGAACAAGACGAAGTCACAGACCAAAGTGTAGCATCACGAATTTTGTAAGATTCCAACCAAGACAACCAAATGCTCGAGTGGCCATTCTGCAGGGCATATAGATATCTGCTAATGAGAGCTTTGTTCCATGACAATAACTCCTTAATTCCAAAACCACCCTCTTCCTTAGGTTGACAGATTGCTTTCCAACTCATGAAAGTGTGCCTCCTACCTCCATCTTCAATCCCCCATAGGAAATCTTTACAAAGCTTGTGTAATCTCTTTACGACCCCTTTTGGCAGCATAACAGCTGCACACCAGAAATTTTCAAGCCCAAACAGCATTGTGTTGATGAGTTGAATCCTACCAGCATACGAAATATTGTGAGCAGCCCATGTGGCGATGTGCTTCTGAACCTTATCAAAGAGTTGCTGGTACATGTCACTCTTGAGATTCGTGGATGCAAGAGGGATTCCCAAATATCTGAAGGGGAAAGACCCTTCTTTGAACCCTGAGACCTGCAAAATTTGACGCTTAACAACATCCTTCACACCTCCCAAGTAGATCTCGGTTTTAGATGAATTAGCAACCAAGCCCGAATAGCCTGCGAAGATATCCAAAACACGTCCCACAGCAGCAACAGAGGGGACATCCCCTCTTGTGAAAATCATTAAATCATCGGCAAAGACCAAATGAGTCAAATTCAATCTTGAGCATTTTGGATGATAGGAAAAATCTCTAATCCTTGGAATATCCCTCAATAATCTTGAAAGTATTTCCATGCTTAGAACAAAGATATAAGGGGAGATAGGATCCCCCTGTCTAATCCCTCGTTTCCCTTCAAAGAATCCAAAGTTAGAGCCATTGATCTTCAAAGAATAATAAGGAGTGGTAATGCATTGCATCACCCAGCCAACAAACAAATCAGGGAAGCCAAAAGCCTGGAGAGCACAAGATATGAAACTCCAATTCAAAGAATCAAAAGCCTTCCTAATATCAACCTTAAGTAAACATCTAGGGGAGATATTCTATCTTGTGTAACCTTTTACCAATGCTTGGGAGAGCAAAATGTTATCAAAAATACTCCTCCCGCTAACAAAGGCTGCTTGCTCCAAACCAACCAAGTCAGGGAGCACGATTTGCATTCTATTCGCAATAATCTTGCTAATAGTTTTATAAATAGTAGAGCAACATGAAATGGGCCTATAATCTGCAACAGATTGGGCGTTCTCCTTTTTTGGAATCAAAGTGACCAGAGTAACATTAGTAGTCTTCAAAAGGCGCTGAGATTTGAAGAAATCCAGAATAGCAGTAATAAAATCATGCTGAGTGACAGACCAAGTTTTCTTAAAGAAATCTGACGTAAATCCATCTTGCCCCGGACTCTTGTTAGGATCAATGTCCCACAAAGCTTTCCTAATCTCCTCCACCGTGACCTCTTGAACCAACAGATTAGCCTGGTCCGCAGCCAAGCTACCTTTATTCCTAATCAAGTCCATATCTAGAGGATGAACTGTACCACTAGTGCCCAAAAGACCAACATAATAATCAATAAAGGCCTGAGCAACAGCCTCCTCACCAGTATGACAGGTACCTTGCAAATCAGTGATCTGCCCAATATTGTTTGAGTGTTTCCTTTCAGCTATTCTATTGAAGAAATAGCTAGTGCTAGAGTCATCCAGAGTAATGTGTGTAATCTTAGCTCTTTGCAATAACATACTATCCTCGGCCTTCCTAAGCTTAACATAGTCTTCTCTGGCAGCCCTCTCCTGAATCAAAAGTGATGCATCCAGAGGAGCAGATATCAATTTTCTTTGAACAGCATCAAGTGAGGAGGCAGCATCCTTGACTCTCTGAGTAAGGTTTGAGAAACAGCTTCTGTTCAAGGTCCGTAACTTTTGTTTCACCCTCTTCAGCTTTTCAAAAAGAATGAACATTGATGTTCCAGTAATCTCCTCAGTCCAAGCTTCCTCCACTAATTGTGGGAAAAGCTCATGAAATGCCCAACAATTAAGAAACTTGAAACTCCTATGACCCTCCTTTCTTTGTGACATGACAGAGACCAGAACAGGTGAGTGATCAGAGATCCCTGATGAAAGGTAATTCGCAAAAGAAGTGGGGAAAAAAGAAAGCCAATCCTGATTAATTAGTGCTCTGTCAAGCTTAGACCAAGCCCTATCAGGCCCCTGTTGATTGTTGGTCCATGTATGAATGGCGCCCTGACCCACCATATCAACAAGCTTACAATGTTGTATGCAACCATTAAAGTCATCCATATCGTGTTGGGAAGGCTGATTCCCACCACACTTTTCTCCCCTGAAGCGAATCACATTAAAATCCCCCAATAAAATCCAACTGCCAGGCACTGAAAGTTGCTGGAGGGCATCCCACAAAATCCTCCTAGCACCACTATCATTGGAGCCATACACCATGGTAACATAGAAACAAGTTTGAGACACATAATGAAACACCTTAGTATGGATGTATTGAGCATGCTTACTGAGCACATCAACCTTGCAAACTCTTGGATCATATAAGAGCCAAATCCTCCCATTATAGTGACAATCATAATTAGTATAAACTTGCAGACCTGTAAAATGCTTTCTCACAATGGCAAGTGCCTTATTCTCCTTAACCCTAGTCTCCAAAACTCCAAGTACATCTACCTTATATCTCCTAATGAAGTTTATTAATTCCCTAATTTTAATGACCTTGTTGCATCCTCTTATGTTCTAACTTGCAATATACATCCCTTATCTGGTGGATCAGGTGGGATAGCTGTCCCTGTGTTCCCCATATTAACTCCTTCAACCTGCTCAAGAACATTAGTTTCAAACACTTTAAGCTGATCAAACTTGTTCAATAACAACACACTACCAGCATTAGCCCTAAGCCTGGATACGACACCCTTCTTAACTGCTGTAAACCCTAAGTTATCAACAGAATCTGGTCCAGGAGAGGGAGTGCTTTCCACAGCCTGAACAGGTTCAGGAACCACATCCTTTGGCCTGTACTCCATTCTTGGTTTGTTCAGCTTACACTTGCTAGTATCATGACCCAGTTTTTTGCAAGTTTTACAGAAATAGAGGACCCATTCATACTCCACGCTTTGTGTAAGACGCTCATTGAAAGGAGTATTCACCACCACAATCTCAGGCAACTCCTCAGCAACATCTATCTCAACCAAGACTCTTGCAAATCCAAGCCGAGCCTTGGCAGTTGTAATCTGATTAGCAAACAATGGCTTACCAAAAGTGAGGATCTAATGCAGGAAACAGAACCCAAACAGGTACCGTAGACACATGGTCTAGGTCTTGAGTGAAGTTTGGCGTCCATTGTTTTAGCAACAGAGCATTTCCCCCCACCATCCAAGGACCACCACGCAATATCAGATCCGTATCATCCTTGGACTTGAATTGAAAGTTGTACCAACCCTTACGATAATATTGGACCAGTGGTTGAGACACATGGTTCCAAGCCTTGTACACATAGTCCTTCAATTGCTGCAATTGAACCCTCATCCCCAAAATATTCCCCATCAGAGTACGATTCCAAAGCTCCAATTCGTCAGCAATATCCTCCTTCTCAATGCTGACTTCTGATGACCTAGCTGTTTCTTCACAAAAGAAAAGAGACATCCCAAATTTTTTCTCAACCACCGGCACAGTATTATTAACCACATCAGCCACCACCGGAACAGGAACGGGAACAGGAGTAGTGACTCCTTGCACCCCCTCAGTAGATTTAGTCGTCCTAACAGACGTAGTCTCCAGCACAGCATCAACATAAGAAGAAAGTAAAATGGGCGATTTTGTGACCTGATTTAATTCAACAGAAGGAACATCTGTACCCAAGGTTGAAGAAGAAGGCTCTCCAATAGCCGTAGGAACCAGATCCGGGACCGATTTTGGGCGTCCTCTCGATTTCGGACCCATGGAAACGAAAAGAAAGAGATCAGCAGGGAAGACTTACCATGAGAGAGAAATTTAACCACTCATTTCACTTTTGTAAAAACATCCAATTTAGATATCATCCTCTAGTTCATCCAAATTTAAAGAACAAGTGACTCGATGTGCAATCTCAGTTAGATTTAAAGAAATTGTTAGGTTTTTTTTTTCTTTTTTTTTACGAAATTTGAGTTTGGTGCATTTTAACAAAGTAAAGAAAAATTTTAGGTATGTTTGGGCAAAAAAAAAAAAAAAAAAAGTGTGTTTTCACAAAATGGAATAAATGTTAAGTGTGCTTTGACCCAAAAAAAAAAAAGACAAAAAAAAGTCTCTTTATTACAATTACATTATTGTAAGACCGTTTCATTAAAAAATTTGTTAAATAACATTATTGGTCTATTTCATTAAATCGGAACAATTATCAAAAAAAGGGAAGGGGTAAGTATAGCACTTTATTTTTAATGATAATTTCAGTCAAATAAAAAAATGAAATTTTTATTGTCATGAGTTGCACACAATAATAAGCGTGACAAAACCAAAACAATTAGTCTCCTACAAAACGGGTCAACCCGTTTTAAGTTAAGACGGGTCAAATATGACCCTTTTGGCCCTTTTTTTCGAATTTTTTTTAAGACCCTTTAAAAAAAAAAAAAAAAAAAAAAAAAAAACTTAACTCAAATAACGAATAAAACACAAATTTTAAATGGTAATAATATTGATAAAAATGGTAACATACTATATTATATTGGTGACATATTCTCAAAAAATTAAAACATAATTAACCTACTTTGGTAACACATTATAAAATTATGGTAACATATTAAACAAATGTTATGACAATTTTTTATGTTCTACTCCGTATGTTTTATAATATGTTACAAATATAATATAATATGTTACCATTTTACATTACTTTGTTACCATTTTCAATAACCCTATAAACACGAACCTAGTTTGGTAACATATTATACAATTATGGTAACATATTAAGCAAATGTTATGACAATTTTTTATTTTCTATGTTTTATAATATATTACAAATATAATATAATATGTTACCATTTTACATTACTTTGTTACCATTTTCAATAATCCTATAATCACGATTTTCGACAAAAGTTTTTAAAAATAAATTTTGGGTCTCGAAAAAAAATTCAAAAAAAAAATTCAAAAAAGAAAAAAAAAGAAAAAAGGAAAAACGGGTTGACTCGACCCGTCTTAAGCTTAAAACGGATTTAGTGGTCTTAAATAAAAATTTGTGTTTGGAGAATATGTTAAAACACATGTATATGGACACTATATATGTGCATAAAGCAAACGTAAAAAACCTATTAAAATGGAGAAAGTATAATCTACGAAATAATTCATACTCCGTATTCAAGTATTCATAATAAGTTTCGATTTTGTAATTCATTTGGTTAATATGTTAAAACACATGTGACATGTATATGGACACTATACAGTATTATACACCAATGACATATCCTGACAGTTTTTGTTCATTTCACGTCTAGTCAATTTGCAACAGCTGCCTAATACTGTAGTTTGCCAACATATGCAGGTATTTTCAAAAAGCGCGCCAATTTTAGACATATCTACCGACACTACACTTGTTGAAGATATTTTTTAATTAAAAACGTATTTTTCTCTTTCTCATTTATTTATGGGTTAATTAAATATAAGGATTATTTAATGGGAATAATCCCAACTATTAGCTATATTCCATAAATAATCCCAACTCTAATTAATTCGAAAATAATCCAATCTATTAGGCAAACCTTCCAATAACATACTAAATTCAATTTTAACCCGATATTACAAGTTAAAGGAAGGTGGGACCGGTTAAAATCTTTAAAAAAAAAAAACAACGTTTTCCTTCTCAGTTCTCCCTCATGACCCTTCTTCTTCACTGCCTATCTCCTTCGTTTCTTCATCTTTACCAAACAACAATCAGTCAACTTCAAGTCTCCACCATTCCACCAATCCCACCTCCATTATCTCATTGTTTTCCTCACCGAAGCCGTTTTTCCCCGATTAAACCCGGAACTTATTTCTAGAGAAATTAATGCTTAGAGTGAATTCTATACCCAATCAAATAGAAGCAGCCCATAAATTTTCCATCTAGCAAATAGTCTTACCAAGTACGGAGTACAATGTCGGGGTATTATTCCACTAAAAGGAAGGAGACTACTTGAGGAATGTAGTTACTAGAATTCTAGGATTTCCATTGATGTTTAATCTGGAAAATTATGATTTTGTAAGGCATGCATTGCTACTGTATGGAGTACAATCCCCACTCTTGCCGGCACCATGACTCTTCTCCCTCCATTCACCTCTCTCTGCTCGCCGGTGGCCTGAGCACGGACATCGCTGCCCCTATACGCCTTACACTCATCAAGAATGAACCTCCGTGCCACATTGATTGACTTTGATTTGCCCACCCAAATTCAATACAACGAAAACCCCTTGATTGATGATAAGATGTCCTTGATTAAAGTATTTGTTTCCAAAATGATTTTGAGAAATGTTTAGGAAAAGATGCCTTATATATTAGGATAGTTACCGGATGAGAAGGTAACAAGTCAATTTGTATATTATTGGAAGGCTAGTGAAATACTTGGGATTATTTTGAGATTAAATCAAGTTGGGATTAATCTCGGAAGAAGGGTGATAGTTGGGATTATTTTTGTGAATTTTTCCTAAATATAATCCCTTTTTATAACACTTTTTTTCAGAATAACTCCCTTATATGTTAGTTTTATAACATAACCCCCTTTTAAGATACTTTTGTTTCTAAATCACCCCCAATGTCGAAATATGCTACTTAAAAATGTATATTCACACCTTTAAACAAGAATTTCTCAAGAGGTGTCGACATATTTTAGACATTTGTGGTTGTAACTTGAAAATGGCATACCCTATAATGTCTTTAATTGCGATTTTTAAGTAAGAAAATTCGACGTTGGGGGTGATTTAGAAAGAAAAGTGTCTTAAAAGGGGATTATGTCATAAAAATAACATATAAGGGGGTTATTTTGAAAAAAAAACTAGTCTTATGCCCGTGCAAAATTGCACGGGAATGCTGTTTATGAATTTCACGTAGTAACGTACGAATAGTGAAATCGCTGTATAATAATGAGTATAATAAAGGAGTTTTATAAAAAGTATTAAAGAAAAAGTTTTGATAAAATGAATAATAAGATCGTATTTTCCTACTTAAATTTTATAGAGAACTTACCCGTGTGCAGTTTGCACTGACAGTTTTAATATAACAATAAGATCATATACATTTTATATGATCTTATTGTTATATTAAAACTGCCCGTGCAAACTGCACACAGGTAAGTTCTCATTTAAGTAGGAAAATATGAATAATGAAGTTGTTATATAATAAGTTTAATAAAACCGTCTTTTAAAAAAATTCAAATGTGTATACATATCACTGAAAAGCACTTAAAACAACGAAATTATATGACAAACAATTATAATCATAAATAATAGAAAATTTAAACCATTACATAAAAGGTTAAGATAAAAAAAAGAAATAATACTACAATAAGATGGTAAACGACTAAACGTGCTATAATTTCTCAAAGGCTTCTTTATAAATTACGTTATTTGTTCTATATAAGACCTATTTTTCATTAGCGCAAATCATAATTTTAACATACTTTTTACTTGTGACTCTTAAAGTAGGGACAAATGATATTGAATGAGTTTTAAAATGATTTTATAATGGGGCGTCATTTGAAGCGACCAGTATGAATTAGTGTCATCAAAAGCACCTAAAACAGAAAATTATATGACAATAAAATATTTTCTACCGGTACAAATAACAATTTTATGACCGTGCAAATTATCATTATTATATGATAAATATTTATACCCGTACAAATAACAATTTTATACCCATGCAAATTAACATTATGTCTGTACAAATAACAGTTTTATGCTCGTGCAATTTATCATTATTATATGAAAATAATAATTTTACGTCCGCACAAATAACAATTTTATACCCGTGCAAATTATCATTATTATATGGCAAATAATAATTTTATGCCCGTGGAATTTATCATTATTATATGACAAATAACAATTCTATGCCCCTACATATAACAATTTTATACCTATGCAAATTATCATTATTATATGACAACTAATAATTTTAAGCCCTGCAAATTGCAAAAACAATAAAATATTTTTTGTATGTAAAATTTTATGCCCGTATTTTCATCACAGAAAATACGGTAGCTATTATATTACTCCGTATGTAATTATAATTGATGAATTAAACAATGTTTTCATACGACTTAAGTGATCATAAAAAAAAAATACGGTAGCTATTATAATTTTTTTTTTTATTAAAATCTATTTATGTTTTAAATCTATTTTTCTATATACTATAATTTATGTATATTATTATATATGAATATATACGCTTTGCTAGTAAATTTAGTAATTTAGTAATTTATGTATATTATTATATATAAATATATATGCTTTGCTAGTAAATTTAGTAATTTAGTAATTTATGTATATTATTATATATAAATATATATGCTTTGCTAGTAAATCTACTAAGTTATTACATAAATTTGTATTGTTTATAATTTTCAATAACCTTAATAAAAAGGTATTGAAATTTTGCTTTACATTTGTTAAAACTTGCGACTTTAAAGTAGTTTTAAGTTGAATTTTTAGTTCATTTGATCTAATCTGATAGATCTTGTGATTTGCCGAATTTAAGCAAATAGATCTAATATTTGCACATGTTTATTCATTTAATCAATTTTGTTGTAATTTAAATTAATTTTATTTATGTTCAATTTTGTTATTCGCCCTTTTCTGTACGATATTTACTCGAAAATTTTAATTTTTACGATAAAAATATAATTCCTCTATATTTACGTAGGTTTTTTTGTTTAATCAATTTTGTTGTAATTTAATTAATTACATAAATTTATTTTCTATAACTAAACTTGTAAATTCATTGTTTTGGAGGCTGTAATCAACGTGATGTATTAATCTCATTAGCTGGAAGATTGTTATACCCCAATTTTCTGTTAATTTAATTTAATTAATTAATTAATTAATTTTAGCATTGCTGTTATTTAGCCATATTTTTTCTAGCTGTTAAAAATAGTGTTTTTATTTGTATGGAGGAGTGGAGGACTCCGTATATATTCTTTAAAAAACTCATACAGAATACAAACACCAGTCTAATTTTTTCATTAATTGTTTTTTTAGATTTTATAGCCTGGTTTTATTTTATGTTGAATTTAGTCTTTTAGTCTTGTTAGATTTGTGATTTTTAGTTGTAATTTATAATTATCATTGTAATTTTTTTATTTTTATTTTTATTTTTATTTTTATTTTTATTTTTATTATTTTTTTTTATGTCTGTCAATATTTTGTTAATTATTAAGTTGATGATTGTAATTTTGTAATTTCTTACTCTTTGGGTATGTTGTAATTATTTAATTTTTGTAAATTATATTGTATTTTTTTCTATTTTAATTTAATTTTAAATTATCAACTTATAAATAAAAATAAAAAGTAGATAAAAAAAGAAGGTAATAAGGCTAAAAATTACAATAGAAAAAAGCAGCACAAACTTAGAAATTAAATTAGGTTGTGAAAGTGGGGGGACCCAGTCAAAAAGTCAACAAACAACCACAGTTTGACACCTGTCACTGTGGTTGTTGCTTTGTTAGTAGAATGTTATAAAAGGGGGTTATATTCAATTAACCCTTTATTTATTTATTTGTCCTTGTTTTTTTATTAATGGAAGTAAATCTAATTAAATATCTAATTAAATTAGACGGGTGATTACGACAAATCTTGTTCCCGTATTTTGTGCTGTATAATAATTTTTTTTTTTTTTTTTTATTATTAGAACATAAATATATGATTAAATTAAATGGCTGAAATCTAGACAATGATATTTTAAGAATTTAGGCTAAAATATTGTTTGAGCCAAAAATGGCCTTCTAGTAACATAAGTTAACACCCAAGACCAATGAGCATAATGGGCCAAGAAACTGCACCAAGCCCAGCATTCTATGGCATTACAAACTGGCAAACTGCATAAGAGATCAGCAGGAAGAGGATAAGGGGTCAACAACAAACCTCCAAAATATAGCTAACAACCCCGAAAAAGGTGCCTGAAGACGCTCAGCAAGTACCAAACCCTAACGTCTAGATTTCAGCCCTATATAAACAGATGAGCATCACTTCAGCAAGGGATATAACATTACACACCATTCTCCACAACAATATTCACTCAAATCCTTCAAGCAATTCTCTAGACTACCTGAGCACCCCTATACTACGATACTTTATTAACGAGTCACTCATTGTACTTTGTTGCTTGTCATCCAAATATTTAGTGGAACACATTAGGCGGGACTCAGATCCCCCCGCATGCAGTCGTTTCCCATTTACGGATTTTTCCCCGTCACCAAATCCTCTTGCGTCCTTTATTTTCTTTGCATTTCTTTTCTTGCATTTTATTTCTCGCTCATTCACCATTATTATCGTCACATAAACCAGGTTGCTAATCAAGTAGATCACTATACCCCTTTTTACGAGTCAAATAACCAAACAGACTAAATTTGGCTGAAACAAATATGGATAAGATATTACGGTAATATGGATTTATTTAGGTGGGATATGGATGCTTCTTCTTCACTATAAATGGGTATATATGATAGTGGTGGGGCTAGTATATAGATATTAAAACTATTCCCGCCATAGGTGGTGGGGGCAAAGATGAATCTAGCACAACCAAATTCTATATCCCGCTTACTTGCTTGTTTCAAATGTTTTTATATTATAATTATATACTTCATTGCATTTTTTAACCTTTTTTTTAATGATATTATAATTATTTCTAAATTATTGTCATAATCAAAGGTATTTTAAAATTGTATTATAACAATTTTTGTTGTCAATCCCCTCGTGGATGTGAAACACCACTTCCTGTACCACTTGCTGCATGTACATACAGTTTTAACAATTTGTATCCGGCATGGGTAGTACGGCGAGTATATATGGGTAAAAGTTTTTCTTGGGGGATACAGGTACATGGGAACCTATATCTACCGTCGTCCGGCTTCAACGCTGTCCCTATTTTTCACCTTGCTAACCACCATTTAATTTGTGGATCTCTTCAAATATTCATAGTTTACCATTACGATAAATTTTATCAATTTGAGAAATATGTATGAGATACTTCACCTGATTCAGTTGTTTGTTTACTTTTCTATTTTGGGACGTAGCGTAAAGTACATATTTCTCTACGCAAAACTAAAATGTAATCAATTTATTATCCAAAATCATTTAGGTGAAATCAACGTCCTTCAAAATCAATGATCATTTTGGATGAACTATTTTACGGAGGAAAATGTCACTTAGTGTTTAATCTAAAACAAAAACAGGTGAACAAACGACTCATATATAGAGTGTATATTTTAATTAAATATATAGAATTAATAGAAATGGACAGTGGGAAAAATTTATTAATTTTGGCATATCTAGGTACAATTACAGTTACAAAAATATTACGCAATATAATGAATATAGTAATAAAAGTATATTGCCAAGAGTAAGTCTCCTATGAAACGATTTTGCACTAGTAAGTAAAAGATAAATATGTTGTGTAAATTGAAAAAAAAAACAAAAAAAACAAAAAAAAAATATAATCATGTGTAGAGCTGGCAAGCTTGACCCGACCCGAGCGAATTCTGAATTAATCGAGCAAAACCGATTCGATAAGACCCAAATTATAGTGACCCAAACCGAATTCAACCGAATTCGATGACGACCCGTAACCCGACACTACCCGATAAAGTCTGACCCGAAACCGAACCCGACCTGACCCGAGATGACCCGTAACCCGATTCAACCCGAATTTATTTGATAGCTGACCCGACCCGAAATGACAAGTGACCCGAATTGACCCGAAACTTTGAAGATTTTAAAGAATTTTGAAACTTTTTCAAAATTTTCAATCTTTCAAATATACACAAAATAAAATATTTGACATTTTGAAATTGCGATATAGTTAAAAATTCAAATATTGGTTTGAAAAATATTAAAATTTCAAAATTTGTTTTGGCGCCAAAATTTAAGCCTATATTATTAGTGACCCGAATTTGACCCGAACCCGATTGACCCGACAATTTTAGCTTTAATGACCCGACCCGATATGACCCGGACCCGACCCGAGACCGACCCGAACACTGTTATAACCCGACTTGACCCGAACCCGACATTTACTAACCCGAATTCAAACCGAATTCAACATTATGACCCGAATCGACCCGAACCCGATACGACCCAACCCGATACAACCCGACCCAAACCCGACCCGAGTGACCCGATTGCCACCTCTAAATTCATGTGTAATAAGGAATGAAGTTAGAATCATAGGTGTGAGGAAAGAATGAGATTGAAGGGGATTGGGGTGTAGTTGGAATTCATTGGGTATTTAACTCCATTCCAAAATACCCAACCAAACACAAAATTGTGGCAACTCCATTCCATTTCATTCCAACCCCTCCAACCAAACACCCCCTAAATGAGTCTAACTATACAAATTACAGTTAAATAGGTACAAAAATATTACTCCATAGTAAATACTACTTCGTATTTGATTGTATAATATTGAGAAATAATATTTACTAATAAACTTACTGAGTAAAATAGATTTATTAAATTGTACTAAAAAAGTTATTATAAAAAACAATAAAAGGGAAATAAATAGTATAAAAATTGTTAACTGCTGGAGTACGGTTTGGGAGACATCCTCTACTCCGAAATCGAATTTCATTGCGTACCTTGCGACGCAAAGAAAGTTAGTAGTGCTTGACAATCTTTCTAATCGTAGTGTTCAACTAACTAATAGGTGTGTTTTATGCTGTACGAATGCGGAAAATACATACTACATACCTTTATTTCTGCTGCAGTTTTTCGACTGCAGTATGGGATAGAATTCGAAAATGGCTGCATATAACGTGTTGTGCTTTTCTTAATACTATATAGAGTAATTTGTCAGACAGTACCTTTAGTTTATCTCATTTTGTAAAGCAGTACCTTTAGTTTTTTTCTTTGTAAAACAGCACCTTTAGTTTTTCAACTTTTGTTAAACCATACCAAACTTAAAATTCCGTCCATTTTTAACATATTCCGTCTACTGTTAGTTGTTGACACCATTTTTTTCCTTTTATTCTTATTTTTTCTTCCAAAGTCATACTACCCTTATATTTACCTCATTATTTTGTGAAGGTGAAATCAAACCCACAAAATCTATTTCTTCTTCTTCTTCTTTTACTACTGAAAATCTACTCCTTTATTTTCTAAACTTTTGAACAATGTTGAGCAGTCAATCTTTGAGGCAACGATGTCATTGTGGCATCCCCCAGTTTTCAAACATCGTGGACTTTTCAAAACCCCGGAAGAAAGTTTATCGCTTGCAAGCGTTATAATCAGGGGCGGACCCAAAGAATTTTTTATGGTGTTGCACAATATGTTAATAATACTACGCATACACAATTATATTTACGTTTTATTTTGTTTAGTCACAAAAACTATAGTGAAATGTTATTAAAAAAAGTTGTAAGTTTTATACGGGGTACAAACTTTATGAGGATAATTAAGAATTTTAGTACTTTGAATAAATGAAAAAAGTAATTAATTACACATGATACGAAGTAAATTTAATGTGCACTATGGAAAATTGAAAGGTAAAAAAAAGATGGCAGGAAGGTTCGAACTTGGGTCACCATGACCTTCTACATCTACCTCCCTTGCACCTAACCAACTCAGCTACTTCATTTTTATTGACTCATAATTTTGTTCAATATATATAAATGATTTTCATTTTTTTTGGTGTTGCAAGTGCAACACCAAAGCAATGCATGGGTCCGCCCCTGGTTATAATCCCGACACAGGTATCACCCTCCTATATCAGTTCAAAAAAAAACATCAATCAAACATTATTATATCTTTCATGAATTAAAAAATTAGGGTTTCAAATCTACTAACTAAATTAATAACTTTTCATCAGTAAAAAAAATTAGGGTTTTAGGAGGTTTAACTATTTCTTAATGACAAGAATTTAATGTCATCTACACTACAATTATCCCTAAATCAACTGCAATTACTTCTCATATCTCAAAAATAGTACAAATACTTTAAAAAGACCAATTTTTGGAGTAAATTCTACACCAGAAGGAATCAAAAGGACGAAAAAACAATTACCCAAGACCTGTTGTTGTCAGCTTTTGTCGTTTTCAAGCCTTATCAGTGTCAAAGAGATAAGAGAGAGTAAAAGAGATTGTGATTTTGGTTAAAACTGATGTTAAAAGCAGAGAAGATAAATGAAGGGGGAAATGAAGAGAAAAGGTGAGTGAGTGAGTAAAATAATCAAGAGGCTAAATGAAGAGGGAGGTGAGTGAGTAAAGTAATTCAACAACTCTATAATTTATCATTTAGGACCCGTTCTTTCTAAATTTTATTTTCAAAGACATTTCGCCTCGATTCGATTCATTTCATTTCGCTTAGTTCGGCCTGGGCCATTTCATTTGGCTAGTCAGCTGGGCCAAAGACAACTATGTTATTTAATTGAACTTCATTAAGCTCGATTCGATTCGATTCGATTCAATTCACTTATTTGATTCGATTGATTCAGTTCGAACTGATTGGCCTGATTCGATTTAAAAAGTCCGAAAGAACATGATCTTAGTGACACTAGTCTTGAGTTTTATGTTATTCTTCAGTTGCACTCAAATATAAGCAACGTTCAATTTGTTATATTGTGTATGTGGACACCAAAATTGAGGAGAAGAGAAGGAAGATAAAAGAAGCTTTATTCTCTTACTTCCAAATTTCTTATAATCTCTTTTTTTTGTAAAAATTTGGATCAATTCTGGAGGAGATAAAATGAATTCCTCCCTTTCAACTGAAATTTGGATCAATTATAATATGCTAACCAAACAACTGAAATTGAATCTTTCCTTTTCATTTATTGCAATTCAATAATTCAAGCATACCCTTTAAGATTAAACATTAATTGTCATTTTATTTGTAAAAGAAAAGAATTTGATTTAATATGATCGCTAGTTTGGAAGGACGTCTGTTTCAGTAAAATAATTTTCAATCATAATTGAACTACATTTTAGACTAATGTGTAATACATTAATGCATTTTAGACTAATGTGTAATACATTAATGCTTTGTTAAAAAAAAATAATAATAAAAAAAAAAATAAAAAAAATAAAAAAAAGGTAAACCAAAAATATGCAAGTTTTAAGGGCCACCGTTTATCACACAAACGACCTCGTTGAACATGCGCATCAAACTTATTTGAAGTCACGAGAACGGAGGAAGAATTAGTTTTAAGAAGAAGCCATACTGCCCATACATGGATAGAATATGATAGGATGTGTATGTGGATTTTGCAAAGCAACAAACGAGTCATGCCATACAATAAGTACCAAAAGATCCGTCTTACGGTTAAGACGGGTCAAATTTGACCCATTAACCCTTTTTCTTTAACTTTTTCTTTTTTGAAATTTTTTTTAAGACCCAATTTTTTTTATTTTTTTAACTTGACTCAGAAAACGAAAAAACACAAAATTTAAATAGTAACAATATTGATAAAATTGGTAACATACTATATTATATTGGTGACATATTCTCAAAAATAAAAACATAATACATATTACGAATATAAATTAATTATGTTTGGATCATAATATATTATGTTATCATTTATTAATGAATTGTTATCAAGTTTTTTAGTATGAAAATGCAAAAATAAATATGTTACATTAAAGTATAATATTTTATCATTTAATATTAACCTATTTTGGTAACATATTATATAATTATGGTAACATATTAAACAAATGTTATGACAATTTTTTAATCTCTAAGTTTCATAATATGTTACAAATATAATATAATATGTTATCATTTTGATCTACTTTGTTACCATTTTCAATTACCCTATAAACACGATTCGACAAAAGCTTTTTTTAAAAAAAAATTGGGTCTTGAAAAAAATTTAAAAAAAAAAAAGAAAAAAAAAAGGAAAAACGAGTCATACATGACCCGTACGTCTTAAAGTTTAGGACGGATCTTTGGTCTTAAACAAGAATTTGTGCATGCCATATAGGCTCACATTAATTAATGAGTAGGGATTACCAATAATTACCAGACATTAACAAATATGACATTTTTAGTAAATTCTTCGTGCCATTTTCAAAACACTCCTTTATCCAACTATCGGAGTACGAATTTGTTGTATACACGAGGGACGTAGCTAGCATTGAAATACCTATTGTTTCTGCCAAATTTTGTCGCGTTGACTATTTGACTCGTAAAGTGGGGTATAGCGATCTACTCGGTTTAACACTTGGATTTACGTTGAGTACGGTGCGCGTAAGGAAAAAGGAATGCAAGAAATGAAGTGCAAAAAGTAAATGACACGAGAGGTTTTGGTGACGCGGAAAACCCAATGTAGGAAACGACCGCGGGGGGATCTGTGTCCCGCCTAATGTGCTCCACTAAGTAGTTGAATTACAAGCAACACGTTACAAAGTACTTGCAGAATTTAGAGTATAAGTCACGTTTTCTGGTGGAATGTAAGTAATCTGAGAGAAGGGATGCAGTTCCGGAGGAATGGAGCGCAAATTGTTGTTGTGAATAATGAGTAATGTTGTAACCCCTCTCAGATGCTGCTGCCTTGCCTTTTATAGGGTGGAAATGTGACTGTTGGATATTTTGTACCAGCTGAAGGTCTCCAGGAGGTTTCTGCGGGTGGTTGCCTGGATTTTAGGGGGTTGTTGCTGACTACTTCTTTGTGGCTGTTGGAGATGAATTTCCCTTTGTTGCCCTAATTGTTCTGGGCTTGCTCGCACATTGGGCCTCAGTCTTGGTGTTGCTCCTTGTTTTCGGCCCACTTGTCCTGCCTCAGGTCTTAGGCCAATTTTGGCCCAAACAATAGCCCCGGGTTTTCTTGCCTCAACGTACAGGAGAGGTGAGAAAACCCCTTCAGGATCAAGCCCGTGTTCGCCGCAGTGTCTTAGCCCCGTTGTGGGAGAAACCCTTCTTGCTGAAAAAGTGGCTCGTCTTGCTGAGGAAGTGCTCCTACCCGTTGAGGAAGAACTCCTACCTGCTGAGGAGGAACTCCTACCTGCTGAGGAGGAACTGGTTACTCCCTTTGCTAGGCTGTCATTGCGCCACGTGGCGCAATCCTAGTGGCTCCTCGAGAAGAACAAACATAATGACTGATTTGGCCTTTGTATTAAGTGCCAAGTCTTGTCAATTCAAGCTCTCCTTTATTGGCCCCATTAATTGCACTCCCAACTCCCCTCAACTTCCCCCACGTCTCCCTCTCTCTCTCTCAACCACCTCCTTATAAACTCCCTTCTTCCTGATTTGCAAGCCACTCTGAAACAAAAACCCAAAAACAAAAACCCTTCCATCTACCTCCGCCGTTGAGATCCGTGGATTGTCGACACCTTCTCCAGGTAATCTCTTGCTCGAGCCTTTCTTGTTTCTCTTCAATGTCGTCCTCTTTGCCCTCCCTTGAACCGGAGGCCTTCGTTCCCACCAACATTCTGAAGGGGGATGACTCGGTGCCTTGCTCTCTCTCGTCGAAATCCGAGGATGATGTTGCCAAAATTTTCAACCTGGATGAGGAGGTTGAATTTTATGTACCCCGAGGTGAGGAAAGGGCCGACTTCCACCGCAAGGGGTGGGTTTGTGTGTACGCGTACCCTTTCTCCCTCAGTCTGCGTTTCCCATTTCCTGTGTTCATCCAAGATTTCTTCCGTACCTTCAAGATGTCTCCCGCGCAAGTGCTCCCCCATGGTTGGAGGATTCTGTTGTGTATTAATGCTCTCCTTGAAGACCATGGTTGGTCCATGGCGGGTGGCGATATTGGGGACGACTACTGGGTGAGGCCTACTGCATGTAAGCGCTTTACTCTGAGGGTCTTGGATGGGACGGAGAAGCTTATCAAGCTTCCATCCAAGGCGAAGGACTCGGGCTGGGCCAAACATTATATTTTTGTGAAGATTAGTAATCTGAATCACCTGAGTGGCTACCTGCTTGACACTTGGCTCAGGCCGCAAGGTAGGATGTGACGTTTGCCTCGTGCTGGCGCACCGTCGTGCTGAACTTTTCTCATTTGTTCCTTGTATCAGGTTCGCTGAGGTACCCGCCTTCGAAGGCTGGGAAGAAGGTTTTAGAGAAGCTGAGGCTGTTACCTGAGTCCGCCAGAACTTTTCCTGCGCCTTTGACAGGTAGGATTCGCAATTTGGATCTGTTGCTCGAGAGTGACGAGGTGAAGATGTCTTCCGGTAGTGGTACGTCCGTTTTACTTGTGTTGTTTGCCTACTTAGTGGAGCTGTTGTCCTTTGCATGTGAGTCTGATGTGTGTACTTTGTTGTTGTAGGGATGAAGGGGATGTCTACGGCTGATCTGATTGCGTTGGAGAGGGAGAAGAAGAGGAGAATCGCCGGCCGCCCTTCCAATGGGAGCGGTGATCGCGCCGCACCGTCTGAACCCCTCAGGTTAACTCCTGCTCCGCTACACTCGTTCAGAGGAAGACGCGCAGCATCCCCATCTAAGCCGACGTTCCTCAGGGAGATGATCAGATTATGGTGGAACCGCTCGCCTTATGATCGGCGCGCGCTTTTCCTCGACAAGTAGCGGATTGTTGTTACCCGGGTTTAGCACGCTTCTGGGCTCCAAGAGCGTGGCTGAGAATTTGGAAGAAATGGCCGCCTGCACATTCCAGGTATCAGTCGTGTGTGCTGCTGTCTACTTGATTTGCGTGTATGGGCGAGGGCCTTTCTGAAGGTTCCTGGTTGTCTCTCTATTTGTAGGGGTTACAGAGCAGTCTGTACCTGAGAGGTGTGTGGGCTGCAGCAGAAAAGGAGCGCCAAGAGCTTGCTGCAAAGAACAAAGCGATCACCGCGAAGTTGACTAGCATGGTTGAAAGGTGTGAAGCTGCTGAAGCGAGGCTCGAGGAGCTGAGCAAGACTGAGGCTGAGCTAGCCACCTGTTATTCCGTCAAGGCCCTGCTGGAGGCGAGATTGAATGACATGAGCGGAAAGCTGAAGAAGAAGAAGAAGGAGCAGTTGCGCAGTTCCTGCGCGTATTACTCTTGGCTGAGCAAGGTGGAATGCATGGAGGCTCACGCTCAAGGAAAGTCTTCTGCCTGGGATGCTGTACAAGAAAGGGCTGACTTTGATGAGTTCTTCGAGGGGAAGCCTGCGCCCCTGGACTCAGGTGTTGAGGAAGAGCTTGCCAATATGGAGGCTGGAGGTAGAGCTGGCAAAAAAACGGGCCGTGCCGTGCTTCGGGCAGGCCCGTCGGGCCCAACCAAAAATTAGGCCCGCCCAAAACACGGATTTCGTGCCTTCGGGCCGTGCTCGGGCCGGGCCAATTTTTTTTTTTGTGATCCGAGGCACGCACGAAGGACGGATAAATTCGTGCCAAATTCGGGCCGTGCCGTGCCGGGCCGGGCTCGGGCCGTGTTCGGGCCAAATGCGGGCCGGCCGAAATTATTATTATTTTTGGTTTTTTTTTTTTTTTTTTTTTTTTTTTTTGTTTGTTTGTTTGTTTGTTTGTTTGTTGTTGTTGACTTGTTGTTTTGTTTTTTGTTTTTTGCTATTATTTGATTTTGTAATTATAAGTTGTAGTTGTAGTTGTAATTATAAGTTAGTTTTTTTAATTACAAGTTAGTTTTTATTATTACTTTAGGTTTTGAATCTTTATATATTATTATGTAATTGAATTTTTATATAAACTCATAAAAAGAATAAGTACCAACGAAAAAGTAATATTAAATTCTATTAAAATTATTAAAATTATAAATTTATTAAATTATTGAGAAAGCACTAAAAATTGTATTAAAATTATTGAAAACGCAAATACACTAAATTTATGCCGTCTTTATTGTACAAATGTATTAATATTAAATTACAAATTTATTAAGCGTTGGATTCGGTACTAGTTTCCTCGTCGCTATTCTCGTCTTCTTCGTTCTCCATCCCTTGCGTTCTTTCTTCGGCATCCATCCAATCTTTGTAGCGCACACACATTTTAAGTGTATCTGATCTCAAACTAGTTCTTTTTTCGTCCAACACCCGTTTAGATGCACTAAATGCCCTTTCAGATGCAACCGACGATACTTGAATGCTTAAAAAGTCTTGCGCCATTGCAGACATCACTGGAAGTTGTCTACGTTGTCCTTTCCACCAAACCAAAAGATCCAACACGTTTGCCTCCTCATCTGTAAAAGAACGAAGATAATCGTAGTTAATATACATATGATACTCGGCCAAGTCGGATGTAGTACTAGTAGATTGTGGTACATCCGGCCGTAGCTGACTAACTAGACCCTTAAGTTTGTTAAGGGTGGCTCCTGCAAAAGCTCTACTACCACCAGCACCACTGGAACTTGCACGGGAAGGTGGACGAGTTGAGGGACCAATACGAGACTCATAGTGGTTATATACATTAAAAAACGCTTGTCTAATTTCATCTTTATACAAATCCGGATCAAAATCTATGTTCATTAATTGGTTATAAATAGTAACTAACGATATAGCTCCGTCAAATTTCCACCTAGGGTCTAAAATAACAGCAAAAACATAAACATAAGGAATATCCGTCCAATATTTGAGAAACTTTTCCTCCATTTTGGGAAGAAACCCAAGGTAAGACTGTTGACCACGGTATTTTTGAAAAAGTTCGGCAATGGGAATAATGTTACCAAGAAAATAAGGGGCGGTGGTTTTATATACATGTGAAAAAGATTTAGTGGCATCCATAAAAGCACACAAAAAATCAACATACATCTCCATATTGTTCCAAGTATTGGACTATCAGGAAAAACACCATTCCAAAATGCAGTAAGAGGTTGTTTATACTCAATACAAGCAGATAACAAAATATACATAGAATTCCACCTAGTGTTGTTTTCCATTGGAAATTTTCTATACTTAACACCTACAGATTTACAATAATTTCGCCAATCTTGACGTCTCGACTTGTTCGAATTCAAATGCATAACAACATGTTTAAAAATTGAATGATATTGCTTAAGACCTTCGAGACCGTCTCTAACACATAAGTTTAAAACGTGACAAGCACATCTCACATGCAACAAATCACCATTCAATAATACAGATTCTAAGCTATTTTTCAACATATTAGCCACAGCAGTCATACTCGTTGCATTATCAAAAGTGATGGTTAATATTTTAGATTTAATATTATATTCATTAATGCTGGCCGTAATAATCTTATGCATGTTAATAGCGTTATGTGGAAATTCTAATTTAGAAAAAGAAATAATTCGTTTTTGTAAATTCCACTCACGATCTACGCAATGAGCGGTAATACATAAATAATGGTAATCAACACCAGAATCCCATACATCAGCAGTTAAGTTAAATTTACATGACATGTTTTCAAAATCGGCAATTAATTTATGTTTTAATGTACAATATTGTTGCATTGCATTACTTCTAACTCTTCTTCTACCCGTAGGTTTATGCTCTGGTTGGTTCTTTTTAACATATCTGTTAAATGCATTACGTTCCGCAAGTAAAAATGGTTCTTCTGTTTGGATAATCATTCTAGACAATTCTGCGCTACATTCATCATAATCATATTTATATTGTTCAGGGGCATTGGGTTTCGTCAAAAAGTCATCCATTGTTCTTTGCCCAGCTTGAGGCATTGCTGTACATTTATTAGTTATGTGTCTAATTAGGTGACCGGTGCCATTTTTCGACTTAGCTGTGTATATTGTGTTACAATATCTACACTTAGCTTTTGCTTTGTCTGTACTTTGGATAAAATGTGGCCATGCAACACTAGAGTTTTTTCTACTTATTACTTTTAACATTTCAGCTTCGGTCATCCATTCATCGGTATTGTTAGGGGGTAAGGGTTCTGTTGGATCATCGGTAGTATGGGTTGAGGATTCAGGTTGGCTGGAGGATTCAGGTTGGGTCGAGCTCTCGGGTTGTGAGTAAGTGGAAGACCCTTCTTGTGGCCGTTGTGAAAATTGATTTGGATTCGAAAATGGAAACATTGGTTGAGGACTGATAGCATGTGGTCTAATTGGTTGGTCGAACGGTGGGTAAGGACTTGTAAATTGACTCATGTCGGGTACATTTTCAAAAATTGTCGGCGATGTGTGAGGTGAAAATAGATTTGTAGGATTAACACCGAAAGGAGTCTGATTTAGATTTGACCACTGAATATTTTGTATCTCTGAAGGAGTCAAACCCACCCATTGGTTCATGTTAAATGGTTGACTTGGTGGTGTTACGAGAGTGGGTGATTCCGGTTGGGTCGAAGTCGTACCACGTGGTCTCTTAGAATTATAAGGGTGTTGAGAATTAGGATCCATAGTGATTAGTGATTAGTGATTTAGTGACTACTTAGTGAATATATGCAAGTAGATAATTAAACAAAGCTAATTTTTTTTTTTTTATATTGTTAAAATAATTTAGTATGCAAGTAAATAATTTAACTAATTAAACAAAGATAATTAAACAAGGATAGATTTAGTGATTACTAAGTAGTGATTACTAAGTAGTGTATATGCAAATAAATAATTTAACTAATATAGCAAATAAATAATTAAACTAATTATGCAAATAAATAAATACGAAGTATAAAGTTAGAAATTGCAAACAAAGCTATAGGAGTATTGGATATTTGGATGACGGATTGACGGATTGTAAAATTCGAAGAGAAGGCGTAAACTCCACCAATTTTGTAAACCCGATTATTATGAGTAACACAATTTTTTTTTTATATTACTAAAATAATTTAGTATTAATAATTTTATATAATATTTTTAAGGTATATTTTTTTTGTAAGAATATAAGATTAAGTTGAAAATTGTAGATGAGAAATTAAGAAGAAGAGTTGAATTGAGTTGTGGAAAATGAATTGAAATTATAGGTATTTATAGAAAATAAATTAGAATTAAAAAAAAAAAAAAAAAAATTAAGCAAAAAAAGCCGTTGGGACTCACTTGGGACTTGGGACTTTGGGAGCCGTTGGAGAATGGAGAGGCAATCAGGCAAGTTGCAGACTTGCAACCCAAAAAAAAAAAAAAAAAGTGCCGTTGAACTCAACCAAAATTCGGGCCCAAACCGTGCCAAACGTGCCGTGCCCAATCCGTGCCCAATCCGGGCCCAAATCGGGCCCAAAACTGGGTTTCGGTTCAGGCCAGGCCATTTCACTTTTTTTTTTTTTTTTTTTTTTTTTTTTTTACGAATCACGCATTTTAGACGGCGGGCCGTGCTCGTGCCGGCCCGAAATCCCAAACCGGCCGTGTCGCCCGTACCAAACCGGGTTTGCCGCCGCCTGGTCGCCGCGGTAACCGGTTTGCCAACTCTAGCTGGAGGTGCTCCTGCAGCCCCTGAAGAGGGCGTGGTGGACAGCCAGGCGGCCCATGCTGTGGAGGAAGTGGCTACTTCTGGTGGTGGTGTCCCTGAAGGTGATGATGATGTGACCGCGGATCCTTGAGATCTTTATGTAATAGGTTAGTTGCTGTGTTGTCTTGACTTCTATGAACGATATCCTTTCATTTTGGTAGCCCATCACAAGGGTGGTGTGGCAAGTTGTATATATCGTACCTCGACCCTGGTGGTCTGACTTTGATTTGCTGTCTGGATTCCGTGCTTAACTTGGACGTGCTGGGGGTGCTCAGCATGTCTAGACCCTTGGCTTTCCTGTTGATGATCTGTCAGTGTTTTCCAACTGTTAGTAAGTATGTTTATATGTTGCGTGCGTATGTGCTATTATATCGTCTGTGGGGTACATGTACGCCATTAAACTGTCTATAGCGTGTGTGTATGTATTTAAGCTTAACCATAGCAAGCGTATACGTGTATGTCGTGCATGCACATGTGGTAAGTTAAAATGCCGAACCATCTTAAAACTTACATATGTAGACGTTATGTAGTGGCCAGGGCGAGCGGTGGGATCTCCGCACGCAGGCGCCACCGCCGCACTCCCAGCGTATGTACGTGTCGGCCCATTCGTATGTTGTGAACCAGCTGGGTGATCAGTCCAGCTGGGTGTGGCCGTGGGCCACTGTTCCATGTTGCCATCCTGCATGAAATTGGTTTGCTATGGACTGACCGTTGGCGTTTTTGCCAACGGCCCTCCGATGCGTAAGTTAGTAAACTTGGTAGAGGAAATTGTGTACAGAAAAGAGGAAAATGGAAAGAGAAGAAATTACAAAAAAGGCTAAGTATGAGATTAAATATGATACTTCCTGAGATGTACAACGTTCCAAGGGCGGTGTTATGCACAGCCCAGAATTGGCAGTTCTGGACAAACGTCATAAATATGGTACAGAGCAGGAAAGAAGAGCAATAGCAGTTATAGCCCAGAACAGGTCAGAAGAGGCATGGCAGTTATGGTCAGCAAAGGTCAACTATGACGGTTACAAAGATCATGGAGTGGTGGAAGATAATTCAGCTGAGCAGAAGTGGAGTCAATGGAAGTTATTTAACCGCCAAAGGTAATGGAGATCATGGAGAACGTGCCCTAGAAAGTAGGAACCGATTCTGCAGCTAGCTTTGCCTATATATAGAGGCTCATTTGTACATTTTCATTCATCTTTTTTACTCTCATGAGCATACTTAAGCACTAGAAAATACACTACAACATACTACGGTAATTTACAGTCAGTTCTGTACCAGTTGTTGCAGAAGTGATCACTTTCACAGTTGTACTCTGTAATCCCAACTCTGATATTAATAAAAGTAATCCTGGCTTGGTAGCCCGCAGTTTTCCCCATCTTCTTCTCGGGGTTTCTGCGTCATCAAATCCCTGTGTCCTTAGTTCTGTCCCATATAGCTCAGTTCTGATCAGTTCTGTTCTGTTCCGCAAATAGTACTAGTTGATCCACTTTTTTCCATTTTCTGTCTTGTGAAGTTTTTACCAAAACAAATTGGCGCCCACCGTGGGGCAACTAGTTTATTAATTTGTGAACTTTTCTCACAAAAATCTCACAAAAATCACCTCTTCCATATTCTAATGGCGGATAGAACTTTGGAGCAATTAACCAAAGAATTACAAGATGCGCAAAACAAGATTCAGCAAATCTCAGAAGAGAATGCCAAGCTGAAGGAAACAGAGTCTGCTCTGAAGACAAAGCTGGATTCTGCTAAAGGCAGTACCTCAAAAATCAGACCTGGAGCATCCATGAGCTCCATAATCAGGAATATAGACTTCTCTAATCTGGACGAAGACGAGGATATTGAAGACCAACTCTTGGGTGGTGAAGACGAGGAGGAAACGCCACAGAACGCTGACAAAAGGAAGGGAAAGAAGAAGTTCAACTTCACCCTTATGATGATGCAAGAGCTCCAGAAGTTACACGACAAAGTTGCTAAGATTCCAGGAGTTCCAGCACCAATCGAGGAGGCTTCCCAGGAATGTTATGCAGATTCACCATTCAGTGAGGCTATCACCATGCAGGACATCCCAAAAAAGTTCAGTGTTCCAGGGATGAAACTCTATGACTCGCACAGAGATCCACAAGATCACGCTGCCCAAAGACAAACAAAGGATGTACACTCCCCGGCCCCAAAGAGTACAGAGAAGCCTGCATGTGCAAAGGCTTTGGTTCTACTCTGTTGGACCCGACCACCGCAATGGTTTGTCAATATTCCTAACGGTACTATCAAATCGTTTGCTAATCTTGTGAATGTCTTTGTTGCCCAGTTTGCTAGTAGCAGGAAATTGGAGAAGCAAACAAGTGATCTGTACAGGATTGTACAGAAGAAAGATGAGTCTCTACGAGATTATCTTCAAAGATTCAACAAGGAGAAGATTTCTATCCCCAACTGTGACGTTGCAACCGCTATCCAGGCTTATAGGCAAGGTTTGGTGGTCAACTCTGAGCTTTATCGTGAACTAACCAAATATCCTTGTGTTACTTTTGAGGATGTGCAGGCGAAGACTTTAGCCCAGATCAGACTTGAGGAAGATGCTTTCAGTAGACAGGATAGTTCTGGGTATGAGAAGGTGAACAGAAAGTCCGATAGTGGACGCATCCAGAGCAAAGGGCCATACAAAGAGCCACCCGTAACACAAGTCCATGCCGCCGCTTACGAGACGGTCAACTCTGATGATTCCCTTGATATCAGCAGTCTCGGCGTAGAGGTTCCACAGTTGATAGCAAAACTGGAGAGCTTTGGGAATGGTGCAAGATGGCCCAAGAGGAATGACAACCCAAATCCGAACAGAAATCCAAACAAGTACTGTGAGTACCATGGAGACATCGGCCACAACACAGAAGACTGCTATGCCTTCAAGAAAGAGATTTCCTACCAGCTCAGAACTGGACGTCTGAAGGATATCATCAGGCCAGTGCAGAGGAACCAGGCCAGAACTGAAAGCGCAAAATCCCAGGATTCCAGGGGACAAGAGTCAGAGAACACTACTACAAAAAAGGGAATAGAGAACTGTTAATATAAGCCTTATAGAACGCCTTAGGACCGTTCTCTTCCTCAGCGTTCTATAAAGCTTATAAATCGGGTGTGTGAGGCGTTTTATATGTAAAATGCTAGAGAACACCTGCTGCAAATGAGCGTTCTCTTTTCTATTCAACTAGAGAACTGTGCTGAATGGGAAAAGTTGTATAAAAATAGGAATAGAGAACACTTCTATAATACAAGAGTTCTCTAAAACTATGAATAGAGAATGGTGATCATCTTGTGATTTCCGGTGATCTGATGTTCGTCGAGCATCTTGTGATTTCCGGTGATGACGTTTCTTCACGGCAGAGATGCCACCGTCGTCATCGTTGTTGCCGGCATGTGTGGACGGTTATTGAGGTTCTCAATTGATTTCTAGGGTTATGAGTTATGAGTAGGGTTGATGTTTGTTGATTATTCCTTTTAATTAAGTTGAAGGGGTTGAATAGAGAACGGTTTGGTCACATGTTTGATCTCTATTATTAAAATTTTTTATTATTATTATTATTATTTACGATAGAGTTTAGAAACTAGTTTCTAAGTAAGGCGTTCTCTATTCCTTTTTATTGAGAACCCTTGGGTAACAAATGTGTTCTCTTTACTTTTACAAAACGCATATACAGTTAGACAGTTCTCTATGAAGTGTTATCTAATCCACTTTTTGTAGTAGTGGAAGCCGCCAAATCCACCTCCTTATACACATGAGGTAAAGTTCATTAATGGTGGTTCCGATATTTGTGGTTTGACCTATTCTGCAGCAAAGAGGATAGCAAAGCAAGAGAAGATGCAACCTCCAACCAGAGTAGAGAAGAATTGGGAAGTTGTCACCTTCGACCATGAAGATTGTGAAGGCATTCCAGTTCTGCACCATGATAGTCTGGTGATCAAGTTGCAGATTGGGAGCACCCTTGTGCTTGTAGGGATTACGGTTGATGGGGCGATTACTGTCAACCTAATCATCTTTGGCGTTGAAAGAAATGGGTATAGGCCAGATAAGCCGACCAAGAGCTCCAACGCTCTAGTTGGATTCAAGCTAAACCAAACACACCTTGGGAGAGATTTCACTTCCAACCTATGCCCAGGAGTTTCTTCTTTTGAAAAGTTTAATGTTATTGATTCTATGACTTCAGATAATGTTTTGTTAAGTGACCTTGGATCCACAATCTTAAGGTCAGGGCCTCTACTTACCATCAATGTGTGAAGGTCCCAACTCGGTGGGAGTTCTAGTGATAAAAGGAGAGAGGCAGATCGCCAGAGTGCTACAGGCGACCTTGAAGCCTCCACCACCAACAAAACGCCAGATAGCAATTACGTAAACCACCAAGTCGAGAGTGGAACCAGAGAAGTCGAGATTGGAGATGGACCAGATCAGCGTAGACCAGAGCTGCCCGTAAAAGAAAGTGTTAGTGGGCGGTGATGTACCATTCAAGATCGATCCGATCCGATCGGCTTCTGAAGTCTAAGAAGTCAAGTTTTGCATGGAGCCACTTTGACATGATCGAATCATCCGACGTTATCACGCACAAGCTCAACATTGATCCCGATGCATCAAAGGCACCGTAAACGCAGGAAGTTTGCGCCAGAAAGAAATGCTATCATCAACGAAGAAGTCCAGAAGTTGCTGGACATGAATATGGTAAGAGAGGTAATGTATCCTGATTGGTTGGCTAATGTGGTTGTTGTGCAGAAGAAGAATGGAAAGTGGAGAGTCTGTGTAGACTACACAGATCTGAACAAGGCATGTCCCAAGGATCCTTTCCCTCTTCCTCACATAGATGCCATGGTGGACAAGACTGCTGGCCATGAGGTTCTGACCTTCATGGACGCCTCAAGTGGTTTTAACCAGATCAAGATGTATCCTCCAGACCAGGAAGGAACGTCCTTCATGACAGACCGTGGAATCTACTGCTACACCGCCATGCCCTTTGGACTCAGAAATGCTGGAGCCACCTACCAAAGGCTAGTTAACATGATGTTCAAAGATCTAATTGGGGACACAATGGAAGTTTATATTGATGACATGGTGGTAAAGTCCAAAGATGCCAAGGATCATGTGAAACACCTAGAGCAAGCGTTTGCAATTCTGGACAAGTTCAACATGAAGCTGAATCCAACAAAGTGCAACTTTGGAGTGTCTTCTGGAAAGTTCCTAGGCTACTTGGTAACCAGAAGAGGAATAGAGGCAAGTCCGTAATGTATAAAGGCTATCCTGGATCTGGAGCCCCCCAGATCTGTGAAGGACATCCAGAAGTTGACAGGGAGAGTAGCAGCTCTGAACAGGTTCATTTCTAGATCCTCAGAAAGGTGCAAGCCCTTCTATGATATGTTGAAGAAGAACAAGGAATTCGAATGGAGTGAGAAGCATGAGGAAGCGTTCCAGGATCTGAAGAGTTACCTGTCAACTCCACCACTGCTATCCAGACCAGAAGAGGGGGAACCGTTAAGTCTGGACCGATACCACGAGCATTCAAGAAGTGCGCTCGATCAGGGAAGAAGACGGTTTGCAGTATCCAATATATTACGTGAGTAAAAGCTTGCTAGATGCTGAAACCAGGTATTCTCTTCTGGAAAGGTATGTTCTCGCCTTAATTATGTCAACTACTAAGCTTAGACCTTATTTTGAGGGTCATCATATTTGTGTTAGAACTAACCTTCCAGTTAAGTCAGTCTTGAGAAAGCCTGAACTGTCTGGGAGAATGGCTAAATGGTCTGCGGCACCAAGACGCATTTACATCGCTATGAACCCAGGATGCTAATAAAGTCACAAGCCTTGGCGGATTTTGTGGTCGATTTCACCCAGCCTGGAAGAAAGTAGTGCTATGGAGGTGCCGAGGCTTACACAGGCGTAAAAGGTGAGACCTGGCATCAGATAATCTTGATGGAGCAAATAATGTCGAGGTTCTCGTCCTGGGCATTGTCCTGAAATCGCCACAAGGGGACATACTAGCCCAGTCAGCCGGCCAGAATTTCGTACCACCAACAATGAGGCGAGTATGAAGCGTTAATTGCAGGTTTGATGGTCTCAGACGTCTTGGTGTCAAGAATTTGGAGGTAGCGACTCTTTACTTATTGTTAATCGATTAATGGTTCTTTCATGCGCCAAAGATTCTAAGATGTCATTGCACTCGAGAAGGTTAGATCCTTGGTTTTGAAATTTGACCACTTTAGAATTGACCAGATCCCCAGAGACCGTAACTCACGAGTGCACTCTCTAGCTAGTCTTGGCTCTAGTTTCAAACCCGCAGACTGGACAGATTCCCATAAGACACCTCCTCGGACCTTCTATGAGAAGTCCGATCCTGCTCAACCTGCTCTACCCCCACTCCTCGCCTCGACCGCACCTTTCTATTCTTTTCTTAGAGACGGTGTTTTACCCCCGCATGCACTTGAGGCCGTGAGCCTTTCGGCTTAAAGCCTCGAGGTATGTCTTGATTGATGATGTTCTGCTCAAGAAATCTATGTCGTGCCCATATCTGCGCTGCTTGGAACCACCGGCTGAATCTGCTCGAAGAATTACATGAAGGAGATTGTGGCAATCACGGTCTTTGGAAGAAGTCCGCCGCCAGAGCTCTCGATTTGGTTACTTCGGCCAACTATGAGAAAGGAGGTCAGGATACGCAAGTAAATGTGAAGCATGTCAAAAGCATTCTCCAATGATCCACCACCACCGAGATTCTACATCCTATTTCTCGCACCGTGGCCTTTCATGAAGTGGGGCATGGACATAGTTGGAAAGCTTCCTATGGCTCCGTGACGTAAGGTCTTTATGTTGGCAATGACAGACTACTTCTCAAAATGGATTGAGGCCGAGGCATTGAAGTGTAAATGTAAAAGGAAGTCATCTCATTTATCAAAAGAAACATCATTTGCGATTTGGAATTCCAAGCCGATCAGTATGCGACAATGGTACACAGTTTGTAGGAACAAGACCAGGGAATTCTCAGGTAACCTGGAACATTGAACCGCTTACTGCACCGAGATATCCCCAGTGTAATGGTCAGCGAATCTAGCAACAAGATTATCATCAAAACCTCAAGAAAAAGTCAAGAGAAGGCGAGGAGATGGGCGTAAGAGCTACCTTTAGTTCTCAGTGGTCGACAGACTACACCAAAGAATTCCACAGACGTACTCCATTCTCTTTGGTGTATGGTTGTGAAGCGGTGATCCCAAAGAAGTGTCTCATCCCAACAAATGAGGTATGGTCTGAACAGTTTAGAAGCTAACCCAGAATTGTTATCTTCCAGTCTTGATTTTGCAGAAGAGCTTAGGGATGCAGCCAAGATAAGGTTAGCAGCTTACCAGCAGAATGTGGCCAGGACTTTCAACAAGCATGTCAAGGCCAGAGTCTTCAGAGAAGGAGATCTAGTTCTGAGGAAAGTATTTGAAAACACAAAGGAAAAGTCTGCAGGAAAGCTAGCCCCAGTCTGGGAGGGACCATACTTGATTGATTCAGTTGTAGGCCAAGGAGCCTATAGACTGGTAACCCTGGAGGGAGAGTTGATTCCCAGAGCGTGGAATGCAACCAACCTCAAACTCTATCTTTGTTAATATGGTATTTTCGTTTCTGTACTTTCAATTCTGTATTCTCAATTCTGCACTTTCTAGTTTTTTGTGAATATTTAATTGCAACTTCCATTCAATAAAAACCATTGAACTCCAATGGTGTAGTTTAACTTTATTTCTAAGTTTTGCAGATTACATCTTTGGTTCAGAAGTAAATATTTTCTATCTTTCACAAATAAAAACAAAGTAAATATAGTACGCTACATATTACAAATAAAGGAGTTTATCCTCCAGACTTGTTTAAGAGTTCGTCCTCCAGTTCTACTCAGGGAGTATAACCTCCAGTTCTGGGCCTAGTCCCCAGTTTCTAAGGAACTTGTCTTCCAGATTTGAGATTAGTCCTCAGCCTTGAGCAGCCAGTCCTGCAGTGGAGATCTTCCTCCAGCCCACGGCAAACTGGCCCCGCAGAGCGGCACCCCGCCAGTGAGGATGCGTCCCTGATTGACTGACCAGTGGCTTAGCCGTTAAGAGAGTCCTATAATATCCCTTAAGGTAAGCCATGATCATGCGTACATAAGTCCGGGGTGTACACCGCGAGGTTAGTACATTCACGTAACAATAGCAAAGAATAAGCAACAGAAACGATAGTAGTTAAGTCCTTGGCCCACCAAGGCTAACTAAATCCTAAGCAAACCGAATCTGTCAGAGCAGACTAGAAAAATGTCTTGCTCTGCAGACTAAGCAAAAGTTCCACAAGAGCAAATGCATGGTTCACGTAATATTTACGCACCTGGACATACAAGTCCAGGCCAGACCACGATTGTTCAATAATTACACGTAAAGTTCATAATTGTTTTTATTCTTCTTCTTCTTCGTAGGATTGTCATCGGCACTGGGCATCTTCGCCAAAGACACCACCGTCACCGGTGCAGAGCTCTCTTCCCGATCGATTGCCGCTTCCTCTCCGAACCGTACGCCTGGGAAGAGTCCGTTTAAATTTCTCCACAAAGAAGATCTACGCCCCACTCCTCACGCCGGACTGAGCACGCATCATTTGAATTCTGGTCTGGGCTGTGTAAAACAGCGCGATCAGTCTCTGATTCTGGAGTTGGCCCTCAAGCTCCCTGAACACGCGCCTGGAGACTCGTTCTCGACCTCAATGAGGCCAGATCTCCCTCGAACTTGGCAAAGAAGTGGCTTTGGCTTTTTCACCACCTCCTTCATCTTTGTCGAGCTTTCTCAAGTTCTGTGCAGGCCTGCTCTTTCAGAGCAAGCTTGTCCTCCAGCGTAGAAGTACGATCCCCAGAAGTGGATAAAATGTGCCCCAAGCTTGATATACAATCAAGAGTCTGCGAATTTTATGGTGTAAAGTACAATAGTGGTAAAATTATCATGAGCATTTGTACTAGAAGTAATACAGGTTATTACCTGAAGAGGAGAGTGAGGGGCTCAACGCCGATTCAGAGTATCGATCCCAATGATCCGGGTCGAACTTTGTGTCGCTTGTTGGATAATTTTCTCCACGCTGTTGATGGCGTCTTTGGGCCGATGTAAATGTCCCTGGTAATGACAAACCTTCAATCTCTTCCGCTTTCCTTTTCTTTGATTTTTTGTCTGGTGTGCTTTTCTCTGGTTCAACCTGAGTCTTCCCCTTAGGCTCCTCAATCTTCACCGCCTTGAACCCTGGAGTAGGAATACCAGTAGGAACAAACAGTGGCTTCACATCTGGACCCCCAGCCAGAATAGCGTCCATCTTCTCTTGGAGAAGAGTAGGATTCAGCCTACCCCTAGTATGCGGCCTAGAGGACTCACCTAGCATAGACCACACATGTTTCAGAATCATATACCTAGATTAGACTTGACCAAACAGAAGATTAAGAGACTTACCCCTAATGGCAGAAACCATAGGCGCATGAACCTTCACTGCTTTCTTTGGCCTGCAGAACGTAGGAAACGTTGTTTTGTTATCATCCTCAGACCAAGTCCTCTCCTTGAGAGGCAAAGCCATGAACGCAGCAATCCTAGCCTTAGAATCCTCGCTTGGCACAGGCTGCCAAGAATCCGCTGGAAACATAGAACACGAGAAACCCTTAGCCCGGCGCAGAATAGAAAAGCTAGAAATAATAAGACCTGAGTCAGAAGTGACTAACCTCTCTCACCGATGGGGTAGTCCAAACAACCGCTGTTCCCAAGTGTGTCGCTTTTCAGAAAAAGGAAACCTGTCTTCCAGTCTTTATCATCCCCAAGATCGTGAGCTCAATCAGTTGCTCGACCCTTTCTAATTCTCAAGATGAACCTCCCTCGGCCATGGGCCCTTACAGAATAGACGTTTTAAGATCTTGCAAGTCGATTCACGATTGTACTTTGTGCAGAGTTTATCAGTCAAGCATATGACCTTCCACATGCTTGGCATAATTTGACAAGGGGCAAGCTTCATTGAAGAAAGTACTCCGCTGATCCAAGAATTGCAAGGAATTCTCAGACCAGCCCTGAAAGGGAACTCGTGAATGCAGATCCATCCTGGGGAAGTCCAGGAGGCCGTGACATAGTCGTCACAAGGAACGAATATCTCAGCAGATTCAGGCACAATATGATGATCTTTGAGATGTTTTATGATTGATTGGGAAAGTGTGTTCTTGGTTTCATCATCAAAGGAATCACCTTTGATGAACTTGTGGCCACCAGACAGGATTTCATTAATCTCGAGGATCTCAAGATCTATCACTTTTTCGGCCATGTTTTTGATTTGGTTTTTGATTTGATCTGATGATCAAAATAAGCAAAAGAGGAAGATGATGAACAGTGGATGGTAAAATCAAAAAAAAAAAATTGGCAAGGTAAGTTCTCGAAAATTACTGAGGCTCCTATTTATACTCGAGGTTAAAAGAGTTCAAGTGGGGTTAGGATTTTACCGTTGGTAAAATTCAAAACAACCCCAGAGTTAGCCGTTGCTACTATTCAGGAGTCAAATCAGGTTTTGATTCTCACCTACCTCTGATTTAAATGTTATCCCTTTGAATATCATGCACAAGTCTGACCAGATGCATAGTTGTTCAAAATTTTATATAGCCATTATATCTGCACTAGTCTGTTCTGTATAGATCTGTTGGTACAGGATTGTTTCCTCAAGCTTGCTGAACACTGCACTTGAGAAAACAAGGGGCATTTGTTATGACCAGATTTTGCACAGCCCAGAATTGGCAGTTCTGGACAAACGTCATAAATATGGTACAGAGCAGGAAAGAAGAGCAATAGCAGTTATAGCCCAGAACAGGTCAGAAGAGGCATGGCAGTTATGGTCAGCAAAGGTCAACTATGACGGTTACAAAGATCATGGAGTGGTGGAAGATAATTCAGCTGAGCAGAAGTGGAGTCAATGGAAGTTATTTAACCGCCAAAGGTAATGGAGATCATGGAGAACGTGCCCTAGAAAGTAGGAACCGATTCTGCAGCTAGCTTTGCCTATATATAGAGGCTCATTTGTACATTTTCATTCATCTTTTTTACTCTCATGAGCATACTTAAGCACTAGAAAATACACTACAACATACTACGGTAATTTACAGTCAGTTCTGTACCAGTTGTTGCAGAAGTGATCACTTTCACAGTTGTACTCTGTAATCCCAACTCTGATATTAATAAAAGTAATCCTGGCTTGGTAGCCCGCAGTTTTCCCCATCTTCTTCTCGGGGTTTCTGCGTCATCAAATCCCTGTGTCCTTAGTTCTGTCCCATATAGCTCAGTTCTGATCAGTTCTGTTCTGTTCCGCAAATAGTACTAGTTGATCCACTTTTTTCCATTTTCTGTCTTGTGAAGTTTTTACCAAAACAGGCGGTAAGCCCCGTTTCCTGCTACGCTCTCTATCTGGTAGGGTCCTTCCCAGCTGTACGCGAATTTTCCTGCTCTGGTGTTCTGGGTGTTCTGGAACACCTTCCTGAGTACCAAGTCGCCTACTTGGAAAGCCTTTATCCTGACGTTCTTGTTGTAACTCCTGGCGACTGCCTGTTTCTGTGCGGCCAACCTGATGGTGGCCATATCTCTGAGCTCGTCAATTGTGTCCAGGCTGCTGGACATTTCTGCCTGATTCGACTCTGCTGTAGCGCATCCGTATCGGTGTGTAGGTATCCTTACTTCTGCAGGAATGACTGCCTCTGTGCCATATACCAGGGAGAATGGGGAATGCCCTGTAGCCTCCTTTGGAGTGGTTCTGTTCGCCCATAGCACCATTGGCAGCTCGTCTGCCCACTTGCCACCTTTCTGTTGGGGTTAGTGTCCTCCACAGTTAGTGCAATAACATAAATAAATCTCTAAAGGTACACAGGGTACATTTTGTATTTAATCAGTTGATTAACGTTTATCAATAACGGTTGGCTTGCTAGATAAGTTTGACGTTATTGTCATACAGATGGCGGTGATCAACTGGTCCCTAAGAGTCACACCTAAAGGATGTGTTTGAGAGATGTGATTATTTGAGAAAATAATTATATCGATGCCTTATTTAATGACTAAATGGTTAGTCAGTGTTGTGGACTAAGCGGTTAGTCAAATATGACTAAGAGGTTAGTCAAATGTGATAATGAATATTGTTTAATAATGATTAAATAATATTAGATGAGAGGAATTAGTCAGAATTCTAAATTGAATATAAAAGGTTATATTTAATTATTGCGTATAATGTCGACTAATTAATTTTAATCAGTTATAATAAATTAGCAAATTATAAATATACGGATATTTATGATTAATTATAATATATGGATATTACAATTACATTATATATTAAAAGCCAAAGAAACTAATTAAACAAGTTGGGTTAAACCTTTTAATTAGATTTGGGCTTGAAAATTTAGAAGTGAAAAGTCCACTTCCTACTCTATTTGGGACGTGTGGTTGTAGTAGGGTAGGGGATTGATTTCTTCCTCCCTACTTAACCTAATGAGTCTCCAATATCTCATCTAACCTAATTTCATAATTGACTCTAGCACACAACATCTATTCTTGAGAGAAAAGAAAGCAGTTTCCTCTCAAAATTTTCTAGCAAATTCAAGGGCATATCTCTACACATCTTGGGTGTTACAATTAGGACATACCATAATTTTGGTATTGTTCTTAGGCCATATTTGCAAGGATTAAAGGTTAATTCTAAATCTTCATTCTATGCTTTGCAATTTCAATTTATGACTATAAATCTTGTAAATTTTTCATTATAATCCTGTGAATTTAACGGTCTATATACGGATATAAACCTACAAGTGGTATCAAAGCCTTAGGGCACATGAAATTTTTATAAGGTTTTCATAAAAATCGGATTTTGTATGATATTGATCAATTTTAAATATGGCCGAGTAGTTTTTTGAGTATGCCGTATTGTTTGGATCAATTGAATTGATTTTGATTGTTATTAAAAGATTTATTTAATGGCCGTACGAAATCAAGTCATTTGGATTAATGTTGCTTTTCCACAAGTTGACCGTATGTTTTTATTCAAAGCAATTAAAGTTGATTTCATATTAATGGCCGTTTGTCTATCAAAACTTAGTCAACTTTAATTAATGGCCGTAAGTTTTCTTGTTGTGTTTTTGGCTTAATTTGGTCTATTAGATTCATATTTATCTATGTTTTAAGATGTTAAAACTATAATATATGATTCTGTATAAGTTTTGATTTAATACCGATTGAATTAAAACATAAAAGGATCAAGTTTTGTATGTTAATGAACATATAATATTGCTTAATCATTAGATCTATAATTTAAGATGTTTAATTTAAAAAGTTAAATTGAATCTCTTAAGTCAATGTTTAATACAGATTAAAATTGAGTATCGATCTAATTAATAGCTTAATAGAATTAAAAAGGTTTAATTCGTTATCATATTAGCCGAATTATTTTTATTAAATTTTTGGTTTATAATTTTATGTTGGCCGAAACATAATTAAAAAATTAAAAAAAAAAAATTTAAATTCGGCAATTTAGTTTTTTGGCCGAAATAATATGTTTTTTTAAATTATTTTCGGTTTCCTATTTTTTTGGAAATTGTTGCTTAACTATATTTTATTATATTATAAAGATAATATTTTGTTGTGTTATTGTGAAACAGTTCATGATAACTAAGATACCTAATATTTTAAAAAGGTTTAAAATATTTTGAGATCTAATTTATGTTATAATGATAATATAAATTATTTCTTTTGGATTATATTTTGATTAAGATGTTATGAACAATTAAGGAATTGTTGCATAATATAATCATATAAAAGGGTGGTTTGGATTAAAATCAATTCGTATGCATTGTTTTTAATTTTGTTTAGTTGATGCTCTATTTTGTGTTTGAATGGTTTGAATGGTTTAATTTTACGCATTAATTTTTGTACAATCAGTTGTAATTTACTAGTGTGGCCTTAGAAAGTTGTGTTTTCGTAATGAAGGAAACACAATTTTGGTTGTATTTTTGAGATCTCGAATCTCCAATTTTGTAATATTTTTAATTTTGGCATATTTTGAATTAGAATGTAAATAGGTTTATTTTTGTAATTCAAATATGTAATTTTGAGAAGATTCAAGATGAAGATTCAAGATGGACTCCCACTTAAAGCCTAAGATGAAGAATGAAGACTTGCTTAGGGTCCATGGATGGATTCCACTTTGTATTGTCTTTATTTTCATAGGGATAGGCCACACTAGGTGTTTTCGTTTTTGCGTTTTTCCTTTTACCGTTTTCATTGCATTCACGTTAGATAGTAGCATCATATTCCGCCTAAACTAAACCAAACCACCTAATATGCATGAAAATGGATCATATGGTTGCATCCTTGTTTATAGACATACGGATGTCATTATGTTTAGAGCTATCACCTCAATTTAATCATTCACGATAATGCTAGATATTAGTTCACTTAAAATGAATTAAAATGAGCTGATGGGATCTTCCTCTAAATCCGAAATTGAGAATTAGTCTTTATAAGTCGTACCACTATGAATCCCTTCTTCGTCGGTAGGCATACTATGACCCCTTCTACGTTGGGTAAGTAGTGGTTGTCGACTTAGTTTACCTCAACATTATAGTTCGAGTAATATCTCGTAGTTATGATGGACTAAAAGATAGGATTTACTGAAATCTATCGACCAAGAATACTAACAGTAGAATTAGCCAAGAGGTTGGCTTATCAATTTAAAGAAATTGAGTCTTGGAATCATTTATATAATTCTCGAGGGAGGTCGATTATATAAGTGCACGAGTCATTACATTAAATCGTTATTGTTTTATGACTTAAACTATTAAAACCATGATTTCTTATCTTTTCTCTTCTTCTTCTTTCTTTTCACAGTTTCGAATACGTTATATACAGATATAACTACTATAACAAAATGGCTGTTCGTATTGAAGGACCAATGCCGAGTGTCACACTTGAACGTGAATCATGGCTGAGAATTTTTATGGACAAAGATGAATCACCCACTCGATCAAGAATGATGGGTCCAATTTGTCGATTGGGAGGCCGCATTACGGAATGCCGCCATAGCTGACGGCAAGCTCAAGTACTTGACTGAGCCAATGCCGGCCGAACCAGCTCCCGATGCAGGAGGAGATGAAGTCGTAGCTTATAATGATTTCATGATGGAGGCGGGTGCGTTACGGAACGTGCTCATCTATGCAATGGAATCCAATTTGCAAAGACGATTCATTACCCAGGGTGAAAACAAGATTTTCACCACCCTTACTAAGGAATTCTCGAAAGCTCCGAGAATTAAGAGTTACGAGTATACTACTCGTTTCTTTGAAGCTAGACTCCAAAAGGGCCAACCGGTTGGTCCACACCTTCTCGCCATGATCGAACGTTGAGAAATCGAGGAGCTTGGTTGCACGATCGATGAGAAGATCATCATTGATCGAGTGCTTCACTCTCTTCATGATGGGTATGCTCTCTTTAGGGCAAACTATTACATGAATGACATGCAGAAAAGTCTGCATGAACTACACTCACTCCTCGTACAGACGGAGAGTGATCTGAAGTTGAGTGGGAGCACGAAGCAAGATGTTCTCATGATTGGGAACAAGAAGGGTAAGGGTAAGGCTCCGGCTAACCTAGCTGTAGGTAAACCAAAATTCAAGAAGCCAGTGGTTGCTAAGAGTGGGCCTGGTGAGTCTAGCGGTAGCTCACAAGGCAAGGCAAAAGCTAAGCAGAGCATGGAGTGCCACCATTGCCACAAGTCTGGGCATTCGAGGCGTAACTGTCCCGTGTATGCTGAGGACATTAAAGCAGGCCGCGTCGCTCCTGTTGGTATGTCGTCTTTTATTCATATGATTGAGATTAACCATGCAAGTTTCGGAACTTGGGTACTTGATAATCGATGTGGTTCTCATCATGCAATCATTTGCGAGGGCCTAAGAAGCATCAAAACTACTGGCAAGAGGTGATGTAGACCTGCGAGTAGGGAATGGAGCAAGAGTTCTTTGCCGCTTCGATGAGGACATATGTAATCCAACTCCCAAGTGGATTTGAGTTATTTCGAATAATCGCATTACTATGTACCTAGTTTATCTAAAAACATTATTTCAGATCCGTTCTTGATAAAGAAGGATTTTCATTTTCAATAAAGAATAATAGCCGTATTTTCTCATTGAACGATATGATTTATGGTAAAGCGGTTTCCATGAACTAATTTATGTTTTAGATCAAACCACGTATATTTTGCATGTGAGTAACAAGAAAGCAAAGGTTGGTGACAAAGATCAAACGTATTTATGGCATTGCCGAACGGGACACATAAATGAGAAACGCGTGAAAAAGCTCATTGAAAATGGGACAATAGCCCCAATTGACTATGTAACTTTTGGCACGTGTGAATCATGTCTCATAGGCAAAATGTCTCGAATTTCCTTCAAAGGTGTTGGAATGCGTGACTGGCGACCTATTAGGACTCATACATACTGATGTGTGCGGACCTATGTCAATCAACGCTAGAGACGGCTATAGGTATTTTATCACTTTCACGGACGATTTGAGTAGATATGGACATGTCTACTTAATGAAGCATAAAAGTGAGTCCTTTGACAAGTTCAAGGAATTCCAGAATAAGGTTGAGAACCAGCTGGATAGAAAGATAAAAGCACTACGTTCAGATCGTGGTGGCGAATATCTTTCAACTGAGTTTGATCGACACCTGAAAGACCGCGGAATAGTATTACAATTAACTCCACCCGGAACACCACAACTGAATGGTGTATCCGAACGCAGAAATCGAACATTACTTGATATGGTTCGATCCATGATGAGTCACACGGTTGTACCTGACTCATTATGGGGCTATGCTCTTTTGTCAGCTGCTCTTATACTTAACCGAAGTCCGTCTAAAGCTGTAGACAAGACTCCATACGAGATATGGAAGGGAACGGTCCCTAACTTGTCCTTTATTCGGGTTTGGGGGTGCGAAGCTTATGTCAAGTGGAGACACGAGGATAAGCTCGGCCCGCGATCGGTCAAGACATACTTTATTGGTTATCCAAAAGGAATGTTTGGTCATTACTTCTATTCGCCTACCGAACACCGAGTTTTTGTTGCGGCTAGTGCGACGTTCTTAGAGAAAGAGTTTCTCGAAGACAAGAGAGGTAATAGAACCTTCGATCCGGTTTGAGATTCCTGAACCAACAACCGAGCAACCAATGGAGGAAGCTGTTCCTTCTACGTCTGCTGCGGTTAATGTCCCTTTGGAACCTAGAAGGTCGGGTAGACTCTCCATTCCTCCAGATCGATATATCGGTATAGTCGAGGAGAATGGGAGAGACGACGTTTTACTCCTTGAGAGTAACGAACCCGTAACCTATAAAGGTGCCATGACGTGTTCCGACTCAAAGCTTTGGCAAGAAGCCATGCAATCCGAGATGGACTCGATGTACGAGAACCATGTATGGGATCTGGTTGACTTACCTGATAAGACTAGGCCTCTTCAGTGCAAATGGCTTTACAAGATAAAGCTATCTGTAGAAGGACAACCAGATATATACAAGGCACGACTAGTGGCAAAGGGTTTCACTCAAGTGCAAGGGTTGCACTATGATGAGATCTTTGCACCCGTAGTCATGCTTCGTTCCATTCGGATTCTCTTAGCGATTGCCGCATTTCATAACTATGAAATCTGGCAAATGGATGTGAAAACCGCCTTCTTAAACGGTTATTTGGAGGAGGAGTTGTACATGGTACAACCCGAAGGTTACATCGATCCTGAAAATCCTAAGAAAGTTTGCAAGCTTAAGCGTTCCATTTATGGACTTAAGCAAGCTTCACGGAGTTGGAATCATCGCTTCGACCAAGTGATAAAGGAGAATGGATTCACTCGATCGGCCGAGGAACCATGCCTATATATCATGTCGAGTGGGAGCTAGATTGTCTTCCCATCGCCAGACGTCGTCGATGACATACTCTTGATTGGGAATGACATACCTCTCTTAACTTCGGTAAAAGTATGGTTAAAGAACCATTTCCAGATGAAAGATCTGGGTGAGGCACAGCGTATTTTGGGGCTCAGTATTCATAGAGATAGATCACGACGGATGTTATCCCTCGATCAGTCTTATATAGATAAGATTCTTGAGAGGTTCAAAGATGACCAACTCCAAGAAAGGGAATCTTCCAATGATCTCTGGGGTGCACTTGAGTAAAGCTCAAGCACCAAAGACATCTGAAGAGGTCGAGCGCATGAGTCGGATTCCATATGCGTCAGCTATAGGATCGATCATGTATGCCATGATATGCACACGTCCTGACGTGGCATATGCATTGAGTATGACGAGCCGATACCAAGGCAATCCAGGTGAAGCACACTGGATGGCCGTAAAGAACATTCTTAAGTACCTACGGAGGACTAAAGATTGGGTATTGACTTATGGTGGAGACACTGAGCTATGCGCAACCGGTTACGCAGACGCTAGTTTCCAAACGGATCGAGATGACTCGAAATCTCATCTGGATTCGCTTACTCTTAATGGGGCCGCGGTCACCGGAAAAGCTCCAAACAAACCGTTATAGCAGATTCAACGATCGAGTCCGAGTACTATGTCGCTTGCAGGTCGCGAAGGAAGCTATATGGATGCGTCGGTTCTTACAAGGACTAATCGTAGTTCCTAGTTCGAATGACCCGATCACCATCTATCAGGACAATAGTGGTGCCATCTTCCAAGCCGGCGAGCCAAAGTCCAAAGAACAAGTCTCGGCGACGCGTGCAAAGGAAGGCTCACATGATCCGGATTACGTGGAGCGTAAGGAGATAGTGATTGACAAGATTGCTACGGATGATAACATAGCAGATCCTCTCACTAAGCCGCTGAGACAAGATAAGCATGAAGGGCACGTTAAATCCATGGGAATTAAGCGTGTTCCTGAAGTTGTATTAGTTGTTTGTATGGATTTGACACTTGTATTTCCTAAAACTTCTAATAAAATCATCGCTTTGTTATATATATTGTTTTTCATGAGGGTTGTCAGGCGCATAACGTTGAACACCTCAAAGTGAACTCAATTGCTTTATATTGTGTTTTGGTCCGTGATCGCCTACATGAGCCGATAACTCGCAATCATTTTGTGACGTCGATTGATGGTGGGTTCAACGAGCCATAAGTCAAATCGTTGATCGATCGATCGCGAGATCTTGGGTTTCTTTGAAATCGCGCGAGACAATTTTGTGACGACTACATGGAGTCCTAAATGTTTCGTAACATTAGGTGCCGGTCGTGGATAGGACATCCATAGTGTTCCTAGAGTCGATTCTTTTGACTATCGACCGCCTCGAGATTAAGGCGATTTTGGGTGACTTTGGTTTCTTTCTCACGGCCGATCGTAACAGCGCCAAGCTGATTTTCACTGGGTCATTTCATGCCGCGCTTACATCTGCAGGATTCGAAGTTGAGGAAATATCCAAACTTCTATCGAAGTTCTAATATTTATTCTCGTGGCCACTCGAGGAGTCAGAATCGAAAATGCATGGCCATGCTCGAATATTGATTCGCTTATCGCTTAAGTTACTCTCTAGCCTGGGAAACCACTCTTGATAATCGATCGCTTGTGAACTACGACCTTTGAAAGTACCGGACTTTGCAAATTGGTTTACATTGAGTGGGAGAAATTTATTATGGATATGAGAATCTGTTATCGCACCTACACTTGTATGCGGACAAGTGGGAGATTGTTGGGGTTAGTGTCCTCCACAGTTAGTGCAATAACATAAATAAATCTCTAAAGGTACACAGGGTACATTTTGCATTTAATCAGTTGATTAACGATTATCAATAACGGTTGGCTTGCTAGATAAGTTTGACGTTATTGTCATACAGATGGCGGTGATCAACTGGTCCCTAAGAGTCACACCTAAAGGATGTGTTTGAGAGATGTGATTATTTGAGAAAATAATTATATCGATGCCTTATTTAATGACTAAATGGTTAGTCAGTGTTGTGGACTAAGCGGTTAGTCAAATATGACTAAGAGGTTAGTCAAATGTGATAATGAATATTGTTTAATAATGATTAAATAATATTAGATGAGAGGAATTAGCTGTAATTTAAAATTGAATATAAAAGGTTATATTTAATTATTATGTATAATGTCGACTAATTAATTTTAATCAGTTATAATAAATTAGCAAATTATAAATATACGGATATTTATGATTAATTATAATATATGGATATTACAATTACATTATATATTAAAAGCCAAAGAAACTAATTAAACAAGTTGGGTTAAACCTTTTAATTAGATTTGGGCTTGAAAATTTAGAAGTGAAAAGTCCACTTCCTACTCTATTTGGGACGTGTGGTTGTAGTAGGGTAGGGGATTGATTTCTTCCTCCCTACTTAACCTAATGAGTCTCCAATATCTCATCTAACCTAATTTCATAATTGACTCTAGCACACAACATCTATTCTTGAGAGAAAAGAAAGCAGTTTCCTCTCAAAATTTTCTAGCAAATTCAAGGGCATATCTCTACACATCTTGGGTGTTACAATTAGGAGATACCATAATTTTGGTATTGTTCTTAGGCCATATTTGCAAGGATTAAAGGTTAATTCTAAATCTTCATTCTATGCTTTGCAATTTCAATTTATGACTATAAATCTTGTAAATTTTTCATTATAATCCTGTGAATTTAACGGTCTATATACGGATATAAACCTACACTTTCTTCTCCAGCTTCTTCTTCAGGTTATCCATGGTGGTCTTGTTGGTAGACTCAGCCTGTCTGTTAGATTGTGGGTTGTGTGGGGTGGACTGCAGAAAATCTATGTTCCATCTTGCACAGAAAGCTTCCGTTTTGTGGGATATGAACTGCGACCCATTGTCACAAATGATTCGTGCAGGGATTCCAAACCTAGTGAGTATGTTTCTCTTTATGAACGAGATAACCTGCGTGTCCGTTACTTGACTGAACGCTTCCGCCTCGATCCACTTTGAAAAGTAATCCGTCATAGCGAGCATGTACACGCGCTGACCAAAGCGCAAGGTAGTTCCGCTAACGATGTCCATCCCCTGCACCATGAATGGCCAAGGCGACATTACGGGTGAAAAAGTTCAAGAAAGCGCCAGACGGCAGTCGCGTGTCTCTGGCAAAGCGCCGTGATTTCTGGCGATTCAACAAATGGGCTTTTCTCATTGTAGGCCAATAGTATCCCATCCTGAGTGCTTTGTTGGACAGGCTGCGACCACCAGAGTGGTTGCCACAGTCTCCACTATGTAGTTCTTCCAGAACGGCCTGAGCATGACCAGGCTCCAGACATCTCAGGTACGGTCCCGCTACAGACTTTCTGAACAATACTCCGTCAATGAGGAGAAATTTCGAAGCTTTCATCCTGAACCTTTTGGCCTGAAGTTTGTCTTGTGGTAGCTTTCCATCTTGTAACCATTCGATGTAGGGGTTTGTCCACCCAGGTGCTTGCCTCGTTGTTCCCGCGTTGCCCGCCATGAGGGTCGCGAGGTCAGCTGGATCTCCTTGTTGTGCTGGAGAGGAGCCCTGGTCGCTGTCGGTCGTACAGACTGGATCTGGCTTCGTAATCGCCGAATGTAGAGCGTGCAAAATTGGAATTGTTGTGATAGCGGTGGAACGGAATGTTGCTCCAAGGTTGGCTAGAGCATCAGCGTGCGCGTTTTGATCCCTCGGAATCTGTTCGATCTCAACTTCGTCGAATTTCTCTAAGGTCGTGTTAACAAGATCAAGGTATGCCACCATTTTTGAATCTCGAGCTGCATATGACTTGTTCACGTGGTTAAGGATAAGCAAAGAATCACAAAATATTTTGACAGATTTCACCTTTAACTTGATGGCCATGTTGAGCCCCATGATAAGGGCTTCGTACTCGGCTTCATTGTTGGACACTTTGAATTCGCATCGTACTGCCTGGACTATGTACTCCCCTTGTGGCGACTTTAGTACAAGCCCCACTCCTACGCCTCGTTGATTTGCTGCGCCATCTGTATATAGAATCCATTGTTCAGGCTGTCCTTCCAGCTGGAGCAGCAGGACCTCGCTGTCTGCACCTCCTTGTAGGCTTGGACTGAAGTCTGCCACAAAATCTGCAAGTGCTTGTGACTTGATAGCTGTCCTTGGTTCGTACTGTATGTCATACCCACTGAGGTGGACTGACCACTTTGCCATTCGCCCTGACAATTCTGGCTTACGCATGACTGCCTTAACAGGATAATTAGTCCGCACAGTAATGGTATGACTTTCAAAATAAGGACGTAACTTTTGCGATGCGATTACAAGCGAATAAACAAGTTTTTCAAGAGGAGTGTACCGTGTTTCTGCATCCAGTAGGCTTTTACTTACATAGTATACTGGCAGCTGACTCCCCAGTTCTTCCCTTACCAGCACAGCGCTGACTGCGCCCTCAGACACGGACAGGTACAACAGGAGATCTTCGCCTTGCGTTGGTTTTGACAGCAGTGGAGGTTCTGCAAGATAGATCTTTAACTCTTCAAATGCCTTGTTGTGGCTGTCCGTCCAGCTAAATTCCTTGTTTTTTCTCAGGGTGTCGTAGAATGGTCTGCACCTATCCGAGGATTTGGAGATGAACCTGTTCAGCGCGGCGACGCGCCCAGTAAGTTTCTGCACGTCCTTGACGGTCTTTGGCGGCTGGAGGTCGAGGATAGCCCTTATTTGCTTTGGACTGGCCTCAATCCCCCTCTTCGTGACGATGTGACCCAGAAACTCCCCGGCTGTTACACCGAAGGAGCACTTTGTGGGGTTGAGCTTCATTTTGTAGGAGCGAAGTACGTTGAATGTTTCCTGGAGGTGCTGGACATGTTGCCCTTCCTGTTCAGATTTCACGACCATATCATCTATGTATGCTTCCATGTGCTTTCCCAACTGGTCTTTGAACATCAGGTTCACGAGGCGTTGGTACGTAGCCCCGGCGTTTTTCAAGCCGAATGGCATGACGTTGTAGCAATAAATTCCTCTTTCCGACTGAAAAGCTGTTTTCTCCTGGTCGTCTGGGTGCATCTTGATCTGGTTGTACCCGCTCCAGGCGTCCAGGAAGGTGAACATCTCATGCCCTGCTGTCGCATCCACCATAGCATTGATGTGAGGTAGCGGAAATGGATCCTTCGGGCACGCCTTGTTTAAGTCCGTAAAGTCTATGCATACGCGCCATTTGCCGTTTTTCTTGCTGACGACCACCACGTTGGACAGCCATGTCGGGTACTTGACTTCTCTGATTTTTCCAGCTTTCAGCAGGTTTTCCACCTCCTCGTTTATTATTTTGTTTCTTTCGGGCGCAAATTTGCGACGTTTCTGCTTGACTGGTGGATGCTGTGGGTCTACGCTTAACCTGTGTGTAATGACGGTAGGGTCTATGCCCTCCATGTCCTCATGGGACCAAGCAAAACAATCGAGGTTAGCTTTTAATAAATTGACGAGTTCGGTTCTGGTATTGCCTTGGCAGTCCTCTCCTACGAGTACCACTCTGTCTGGATGCTCAGGGTCTATCTGAATTTGATCTAGCTGTGGCGCACTGGGTTCCTCGTAGACCCCCTGAACTCGTCTGCTCTGTAATTGCTATGCTGAGGGAGGAGCTGAGGTTGGCTTTAAAGCCAAGGAGTAACAATCTTTCGCTGCTTTCTGGTCGCCCCTGATCACCTGAACACCCCAGGGAGTAGGGAACTTCACACACTGGTGGTATGTGGAGGGTATCGCCTTCATAGCGTGCAGCCACGGTCGTCCCAGGATCACGTTGTAAGAGGACAGGTTATCCACCACCAGGTATGTCACCTGCTGATTGACTCCCTGAGCGTACGTTGGAATGGAGATCTCACCCAGGGAATGCGTTGTTTCGCCGCTGAATCCGACCAGGGGCACAGACTTCTTCTGCAGGTCCTGCTCTTTCAGCCCCATGCCTTTCAGAGTCTGGCGAGAGAGGAGGTTGACTGAGCTGCCGTTGTCGACCAATACTCTCTTCACCAAGCAATTTCCGATTGGTAAAGATATCACCAAAGCGTCTTCATGTTGGCCGTAGTTGCCCTGGGCGTCGGAGTCATCGAATGTGATTGCTGGCTCTGGGTCCTGGTGGATTCTGGTTCCTTGTCTGGGGGTATCTGTAGTGCTTTCTTTTGCTCGCCTCTTGCGGCTGAGTATGTTAGTCCGCAAACACTAGAACCACCAGAAATAAAAGAAATTACCCTTTCGTGTGGAGGTGAAGGAGACGGCGTGCACTGCTCGCTGACGTTCACCTTTCGTCCTTTGGAGGGCAACAGGTGGTCCAGGTTCCCCCTGTCGTACAGGATCTTTACTTCCTTTCTGAGCGCCATGCAGTCCGCCGTAAGGTGCCCTGAGTCGTTGTGAAATTCGCACCATCGTTTGGTGTCCTTGTTGGTTGCTGGTCTGTCTGATGGCTTGGGCCACCTCACCTTGCCACCTAGCATTTTCAAAGCATCCATTAGTCCGGATACATTAGTTTTAAAGCCGTACTCACTTACTCTGGGTGGCAGAGCTGGGTCATCACGCCACCGCTTAAGCATTGAACACCACGCTCCGGGCCGACCAGGTAAGGCTTCTGCCTCTCTTCTCTCCTGCGTTCTGCTGGTGGTCTCCTTGCGACTCGGTCACTTGAAGCGGTTGTTCTCCTAGACTCTCTGTCCTCCTCCAGTCTCGCTGCTCCCAGAGCTTTGGCTTGCACGTCCTCGAAGGTGGTGCATGGATACTTGGTGAGCTCGTTGTACAGGTCCGAGTCCTCCAAGAGCCCGCGCCTGAAAGCCTCGATAGCTGTTGGTATGTCGCATCTATGTATTGACACTTTCTCCTTGTTGAACCTGTTCAGGTAGTCTCTGGTTGTCTCGTCGTGCCTCTGGATGATCCTGTGGAGGTCGCTTGTCTGCTTCTTTGGCTTGCGGCTGCTGGCGAATTGGGAGTTGAAGGCATCTACCAGATCTGCGAAGGTGGAGATGGACCCGTTGGGGAGATTCACGAACCACTGCAGGGCTGGACCGCTCAGCGTAGACCCGAACCCCTTGCACATACACGACTCTCGGTACTCCCTTGCGACTGCCACCGTCATCATCTTTTGCTTGTATTGGGCCACGTGATCGTAGGGATCGGTGTTCCCCTCGTACAATCTCATTGGTGGCACGCTGAACCTCTTGGGGATGTCCACCATGGCGATAACGTCAACAAAAGGAGACTCCGCATAGATAGTAGCGGAAGCCTTCTCCAGCGGACGCGGAACGCCAGGGATCTTGTCAATCCGCTCCTGTAGCTCCCTCAGCTTCTGTTCCAGGGTGCTTTCCTGCAAGAGAGAATGATCAGTTCGGATTGGGATATGCGGGGGAAGAGTGTTACATGTGCGCTGCGCGTTCAACAGGGGTGTGGGTGGCCTTTCTCTGCGAACAGGTGGATCACGCTGAGTCCTGTGCAGGTCCGGACGAACCAGGGGCACCTCGGGAACGTGCTGCGTGTTGGGGTCCTCCACGGCGAAGTTGAGCGGAACGCGGGGAGTCCTCGGTGTCTCTGGCGTGTTGTGGACGACACCATCCATGTCCAGACGGATTGCTGCCTCCTGTGCCACTCCCCTGCTCTGGCGCCTCAAAGCGACGGAGGCTACAGACTGAATCTGGGCGGTCATCTCCCTCGTCAGGTTGGCTGTCTCTTTGGTCAGGAGCTCCTGACGTTCTTTGGGCTGGCTGCAAAGCTTTCATCTCCTGCTGAAGGGTGGCCAGGCCAGCCAGTAGCGAGACGGTGAAGTCATCATTGGGTGGCCCAGCGTGCCTGGGAGTGCTGCTGTAGGTCGACTGGGATTCGTCGTTCACGTTCACATACTCCTGCCGCGGTTGTTGGGGGACTTCGTCGTGCTGAGGATCCCCAACCTGTTGGTGGAGGATGGGGTCCTGAACTGGGTCCTCCTGGTAGCCATGGCCAGCATTCTGCGGGGTGCTGATCATCTTGGACGGATCTGGCTGCTGAGACGGTCCTGCTTCGTTGGTGAATCCCAACATGTTGACTTGTTGATTGTTGGAAAAAAGTAGTGTATGCTCCAAGTTGACGTGCAAAGTTAGATCACCAGCCCCACGGTGGGCGCCAATTGTTTCTGCCTAATTTTGTCGCGTTGACTATTTGACTCGTAAAGTGGGGTATAGCGATCTACTCGGTTTAACACTTGGATTTACGTTGAGTACGGTGCGCGTAAGGAAAAAGGAATGCAAGAAATGAAGTGCAAAAAGTAAATGACACGAGAGGTTTTGGTGACGCGGAAAACCCAATGTGGGAAACGACCGCGGGGGGATCTGTGTCCCGCCTAATGTGCTCCACTAAGTAGTTGAATTACAAGCAACACGTTACAAAGTACTTGCAGAATTTAGAGTATAAGTCACGTTTTCTGGTGGAATGTAAGTAATCTGAGAGAAGGGATGTAGTTCTGGAGGAATGGAGCACAAATTGTTGTTGTGAATAATGAGTAATGTTGTAACCCCTCTCAGATGCTGCTGCCTTGCCTTTTATAGGTTGGAAATGTGACTGTTGGATATGTTGTACCAGCTGAAGGTCTCCAGGAGGTTTCTGCGGGTGGTTGCCTGGATTTTAGGGGGTTGTTGCTGACTACTTCTTTGTGGCTGTTGGAGATGAATTTCCCTTTGTTGCCCTAATTGTTCTGGGCTTGCTCGCACATTGGGCCTCAGTCTTGGTGTTGCTCCTTGTTTTCGGCCCACTTGTCCTGCCTCAGGTCTTAGGCCAATTTTGGCCCAAACACCTATAAAAATTTAGTATTTTGTATATTTAGAATAATACTATGATCATTTAGTATATCGAAATAAATACAAATAAATATATCTCTATGCATCATTTATCTATCATACATTTTAATAATATACTGAATTTATATATTTTTTTTATAATAATAATAATAATAATAATAATAATAATAATAATAATAATAATTATTATAATAATATAATACTCCGTAACTATTATGACAACTCAACACAAATTTTATGTTGCATTAACATTTAAAAACGTAGTCATCCATATTGAAATAATTTACCATCTAGTAAACAATGAATTTGGGTAAAAAATACGAGTACTCAAAATCAAGAGTTTTCCTTCTAAAGGATGCAATAGATAAAAATTTATGATAATAACAAAGAAAAAAAGTTTAAGAAAGTTGGGCAAAATAAAGCTATTAGATGGGTAACTTAATTATAACCTCTTTTTATAATTTTTTTTTTTTGGTTAAAATAACCCTCATATACGTTTTTTACAACGTAATTCCCTTTTAAAATACTTTGATTCAAAAACACCCCCAACATTAAATTCTGCTAGCTACTTAAAAGTGACGTCCACACACAACATCCTCAAGTACGTCCCTTTCAAGTGATAATCATCAATGCCTTAAATATGCTGACACCACTTGACACATCACTCCTTAAAGGTGCAAATATTCTATTTTTAAGTAGCATATTTTGAAACAAAAGTATCTTATAAAAGAATTATATTGTACAATAAACATATAAAAGACTTATTTTGAAAAAGAATTTTACAAAAGGGTTATATTAAATCCACCCTTATTAGATTAAATAAAAATTTAAAACATAAGTAAAGAGAAGTAGTAAAAAAAAGAATCAAGCACACAACTAACAACTAAATTCACAGACAAGAAACCCTATGCCATACCAGTTGTGACTTAGCTCCGACCCTGTTTGCATATATATGATGATCACTAGAATTATTGTACATGTACGGAGTACATTAATTAGAGCCAGGTAAATAACGACACGATACAAAAAGATGACATTAACCCGATATGAATTTACGAGTTTAGGTTAACGCATGATAACCCATTTATGTAAGTGGGTCAACAAGCTCTTTAAACACTAAACTTAATTGGATTGTGTTTGAGTTGAACTTTACATTAATGGGTTATCATGCCTTAACCTAAACTCGTAATTTCATGTCAGGTTAATGTCATCTTTTCGTCTCGTGTCATTGTTTACCTGGCTCTAATTAATGTTCATGAGCAATTTTGTGCAGAATATAAGGATTCAAGAGAAAGGAACATGGATACATGAAAAGCTCGATTTCAGTGAGTAAAATAATAGGTATTCAAGTGCATATTTTTTTAACAATAACAATTTCATATCTATATATAATTCTGGTTCAAATATTTGAAACTAAATAATTACTCCGTAACAACTTTTGTTAATTGATTTCATTTTAGTTTTTATCAAATGTGTATCATTTATTTTACCTTTTAATATATTATATACTCACTCCGTCCTAATCATTTGTTTACCTATTATAATTTAGGTGTATCATTTATTTGTTTACCTTTTTATTTTTAGAGCCTTTTATGATCTAATGGACAATTTTACCTCCTCTCTTTTTCCACACATGTTAACAAATATGATCCATTACATTGGAAAATATTTTATCCATGGGACAAGGGATAAAAATGTATTTTCATTGGTCTCTTTAATCTTTGGGCCAAAATAAAAGGTAAACAAATGACCGGATGTGAGAAGTACATATAAACTTCAACAATAATATAATTGAATAACATTCAAAATTAATTTTTTAAAGGCGCAAAAATACAAACGCCTCAATTAGAAAAGGATTAGTTTGCAGCTGATACACGAAATTATATATATTTACAAGTCGTATATTCTACTTTATTTGTTTTAATTACTTTTGATAAAGTGATCGAAAATTTCTTACAGTAAATTTATATTGTAATTACTAAAATATATTATGAAAACTTAAATTTTAACAATGTTTTTTTATAGAAGAGAAAAATAAAGAAAATAGTTTGATAGTAAATTATGTCCATTTATTATGTAGAGTGTATTACATCCACCTTTACTTTTGTACAAACTCATTTTAAGGGAGAGTGTAATACACCTCCTCATATAATTATTCTAAGTGCCTTTTAATATTATGTGTAGATGTATAGATATAAGTGAGAGTAACTTTTTTCGAGAAATTGTCTCTTAATAAAGTAATTGGAGTCCACTTATACTGATTAAATTTAGGATTAATTGATATTTTATACCTTACATAATTTATCTCTGATAGATAACTTTTTTTAAAACTTATATCTAATTATCCTATTATCTAATCCTTGATCTTATTTTCGTCAAATAAAACACTATCAAAATAAGATTATGTATGTTCATCGTAGAGAAGATGCATGTGTTGGTGATTTAAGTGTAAATTACCGATTGTTTAAGTGTAGGCAGGATTTGTATGAAATGTAGTAATTATGATATGAATTCGGGGGTGTAGAGTGCACGTTCATATAGAAATGATTGTTTATACTCCCTCCCTTTAACTCCATTGGCATCCTTTGTCCTTTTCACATTTGTCGAGGCAAATGTCGGAACGAAAATATCTACAGTTTCGTATTATCAAAAATTGTAAAAATTTGATTTTCTTGTTGTACTCGTAAAAATGTATCATTCAAGATCCCGCATGACCACGTTTGGTTCAATATATTGCAAGAAATTTCGCAACTTCTAGACTTCAATGAATAGTGGCAAAATTCTCTTTGATGCGAATGGAGTTGAATGGAGGGAGTATTAGTTACTAAATGTTATCAATAATATAATATTGTTGATTAGTTGAAAGATGATTTAAATAAAAAGTGAGGTGGAGCGTCATTTAATTAAAGTCCACATTTTCGTTGAAAGGATATATGTATCTTTTGATGCAAGATGTATATGTTTGGGCCAAAAATGGCCTAAAGTCACTTGGACCAAAACCCATCACAAACAAGCAAAATCAAGCCCAAGACATAAGCAAGCCCAAGGTGACTAGGGCAAGAAATAAAGCTGCACCCATGGAATACTGCCAAGAAGAAGTCAGCAACCACCCCCAAGAATATAGGTAACCACCCCGAGAAAATCGCCCAGAGACCCTCAGCGAGTACCAGATCTCAACAGTTGGATTTCAACACTATAAAAAGCAAGGGAACAGCATCTGAGCAGGGCTACAACATATTTCACAGCGCTCTACAACAATATACTCTTCATTCCTCCAGAATCCACAGCATCATTCCACCTGAGCATCCCTATATTACGAGTTATTACCTTGTACTCCTTCGATTGTAACTCGTTGCTTGCCAACAATATTTAGTGGAGCACATTAGGCGGGACACAGATCCCCCCGCGGTCGTTTCCCACATTGGGTTTTCTGCGTCACCAAATCTCTTGTGTCGTTTGCCTTTTTCGTACTTTACTTTCTTGCATTCGTTTTTCGTTTAAATTACGCCATTAACATCACGTAAATCGAGTCATAAACCAAGTGGATCACTATACCCCCTTTTCACGAGTCAAATAATCAACGTGACCAAATTTGGCTGAAACAATCGGGCGCCACCACGGGTCAGTGATCTAACTCGTCGGCCAACTCGAACAAACTTCTCTCGCTTCAGCCGCCAAGAAGTCGCATGTCAGGCCTCCCCAACGAAGCAGGTCCATCTCAACAAGCTGATCCGTCCCAGATGGTCGACCCATCCCAGTAAACCGGTCCTGCTTAGCAGGTGGGGCCCGCTCAGGAGGTCGTACCCCCTCAGCAGGTCAGAGGACCTCAACATGCAGTAAGTTCCTGACGTGCACTAGAACCCGCAGAGGCCTTTGGAGGTGCAGCAGACCCCCCCAGAGACGACCAGTCGTGCAGAGGATCCAGAATGAACCACCTGTCGTGGAAGCGTAACCCCAAAGACCGCCAACACCCTTTCGGGTAATGCACCTCCCCCTCACGTTCCAACTCAGGCTAACTACTCCCTTTTGTAGAACAACATCCTTGAAAGGAAGCTGAGCTTGGCCAAGCGATGGCGAGCAAAGTCGCCAAATGCATTTATCACAGCAGAACATTCAAAGAACTGAAATCATATCTTGCCGAGCCTCCACAGCAGGACAACAGGAACCGCAGGAAAGTTTGCGTATAACAGGGAAGGACCCTATCAAATGGAGTGCATAGCAGGAAACGGGGCTTACCGCCTGATGACGCTGGAGAGACAGATGATGCCTCGCTTTTGGAACGTGATACACCTCAGGAACATCGGAGGGCCATTGGCAAAAACGCCAACCCGGCCGCCTATAAGAACATACCGCGCAGTGGCTTCAAGAGAAAGCAATGGTTTCACCACACCCACCGGATCGATCACCCAGCTGGTCACAAATTACAAAGTCGCGACACATACGCCGAAAGTGCAGCGGTGGCTCCGTAATGGACATAGATACCACCGTTCGCCCAGGCTCGTTACATGACGTGGTACAAGTGCGGACGATGCCAGACTCCTTCAATCGGACAGAGCGGGCTCCCGACACGTCGTTTACAAAAGTAAGTTTTAAGATGGTTCGGCATTTTGACTTACTACGTACAATGCATGCACGACATACATACAATACATATACGCCCGACGCTATTCTTAGCTAAGGCTCCTACACGCGCGCGCGCACACACGTACATACATACATTGACGCCTCACGCTACTCTCAGCTGGGGCTGGATACCACATCGTACAACACCCCCCCGGGGCTGAATGACCTCTCCAGCACTGCAGACCTTAACAAGTTCCACAACAGATTACCCCCTTGACAGCCTACATGTAGGAGTCAGGAAGGACGTCAACCAACAATCACAAGTTGCACAACATCTAACATGATTCCACCACCATCAGCTTGCCTGCCAAGCTACATACACTTACAACTTGCCTGCCAAGCTACATACACTTACAGCCTGTCCGCCAGGCTACATACGCCTACAGCCTGTCCGCCAGGCTACATACGCCTACAACCTGTCCGCCAGGCTACCGACATCAGAGGTAGTCACCTCCTCCTCAGCAGGGGCAACATGGCTATCGCCCTCAACATCAGCCGGGGCTGCGAGAGTCTCAGCATTTCCAGTGTTCATGTTAGACAGCTCTTCTTTACCGTTAGAGTCCAGCGGCACCGACCTCGCATCTCTTGGTAACCTCAGCAAGTTTGGCAGTGACCCTTCTGTTGCTAACAGCCAACTCATGACGCTCCTTGTCAGCTCCTGCCCCTCGGATCGTGCTGAACTCGAGACTACACCCTTCCTCCATCTACAGACTCGCTCAGCGTCCCTAATTTTCCTCCAGCCACTTAAGACCTCCTGGCAACTTCGCCGAACACGACGTCAGTCACACGCCCTGGGCGCACAGCTCCACTAAATAGGCAAGCAACACAAGAGTAACAACATCAACTAAGCGAAGTACGACGAAGTCCAGCCATCCTCAGCAAGATAAAGCTACTTTCAGCAAGACATGGTCACCCTCAGCAAGGCACGAACACAGACCTGAACAGGAGAAATTTCTTACCATCCTTGCTCAGGAAGACAAAGTCACCTTCAGCAAGCTCGACACCAAACTCCGCTAAGTGTACAAGTAAAACACTACAACGCATACCTCCCCAGCAGAACAAGCGCGACGCGGACGTCCTCAGCAGAGCAGATACCTGGCCCAAGTGTATGGGATTTTCTACCCTCCTTGTTCAGTCCGGCAGAAAATCCGGGGCTATTGTTTGGGCCAAAAATGGCCTAAAGTCACTTGGACCAAAACCCATCACAAACAAGCAAAATCAAGCCCAAGACATAAGCAAGCCCAAGGTGACTAGGGCAAGAAATAAAGCTGCACCCATGGAATACTGCCAAGAAGAAGTCAGCAACCACCCCCAAGAATATAGGTAACCACCCCGAGAAAATCGCCCAGAGACCCTCAGCGAGTACCAGATCTCAACAGGTGGATTTCAACACTATAAAAAGCAAGAGAACAGCATCTGAGCAGGGCTACAACATATTTCACAGCGCTCTACAAAACTATACTCTTCATTCCTCCAGAATCCACAGCATCATTCCACCTGAGCATCCCCATATTACGAGTTATTATCTTGTACTCCTTCGATTGTAACTCGTTGCTTGCCAACAATATTTAGTGGAGCACATTAGGCGGGAAACAGATCCCCCCGCGGTCGTTTCCCACATTGGGTTTTCCGCGTCACCAAATCTCTTGTGTCGTTTGCCTTTTTGGTACTTTACTTTCTTGCATTCGTTTTTCGTTTAAATTACGCCATTAACATCACGTAAATCGAGTCATAAACCAAGTGGATCACTATACCCCCTTTTCACGAGTCAAATAGTCAACGTGACCAAATTTGACTGAGACAGTATAATTTGATTAAAGGGATATAACGTTTGGCAAATGATCTGACATGTCCATTGTTTCTGTAAGGAAAGGTGGTGTTGGAGATAACAATAAGTCATAATTTCCCTAGGTTGCACGGACACTTCTAATATTTGGCGTTCCTGTGTCGGACACCGTGTCGGACCCAGACACACGTAGGACACACCTCCAAACGTGTCGAACACGCGTCGAACCGTGTCCTCGGTTTATTTTTTTAAATAAGACGTGTCGGACACGGCCCAATTAATTTGGACACGGCCTGTGTCTAACGGACACCCCAAAATACTAACTTTTTCATTTATAAAAGATGACAAAATTGAAAAAATTTCAAAAAAGCACGATAGTCACTTAGTCAATAACGAAATTGCCACTCATCTTCTCTTCTTCCCACTTCTTTCATTCTATCACCCACCACCCTTCAACGCCATCGGCCGCCTTCAACCGCCGCCCATAAAAAAGTATTTACGTATTGATTGTTTTGTATGACTTTGTGAGCTATAAATGATCACAATTTACATGTTAGTTGGTATGAGTAATAAATTCTCTTTATTTTAACATGTATATTGGTTTTTTCCTGCCGTATCCCGTGTCCTACAAAATCAAATTGACGTGTCCCGTATCGCGTGTCGTGTCCGTGTCCGTGTCCGTTTTGGTGCAACCTAGTAATTTCCTTACAGATTTTCATTACCACAAACAAACATAAAGACTTGATATATTCATTTGTTTTTATGCTTAAGAAGTAAATGATCGTACTTCCTCCGTTCCAGTGATTTTTTTACAGTTTGACTTTTTTGTAAGGGTGATTTGAAGAAAGTGTAAACAAATAACTGAGACAGAGGAAGTATTTGTTTTATCTTGGGATAAATTTCGTGTAACCAAGACTTATAAAGGTCGAAATATTCTGAAGTATAATCCAAGTATAACCCCTTTTAAATTATTTTACGACCCATGTCACACAACCATGGTAACACCTTTTTTATTCTTCTTCTTTTAATTGGTCCAGTTATGATTCACAGCCCAGGTCACACAACCATGGGCTCTGATACCATGTTAGAACCACAAACGGGCCTGGGCCACGCCCATATAACACGGAGAATGTTTGCTTCATAAACCGCAGAAGGCTCCAACCCAAAACCAATTGGCAATGGGTGGAATGACTCCTTTAGTTTATAAGCTAGACAATTTTATTTTTGGCGACTGCACAGTGGTCGCCATTTTTGGCGACTGTACACTGTGGTCGCCAAATTGGCGACTACTTTCAGTCGCCAATTTCTATTTTTGGCGACTAAGCTGAGCGACTAAATTTTAGGGACCTATTTTAGTCGCCAAATATGAAGGGCGACTGATTTTAGTCGCCAATTTCAGTCGCCCGAATTTGATTTTCTTGTAGTGTATTATACTTAACCGATGTGTGACTTTACATGCGAAAGTCCTTCAGCTTAATTAAGTGACTAATAATTTGACATATTTTGGATCATAATATCCAACAAGTTCATTCTCAATCATTGTAGTTTAATTAACTTCAATTAAAATTTCACAAGGTTTTGGCTTTAAGTTTTATAAGTGAAATAATTCTTTTTATAATTAGCCCTTAACTAAAAACAGAAATTATTAACTTTTTCTTTTGAATGTAGTGAGGAAAATTATTCCGTGAGAAATTGAATATGGAGTAGGTTATATATATCATGTGATTCACATGGTAAGGGTTTTCTTACTTTTTTCAATAGATACAGTTTTTTAATTTTACAACTTTCACCTCCTATAATCTAGGTTGCACGGACATTCTTAGTTTTGGGCGTTCCCGTGTCGGACACCGTGTCGGACACGGACAGACGTCGGACACTACAAAAAAACAGTCTATTTGCGAGGGAATTTGCGACGGACAAAAATTTCCGTCGCAGATAAAAAAATTTGCGACGGAAAAAGTAATTTGCGACGGATTGCTTTGGCGGGCTGAAAAATTGATTTGGCGCCAAAAATTGTGACGGATTTTTGCAGATTTCCGACGGAACAGGTCAATTTGCGACGGCATTTTCCGTCGCAAAAAAAAAAAAAAAAAAAATAAATAAATTTTTTTTTTTTTTTTTTTTTGAAAATTCGTCATAAATTTTTTTCTTTCGCTTTTGCGACGAAATCATAAATCAAAGAAAATCCGTCATAACCGGAAAAAACATGATATCCCACATCGGTAAGGAAAGTAAGTTGTATAAGGTTTATATAGATTTGTTGTGAGTTAGTGTTTGAATAAAATGTGACGAAACTTATATAAGGGATTCGATAATGCGGTTTAGGATTCCGGGATAACGTTATATGAGACAACGGTAAAAAAAAAAAAAAAAAAAATATATATTTTTTTTTTTATTTTTTTTTTATTTTTTATTTTTTTATTTTTTTTTTGTGACGGAAAATTCCATCGCAAATTTTTTTTGCGACGGATTTTTTCCGTCGCAAATTTTCCGTCGCAAATAATTAATTTGCGACCATTTTTCTCGACGAACGATTTTCGTCGCAAAGGCCATTTTGCGACGGATTTGAGTGTTTTGCGACGGATTTGTTCCGTCGCAAATAAACTGTTTTTTTGTAGTGGGACACACCTCCAAATGTGTCGGACACGCCTTAGACCGTGTCCTCGGTTCTTTTAAAAAACAAGACGTGTCGGACACGGCCCAAGTAACACGGACAGGCCCGTGTCATAGAGGACACCTTATTATACTAAATTTTCCACTTGAAAAAAAAAAAAAAAAAAAAAAAAAAAAAAAAAAATTAATGACGAAACTTGATGAAGTTTTTAATTTGAAGCTTTTGCACTTTTTATTTACTTTGTAAGACTTGAAAGTTTATTTAAACTGGCTTTTTAATTTGGAACTTTGTAGTATGTAATTTTGTAAACATTTGATTTTCAAACATAATTATTGACGTATTGGTTGTTTCACGACTTTTTGAGTTTTGAATGACCATAATATACATGTTGATTGTAGTGAGTTATGAATTCTCTTTAATTTAATATGCATATTGATTTATTCCTGCCGTGTCCCGTGTCCTAAAAAATCGAACTGGTGTGTCCCGTGTCCGTGTCGTGTCCGTGTCCGTTTTGGTGCAACCTAGCCTATAATAAAATATATATATATATTTTTTTTTTCAAAACTCTCTCCTTTAATATGTTTTTATTTTTTCAAAACTTTGATATAATGACTAAATTTGGCATGTTTTGTGACGGTAAAAATGAACTGTTTTGAATTACAAATACTTAAGTTATAAAATGCGAGAGTTTTGATAAACAACACGGAGTATAAAATGTGGGAGTTTTAAAAAAAAAATGTGTAATAAAAAATGTGAATTATAAAATGAAAAAAAAAGTAAAACCAAAAAAATAAAAGAGCCTTATAAATACGACACGTTGGTACGCTTATATCCATAATAGGTAATAACAACGAAAAAAAAAGGACGTGAACAAAATTTGGTGAAAATGTCTTCCCCATTATTAGTTTGTGTTCCTCAATCTTCTGTTGAATTTGAACCCAGTTGTTGGGGTGACTTCTTCGTCAATGTTCCTACTGATAAGGTATATGTCCATCATTAAATTTATTAGGGAAGAAATAAATAATATTATTAGAAATATTTTATGGTATTTGTTACAATATGATTTATTATCCTTGAATCATTTATTATATTCTAAGTTATAGTATAAATAATGTGGACTTGTATACATCTATCACAGGTTGTGAATTGATAATAGTGAGAGTGTATGAATTATATTTCTCTCTTCGAAATTTCTACTGAATTGTTTACGTTTTCTTTGATAATACTTCGTATAGATTATACTTTTTCTATCTCAGTCATTTGTTTACAGTTTGACTTTTTTCCCCTCACAAAAAAGTTAAACTGTAAACAATTCATTGAAACAGAGGGAGTAACATTAATTGTTATAAGTGGGACCTTTTATATTAAAAGTCGACTTTTATCTGTTTTTTATTTACGTAATGAAAATATAATTAATTGTATTGTTGAATTTATTACAAGGCCATTCTATACCATGCAACGGTCTCAAAAGAGAGTAACTCATCAAATTAGATGCAATACTATATTACATATAAGCATTTTTAAAATGTGCTCTAAGGGCACATAACTAATACTCTAAAATTAATCATGTGGTGGCTGCCCAGGTGGAATTTGGGTTAACCTGGAAGTGTACAACAAAGTGTGAAGTCCTAGGCTCAAATTCCACCAGTAACAAAAAATAATTAAAAAAAAAAACACACCACTTGACCACCGCAGCCCCCGTCGGGAGTGGCTTACATTGTACATGTGGTGGTGCGGTAATGCATGTACTCGAGAGGACTCAACCCCTCGTCCTAAAAAAAAAAAAAAATAAAAACAAATACCCTAAAATGGAAGCAGTTGTAATAATTTTGAATAATCTATCTATCAATCAAAAAATAATGTGATTGAAAATACTCTTTGTAGGCGAAAAAGGTAAAAATGGAGCGAGAAGTTGGATACTTGAAGGAGGAAGTGAAGAACAAGTTGTTGGCGAATAATGTTGAACAAACAACAACAAAACGATTAGAGTTAATTGATTCTATTGAACGTCTAGGGTTGGCGTACCATTTTGAAGAAGATATTGAACAAATATTAGATAATCTTTACCCTATCTTCCTCAAAGAACATGACAAATATAATCTATTTCATGTCTCTCTTGGATTTCGTATTTTCAGACAACACGGTGCTAATGTGCCCTGCGGTATAATATTTTCCCCTTATTCCTCATTATTAGTTTTATATTAACAAAATACAGTTAGTTTCCTACCGTGAGACCCCCTCACGGCCTGAGCTCATATATTGCACTAGATTAAACAAGTTAATCAATTAGAATAAGTTCATTATAACTCTAATTAATATACGAGTATTTCATTTCATACTTTGATACGTGTGTATGTTTGGCCAGATATTGTTAAAAGGTTTATGACTAAGAAAAACCTTCAAGACACAATATATGATGATTTGGAGGGCGTACTAAGTTTGTACGAAGCGTGTTATGTTCAAATTCATGAGGACGGTGTCACGGTGACGTATTAGAAGAACTTCTAACTTGCGCAACAAGTCGTCTAAAATCGGCGGTGGATAATGAAGAAGAGAATACGTCTCGTAATTTGGCCGATCAAATTTCGCATGCACTTCATCAACCCTTACGCCAAGGATTCACTCGACTCGAGTCAAAGCATTACGTTACATTCTATGAACAAAATCCCATGCACAATCAAACTCTTCTACGACTTGCAAAACTAGACTTCGATGTACTTTTGGCTATGCATCACATGGAACTAAAAGAATTCACCCTGTAAGTCTCTCAACCTTTTCCCTATCTTCTTTCTTTTTTTTGTTATTTTGAGAATGTTTATGACCATCTGTGCGGGCCATATGGGCCACAATTTGCTTGACTCGAGACAACCCGCCAAAATAGCAAGCCATACACTCAAGCTAGATTTTTGAGGCGTGGCTCGCCTGGCCCGTCATCTTAAGTTGTTTTTATTAGAAATTGGCCGGGCTTGGTGGCTTGGGTGTTGATTTTGTAAGTCCAGCCAGACCAGATCTTGACCCGTTGCCCTCAACGGGCTAAATCTGGGCCTAAAAATGATAGTCCCTCCTCATTACAATGTTTATCACATTTACTTTAATCACGGTCTCCAACGTCATAGTTTGACCGTCTTTTTCTTTGGCCGTAGATGACATTTTTCGTTGAAAATATAATTTTTGGAAAAATGTTTTAATGACGAATGTGAATATCCTATTGCTATATTTTCGTTATTTATACATTTTAAAATATTCACCATCAAACTTTTTAAAGTTTGACTCTTAAAAAGGTAAATGTGATAAACATTATGATAAGGAGGGAGTACCACGCTGGCCCATCCCATCCCATGTCCACCTCTAGCTACGGTGCAAACCCATGTCACACATGGGAATGCAACGATGAAATAAAATTTTAATTTAGTAACCATCAAATATAATATTGTACGAACTGAGGTTTTTTGGGAGTACATCTAAAAGTTAATTCGTGAAAATTCAGTCCAGTCGAAAATAGACGATGTCGTAGTAGTGAAATATTTATAATATGGTAAATAACAAGCGTTTTAATTTGTTGACGGTGTTAAATAGTTGGTGGAGAAGTCTACGTGCAAAGCTACCATTTACAAGAGATAGATTGGTAGAATGCTACTTTTGGGTATTGGGTTGCTATTATGAACCTCAACATGCACTCGCAAGAAAAATATTTTGCAAAATGTTCATGGTCGTCCAAGTTTTTGACGACATTTTTGATGCATATGGCACTATTGAAGAAAAGGAACTCCTTGTCCAAGCTGTTGAAAGGTAAGCACACAATATATAATAACTTTTATTTTCGGTTAATTTTGGGTCACATCGTGGTTAATTATATGCATAGACTACATCGTGGTAAACTAGAAAACCGGCTTGAGAACATAAAGCGTAGTCTGACTGTCAATCAGTGAATTCCTCAGCCTCAATTGAAGACCTTCGGAGCTCTGAGTTCTATTAATGGTGTTTGTTATATGTGAGAGAAACTTTGTTAGACAGAGTGTAGAGTCCAAGGGCCCAACAATACTCTAGAGGGGGGTGAATAGAGGATTGTACCTCTTTAAAAATTTTACTAAAATATTAAATGCGGAAATGTAAATTGCGTAAAGTAAATAACACAAGGATTTAACGTGGTTCGGCCCAATTGAAAAGCCTACATCCACCCCTTCTTCTTATTAATTATTTATCAAGAGCACCTACTCCGGCCTAGCTTACAATAAACAATTAATAAACACTAGAGATCTACTCCGACCTTAGTGTGAAGCTATTTTTTAAACTCGAGAAATTAATCTCTAACAAGGTGATTATTTTTCTCGTTACAAGTTTCTCAATCAAAAGAAAATCTGATTGATTATGCAGAAACTTATCGTATCTATGCACTTTTAAAGATAAGAGTTAAAACAAAAGTACACGTTAAAAAGCTTTCAAAAAATCAAACAAGTATTTTTGCAATTGTAAATGAATAGTACGGTCAAGATGTTTTTGCAAAAAAATAAATTAGAAACCCTTTTGAAAGACTTAGATTATATTCAATTGTATGTAATTGGCTTAGTTGATCATTTTGCAAAGTGGAACATGTGTACTTATAGTTACACGTGCAAAATGATACAACACTATTGATTGCAATTACTTCCTAAACAAGGAGAAGATATTATAGGAATAATATTGTTTTATAAAAGCAAACTTCCTAATTAAAAGGTTTAGGATGGATTAAAAATAATTAGGAAGATACTCAAGATAACTTGTTTTTCAAGAATGTATTTAGACATACTAGTCTAGTTAGAAAATACAAGATATTATGCCATTTTATTTAGAAAATCATTCTTTTAAAAAATACTAGACAAACCGAAAATGTGAATGAGCAAAAAAAAATATTTCGGCCAAAAAGAAAGTAGCAAGAATGATTTTCTTAAAATTAAAAAATATTGTATAAGATAAGTTTAGAGGAAGAGAATTATAATAAAGAATATTTTGCAAGATCACAAAATATGAGAAATATATTTTCCACATCTTTACTAATTAGATTTTCATATATTTTACTAGATAAAATATACTTAAATCTAATTCTAAGATGAGTAAAATTATTCTCACATATATGATCAAAAATATAGAAAACTTTTAGCACAAGATAATTCTTTAGAAAATATTGAAAGAGATATTTTAGAAAATATTTAGATAAAATATTTTATAGTACTAATGTTACTACAACATGCAAGCATGTTATTATAACATTACTACTAAGATTTGAAGTGCATAGCTTCGTTAAGTCACTTTACAAATATAGTCCTAAAGTCTTGACTTGATACGAAGCTCGTCTTTCTCATCTTCATCTTCCTCCTTTGTATTTCGAGTCCTACGCAACACGAGCTCAAACATACGACCAAGTGACATACGATATAGAAATAAATAACTTGACAATATCAAAACTTAAACGTGGAGTCAACAAATTCCCCCTTTTTGATGATGTCAAGTCCTCTAAGATTTATTTCTATGGTCGTTCCCCCTCAATCGAATATCGTCTCAAAAGATGATGAATCACAAGCGAAAGATAAATTTAACCGTTCTCGTTCCAACCTGAAAACCTTAGTGATATATAAAACAAAACACTCGAGAGAGAGACAAAAAGAAAAGCGACGATCAATGAATTAAAGCAATGATTAGGCAATCAAATCTTAGGTGTTTTTCCCCCTCTTGACGTCATCGAAAAGGTTAAGGACTAGAATAATACCAAACTGCAAGCACACATACGCAATATATATTAAGCACACACTGAATTTATTATTAAGTAAGCAACAAAAGCATCCAAGCTTATTCCAAAATACTAGCTAAGAACAGAGAAGTAGTGTAGGAAGGCTACACAAACATTATAGCCGAAGAAAACAAAACTAACAAACAAGAACAGAGTTGTTTGAGCAAAATATTAATCCTAGGATAATTAAGATAAGATGGCTGAAGTATGGCGAGGGTAAGATCAATTAACAGCCCAAAAAAAAACAACACACACACAAACGTCCTCAAGAACTCAAACATGGTGGTTTAGCTGAAGCAGATACACGGTTCGATTCACTTGATCGGTGATAGTACGCAGGCGATCCACGATTTCTGCAAGCCGTTGCGAAGGAGGATTCACATGGGCTTTGAAAAGATCAACCACTTGCCCCACATTTTTTCCAAGTTTTTCTCCATCAGTGTTGATTCGATTAATATCTTCCTCAATGTTGGAGACACGATCCCTGACTTTCCCGAGCTTATAATCCACACTAAACAGGGACGTCATGATATCATCCTTATACTTCTCAAGCTCACTTGCAAAACCACTCAATTTGTCGGCTGTCACTCCCTCACCCTGCACACCCTCTACTTTCACTTCTGGGTTTGGTTTTTCACTCTCCACCTTCACCTTTGCGCTTCCTGTTTCAACTTTAACAGCAAGAGCATCCAACTTACCCATCATGCGGGTCTCGAAAGCCTCAAGACGAGAGATCATCAAAGCTTGCAACTCTCCCATTAGCTCCTCTGTTTTCCCCACATTCATTCTCACACTACCAGTATTCTCACCATTGTTCTCACTGTTCTCACCCACTTTCTCTTTTCCTGCCCTCTGCCTTGGTTTATGAACCACATCTACTCCCTCCAAGTTCATACGACGAAGGAGCACGGTATTCATGACATCTGTTGGGGTGCGTGTGAGCGTATTTTTACCCACAACTCCCTTGATTTTCAACAATTTAGAGAGCCACATGCCATAAGGAACGACAAGGGTAGGGGAAGTACGAGAAGTAGTCAATTTATCAATGGCAATACTGATGTGGGAGAAAATAAACAGGGGCAAGTTTACCTTATCACCATTAAGGAGATGATACAGGAGTCGATTCTCATGAGCGTCGACTCGTTGAGTTCCTCCCTTTTTGGGGATAATTGTAGCATGCATAAAATTCATCAGAAATCGAGCTAAAGGACTTAACTTAGACACAAGTACCTCATCAGACAGTTTAGCCTCGGGATCGAAGAAATTCTTGTAAGCTAATTGCTCGTCTTCATGCAGCCCATTCCACTTAGCTCCCGAAAACACTTCAATCCCATCACACGGAATACCCCATGCATCACCAAATTCCTCCATCGTAATCTTTATAGCCTTATCTCCAAAGTTAGCACAAAGTACTCTGTTTTCGATGCGTAGTGTCGCCCAAAACTGAGCAAGTTGCACCGGATAGAGCACATGAGTTCCGTCCAAGAGCTCCTTCCACCCCTGATATGCCAAGATAGCGCTAAAATCCTTAAGATTATCAAGTTCATCGTACCAGGAGATAGGATAAACCCGACTTGAATGAAGAGGATAACGAAGCACCAAGCAAGCACGGTAAAACTCCTTGAGTTTGAGGCGTGTTTCTTCCACGGCCTCGAGTATTGGCTTGTTCTCAGCAAGAACAAGCTGCTCGTGAGAAGGAGCTGAGCTTTCTGGATCAGTCTTGACCCGCTTCCCTGTTCCTTCACCATCAGTGAACAGGGGTGATGATGATCGAGATGAATCTGACGAAGATAAAACCATAGGTGTCGCTCGAGTTCTTACAGTTCGTTTGGGAGGTGTGTTAGCCTTCTTTGGAGCCATTGATTTGGGTGTTTTTGGTTTGAATTTGGGTAGGTAAACCGAGTAAATAAGAGAGGGGAGAGAGGTTGTGTGTGGTAAAAAGAGAGGAGTAAAAGTGATGGGTGAAAGGTGAGATTGACGGAAGATTAAATAGGGTGTAGGGAAATAGGGTTTTAAGAGGGTAAAGAAGAGGTGTCGTGTGGGAAAAGGCGAGGTGCAGCCTTTAGACTTTGGTAAGTGTGTTAATTTTTGGCAACATAATATTCTTACAATATTTGAGTAGAATATGCAAGTCCTTTTATTTTTCGGAAAGAATTTTTGTGCAAGAATTGCAAGATTTTTTTTTTTGGATTATTGTGCAAGGAAGACTAATATATAGTATCTTAGGATAAATATTAGGGTAGGTTCATTTGGATATAGTGTGTATGTTTAAGATCCTATAATATTCTATTTTATGCAAGGATTATACCATAATATATGTAGAAGTAATCTCATTAAGAAAGCATAAATAATAATAAAATAATAATTATTTATACAAGATACGAAAGGAAATAGTCCTAATCGTGGAGTAATGAGACTGGAACATATGGTATAGGGATAATCAAAGGAATAAAAGAAGAATACTATTGAGCTCACTAAAATAAACTAGAATGCACCCAATTTTTAAAGCATATAGAATTTCACAGTTTAATACGGACACAGTCTCAAGAACCAAAACTAGTCAATCATAGAAGAAATTACACGGCCGAAAATCAATCACAAATCAAGCCAATTTCAAGACGTAATTTCTCAAATCGTTCCCTGGCTAAGGGTTTTGTAAAAATATCAGCTTTTTGATCTTCGGTTGGACAAAAGATTAGTTCAATATTACCTTTTTCTACATGATCTCTCAAAAAGTGATGACGGATATCGATGTGTTTGGTCCGAGAATGCATGGCCGGGTTCTTAGATATAGCTATGGTACTAACATTATCACAATAAATAGGTACGCTATCGAAAACTACCCCATAATCATATAATTGTTGTTTAAGCCAAAGTAGTTGAGAACATACCAGAGACGCTGCAATATACTCACTTTCCGTTGTAGATAATGCAACCGTAGCTTGTTTCTTTGAACCCCATGATACTATACCGGATCCTAGAAATGTAGCCGTGCCCGAAGTGCTTTTTCGGTCAATTGAGCATCCCCCATAATCCGCATCTGAATAACCTTTAAGATCAAAATTGTCATACATAGGATAAAACAAATATAGATTAATTGTACCAATTAAGTATCTTAAAATACGCTTGACTGCCACGAGATGGGATTCCTTAGGGTTCGCTTGAAACCTAGCACAAACACACACACTTTGCATAATATCGGGTCGACTTGCCGTGAGATATAAAAGAGAGCCAATCATGCCTCTATACATAGTCTCATCCACGGCCTTACCATGCTCATCCTTGTCCAATTTTGTTGTTGTAGCCATAGGTGTGGAGATAACCTTACCATTCTCCATACCATACTTCTTGAGCAACTCCTTTATGTATTTTTGTTGATGTATCATTATTCCTTCCTTAGTTTGCTTGATTTGTAGACCTAAGAAGAAACTTAATTCTCCCATCATACTCATTTCGAATTCAGATTGCATTAGGTCTGAAAAATAACTACACAAACTTTCATTAGTAGCACCGAAAATAATATCATCAACATAAACTTGAACAATTAAAATATCTGACCCCTTGGTTTTCAAAAATAAGGTTTTATCGACAGAGCCACGTTTGAAATCATTTTTAAGTAAAAACTGAGATAAACGATCATACCATGCCCTAGGGGCTTGTTTTAAACCATAAAGAGCTTTGTCGAGAAAATAGACATGGTTTGGAAATTCATTACTTTGAAAACCGGGGGGTTGTTCAACATACACTTCCTCTTTCAAATAGCCATTAAGAAAGGCGGTCTTAACGTCCATTTGATAGAGTTTAAATCCTTTGTGAGCGGCAAAGGCAATTAGTAATCTAATCGCTTCTAAACGGGCTACTGGTGCGAAAGTTTCGTCGAAGTCAATGCCTTCTTGTTGGTTATAGCCTTGCACCACTAGCCTTGCCTTATTCCTCACAATGGCTCCCGAATCGTCAAGTTTGTTTCTAAAAACCCAACGAGTACCAATAACTTTACGATTCGAAGGCCTAGGTACCAAGTGCCAAACTTTGTTTTTCTCAAATTGTCGTAACTCATCTTGCATTGCAACTATCCAATCGGAATCGGTTAGTGCAACTTTGATGTTGTTAGGTTCAATGGTAGAGAGAAACGAGTTTAGCACACAAAAATTGTTCATGATGGACTTACGCGTTTGTATACCTTTGTTGTAGTCACTAAGTATCGCATCCGTGGGGTGAGAACTTTGATGTTTCCATTTCTTGAGCGTTGTCGGAACGTTATTCGAATTTTCATCTGATGTTACCTTAACATTGTCCGTAACATCAGAAGTTCCCCCTGAATTCAAGCCAGATGTTTCTGTTGATGTTACCGTAACATCTGCCTCCAAAGAATCTTTCGTGGATTCTTTAGATTTAGATGATGAAGGAACATTAACATCATCTTTAACTTGAGTCTCGTCCATGTTTGACTTTTGAGCCTTTTCGGCGTCGGTTCCAATAATTTGTGTTTCATCGTTTTCGTCTTTTAATTCGGGTAAGTCCTTACGTGTGAGCCAGAAATCGGGATCTTCCTCTTCTTCCAAGTCATCTCCTTCATATTGCTCGAGAGTGTCGTTTTCATCAAATACGACATGTATACTTTCTTCCACGCACATGGTTCGCTTGTTATATACACGATACGCCTTACTACGATTAGAATAACCTAAGAGAACACCTTCGTCACTACGAGGATCAAACTTTCCCAATCTATTTTTACCATTATTATGTATAAAACATTTACTTCCAAAACATCGTAGATGGGATATGTTTGGTTTTCTTCCTCTTAGTAGTTCGTAAGGGGTTTTCTTTAAGATCGGTCTAATCATGGCTCGGTTGTGTATGTAACATGCGGTATTCACGGCTTCTGCCCAAAAGTTTCTAGGCAAGCCACTACAAAGTAACATGGTGCGTGACATCTCTTCAATGGTTCGATTCATTCTTTCAACTACTCCATTTTGCTGAGGAGTTCTAGGAGCCGAAAAGTTATGATCGATACCATGCTCTCGACAATATTCAATGAAGGCTTGGTTATCAAACTCGGTACCATGATCCGTCCTTATAGATATAAGATTATGCGAATATTTGTTTTGAGCTAATTTTATCAAGCACACAAATTCATCAAAGGTATGATCTTTGGAGCTTAAGAAAATTGGCCAAACAAATCTCGAATAATCGTCTACTAGAACAAAGACGTATCTAGCACCGGCTCTACTACTAACCCTCATTGGTCCACATAAATCCATGTGAACTAATTCAAGTGGCTTGGAAGTGCTTACCACGTTTTTAGACTTGAACGATGATCTCACGTGTTTACAACGTATGCACGTGCCACACAACTTATTGGTTTCAAACTTTACGGAGGGAAGTCCTTCAACAAGTTCCAATCTTTTCAACCTTTTTAGGCAATGTGTGTTGATATGTCCGAATCTCTTGTGCCATAAAGAGTGATCATTCGTGACTGCACTCATACACGTGAGGGATGTAGAAGGAATACTATCTATGTCTACGACATAGACATTATTCTTTCTTCTTCCTTCAAGTATAACGTGGCTAGATCCTTCACGAACTATTCGACACACACTAGGATGAAACACAACTTTGTTCCCACGATCACACAATTGTGAGATACTTAGAAGATTATGCTTAAGTCCTTGTACAAGTAGCACGTTGTCAATTGAGTGTGTTTTGGAGATCCCAACTCGACCAATTCCAATAGTTTTTCCTTTACCGTTGTCTCCAAATGTCACACTACCACCTTCGTAAGTTTCAAGTGAGAGGAATTTGTTTTTATCTCCCGTCATGTGTCTCGAGCAACCACTATCCAAGTACCACTGGTTGCTTCCTCTCACTTCTACCTACAACAATTCACTTTGGTGATTTAGGTACCCACACAAAGTTGGGTCCTCTTCTATTAGTCAAATCAGGTAGTAAATCCTTACGAATCCAAACACGATTAACAACATATTTATGTTTATAAAACAAGTTAGGATCAAAAGATTCATATTTCTTTTTAGTGAATTCATGATTATATTGGGTTTTTGGTTTAGACATGTTATCATAACTAGACTTAACATAATCCGTATTTCTTTTATGATGTATTTCACGTTTTTTACACGAATTGATATAGTGACCTGTTTTTCCACAAAAATTACAAATTTTGTATTCGGGAAGACCAACATACTGTCTTTTGCGAAAATCACGGTTAGTGGGTTCATTCATTTTCTTAACGTGTTCTACGCGACATCTAGTTTGATACCCTAAACCTTCTTTATGGTGTCGATTAGATTGTTGAGTTAAAAAGTTAAGGACTTCTTGACTAGCTTCCCATTTCTTACTAACATTGAAAGCTTCTTTTAATCTCTCATTAAGTTCTTCCTTTTCTTTACTCAACTTATCACAATTATTACAAGACTCGACCTCTCTATTTGTAGTGGATTCCTTTTTGCTTAATTCGGATTGAAGTTCAACAATCTTTTTAGTAAACGATGATTTCATAACTTTAAAGCTCGATTGTTGTTGAATAAGTTCATTAGTGAGGTTATTTACTTGGTTATCTAACAATTTGACTTTTTCTTCAAGTTCATGATTTCGTTTAACATATGATGATGTTACTGTAACATCCTCCAAAGCTGGAATATCCTCTTCAGATGTTAGGTTAACCTCATCTAGGGTTTCCTCTATCTGGTCAGATGTTAGAGTAACACTGACTGGAGGTTCATCCATTTCGGGTGATGGTATGGTAACATCATCTCGTGTTAGACTAACGTCACCGAACGAACTTTCAGAATTTTCAGAGTTTATGGACGAGTTATCGTCTTCGGAAGCGTAATTAGAGTCAAGGTCATACTTGTCCCAGTCTAAGTTTGGCGTAGGCTCAACATTTGTGTCAAAACTTTGTTTTGAGACTTTTGGTGAGCTTACGTTCTTCTTAGAGCGAAGTTTTTTGACCTTTTCACTTAGAGAACAATTATCATCTTCAAGGTTTTTAATATAAGTCTCTTGATTAACACAAGTATTATAAACACCTTCAAAAATCTCAAGAAGTCTATCTTTAGAAAGCTTTAAAAATTTACTCTTGACTTTATCGAAAGTTACCTCAATTTCTTCATCCGAATCAGTCTTTCCCATTAAGCATAGGTCTTTGTGAGACCTTCCTTTTGTCGATTCAACGCCATACGTACTCAAGCACACGTTGGCTTCCTCTTCCTCCTCGGTTTCTTCATCTGTATCAACTTCAAGATCTCCCCATCCATCGGAGGCTAGCATAGCCGTTTTGTACGTGTTCTTAGCCTTTTCACGTTTGGCTTTGTTTTTGATCTTTGCCCACGTAGGACAATCTTTAATGATGTGAGTCGTCTCTCCACACTTATAACAACCCTTGTTTGAATTTTTTGTTTTAAAGGGTTTAGAACCTTTACTCACATTTTTAGACGAATTAAAACCAAACTTTTTGCTATTGAACCTTTTAACAAATAATCCTATTTCATCATCCGACTTCTCATCATCACTGGACTCGGCTTGAAGAGCTATCCCCTTATTTTTGATTGGTTCTATGTGCCCTTTGTTGAGTGTTAACTCATGGGCCATCAACGATCCAATCAGGTTATCATAGGAAAGTTTAGATAGATCTTTAGCTTCCTCTATCGCAGTGATTTTGGGTTGCCATTTATCGGTTAGGCTCCGAAGGACTTTATTGACAATGTCCTCGGTTGAGTATATTTTGCCTAAATTTTTTAACTCATTAATTATACTAGTAAACCGATCAGACATGTCACTGATGTTTTCATTTTTCTCCATATGAAACATCTCGTACTGATGAGTTAATAAATTTTGCCGACACTTTTTAACTTGGGATGTTCCTTCATAGGATGCCTCAAGACTATCCCAAATTTCTTTCGCACTTGCAGATGATGAAAAACGATTAGAGATTTCTTTGGTTAAACCTTTTTGCAACATAGTTAAAGCTTTAAAATTCTTTTGAGCAATTTTAAAATCTTTCTCATCATAGTCATCTTCTTGCTTTTCAGTTTTCTCATCAGTAGAGAGTATAGCAATGGGTCCTTTGACTATGATTCTCCAACATTCAAAATCGACTCCTTTTATGTGATTTCTCATTTGGTTTTTCCAATGACTATAATCCTTACCATCAAAGATAGGATATTTTACCATATCACTTGAATCCATTTTTTTTAAAAAAAAAACACTAGGCCGAGATATGAAAAAGAAAAAAAATAAAATATCAAAACTTTAGAGTATTGGATCACCTCTTTAGCGGTAAAGCTATCAAGAGCACGAGGCTCTGATGCCAATTGTAGAGTCCAAGGGCCCAACAATACTCTAGAGGGGGGGTGAATAGAGGATTGTACCTCTTTAAAAATTTTACTAAAATATTAAATGCGGAAATGTAAATTGCGTAAAGTAAATAACACAAGGATTTAACGTGGTTCGGCCCAATTGAAAAGCCTACATCCACCCCTTCTTCTTATTAATTATTTATCAAGAGCACCTACTCCGGCCTAGCTTACAATAAACAATTAATAAACACTAGAGATCTACTCCGACCTTAGTGTGAAGCTATTTTTTAAACTCGAGAAATTAATCTCTAACAAGGTGATTATTTTTCTCGTTACAAGTTTCTCAATCAAAAGAAAATACAATTCAATTGTCTAGAGAAACTTATCGTAACTATGCACTTTTAAAGATAAGAGTTAAAACAAAAGTACACGTTAAAAAGCTTTCAAAAATCAAACAAGTATTTTTGCAAATGTAAATGAATAGTACGGTCAAGATGTTTTTGCAAAAAAATATAAATTAGAAACCCTTTTGAAAGACTTAGATTATATTCAATTGTATGTAATTGGCTTAGTTGATCATTTTGCAAAGTGGAACATGTGTACTTATAGTTACACGTGCAAAATGATACAACACTATTGATTGCAATTACTTCCTAAACAAGGAGAAGATATTATAGGAATAATATTGTTTTATAAAAGCAAACTTCCTAATTAAAAGGTTTAGGATGGATTAAAAATAATTAGGAAGATACTCAAGATAACTTGTTTTTCAAGAATGTATTTAGACATACTAGTCTAGTTAGAAAATACAAGATATTATGCCATTTTATTTAGAAAATCATTCTTTTAAAAAATACTAGACAAACCGAAAATGTGAATGAGCAAAAAAAAATATTTCGGCCAAAAAAGAAAGTAGCAAGAATGATTTTCTTAAAATTAAAAAATATTGTATAAGATAAGTTTAGAGGAAGAGAATTATAATAAAGAATATTTTGCAAGATCACAAAATATGAGAAATATATTTTCCACATCTTTACTAATTAGATTTTCATATATTTTACTAGATAAAATATACTTAAATCTAATTCTAAGATGAGTAAAATTATTCTCACATATATGATCAAAAATATAGAAAACTTTTAGCACAAGATAATTCTTTAGAAAATATTGAAAGAGATATTTTAGAAAATATTTAGATAAAATATTTTATAGTACTAATGTTACTACAACATGCAAGCATGTTATTATAACATTACTACTAAGATTTGAAGTGCATAGCTTCGTTAAGTCACTTTACAAATATAGTCCTAAAGTCTTGACTTGATACGAAGCTCGTCTTTCTTATCTTCATCTTCCTCCTTTGTATTTCGAGTCCTACGCAACACGAGCTCAAACATACGACCAAGTGACATACGATATAGAAATAAATAACTTGACAATATCAAAACTTAAACGTGGAGTCAACACAGAGGAACAATTTAGGGAAAAATTCCTCAGCCTCAGCCTCAATTGAAGACCCGTACGGTGCGCACCGTAAGGGTGGTGCGAACGGGATCCTAAATCTATCTATTGAGTCATGTGAGTCCATCTCGTTAAATTGAGTCTGTCCTACCAATTAATATATTGAAATTATGTTATAATAACAAACATACAGGTATGTTATAATAATATAATTCTGAATGTGTTATTATAATGATTATAGGATGTTTTATTATAACAAAAGCGACAGTTTTAGACCGTTGATTTATATATTTAACGGCCCAAATTGATAAGACGAACTCATTTTAAAGGTTATATTCATCGGATTCTAACTGTGTATATATATGTATGCTAGAGAGATGAATTCTTGAACCTTACATTCGTAATACAGGTGGGATTACAGTTGTGTTGACGAACTTCCGAAGTATTATAAGGATTGTTACATAGCACTTTTGGAATCGTCTGACGAAGCTGATGAAGATCTCACTAAACAAGGACGATCATTTGTCTTACATTATTGGAGAAAAAAGGCATGTGTCTACCAAACATTCACCTCTTTTTTTTTTTTTTCTTTCCTTTTTTGTGTTTTTTGTTTTCTTTTTGTGCCCTTTATATTTATTTTTCTTTCAAAATTTTAGTTTATGTGGACTTTATTTACTGATTTCATTAATTTTGTTCCTACCGTTTTCTTGTTAGAAACTAAAATTAAAAATTTAACCGTAAATAATTCAATATGTATAAATAATTATATTATGATAATAAGTCATTCATATATAATATTAAAATATGTTTCAGAAAATAATATTTTCAATAAACAAAAATCACATATAAATAGAGAAGATTGTAGTTAAAGAAACGCATTAGAGATTGATAATATATAAATTAAAACCTACTCACTTCATCCCAATCATTTGTTTACCTTTTTTTTTTTTTTTTTTCGGGGTGTATCAATGATTTGTTTACCTTTCTTTATATGGAAGGGTTTATTCAACTAAATTATCGACTTACCCCTATTTCATTTTCACCCATCTCTACAAGATTTTGGAGATTTGAAGGGGTATTTGTGTCATTTAATGAGATTCTTTAGTCTTTGTGCCAAATTGAAAAGTAAACAATTGAATGAAACGAAAAGAATATTATTGTGCCTCAACCATCACCTTAGGATTTCGGTGATAGTTGAGGCTTAATAATATATAAAACCTATTATTGAGCCGCAGCCATTAACAAACCTAAGTTAATGGTTGAGACTCAATAATAAATTTTACGGAGTATATACTATGAGAAATCACATAGAAAGTAAATGGAAGAAAAAGCGCGGGAAAGAGAGAGTAAAATGCGAGGGAAATAACTAAATTTGATTTGAATTATTCTCAACAAAATGATCTTACCATTTTCACTTAGGTAGCCATTTTATAACAACATCAAAGAACTTCTCACATGTAAAAAGGGTTGTGTTCACGACATCGACATGTTTTGGTATGCCTTATTTAATTATTGATCTCTACTACGAGTACATGATATATGTATTACTACCTCGATCCATCCCAAAATAATTGTCCTCTTTCCATCAAAAGTTTTCCCAAATTATTGTCCCTTTTATATTTATAGTAAGTTTTAACAAAAGATTTTAAAAATAAAAAATCATTATCATTACCACTCCTTAAATTCACCCAAAATAGAAAGGTGACAATTATTTTGGGATGGAGAAAGTATTATTTTTTTAATTTTTTTTAGGATATTCTAGATGATACGTTTCAATTTTTTGACTTCTACATGGTGTCTCTACACTTTTTAAAGCATATCTGATACCTCTAATTGTTGTCATTATCACTAAGTGTACCTGTGGACAAGGGAATTTGATCCACGCGATGTTTTATTTCAAAAACATTTTTATTCGGAAAGAGTCGCCACTAAATTTTTAGGTGGAATTTAGAAACCAATTTTAGAGAAAATGAGTTCGTGTGAGTTTACGTGTTAGGAAGTTTAAAAGAATTTCATTAATTTAACGCCTAACCCCGCCCGTCGTAAAGACGGTCTCTACTAAATAAAACCATGGCTATTACGAGTACACATGCAGATATGCAAACAACGTTTTAATCCTAAACAAAAACATATCCATTCTACGTCGTTTTAATGCACACATAATTTCGTCGAAGTTGCTTAACAGGGGTTCATTTACTATTCTAGCAAACAAAGAAAAGAAGCAGAAATACTCACCGACAACATAAGATAGATTAACAAACGTTAGCGGCAGACGAGAATAATAAATAATAAATAATCAAACATGACTAATACGCAGACAAGTATAAACGACTAACGTGAATAATTAAACACTGCGCATAAATACAAATAAGTAGCAAAATACGCAAGAAAGCAAGTGGACATATAAACTAATACACATAGTGAACATGCTGGCTACTTAATCAATTAAAAAAAAAACAACTACTAACGCATTAACCTACATGAACGACACAGATGCAACTAAAAGGTCCACTAATACACATACAAGTAAACATTCACGAACATAAGCAGACTTCATGGAAATGGGTCACATGGAAACATTAATCGAACTCGTCAAACTATTACACAATTCAAGATTCAATGATCAAAACAAAGCTAACAACAAAAACGTGCACCTACACGGCTTTCACATGATCAACAAAATTAGTTATCCTACGAACATCAGGCTATGAAAGCAACATCAAACGTGACCATGTATAGCAGAACTCCCACATGTTTAACGAGATCAAATACGAAACTGAAACTAAACGACTGAGCCCAATCATCGAGAACTAAATTACCATTTAAACGTAAATCGCAAATCTGACCAAGAACGTGAAAGGCCAAGTTATACATTTACACAGCTCAAAACTTGATGAATAGAACAAAGCGATGAGTAAGAAACGAGCGTGCGGAACACGTGGTTTATACATGATTCAATGAAACTAATACTACGCAAAAGCTAAGTGATGAAATAAGATTACGGAAGCTAATCTGACGCATGAGTATGAATTATAGGTCTGAAAACAACACGGAAGGCTAAATTTAAGACAACCAAATGAATGACAGGAATAAGAACGGATTTCATGCAAAAAAAAACCAACAGAATCAATCCAACAAGGAACTTTCGAGTCATGTCACGTAATGAAATTAAATACGCATACCAGGTGATCAAAGGGGCACGAATCATATACATACACATCACTACTATGCTGAGAATATAAGCCTAGAACGAACGATAAAAGAAACAGCAACTACGATAATAAACAAAAGAGCGACAGAGAGTAATAAAAAGCAACAGAGGCTATAAAAGACAAATAAAAACGATAAATTAACAAAATAAAAAGAGTATTTTTTGCACCCTCAACTTACATGTATCGTTGACCAAATATCCGAGTCGTAATCGATTGTAAGATTTTATCCCGAGGGGCCGTCGTCGACGAAAACCAATAATAAATCCGTACTTCGTACCAAAACTGATTTCAATTTTCAAAAGCTTGTATCTCCTTCGTTTCTCAACGAAATTTCGAACCGAAAGATGTTTTAGAACCGTGGTAAGGTGAACTTTAAGACTAGGTAAACAAATCAGAGAGATTGAGAAGTTTACAACACGAAAAACGAGGAAGAACAGGGATAGCTGCACGAAAATCAGAAAAGGATGCTCTGTTTTTCGTGTGTCTATCTCGTCTTCTCTCGAGGGTCTGTTTGAGGCCTTTTGTGACTTGAGGTTATGTGTGTGAGCTGTATGATTCCTCTGTATGAAGGCTTGTGGATGGTGTATATTTATAAGGTTGAAAAGTAGGGTTTTTCGGAAGGAAAGAGCGACTTTGTCCTTTCTTCAAGAGTCTTTGTTGCAAGCTCGTCTTAGGGTTTTAGGGAGGGTTTTCTTGAGGGTTAAGCAAGGGTAAATGGAGTAGGTGGATCAGGTATCGGTTTTGGTTGTGGGTATGGGTTTGGTGGCCAAAAAGCGTGTTTTGGGGTCGCTCGTAAAAAGCAGTACGGTTGTGGGGCTAGGGCGTGTTATTTGGGCCGTTTAAGCTTCTTTTGGTGAATTTAGGACGTGGTTCTAGGATGGATTAGGCTCGGGTATGTGAGGGAGAGTGTGGGTGAGGGAGTCGGGTTTTTGGGTCTCTTTTTGGGTTGTCAAAAACAGGGCACGAAGAGGGGGTCTGGGACGTTTTTGGACAGTTTTTTGGGCTGTATTTTGGTCGTGGTTTGAGGCTGGGTTTTGGCCTGGATACGAGCTTTGGTACGTGGGGTAGGAGGTGGGAGAAAAGGCCTTGAAATTCGTGTTGAAACGGGCTCGAAATCATTCTTAAAATCGAGCTTAAAACGAGCTTAAAAACTTGCTGTTAAGAAAGCGAATTCATCGAATACGATTTAATAAACTGTTTTAAAAGCGTGAGAAACGACTTTTCAAGTCAAAAAAGAATTTGTAAAAGCGACTTTTCAAATCGAAATACTTTAAAATGATTTTTCAAATCAAAACGTCTTATTTTCAATAAAACATTACTTGCGATAAAATAAAAATTTGACAGAACTTATTAAACCAAATATCCTTTGAATTAACAAATATTGTGTCGACAGCGCCCTGCTTACATCGCAATACGAACTCAAATAAATGGTACGAAAACACGTTGTCCTATCATCATAGGGTATTTGTCGGGTTTTCTATAAATTTCCATATCGACAGATACGGGTATCTACAGAGCCCCCACTTTGACTAAGGCTTGGACAGGCGAAAGTCAAAGTAGACTCTCGAGTCGATCGCAGATAACAATTTGAGAGCCTCACGGGTCGTTTATGGTCCCTTAGACCTGTGTACAAAAGCTCACCAGCCATAAGAAGAAATCATACCTGAAATTTGATCATGGATGCCTTTATTTTCGTGAGAGTGTGGGTTGAGCCTTATCTTTAGGCGCCTACGTATCCGTCGTGACAGAATCAAACCCGTATCGTAGTTCGAGCTCGCTGGCCTGTAGCTTTCTGCTGCTTCGGCCCAAAATGATATTTGTTTACTTTGATTAAGTCAAGCCAATATCTGCATTCTTTTAGGAAGTGTCACTTCGTTTAACTTCTGCTACTATTTTTTCATCTTGAGGATGTCATCCTGCTGTCGGGGTCTAAGGTGGATGACTTTAGAGCCCCCGGTTGGAGCGTTCCTGCTCAAACTTAACAACAAGTCCTAACACATAACTCACATAGTGACTCTGCGACTTTTGAAATGAAAAGGATGGATCATCGATCCGAGCTGCGTATTTTTTGAAAATGGGTCATCGACCTGCTTTTTACACAAAAGGGATGGATCATCGATCCGAACTGAGAATTGTTAATTTTGAAAATGGGTCCTCGACCTGCTACTTTTTCAAAATTTTAATTTGAAAATGGGTCCTCGACCCGAGCTTAAAACCAACATTACTTTGAGAAAAAGGTTGTCGACCTGAGCTTAAAACCAAAATTTTGCGTCCCCGATTCGTATTTCAAAATTTCTGATTTATTTTTTGTCCGCGACTTATTTTTTGGATTCGAGAGTTATGAGTATTTGACTCGTTTTTTGAAATGACAGATCATCGACTCGTACCTACGGACACACGTTTGGTCCGTGACTAGGCCCACATGTTCTTGTAAGGGCCGGACATGTGTCCCCGAGACATGTGTCACACGTTTTAGCGAGACACGTGTCTTTAAAATAAAAAAAAAAAGAAAGGAAAGGATAAAAGACTCAAAAAGGCGTGTGACTGCAGCAAGATTTTGTGCACAACTCAAACGTTTCACTTAAATCAAACGTGGGTCATCGACCCAATACCCACAAATAAAAAAAGAAACACAAGCCATAAGTGTGCACAGGGGGAATCCAAACTTCTTCGTACTCCTTCCATAGTGTTACTTATCAAATTTCCATGAGAGAAATCGAGTTTCCATAATTCCGTCGTATCAAATATCTTGGAAAATTGGAGTTTCCTTAATCCATGCTTGGTAAGTTTTCCATATTGTTTCTTTGAGTCTCTCTATATAAGGGAATCAAGAGCCCTTCATGGCGCACTCATATTGTTCAGCTTATTTCACTACAACAATTTCCTTACTTTTTTGACGCTTTTTTTGGTTATTTTCGACGCTTAAAAGCGTCGACATTTAATATCTCGACGCTTTTGGAAGCGTGGTTATTTTAGGTGTCAGGAACTTTTGACACTTTTTTCCGTCAACCATGGTGTCACTTTTCGGTGTCATGAGTCGCGACATTTTTTAGCGTCAAGGCTCGCGACGCTTCTTTCTGTCGGCAATTTAGAAATTTCTCGACGCTTTTTCATCACTACCATGCAAAACATCGATAGTTTTTGTTAGTATTATCAATACTCTTGATATATGATATTAATTAAATTTCTCGAAGAATATACTGAAAAGAAAATTATAATACCATAAAATGAATACAATAATGAATAATATTATTATTAATATTAGTTAGATGGATAATTTAAATGAATACAATAAAATTAAATTCGTTCGGGCTAAGCTACGGAGTACAATAATGTTGAAAAATATTGTTTTTTTAATGTTCATAAAAAAAAATTAAAAACAAAAAATAAAAGTCTCCATAAAGATGAGTATTGCAACCAAAAGATATGCGACGATGTCGATCTTCAAATCAAATTTGAGAATTGCTCCTTCCATCTCGTTGCAACACCGAACATTATTGCTTCATTGAAAATCCATGAATGTGAAACCGGCCTTATAACGAACTTCAACTGGTCTATTTACCCTGTGCACGCAAAGAACATTACATCATCAACATTACGTTAACATCTAGCCACCAATACAGTACTATATATTGGCACCTTGAACCAATATCCACCACATTATTTGTAAAAGAATGTTTACATGATATTTCTATGATACCCACATGCGTAGGACGAAGTAATAACTCTAGCCAAGTTATTCACTCAAAATTTCAGCTAATTAAGCCATAAGATGTTAAAGAGCTGTTATCTCCTGATTTAGAGGCCTCTTTCCGTAAGATACTATGCACCCTGAATACTTCACTGCTTTTCACACCAAAGTCGTAGTATTCCTACAGAGGATCATTTCAGTGAAGATAAAATCTCATTTTAAATCTCCAATAGAGTATTTTAAAGCATTAGATCTGGATTTAAGAGTGCTCGAGAGGTGTCAGAAGCAACGACTTTACCTTGCATGTCACTGACATATCGGCGTAGACACTCAAAAGAGGACTCCTGAAAAGAGAGAAAGGAGGCATAAAGAACATTCAATCATAAGCTAATTGTATATTTGTATGACGCAAACATTTTTTTATATTTTTTTGACAAAAAGAACAATTTGAAATCGAAGAAGATAACCTGCTGAAAAGTAGATGTCATACGTGTTCGTCAATTTTCTGTCAAACCTGCAAGCAGCATAATTGAAGTCAAATCATTACTCGTTATTATTCAAATTTTTATTTCAGAGGCGGTGGAGGGTCTCATTGTAGGGACGTATGGCAGAGAAACAGATAGTAGGAATGATTATTTCGATAATAATATTATCCGAACTGTGATGTTCTCTTTCACTATGAGAGCGTCCAGTTACCAAAGGAAGTTCAACAGCAATGTTGGAAATATCGATATCAGATGCATATACGAAGGGTAAACTAACCATATGTGAACATTAATGACCGGAACGCCAACTAATTTGTCCAACTTCTTGAAGTACGGTACTTCCTTCCAATCCTCGGCTACAAGCAGCTTAAAGATATCGACTGATCATGGAAATTCAAAGAGCCCCATCAAAAACATTTAAACATACGTAGTTTTGCAGTTTATGTAGTAAAAACGTATTATCAGAGAAGCGAGTGGTACAATTGGGAATATAACTTCTTTCACTGCACATTTTATTTACGAAAGAACAGACGTAAACCTGGGGCAACACAGACATAAGCATCTGCTTTGATCACTTTTCCATTAGTTAGTGAAACTTTTCACATTTCCATCCTCGTTTAGTTCAATCTTTTGCAAGCGAGAGTTGTGAACTTCACCGCCAAGTGATTTTATATGTTCAACGATAGGCATGCACGATCTCTCGGGAGGATTCCCATCTAAGAAAGCCATCTTGGAACCATGCTTCTCCTGCAGTTGTCAAGTAATCAGAAATCAGTTTGTATTATATACTTTCTAGCCCTCATCATGATTAAGGACATGTGCTCTTCGTCTTAAGTTCATGAAACACACTATACCTGCAGAAATCGATTCAGAGCAATCAAGATGCATTGCATCGAAAGTTCATCCGGATTTATAAAATTTAGCGCCTTTGACATGGCAATGAATACTTCATCTGTAACACGTTCAGGAACGCCCTACAAAGCTCAGAAAAGAGTTATCAACTCTTGGAGTTCCAGCAAAAGCAGAAACCAAAAGGTAGGCTTACGAAATTTAACAGGTTCAGGACTCGTGAGACTATTTATAAGATGCTGCCCAAAGTAAAAACATCCTTACTTGTTTCTTCATCCACTCCTGTACACTCAAACCGTCTTGAGCTTCAACATATGCCTGTCCCCCAACCATTGCAGGCAAGAGTCCGATGGCAAATTTGACTTTCTCAGGCCAAGTCAGCATTTCATTGTTCTTTAAAATTGCCCAAATACCTAACAAATGCATTCTAAATAAGCATCATATGATTGGTAACATACTTGTTTAAATGCTTCAGAATTGAGGAATATATAAGATGTTGTAATTGTAAGATATGCTTCAACTAGTTTACATGCAATCGTAAATGCATTTTCTTGTTTAGTCTCTCAAACCCCGTGTTAGACAGAAAAATGACCATTATAGCCTAACTACCGTGGCATCAGTCGGATATAATAAAATGACTATTTCAGACGTCAATTTATGCTTCAACTAGCATACTTAGCATTTAAAGGTGCAGGTAGGGTTTCAAGGAAATCAAATCGACTGAATTCACCGGGCTTGTTCGGCATAGCAAAAATCATGGAATGCTCCTTCCACTGCAACCGATCATTAATACCAAGCTCTCCAAATAAATTTTGAATATTCGGATAAGCCCCAACTTCAAGGAATGACAAAAAAAGTTCAGTAGCGTAAAATAGTAGCTGCAAGTAACATAGCCTCAGCATGAGGTACTGCGTCGATGTTGTGATCTTATAAAAGTATCGAGAAAGTCATAAAGGAGGCACATTCAGAAACTCATATGACAAAACATTTTGTACGAGTAATAAATAATGTGACCAAAAGTCGAAAAAAACAGCAGAAAGGTGAACAAAGGCGACATTCAGGAAAGCAAACAGATACTTTGCAGCACACTCACAGAATATATGTAACCCCGTCTCGTACCAGTCCCCATCCTCATCTTTCCATACTGCAATCTGTCAAGAAAAGAAACAGCGACACAGGACAACGTTTTAAAGCCACAATTAACAAGTTAAATCATACTTCATCAACTTCCTCAAAGATAAATATAGTAGTATGTACATAAGGGGGAAAACATTATCCCCACAACTCTCAAACACTATCAAAATGCACTACTTCTATCATTCCATATTTTGCATTTTTTCCATATTCTGCCAAGTTAAAGAGCTGTTATCTCCTGATTTAGCGCTCGCAAGCAGTAGTAAGATAAAACCCAAATGATTCACTAGTTCAAGGTAGTAGGCTAAGACGTGGACTCGAAACTCAAACGTGTAGGCTAGGAGCAATAATAAATAAATGTTATATTGTACAAAATTAAATTTAATCAACCTTGTTATAACAATTAAAATTCAACAAACGTTACGCGGTAAATCAAACCAGCTAACATAAGAAAATCAGTCTACTGAGTACTCCATTTTATATTGCAATTAATTACAAATTTTACAGTGATAACAATTGAAATTCAACGATTAATAACAAAGGCCAACAACAACAAACACGATTGACTGATGAAAAATGGGTTTGTTCATCGAGAAGTTGAACAATTCACATGTGATTAGGCGAGTAATTAATCAAAATTTAATAGACAAACCTATGGTCGACGTAATTCAAAAATTACACACGACTAAAAGCTTGGAATAATTTTTGACCCCAAACTCCTCCACTACTACAATTCCAAATCCTAATTACTGGAATCAAAAATTACGTCCTGTTACAAACTTACATGTGATTAGTCGTGTGTAATTAGGATTTACAAACTTACTGGAATCATTTAATCCAAGCTTTTAGTCATGTGTAATTGTAGTTGAACAATTCACATGTGATTAGGATTTGGAATCAAAATTACTGGACAAATCAAAATTAAAGGTGACCCCAATTGAATCAAAAACTTAAACACGATTAATTGATGAAATTCACATAATCCTTCAATTATCTGATGTCGACGATGGAATTTTGATGTAATAAAATTTACATTCTAAGACGTAATCAATTACTGATTAAAATCAATTTTGATAAAGATTAACGACAAACAGGCCAAATTGATGAATAAAAAATTTACCTGACGATGTAGATGATGATTAACGACAGGCCGATCGATCCGAATTGAAGATGAAAATTGAAAAAGACGATGATTGAAGAATTAGGTTTGCTTTGAAAAGATGATTTCTTTAATTAGGGATTTAGGTTTAATTTCATTATGTGTTGGGAGGGAAAAGTGAGAAAGAATAACAGTGAAAAAAATTTGGGATTTAGAGGTAATTTTTGATTTTTGACTCTGCGCGCGAGGGTTTCTTTTTCATGAAAAAAATGAAAAAATTGGGTTTAGCGGTTTTTTTTATTAAAAAGCATTATTTGACTATTTAAAAGGGTGAATGGGGTGATGATTTTTGGTGACGCTTATAAAAGTGTCCACCAAAAAGTGTCAAAAATGTAAGGGAATTGTAGTAGTGTTTCTCGCTGTCGTGGGTAAGAACATCGTCCCAAAATCATGAATGCTTTAGTAGGAGCCATGAAATCTTGGTCCAAGGATTTTAGGGGCGGGGAAACTCAAAGTCTGACCGACGCAGGGCTTCAACAAGTACTTCCGTTTGTGCAAGTTATTCCCCAAAGGAGTTTTCTGACTGAATGCGTGAAGTTTTGGGACTCGGTTCATCACGTGTTTGCTTTTCCGGAGGGAGAGATATGCCCTTGGCCTGAAGAATTTGCTGCCCTCTGCGGCTGGAAATTAGCGCAGCAGCCCGTCGTTCCCGACTTCAGTCCTGGATGGGTCGACAAGTACCATGACTTCCTAGGTCTGTCGAGCGAGGAGGCTCACAATGTAATCGAAGGAGAAAAGGTAGACTTGTGTGGTTTGGCTCACCTTTTTCGACATGCCCACGACCCTACTAGGGCCACCGTCTATCGTCGGTGAGTGTTTGGCCTCATCATGTTGCATCTTTATTGCTTCGAAGGGTTTATGGAGATGCCGTCTTGCTATGGTCAAGCTAAATTCATCCGTATCGTAGAGCAGATGGAGGGGAATCGCAACCCAGCTTCAATTATCTTAGCCGAGATGTAACACCCCGTGTTTTCGTAACACAATTTTATAAAAGAATTTAATTCCTTAGATTAAATTCATCCTTTTTCATTATAATAAAAATGCGACTGAATTTTTTTCGCCAAACAATACTAAAATTCCTAAGTCCAAATATAAAAATTTTGAAAAATAAAGTATGTTGTATTATATTCAGAATTCAAAAAGAAACACAATTCAAAATTTTATAAAAGTCAACCATAAAATTTATATCGCCTTTCAAATTTCAAAATAGCTAAGTCATGTTACTATTCATAAGAATAAAAGTAAAACCTTTTATTCATAGAATCTATTTTTGTACCTTTTTGATTTTTGAATAAAAATGGACCCGTATATTTTTCCCGTCTTTGAAATTCGGGTCAACAATTTCAAACACGCAAATCAAAAATCAAACAATCTAATCCTCTTCCACTTTTCTTACACCATTTTACAACACTTAACATCAACTTTCTTTTTGTCAAAAATAATCATTTTGATTTTTATTTAATAAATCATATTATATTAATAACTAATTACTATTCAAATCCTATTAAACTAACACTTTCACTAAACATCGAAATTATAAGTTATAACTATCTTAAACTGATAAACTTTTAGACGTTTGAGTATAATGATTTAATTCGATAACATTCAACGAAAAAAATAAGTATTTCGATCAAATAAAATTTTTATTTAAAATTGCGAGAAACTAGTACCCAATTCTTGTTTTGATTTCGTTTTGAGTTTTATTTTCACTTTTATTTTCGATCTTATTTCGAACCATCATTTTAAGACTATATATTTTATTTCGAGACTTTTCGCGTGCGCGTAAATCGAAAATTTCAAAAACGAAAAATCGGGCCACTTGATCACCATTTGGCCGAGATATTGAGCATGCTTGTCATGCTATCCTCTTCCATTTTTCTTCTACTTTAGTTACATGTCTAAGTCACCTTACACCCCTATATTTTCATCATCATTTTAGCTTATTAAAATTTAAAGATTATACTTTCTAAATACTAAACTTAATACACAAATACTAGTATACATTTTACTACTACTACACAATTCATTATTACACACAAACACAAAACAAACTCACCAAAACCTCTCTAAAACAAAACCAATTTATTTCTAAGTAAGAACACAACCTTGGTGTTCTTCATTTTCATGAGCAACTTCATCTTCCACTCTCCTTTATTTTTATTTCTAAATTTATTTCACTTATGTTTATTTTATAAATTACTCCACTTAGTTCAATACTTAATTTAGATCATTTCTACATAAATTATACTACTACTACACTTATAAAATGAAACTTAGAAAATTAAAGTATGTGTGTTAAAAATAAATACTCAAGATCTTCATCTTCTTTATTTAAGCTTTCCACTTAAATTTTCACTATTCATTAAAATGAAAATTCTTCCTAAGTTGAATTAAATCACTTCCTCTTTTCCCTACTAAATTTTAATGAACATAAATCATAAAATAAGATTTAACTATACTTCCCCTAAAATGAATTAATTTCTAAACACTATAGTCTTAGTTTATTTTAGTATAAACTTGTTACTAACATAGTTAATTTCTTGTATGTACTTGGAACCTAAAGACGAGGAGCCAAGTGACGGGGTGGATTTAAGCATCTTTGACCATATAGTGGATCCGGATAATTGCTAGAAAAATCATACCGAGTAATTAAGGTGCCCCCGCACACTAGGTTTAATTTTGTTAATTGCATGCTATAAATGTTATGTGTTATATTTGTTGTGTCTTTTATCACCTAGTAATCATATGTTAAATTAGGAGACAAAAATCGAAAAATAACATTTGTGTAACATACATATACCACACGGCCTACCTATATTTTTGGGCTTAATTTTTCGTTTTAATTTTTGTAAATTGCATGCTTAAAATGCTATGAATAAAATGGATATGAAAATATAATTAGTTTATGCATAGGACTTAAAATGAATTTGTTATGAAATTTAAATGTTTTAAAGTGTTTATGTGAATTCTTGAATTTTTGTTGTTACTCTTGTGTTTGAATGATTTTTACCTATGTGTGTTAATGTTTGTATATGATTTTCACATATGTTAAATATATAAATGATATAAAGTAAGTTAATTGTTGAATTAGAAGTATAAAAATCAAAAATCAAAAACTATGTAAACATATATATACACGGTTTTCTTAAAATAAATGGACCAATTTTTAGTTTTAATTTTTCTAAATAACATAATATGATTAGTTTAGGTAAATTAGACTTGTATGAAAAATTTGAGGAAATTATGTAAACATATAAAATTTGACTAATTAATGTTCATATAAAAAATATTAGAGTTCTTCAAATATTCAAGTGTTCTTCATTTAGGTAACTAGTTTGATTCATAATTTGTACAAAGTTAAAGTTAAATGTTGTTTAAATCCATTAGTGAATAAATACATTACTAAATATATAAGTTAAATAAGCTAAATCTTTATAATGAAGAAGTTAGAAATTTAAAGTGAGTAAAAACACTATTCATAAATGAAATAAAATATTTAGTGAAAATCGTAAACTAGTTAAATCACTTTAGTATAATTTAAGAAATTAGTATATAAAAACTTTAAGTCAAAAACCGATAAATTAGAAAATGAAAATAAAATGCTTAAGTATAAAGGGGCCACGGTTTTGGATTGTTTTTAGACCTAAAATTGGTTTTGTCACTTTTTATTTTCATCACTTAGATAAATAAATTAGTTAAAAGTAATGAATTATTAATAAAAACAAAAAAAGAAATAAAAAGAGTAATATAAATAAAGTCCACGGCCTCCTCATTAAAATTGGACCAATTTTGATCAAAATGAATTTATCACTTAGTCACTAAAGTTGAATAGTAATTAGGATTATATTTGATTGTATAATAAATCGTTAATAAAAAGAATCGACGAAACCGATAAAAATAAACGTTACATGTATTAAAATGAATAATGTCGAGTGTTACTACCTTTGCTACAATTTGGATTTGGATACACGGACTATTTAAAATGAACTACGACAACCTCGCTAAAAATGGAAACCGCTAAAAGTTTAGTTAAGTATATGACTAAATTTAACCGAGTTTTATTTTTGAAATGTTATTTAAAATCACTAAGTACAAAATGAACTTAACAACTTTGAAACTAGAATTTTGTACTTAAATGTAAAACGAGTTTTACTTCCGAAATGAATTTTCAAATCACTAAATACAAAAGCAGACTTAACGACTTTAAAGCTGAATTTTGTACTTAGTACATAAAGAGCTTAGCTTTATACTTAAAAATATCCGAAGTATAAAAATTGGTATAAGATATAAAAATACTAAGTATAAAATATAATAATAAAAATACTAAGTATTAAATATAATAATAAAATACTAAGTATAAAAATACGTATAAATACGAAGTATAAGAATACATGTACGTCTAAAGATACGAATAAAATACAAAGTATAAAAATACGAATAAAATACAAAGTATAAAAATACGAATAAAATACGAAGTATAAAAATACGCATACGTATAAAAATACGTCTGAATCTGAAATACGAAAATACGAATACGTATAAAAATACGATGAATAGTAAATACGATGAATAGTAAATACGATGAATAGTAAAATACGGTGAATAGTAAAATAATGAATAGTGAAAATATTTAAAATTTACGAACAGACTCAAAATAAATATTTAAGTTTTTCTATGTGCTTCCGTTTACCTGAAGAACTGCTAGAACTAGATTTTCATTATACAAGTTCGACGTTATTAGTTATTATGAGCTGTCACTGGAGAAATAAAGGAACGAGAAAATGATAAAGAAAGTAAGTGTGAATACTTGGGTGTCTGCGATGTTAAACGCTATAGGGTCAGGGTTGGTAAGGTAGCCGCATATGGGGACACTATCATCGCTATTTGGTGCTAGTGGTAATCAAATGACTCTCCTAGTCGTTATTTAACGTGATTTTCGCCCTGGGTAGTGATTCGTTCACGGGCGCATATGAGGTAACGGAAAATAGCCATTCCCATCCGGGGAATCTGTCGTAGTGTAATAGTCGTACCAATAGGGTAGTGTATGCATGCAAAAGACAAGGGACTGATCCTCCTTATTACCTGCTTGATATCTTCAGCATTTAAAGTCCGTTGATGTGACCGGCACGCTGTCGCGCGTTAACATGCTATTTGTGTTAACGCATGTTTCCATCCTTACTGGTTTGTTGGCTCATGGTCGTGTTTCATCTTAGATTATCCATATTGCGTTGGATGTTAGGTAGCTATCACGTACGCTACTTAGTGTTTGATCTAATGTACGAGTCTGAGTAACTAGTGCACTTTGATAGAAGATTATATGGGTAATTATCTATGAGAGTACACGAGCCACTCTGTAGTCAAGACTCGCGAGTATATGTTGCTATATGAATATAATTGAAAAGGGTCGACTACCCCGAATATGAATGAAGTGATAATGATTTGCCTATATGATTATGATTTGAGATAAATTGATGATTCAATTGCTATGTTATATGATTTATGATATGTTATGTTTTATGAATTGCATTATTGTATGTTTTATTTGCGCTGATTTAATTACATGAGCATATGTTAATTATTATGTGTTTACCGCTATGGGTTTTATGTGGCTTAGCGTGTGCGGGGTCATAATCGAGTTTTAACAGACGCGTTCAGTAGGTACCCCGAGGCTTTATTGACGATCTACACAAGGGGATTGAAGGCCTTATTTTATATTTTGAGAGAATGTAATCAATTAAACTCTGTTTTATCTATAACTCTTATTATGTATAATGAGTTGTAATACGATGACAGCTGGTTTTAGTAATATATGAACTTAATTAATATTTCCGCCTTAGTTTAATTAAGTCACGAAAAACCGGGTTGTTACACGAGACCATTCGTGGTTTGGATGTTTTCAAAGCTGACCCGCACGGTCCATTCCGAGGCTCAACCCGTATTCTACAGGTGATCAGACTTGGCCTTTTTGCTTCTTTTTTCTGATTTTTCGTTCAGGTCCCCTCTTCTAGGGTGCCTTTTGGCCTCCTTTCTAATTTCTCGTAAGCTCGCTTTTCTTCCTACTAGGCTGGTAGACTCGTTTCGTAGGACCTGCTCGTTTCTTTTCTGATTTCTGTACAAATTCTAGTTTCTCTGCGTTTCCTTTTTTCTGTAGACTCGTTGTCCTGATTTTCACTCGGTTTTACTGTTGCAAAGTTGGGGAATTCGGTTCTTCACTCGTTTTTCACTCGTTTTTTCTGCTTTGCTTTTGTGACTCGTTTTTTTTTTTTTTTTTTTTTTTTTCTGGAAATTCTCTTTTTTTTTTTTTTTTTTGACTCGGTTTGTTGGCTCTTCCCTTTTAGGTGTGGCTTATGGAGAGGCTTGGACTAGTGGATCCGCCAAAGAACCCTCATGACTATCGAGCAAGGAGTTTTGGTGGTCGGATACCTCGGTACAGCTTGGGAAAAGGGGCTAGCTACTGGCAACGTATGCTAACTACGGGAGTCGGATCACATATTCGTTGGTCTTTGCCGTGGTTGCACTTGTCCTCGTTTACGGGGCTACCGGATGGTGATCCTTCCAGATATGTTATGCTTTTGGGTTTAGAACGACCCGTATATATTTATCCGGATTGTGTACGGCGTCAGTTTGGTCTCCAACAGACCGTGCCCACGACTGAGGCTAGCCAAGGGCCTGAGTTTGACATTACACGAGCTACATGTCAATCTTGGCTTCATGTTTGGAATTGTAGGACTATTTGGCATCTCCTCGAGCCGTGCGCGTCGACATGGGTATCCCCCTCGTATTTGAAATGGACTAAAGAAACTTCTGTCGAGGTGCGACGAATATTACTTGAAGATGACGCAGCTGATTGGAAGGCACGTGGTGAAGCGTTAAGGAACCGGAGAGTATACGCGAGACTGAACGAATCTGGTGTGTCTCTTGGCGCTAGAGCGAGCCGCTCAAATGTGAGGCTGGACAGGTCTGATGTGACGCAGGGAACTAGCGCGAGGCGTTCAAATGTTTGGCAGAGATTAGACGCAAGTGAAGAAATTTGTCCAAGAGTTGCCGATAAATTGGGTCCGCGTCTAAACGTGAAGGATCGCTTGGGGCCGCGAGAGGAAAGCCAAGTTCCTCCCAAAAAACGGGCTAGAATGATTATGAGTCAGACGTCGTCTCGTCGCCGTAATGTGCGTGGTTCGGCTAAGGAGTAAAGCTACGTGATTACTATTACTAATAAAGCATTCGGATGTTGGTACTATGAGGAGCTATTATTATTAGTTATTATAATGGTAGTATTAGGATATTACTAGTAGTATTAGAATGCTTCTTTTATTATTATGCTTTATTTTTATTATTTACGACTACGTATTAGGGCTTATTATTATTATTTACAACCACGTATTAGTTAGAATTATTATTATGTGTGCTTTCCTCTTCAAGTTGTGTGTGATGGGCTTCGCCCGTAATGAATAAAAGAAATAAATAAAAAAGTTACTATTTATTAGAAAAATTCCGGTTTCCACATTCATCAAGTTAACATTATTTCGATTGTACTCTTGTAGAGAGTTGCCTACGTATCTGCTTTTTACACAGAATCAAATCGAATCCGTAGTTCGTATGTTAAACATTTCGTGTGGTGGCAAATGCCAAGCTTTAAACTTATTCTAATACATCGCAATTCAAATATTATTTCATAACATTTGAGAATGAGGACTAAGGATAATATCGCTTCAGTTGATCCAAGTTCGTCGGATTCGAAAAATCATTGCCATCTAGATCAGTTATTCTAACTGCACCTCCTGTCAAGATTTTCTTTACCAAGTAAGGACCCGCCCAATTTGGCTTAAATTTTCCTCTCGGGTCTACCGGTAGTAGTCTTGTGCGCCTTGATTTCAACACGAGATCGCCCTCCTTAATTCCTCGAGGTTTCACCTTTTTATTAAAAGAGCGCTCTATCCTTTTCTGATAGAGTTGGACATTGTATAGTGCGTTTAAACGTCGTTCATCGAGCATCACAAGTGAGTCATACCGAGCCTGAACCCAGTCTGCTTTTGGGACTTTGCTTTCTAGCAGGATACGCAGAGACGGTATTTCTAATTCAACGGGTTGGACTGCCTCCATCCCGTAGGTTAAGTAATATGGTGTTGCTCCTGTCGCAGTTCTGATCGATGTTCTGTACCCCCACAACGCGAAGGGTATCTTATCAGGCCACTCACGGTAGTTGTCTGTCATTTTCTTAAGAATGACTGTAACCGTCTTATTGGCTGCCTCTACTGCGCCATTTGTCTGTGGACGGTAGGGTGACGATTTGTGAAGCTTTATCTTGTATTTGTCGAGTAGCTGTGCTGTCTCGGCTTGGAAGTGGGTGCCGTGGTCACTGATCATTTCATGAGGCACTCCGTATCGACAGATGATGTCATTTTGAATGAATTTTGCTACTTGCTTCGCCTTTAGCACTTTATAAGACTTGGCTTCTACCCACTTCGTGAAGTAGTCGATTGCCACCAAAATGAAACAGTGTCCTCCGGTTCCTGAGGGGTTAACCTTTCCAATGATATCGATGCCCCACGTTGAGAAAGGCCAAGGCGATGTCATTGTGTATAGCATAGAGGGTGGAACGTGTTGGACGTTTGCGAATATTTGACAGTTGTGACAGTGACGGACATATCTTCGACAATCCATCTCCATTGTCGTCCAATAATAACCAAGCCTCATGATTTTACGGACTAGCATGTGAGCATTCATGTGTGGCCCACATTCTCCGTCATGGACTTCTTCCATGACTTTTTCTGTCGTGGCCTTGTCAATACACCGCAGAAGCACTCCTTGTGCCGTTTTTTTGTATAATTGCCCATCGTTAGTTGTAACAAATTGGGCTGACAGCAGCCGTAATGCCCGTTTCCCACGTGTGTCCAGGTCTGTGGGGTACTCTCCTGCGTTTTTGTACTTTAAGATTGACGCGTACCAGGGTTCTGTCTCGTTTTCCTCAGCATTGTCTATCACATTAACATATGCGGGTGATGATCTGCGTTGAACACATAACGGCATACTATCTATGCTGTCGGGAATGTTAATTAGGGCTGCTAATTTTGACAGAGCATCAGCGAACTGGTTTTCCTCCCTCGGGAGGTGGACGTATCTTATTTCGTCGAACAACTTTTCAAGCTCTTCTATCTTGGTTTGGTAAGGTGCCAAACTGCTACTCTTAATTTTCCACGCTCCACTCACTTGGTTTATTACCAAGGATGAATCCCCGTGCACTAGTAGCCTTTTTACGCCTAAATTGACAAATACGGTATGCACCCAGCAGCATGCTTCGTACTCTGCTGCGTTGTTAGTGACAGCGAAGTCTAATTTAATGGATACGGGTATATGTTCTCCTTTTGGTGAAATAAGGAGAATACCAATCCCGTAACCCATGTAATTCGATGCTCCATCAAAGTACAAGTCCCACGTATCGTCTTCGACGTTCGCGACATTTTCATCTGGAAATGACCATGTATCCGTGACTTCAGTTTCGTCAATTGGATTATCGGCAAGGAAATCAGCGACAGCTCTTCCTTTTATTACCTTCAGCGGCTTATACTTAAGGTCAAATTCTGCTAGCATGAGAGTCCATCTTGACATTCTGCCATTTAGTACTGGTTTTTCAAACAAGTACTTGATCGGGTCCATTTTGGAGTAGATGCTTACACTGTAGCTAAGCATGTAGTGTCTTAACTTCTTTGTGGCCCAAACTAGAGCGAGGCACGTCTTTTCTAGCACTGTGTACTTTACTTCGTATTCCAAGAATTTCTTACTAATATAGTAAATCGCCCTTTCTTCTTTGTCGACGGTTTGAGCTAACATTGCACCCATCGCGGTATTCGTCACTGTTAGGTACAATGCTAATGGCAACCCAGCCACTGGTGGGCTTAAAACAGGTGGAGAAGACAACACCTCTTTTATTTTGTCGAACGCAGCTTGACATTGTTGGTCCCATGTAACATGCTCTCCTACTTTGAGCTTTTTAAATATGGGTTCGCAGATCATGGTTAGCTTAGCGACGAAACGGCTAATATATTGTACTCGACCCATAAAACCTCGAATTTCTTTCTCGGTCTTCGGGTGAGGCATTTCTAATATGGCCTTGATCTTTGAGGGATCGACTTCAATGCCACGATGACTAACGATGTGGCCGAGTAACTTACCCGAAGTGACTCCGAATGCACATTTCTGCGGATTTAGCCTCATGTTGTACTTTCTTAATCTCTCGAAGAATTTCTTTAATGCACTTAAATGACCCCTGCGCTCTTTGGATTTCACAATCATGTCATCGACATAAACCTCTACCTCTCTATGCATCATATCATGTAGCAACGTCGTTGCGGTTCGTTGATATGTGGCCCCAGCATTAATCAATCCAAACGGCATCACTGTGTAACAATAAGTTCCCCACTGCGTTGTGAACGCGGTTTTGTGCATATCTTCCTCGGCCATTTTTATCTGATTGTAACCCGCGTAACCGTCCATGAAGGATAATAATGCGTGGTTGGCGGTGTTGTCGACCAAGATATCGATGTGAGGTAATGGAAAATCGTCCTTCGGACTTGCTCTATTTAGATCACGAAAATCAACGCAGACACGCACCTTCCCATCCTTCTTTGGTACGGGGACTACGTTAGCTACCCAATCTGAGTATTCTGAGACTTTGATAAACCCGGCTTTGAATTGCTTGTCAATTTCTTCTTTGACTTTTAGAGACCATTCGGGTCGCATTCGGCGAAGTTTCTGTTTTACTGGTTTGAACCCTGGCTTGATTGGGATTCTGTGTTTTGCAATTTCCCTGTCAATCCCTGGCATGTCTTTGTAAGACCATGCAAAAACGTCTTTGAATTCATTTAGCAGATTGATAAACCCTTGTTTTTCAGCAGGGTCGAGAGTTGTCCCTATTTTCAGCTCTTGTGGCTCGAGAGTGGTTCCCACGTTAATTGTTTCGGTATCTTCGACTACCGAGTTTTTCTCATCATACTCCTGTATCCCTTTTAGCAACTGAGGAGATGGTTCTATCTCCTCACTTTCTACCTGTTCATCTTGGTCCTCATTCTCAATGTCATTATTAAAACAATCATTTTCAAAAATTGAATTGCAATGTAAAAGAGACAAGTCGTAAGCAAACTGGTTCATTTTATTATTATTGATTTGAAATTGTGCGAATTGTGCTAACATTTGGGCCAACTGATCGGGGGTCAGTGGCTGGATAGATGTGGCATCCAAGACAGGCCTTGGAATACCGGAACTAGACGAAGGTACATGAAAAGGAAAGACTGGGGAGGGGGTATCTTCGACACCTAACTCCTTAGACTTAGCACTAAGACTCCTATCATCATCAGGTTCAGACTCAGAATCAGACTCGGAATTTTCTTCTGGCTCGGACATTTCTCTTTCTCCTACGGTCATTTTGAACAGCAGTCCCTTGTTGTCGGTCCATTTGATGGTTTTTCTCCATCCGGTCGTAGCCCCTTGCGGATTAACATCTGTGATGAGGGCAGATGGATCGAATCGGTCACTTTTGAGGATCATACTTACCAAGGCTTCGCTCGACGCTTCTGTTTTCTTCTCCTCTCCAAAAAGAAGACCCATAGCTTTCCCGTCTTCGACTGGGCTACCTTCCTTCCTAGCCGTGATTGTTGCCATAATGTCATCGGGAATATAGTAACAGTCGTGGAATATTTCAATTCCTGGGACCCAACGGTGTACTTTATGGTCATAGATAGGTTCGGGAAAGTCCAAACATGGTGTGTCTTCTCCGGCTCTCACGAATTGCCCATTAAGCGTTAGTGGGTACGGTTTCAGCTTCGTATCTTGACCCTTACCCTTGCTTAGACAATCTTCATCCTTTGTTGGGTCATATCCAAGGCCAAACGTGATTCCTTTTGGGATCGTTGGAGGTGGAGTGAAGGTATTCCCCTTCTTAGGATATTTGGTTTAATAAGTTCTGTCAAAGGATATAAAGACAAGCCAAAGTATTTTCCGGTCCTTAGCACTGTTTCACATGCACGGCTTCCGGTGTATAACTCCATGTTTGACTCGTTGACTTGGGATTCGATTGCATTGACGACCTCAAAGCCACCCGTCTCAATGGCTATGTCATTTTGGACCTCAAAGGTCACGTCCCCACCAGTTACGACCATAGGAGTAGCATTAATGGTTACCACTCCTCCATTGAATGGGATTTTAATCTTTCGGTGAAGGGTCGAGGACACGGCTCTCGTGGCGTGGATCCAAGGCCTTCCGAGCAACATGTTAAAAGACGAGACAAGGTCTATAACCTGGAAGATGACCGTTTTTTCTACCGCACCCGTATTCACGCTCAAAGTGACGCGCCCAGCCACACGACGTATTGTACCATCGAAAGCTCGGACCGTTTGCGTAGTTGGAATAAGATCATTCTTTTCTAGGCCCAGAATATACGCGGTTGTGGAACCCGGGATCGGACCCAACTCGGCGTCTTGCTTAAGGGCGGATTTTAAAGTTAAAAAAGATTAAGTTGGAAAAACCTTTAAGAACTGTTATGGAGTCGCCACCTAATTATCGCGGAAATTAGGAACCTGCTACCATGTTCTAAGTTAAAAATATGTCCTAGATTTTGGAGCACGCCGACACCCCTAGATCTAAGGCTTGTGAAACCAGATTGGAGTCGGGGTGAGGGTACTTTAGAAAAAGAGTTAATTCAAATAATGATTTATGAAAACCTTTTAGAAAAGCCTATGTAAAAATAGCCTCTACTGACCTAGAACAATCCTTATAAGATGATACTTGAGCTAATGTTATCGCTACGTACAAGTGCGATAAGTTTGTAGAAGAATGCAGATGTAGATGCAAAAAGATTGATTAAAACCCTCAGTTTAGCATGTTTAACTTGTTAACGAATACGGTTCAGTTAAAGGTCGAATTCATTGTTTAAGTTGATTTTAATGCAAAATAAGAAGGGTGCGAGATGCATGCAAATAAAATAAAGTTCAATTGTCCATTGGTTTATTTTATAAGGTCGTTTGCTTATGCGACTTTGGCGTGTCATCGGATATGGAGTGTACCCGAAGTAAATAGAACACTTGGAGTGCAAGCGCGCTGGGTGCCAAGGCCGGGGGGGGCGCTAAAGTGTAGACCCCTTTGTTAGTCCATAGAAAATAAGAAAAAGCTTTGATCCAAGTGGATCGGTACCTACCTTGTCTTGACGCTTCAGATCTGGGCAGAGCTTCGCTTCTTGAACTTAAAAGGAGGATGAATTCAACACGGGATGGTGTGTTGAACTCAAGGATTTGAGTGCGTGAGGCTTTTGTGGATGCAAAAGTGCAGAGGGAGAGAATTTGTGGTGTAAGAGATGTATTGTAGTTGTGAATTGTGTGTGAAAGATGTGAAAGATGTTCAAATTGTGTTCTCTGGTCGAGGGTATATGGGTGTATATATACTAAAAGACCTCGGAGAAATTAGGAAATTGGGGATAAAAACAGGCCTGGGAACCGCATAGCCTTATGCGGTTGCACAGAAACCGTGATAGGCTTATGCGGTTGCCTCACCAAACCGCATAAGCTTATGCGGTTCGAAGGTTGGTTTTTTTGCGTAGTTTCCTAGTTTCGGTTGAATTATATCTTGGAAAGATTTCGTGATAATCTTAAACGTGAAGCTTAAGAAAACCTCTAGGATATTTCTGAGATATTTTGTGATGCTTAGGGCTTTGGAGTGCGGGCCAAAGGCTGGGTTTGGGCTCGGTTTCGGGCCCGAGACCCGAAAAAATGAAAAGGGTGTATTTGCATAATTTTTGTGAAAGAAGGTAAGACGTGAAGCCGTATTTTGTGTAGGAGGGGGCTAAATAGCGGTTTTAGCTACCGGGCCTAAATTTAGGAATTTAGGAATGCTGAATTAGACCTTGTTAATGTAAAAGGGCTAATTGTAGTGCAAATGCGAAGCTCATGCCAAATGAAGCAGGACAAGGACCTAGCTAGACTCCAAATGGACAAAATGAACGTTATTTAAAGCGATGTAGAGCGACCTTAAACATTTTAACATTTAAAACGACTCAGGATGAATTCGACATTAGTTAGAACCGTATAAGTCAATGTTAAAGCATGCATAATAAAAGTCCGTGATACATCACAGGGTTTTGTTTGGGAGGGTACGGATATGGGTATCCACAGAGCCCCCAGTTTGACTGAGCTCGGACTAGAGCGCTAGTCAAACTCCTTCGACCATATCCGGACCACTACAGTCTCGATATGATCAGCGGAACGAAGCATGTGTCCATGGGTGAGACGAGGACTTCGAACCGGGCTGAACGGGGAGGGGCGTGCGCATTTTAAGGACTTGGCGGTCCGTGCATGCTATAAGGGCCTGCCGGCCTGTTGAATGTCTTTGTCGTGCTTGTTGTCGTTTGTTGGTGTCTTTGCGTGTGCTTGGTATCGTCAGATGTTGGTGCTGGTGCTTGTAATGTCTTCGTATTGCATGTGTTAGATGTAAAAGGGGCTAAAGTGCAGGGTGCATATGCTTGTGAAATGTTCGTGTAGGTGTTAGTGTAGGTCTCGTGAAAGAGCGTCTGTGTAATGCTTGTGCTTGAACCCGCCGAGGAGCGTCTGTGTAGAATGAAATGCTTGGAGTTAGGTGTATATTGCAGGGTGCTTGCGCTTGGGCTCGCCGAAGAGTGTCTATTGTAGTCGTAATTGCATATGATCGCCCTCCGTGGAGGAGAAGATGATGTAACGCTCGTGAAGAGCGTTAGCTTCGCTCGCATCGTATATTGAATGCTTAATATACGCGTATGGCGGACTGTAGGTGACGCCTTAACCCAAGCACGGGACGTACTTGGAGTCGTATTAGAGCTAGGATGAGTTAGGAATCGAAAAGTAGGCGTAAAACGAGAAAAAACCGAGAAAAGCCAGGGGTAGGAACCGCATAAGCTTATGCGGTTCAGGGGACAAACCGCATAAGCTTATGCGGTTTCCCCTGTTGGCTGTTGGGGGCTATATAAGCACGAGCAAACCGTGAGCATGTCACATTATACCATTTACGGTTTCTTCACTCTAAAAACGTCATTTTTCGATTTCTCAACCGTTTTTGCTCGTTTTTCTTGCGTCGCTTTGCTATGGAACGAGGTAACGCTCCATTTTAACTTGTTTTTACGTTATTTGTTGTTGTAATTAGCTAGTTTTGCCTTGAAATGTTGAAAAGACGGGTTTTGAATGAAAACCCGAGTTTTGCTTGAAATTTGCCGTTTGGATGCTTGAAATTGATGCCATTGTGTTGCATTATGCCATGCTAGCATGTGTGTGTGAATTGATTGTGATTTAGACCGTCTTTGCGTGAAAAAACGTCCAAATTAGGTTTCGGGCCCGAAAACAAACCCGGAATTTCCGACCCGGAATTTCAATTAAACTTCGGTGTAGGATGCCCATAGTGAGTATAGCATGCCTATAACGTTAGTTTTGCGAAAATGTCGAGTTAAGGCTTTCAAATCGCCGTCTTAAGTCGTAGTTATACGGAGTAATTAAGGCGAATTGGGGGTTTTTGATCGGAGCGACCAAAATGCAATTGCTTGTAATGGGTTGTTGTTGGGGACTATTATGGCGCATAGAAACCATAAAGTTGCAATTTTGAAATGTAGAGAACGGTTTTCGGCTTAATTATGAATTAGGCCTAAAAATGCTCTGTAGGGCGTATAGTGTAATGTGTCAAGGGATGTATATGTATTATGTGCGTATTATTTGTGTGTATTTGAGTATGTGTATGCTTAGTTGTATGCTTGCATGCATTATAGCCGTATGTATTTGTTGTGTTTGGTTGCAGGGGAAGATTCCAGTCGTGTTACGAGATCGAGATCTCGTAAGAGTGCTAGTTCGAGGACCGAGGGAGCCTCTAGCTCGAGCGGCTTGAGACGTACACGTAGCGAGAGGGATGCTGATCCTCGTGACTTGCCCACGAGACGTGGTCAGTCACGAGGTAGGGGCCGTGGGAGAAATGTCCCTGTGCGCGATCCTGAGGAGGAGGAGGCGGATGCGTTTGCTCAGGAGTTTGTGGATGAGCTGGAGGCTGAGATGGACGTTGCTGAGGAGCAGGCCGAGGAGGTTGAGGAGGTTGCACCTAGCTCTAGGCCACGAAAATCACGTGTGAACAGGGCCTTCGCGAAGGGTTGGGATAGCCACAACCTTCTGCTTGCTCCGGAGAGACATGTGTCCTACCGAGCGACGATGGGTTGGGATAAGGGCTCGATGAGGACTTTCTCGGGCGTCTCGTCCGTAATGTGTGCTTTTGAGGAGAAGCTTCCGCCGAGGGCGCAAGCTTGGGTGTTGCGTAGTGCTTTTGGCCCGTTGGTTGGCCATTGGAGGGAGATAGTGAGGAAGAAGCAGACGGCGAACCTGATGTTGATCAGGGCCTTCTTGGACAGGTATTGGGACACCACTACGACGTTCCATATGCCCGGCTTTGAGGCCGGCATTACTTTGTCTGAGTACGCTGTCATGACGGGGCTGCCGTTTGGAGACCGCGACATGGATTTCGAGTTTGCGCCGTCCGTTGTGGACGAGGTTGTGACCGATGCGATCGGCGGCGGTTTGGAGGTGATTTGTGAGGGTGCGCCACCCTATACTTTCAAGACTAGCTATATCTTGGAGTATTTTGAGGGGAAGACCGAGTATGGCCCCTCGGAGTGGAGTGACGAGCAGAATGCTCGTATGTGGTTGTGGTGGTTTGTGAGCGCCGTGTACTTCGGCGACAAGGGTGAGCGGGCATCGACCTCGGTCCTTATGCATCTCCGGGATTGGAATGCAATTGGGACGTTTGACTGGGTGATGCCGTCTCTGGGTTTGTGCATTCGTTTCTGCATGGATGCTGTGAGACCGCGGGTCATGGATCGAGGGTCGCGACTGTCCTTAGTCGCGCCTGGCTTCTTGATGGAGGTACGTGTTGGTTTTGTTTTTGTCTTAGGTGCATTGTTGTTTATTTTTGTTGTCTTGGTCTTTGTAACATGTTTTTGTTTCTTGTGTGCAGTCGTGGATTCTTAGCCACTTTCCTTTTCTGCTCCCCCCACACGCTGTGAGGATCGTGAGGGAGTACCCGCCAGACGCATTGGGGTACGATAACCGCAGTCAGCCGCTTAACCGGGTCGTATGATGATGTTAGGGATCGTCTGAACCGGATGCGTTTTGATGAGGTTTGTGCTTGAACCATTTTAAATAGAGTGTACTTAAAATGATTGTATTGGTATTTGTATTTGTATTTATGAGTGTGTTCTGTTTTCTTTGTAGTTCGTGCCGTTCCCGTGGGGCCAGTACAGGGATATTCCTGAGGGCATTGGAGCTAGGTTTGCAGTGCGAGAGACCCAGCGCCTATACATAGCGACGCCGTATGGATCGGTTTGGTACCTTGGAGAGCGTTTGGTCTTTCAGGCAGGGTGGCCAGCTCCGGTGGTGCCTAAGGATCCGCCGAGGGTCCTGTTTGAGCGAGGGTTTCTGCCAGATCGTGTGACGTTGTATGGAGAGGAGAGTCGGTGAGCCTCCTGCATCTGGGAAGACTATGCCCATTTTGCTCAGTCTCGGCTTGCTTGTGGGCCGATTGAGGTATGTGTGCTTCGGTGTTTGGGGGTGCGTAGGGTAATTTTTGCGGAAAATTTCCCTGACGTGTGCATTTTGTATTTGTTTTGCAGGAGTTTGATCCCGAGATGGCAGAGCAGCCTGATGACTTCCCTACTACTATCGAGTATGATGACTCGGGCGTCCGTCGTACCTTTGTTCTGCCGACGTACTTGCCGGTGACTACTGACGCGGGCATGGACAGCTGGACGAGCAAGGTGAAGAAGGTATGTATTTGTGTGATTGTATGGATGTGTATAAGCCCCCAGTTTGATCGAGGTATGGAGTATATCGATGATCAAACTTGTGAGAGTCGTGTTTTTGTGTTACCCCCTCCAGTTTGGCCTAATTCGGGTGAAATTAGGGCAAAGTGGGGTTGACTGCGTTTGTTTTGAAATTTCCCCCCTAAGTTTGACTTAATTTGAGTGAAATTAAGGCAAAATGGAGAAAAATGTGAACTGTGTTTGTGTTGTGTTTCACAGGTGGCTAAGGAGGCGCATAAGAAGCTATGGCGTATAGCCAACAGGTGGAGGATGGCTTGGGGTGACGAGCTGACTCGGTTGTGTCGAGCCGAGACTGAGGCAGCTCAGTTCGGCGTGAGTTTGTGAGTATCTAGCCGTCACCCCGAGTGAATCTGTGTATTTAAAGATTGTATGAACCTTTAGTCACATGTCTTTGTAGCTTGAACTCTGAACTTTGTTGTTGTAGCTTGAACGTCGTCGGTAAACCTGTTTGGTAGGCTTGTTTGAAGAAATGATATGATTCCCGAGTGGGATGCGTTGATGTTCATTTTAGATTGTGAAAATGTTTTGCAAAAAGTTCATTTTAAATGCGAAATGAGCTCGTATGAATGCGAAAAAAATGTTATGTCTTGACTCGTGGTAAGAATCGGATTCGCTAAAGTGACGCGTGATGTTGATGTACGGGGAACAACGAAAGGATGTCGTAGCCCAAAGTAGGTTGTAGTGTTTTAGGAAGGACGAAATTAGGAAAATTTTGAGAAAACCAGCCCCTGAAACCGCATAGGCTTATGCGGTTCGTGGTCTAAACCGCATAAGCTTATGCGGTTTGGATTGCAAACCGCATAGAGCCATGCGGTTTGTTGGCTTGGCTGTAGCGCTGTATTTCCATATTTCGGACATTGTTTTCCTATATAAGGAGAGGGGGTGCGTGCCATAATATTCATTCACAACTACTCCTCTTCTCTTCTTTTGCTTTAGATTTTTGCTTTCACAAATATATTAGGTATATTTATAAAAGTTTTTGTTGTTTTTGTGTCCAAGAAAATGGAGGAGCATTTTGATGCTCTTTTGAAGAGGTGGACTTCTTCCTTGAGTTCGGCAATGAAGAAGGCGGTGTATAATGATGGCGCGGGCGTTTTTATTGGCTTTCGCCAAATGAAAGTCGATCTTGACTTCCTTGATTCGTGCTTAGATTATTGGGATCCTAGCTTGCATGTTTTTAGGTTTCCCGGGGGAGAGGTGTGCCCTTTGATGGAGGAGTTCTCGGCCATTGCTGGATGGTCGAAACGGACTACTCCTGTGGTTGTAAAGAGTGAGCTTTGCTATAATACGATGTTGCGAAACTTCCTTGGGATGACGAATGCGCATGCTGCAGGTTTGTTTGAGGGAGGCAAGGTAAACATGCTTCTCTTGTGTCAACGATACATGAATAAGGTTGATACTAGTGTTTCGGACCGTTCTAGGCGGAGGGCCCTTGCTTTTTGTTTGGTACATCGTTATGCTTTTGCGGGGTCCATGCCAGATGGAGTGTTCGGAAACGCGAGGTATGCTCGTGTTGTCGAAGAGATGGAGAGGAGACATGATCCTTCTGCGTTGATCCTGGCGGAGACCATACTGGGCTTAGACGACCGTTATGCTAATCGTCTGAGCTCGTATAGGGGTTGCGCTAGGATTCTCAACGTTTGGCTCATGGAGAGGCTAAGTGTGTATAAAGCTCTTCCCCTTGGGAGTGTCTTCAAGGCTGCAGGGACGACGTCGCGGAAGATGGAGTGGGCTGATCCTCGGGAGCGTTCGCTGAACTACTACCGGTGGTTTGTGAAGGAGAGCACTATTCGTTGGTACGTGTCTTGGTGGGGTATTACGGCGGTTACGGCGCCGTCCATTGCGAATGCGTCTCGTGGGTTGATGTTGTGCGGGTTTGAACGAGGAGTGTGGATTCATCCTCTTCGCTTGAAGAGGCAAATCGGGCTTGCTCAAACCATACCCGAGCAGGATACTCAGGTTGGAGGGGTTGTTGTCCTAAACAACCAAATGATTGATACTTGGATCCGAGGATGGTCGGACCGTGTTACTTGGGCTGTTCCGGAGCATATAGAGTCTAGCCGTGTTACGGACTTCTATACACGGTGGTACCGCTCCAATGATCCTAAAGAACGGGAGAATCAAAGGAGGAGAGAAAAGAATGGGCCAAGACCCTCCTTGGCGTATGAGGCGGTGCGCGAAAGGAGGGACTATGGTGATCTTTTTAATGCAGGTGCTTCTACTTCGAGAGCTGTGCGGGAAAGGCTTGGACCAAAGGTGACCGTTAAAGATCGTCTAGGGTCAAGGATCGAGGAGCCCCCAGTCGAGCAGGATGAGGACCCGGTGGAGCCCCCAGGTTTTGAGAGATCTACTCCCGTCCTTAGGTCGAAAGTTGTGGCGGATCGGCCTCTTGAAGATGAAGAGGTCAACCCGAAGCGTCAGAAAAAGACTTGAGTAGTTTGCTTTGTTTTGTTTAGAAAAATTCCTTTATTTAAATGCATGTTTTAGATTTTAATAAAGGGCTAAGGAGGCTTGTTCCTAGCTCGTTTCTAAGTTGCGAAAATTCTAAATAAATTAATAAAATAGAATTAATTTGCTTTTGTCTTGTCTCGTTGCTTTCTTTTCTTTTTTTTTTTTTTCTTTTTTTTTTTTTTTAAATGTTCTCGACCTTTTTAAGCTTCGAACATTCGTATTTGTTTTAAATCCTTGACCTTTTTAAGCTTTGGATCTGGGTTGTTGATTCGTTTTGTGTTGACTGTGCTCTCGACTTTTTTAAGCTTTGAGCGTGTCTTTTTCTGAGTGCAACGCCCTTGACCTTTTTAAGCTTTGGGCGTGCGTGCTAAGAAGTTCGGTTGTGCTTTTGACAAGCTGCCTACGTATCTGCTTTGAATACAGAATCAAACCGGCGTAGTTCGTGTGATTCGGTTGAGCTCTTTGCAAAGCTGCCTACGTATCCACAGTGCGTGGAATCAAACCGAGCGTAGTTCACTCATGCGTCGGCGAATTGGTTTTCTTCGCGTAGGAGGTGTATGAATTCTACGTGATAGAATTCGTTTATGAGCTCTTGTATTTTGCTTTGGTATAGTGCTAGGTTTTCGTTAAGTATCTTCCATGCTCCGGATACTTGGTTGATTATGAGGGAGGTGTCCCCATAGACTCTTATATCGCGGGCGTTGAATACAAGCGCTACTTGGAGACCGTGCAAGCATGCTTCGTATTCTGCGGCGTTGTTTGTGACGTCAAAATCCAGTTTGATGGATAAGGGTGTGTGTTCGCCATTCGGGGATATGAGAAGTATTCCTACTCCACATCCTCGATAGTTGGAGGAGCCATCGAAGTATAACTCCCATTGTTCTTGGTTGATGTTGTAAATCCCATCGTCTGGAAGGGATGTTGTGTCGATGATTGGTTGTTCGTGGATTGCATTTTCGGCTAGGAAATCGGAGACTGCTCGTCCCTTGATTGCTTTGAGGGGTACGTACTTGAGGTCGAATTCGGCTAGGAGCAATGTCCATCTGGCCATTCGTCCGTTAGGTATAGGTTTCTCGAAAAGGTACTTTACGGGGTCCATTGTGGAATAAACCCTTGTTTGGTGTGCTAGCATATAGTGACGGAGTTTTTTGGATGACCACACTAATGCTAGACAGCTCTTCTCGACGGGTGAATATCGAGTTTCGTAATCGAGAAATTTCTTGTTGATGTAGTAGATTGCGTGCTCTTCGCCGTTTATTTCTTGAGCGAGCATGGCGCCCATGGCGGTAGGTGTTGTTGTAAGGTATAAGGATAGTGGTAAATCCGCTTGGGGTGGTCGTAGAACTGGTGGATTAGTTAGCAATTCCTTGACCTTGTCAAATGCTTTTTGACATTCTTCGTCCCATGCAACATGATCGGTTTTCTTGAGTTTCTTGAAAACTGGTTCACATATCATGGTGAGTTTGCTAATGAAGCGTGAGATGTATTGGATTTGGCCCAAGAAACTTCGAATTTCGTCGAGGTTCTCCGGGGGTCGCATTTCGAGGATTGCTTTGACTTTCGAGGGGTCGACCTCGATGCCTTTCTGGCTCACTACATGTCCTAGTAGCTTGCCGGATTTAACTCCAAAAGTGCATTTTTGGGGGTTGAGGCGCATTTTGTATTGTCGTAGGCGAGTGAAGAATTTGCGGAGGTTAGTGATATGACCACTTCTCTCTTTTGACTTCACGATCATATCGTCGACGTAAACTTCGACTTCTTTGTGCATCATGTCATGTAATAGAGTTGTAGCGGTGCGTTGGTATGTTGCGCCAGCGTTGATTAGGCCGAAAGGCATGACCGTGTAGCAGTATGTGCCCCACGGTGTGATGAAGGCCGTCTTTGCCATGTCTTCGAGTGACATTTTGATTTGGTTATAGCCTGCGTAGCCGTCCATGAAGGATAGGAGGGCGTGATCGGCGGTGTTGTCGACTAGGACGTCCACATGGGGTAATGGAAAGTCATCTTTGGGACTGGCTTTGTTCAAGTCGCGAAAGTCAACGCATACTCGAATTTTGCCATGCTTTTTCAAAACTGGGACCATGTTTGAGACCCATTCAGGATACTCGATGACTTGGATGAAACCGGCTTGTAGTTGTTTCTCGATTTCTTCCTTGACCATAAGGGACCATTCGGGACGCAGTCTTCTTAACTTTTGCTTGATGGGTTTGTAACCAGGTTTGATGGGGATGCGGTGCTCGGCGATGCTTCGTTCGATGCCGGGCATGTCTTTGTATGACCAAGCGAATACGTCCTTGAATTCGCTTAGGAGTTGTGTGAATTGGGCGCGCTCGTGTTCGTCTAGTGAGGCTCCTAATTGTAGTTCCCTTGGTTCCTCGGGGGTTCCCACGTTTATGGTTATGGTTTCCTCGATGATTGGGTCTTGTGTTTTTGGGTGTACAAGGTTTGCAATGTATTTGTTTAATGATTCATTTGTTTGTTCACTTTCGCATGAGTTAGTGTCTTTTGTATTTTGTGTTTTGTTGATTGTTTGTTGATTTTCGTTTGTTTGTGTTTTGTTAGCTTGAGACAAGACGTAAGCAAATTTATTCATTTCATTATTTTGAAGAGAATTATTCGACAAATCAGAAAATTGCTTGGAGCTAGCCTCCGTAAAAAGGAAATCTAAACTAAAGCTAGAGTCTAGGATAGATGGGTCGACAGATGACCCGACACTAAGAGTATTAGAATCTAAAAGAATTTCTTCTTCTTCTTCATCGTCTTCCGTGCCGCTGGAGGTGCTGGAGCTGCTCGAGCTGCTTGAGTTGTTTGAGTTGCTTGAGTTGTAATGTGGATTGCATCGTTGCTGGAGGAAGGTGTGGTTTTCCTCCGAGGTTTCTTGATTTTTCCTTGATCGATAAGATCTTGGATTGCATGCTTGGGTTTAAGACAACTCTCGGTGCTATGCCCCATGCCCCGGTGGTATGCACAGAAAGCGTTAGGGTCCCATGATTTTAATTTCTTTCTCATGGGTGGTTCGTTAATAGGTCCGATTGGTGTGAGGTAGTCTTTTTCAACCAACTTTTGTAATGCCTCAGCGTAGGGCATATAGAGTTTGTCAAAATTTCTTGTATGGCCGTGCGAGTTGTGTGTTTTTCGCCCTTTAAGAGTGCGTTCTCGAAGGGTACTTCGGTAAGCGGGATCTTCGTAGCTAGATGTGAGATCCTTTTCAATGCGAGTGCCAATTTCGTTGAGATGTTCAAAGTTCCGAGCGTGGCAGAAGTGAAAGTAGTATCGCCAAGCGGGTCGCAGGCTGAAGAGGAAAGTGGACATGAGTTCATCTTCGTGCGGGTGATCCGGCACTCGGGAGAGTAGTTTCCTCCACTGTGCAAGATGTTTGACGAAGCCTTCGTTGTCTTTCTGACGAAAAGCTTCAAGGGTGTCGAGTGAGACTGGGTTGTTAAGTTCTTTTTGGACGCGACGTTCCAAACGCTCGACTGCGGTGCGATGCAGAGCTTTCAGGTGATCGATGTCTTTTGCGAGTTGATTGATGTGGTTTATCACCTCGTCAGTGGGTAGCCAGTATTCGTCGTCCTCGTCATCAGACCAGTAGACTGCGTTGACTTGGTCGTCTGAGGGTGTGATTAGGTAAGAACAATCCAATATGGGAATTGACCCTACGAAGATGGCGTGGTTGCCAAGTGGGTTGTCATTATTTGATGGCTTGGTGGGTTGAGATGGTTTGCTGAGCTTTCCTTGATCGATCAGATCTTGGATAGCGTTCTTGAGCCTAAAGCAGTTTTCGGTGTCGTGCCCCTTGCCTCGGTGGTATGCACAGAAGGCATTGGGGTTCCAAGATTTAGGCTTCTTGTCTTCGGGCGGCTCGCTAGTAGGCCCGATCGGTTGTAGGTAGTTCTTCTCGACCAACCTTTGAAATGCTTTGGAGTAAGACATGAAGAGAGGGTCGAAGTTTCTCTTGACTTTAGGAGGCGGCGAGAATGTGGTTGCAAAAGCGTCAAGGGTGTCATCATCAAGGTTGCCGACGGTGCGATTTTCGTCGTTGATCAAGGCGGGAGGACTTAGAGGAGCTCCCTTGATAAGCATGGCCGGTGTACTTAGCCATGGTGCCGGTCCTGAGGTCATCTTCGATTTGAGTGCCGACCTTAGTTAGCTCTTTGAAGTTCTGAATGTTGCTGTACCTCATGTAGAATTGATACACGGGTCGCAGGTTATTTATGAACTTTGGTACGAGCTCGTCCTCGCGGGGGCGGTTGGGGATTTGTGCGCTCAGCTTCTTCCAACGAGTAAGATAGTCGGTAAAGCCTTCATTGTCCTTTTGAGATAGGACTTCTAAGGTGCGAATCGAGACTTGAGTGTCTTCATTGTCTCGATACTGTCGATCGAACTCGACTGTGAGTTCTTCAAAAGTAGGGACCCGTTGTGGATCAAGTGAGTAGAACCATGTCTTGGGCACTGCTGCTAAAGAGTGCGGGAAGAGAGTTAGCCAATGCTTAGCGTCGACCCCCTTGATGGCCATTTGGGATTTGAAAGCTCGGATGTGAATGATCGGGCTCTCATGTCCTTGGAAGACGGGAAGGTCGCTAAGGGCGAGTTTGTTAGGGAGTTCGTCCTTGATGCTAGCAGGCACGTTTTCGTTTTCCTTGTGGATGGAGTAAGTGCTCGAGACGTAGAGCCTTTCCTCCATGGATTGGAGTTTCTTGGCATGCCTATCGGCCTCTTCTTTGATCTTGGTTTCCATTCGTTCCACCTCGACGGTATGGTGGGTCAAAAGGTTCTCAAGGTCAGCGGTCAGTTTTGCAACTTGATCACGGAGTGCGGTGACATCTTCGTTGTTGCTGGCCATTTTGCGGGTGTAGGTTCGTTTCTTGTAAGGGATTATTACACGTTGTTTAGTGCGTCGAGTATCCAGCTGAGGCCTGCATTTCACTTTGTATGTTAGCGACACGACTCGACCCACTGGACTCACATTCATTTTAGGCATTCATTTTAGCTCATTTCGTTGTTTAGAAAGACCTTTTAAGCTTGAAAAAGGAGGCTTTCAAAAAGGTTTTGCTAAGGGAAGTTTTTGAGGCGAGGATGCGTGCGCACATCTCGTCTCGATGTTAAAAGATTTTGCTTTGCATCCGTCGAACTGATATCGATGATTTGCCGAGGTGAGCTCGAGTCGGATGTGTAAAAGAAGAAGGATTCGGCTCGAGCAAGTCGAGTCGAGGATGTTAAAACGGAGTCTAGGCCATATGACCTAGAGGATTGAAATCCACGAGCTCGGGTTTTAATCCTGGCTCGGGTTTTTGCTTGTTAGTGAAGAAGGAAGTTTTGAAGAAGCTTGTTTCAAAAATTCGCGATAGTTTTGTTTGAAAAGTGTTAGTTTGTTAGATGTTAGGTTCATTTATCTTTGAAACGTTTAAGCGAGTTTTCGAAGATATGAATGCAAATGCTTGTTTTGAAAAAGACCATGGAGTGCATAGCCTCGAACTTGTACGTATGACTCAAAAAGGGTGAAAATGAGTCAGTCGGGTACACCTCCAACTAGTTCGAGTACGCTTTGGCAGATACTTAACCCCTCTATTTCCTTACGCCGGAGCGATAGGTTTTCTAGAGGGAGCACTGGGGCGGTCGAGATAGTCGTTTACGGCAAGCCGTGGAGGGGCGAGAGGAGAGCTAGTCCGGCATGTGCTTTATCGAGTGGACAAGCCTGCATATGGGAACCACCTCTCGAGGGTGCAAAGGGTGCCTAGATTCCAAAAGGAATGGACTCTAAACGAATGTGCATAGCTCAAATATGTTTACTTGGATTGTTCAAGGCTTTCAAGTTTCACCTCTTTATTTTTAAAAAGAAAAAGCTAGTTTTAGTTTTAAAAATAAGATGTCCCCAGCGGAGTCGCCAAACTGTGGAACCCGGGATCGGACCCAACTCGGCGTCTTGCTTAAGGGCGGATTTTAAAGTTAAAAAAGATTAAGTTGGAAAAACCTTTAAGAACTGTTATGGAGTCGCCACCTAATTATCGCGGAAATTAGGAACCTGCTACCATGTTCTAAGTTAAAAACATGTCCTAGATTTTGGAGCACGCCGACACCCCTAGATCTAAGGCTTGTGAAACCAGATTGGATTCGGGGTGAGGGTACTTTAGAAAAAGAGTTAATTCAAATAATGATTTATGAAAACCTTTTAGAAAAGCCTATGTAAAAATAGCCTCTACTGACCTAGAACAATCCTTATAAGATGATACTTGAGCTAATGTTATCGCTACGTACAAGTGCGATAAGTTTGTAGAAGAATGCAGATGTAGATGCAAAAAGATTGATTAAAACCCTCAGTTTAGCATGTTTAACTTGTTAACGAATACGGTTCAGTTAAAGGTCGAATTCATTGTTTAAGTTGATTTTAATGCAAAATAAGAAGGGTGCGAGATGCATGCAAATAAAATAAAGTTCAATTGTCCATTGGTTTATTTTATAAGGTCGGTTGCTTATGCGACTTTGGCGTGTCATCGGATATGGAGTGTACCCGAAGTAAATAGAACACTTGGAGTGCAAGCGCGCTGGGTGCCAAGGCCGGGGGGGCGCTAAAGTGTAGACCCCTTTGTTAGTCCATAGAAAATAAGAAAAAGCTTTGATCCAAGTGGATCGGTACCTACCTTGTCCTGACGCTTCAGATCTGGGCAGAGCTTCGCTTCTTGAACTTAAAAGGAGGATGAATTCAACACGGGATGGTGTGTTGAACTCAAGGATTTGAGTGCGTGAGGCTTTTGTGGATGCAAAAGTGCAGAGGGAGAGAATTTGTGGTGTAAGAGATGTATTGTAGTTGTGAATTGTGTGTGAAAGATGTGAAAGATGTTCAAATTGTGTTCTCTGGTCGAGGGTATATGGGTGTATATATACTAAAAGACCTCGGAGAAATTAGGAAATTGGGGATAAAAACAGGCCTGGGAACCGCATAGCCTTATCTGGTTGCACAGAAACCGCATAGGCTTATGCGGTTGCCTCACCAAACCGCAAAAGCTTATGCGGTTCGAAGGTTGGTTTTTTTGCGTAGTTTCCTAGTTTCGGTTGAATTATATCTTGGAAAGATTTCGTGATAATCTTAAACGTGAAGCTTAAGAAAACCTCTAGGATATTTCTGAGATATTTTGTGATGCTTAGGGCTTTGGAGTGCGGGCCAAAGGCTGGGTTTGGGCTCGGTTTCGGGCCCGAGACCCGAAAAAATGAAAAGGGTGTATTTGCATAATTTTTGTGAAAGAAGGTAAGACGTGAAGCCGTATTTTGTGTAGGAGGGGGCTAAATAGCGGTTTTAGCTACCGGGCCTAAATTTAGGAATTTAGGAATGCTGAATTAGACCTTGTTAATGTAAAAGGGCTAATTGTAGTGCAAATCTTGGCTCATGCCAAATGAAGCAGGACAAGGACCTAGCTAGACTCCAAATGGACAAAATGAACGTTATTTAAAGCGATGTAGAGCGACCTTAAACATTTTAACATTTAAAACGACTCAGGATGAATTCGACATTAGTTAGAACCGTATAAGTCAATGTTAAAGCATGCGTAATAAAAGTCCGTGATACATCACAGGGTTTTGTTTGGGAGGGTACGGATATGGGTATCCACAGCGGTCTTCAATGGGAGCACATTAACAGCGGACCCATCATCCACTAGCGTCATTGGAAGCCTCTTGTGACGGCATTCTACCGTGATATACATGGCTAAACAATGTTGAGGCCCAAAGGAAGGCAAGTCCTCATCCGAGAAGGTCACGACATTTGTAAGCCGTGGTTGATTTGATTAGACCAATGAGATCATATCGTCAGGCGTGGTGGTGGGAGACACAGTCATGTTCATCAATGATTGTAGCAGAGCTTGACGATGCTCGAACGAGCTTAGAATAAGCTCCCATATAGAGACATCCGCCTTAGTTTTCTGTAATTGCTTGATAAGAGGATCCTTTGCGGTCGACACTTCTTCGAGTGCCTTTGTTACAGTAGGTGTACTTGCTTGCGTTGCGTTTTGGGTGTCCCCAAAAATAGATGTGCTTCTCGATTTTTCTATTCGATAAGGACGTCCAGACCGAGTTAGATGATCAGATTCGAGGACATCTTTTCGTAACTGCATGATTTCAGCTTGGGTACGTGGGATGACTGCACCTTCGGTGAGATAAATATCATCCTCATCATCTGCCCAAACCCCATTAATTTCATTTCCGCTTTGAGCAAGGCATGGCTTACAATCAATGTTGAAATCCCCAATGCGAATATCGTTTCTTGCTTTGGGAAAAAGATCAGCACAATCTATGTAAACTTTTCCCACGAAAAACCCGGTGAGATAATTAACGGGTCGGATTAAGTGAGACATATCATCATTGTTTCCAACGAACACGGCATTGGAGTGGTTGCCGAAGGGATTAGTCACATTATTTGGCTTAACCGTAGGGATTGGCAAAGATCCATTTTCGATCATGTCTTGGATCTCGTGCTTAAGGCGAAAGCAATTTTCAGTATCGTGTCCTCTCCCTTGATGGAATGCACAATACGCATTTGGCTTGTACCATTTACCTTGTCGATTCGGCGGGTGGAGTGGAGGTCGGACCAATTGGGCTTAGTTTCCCTTGGGCGTGAGCCTTTGAAGAAGCGGTGTATGTGCACCCGAGATCAGTAAATGTTCTAGGTGCTCGACGTTGTTGTTCACGAGGGCCCCCAAAACTGATTGCTTGCACATGATTAGCCGAAGTGGATGCCCTTGATTTAGAGGAAGAGGGCCCTTGATACCCCTTAGGTTTTTCGGCCTCTGCAGTTCGAACATCGTCCTCTATTTTCCTCCCTACTCGGCTAAGGTCCTTGAACGAGCTGAAATTTTGGTATTTGATAGCATCTCGGTAGACAGGACGAAGATTCTTAACGAACTTATCTACCATTTCAACCTCTTCGGGCCTTTTTGGCAATTTCACGCTTTCTGCGCGCCATCGATTAAGGAATTCCGTGAATCCCTCCTTCTCCTTTTGGGTCATTACTTCCAATGTCCTCATAGTAGTCTGAATTTCAGCATTATCAGCAAAATGCTTACAAAATTCCACGGTGATATCCTCAAAAGTCGGAAAATTTTTGAGCTCGAGACCATAAAACCATTTCCTTGGATGTTCCCCCAAAGATTGAGCAAAAACATGAGACAACATTTCAGCGGGTACCCCTTTGAAGGCGAGGTACTCTTTGTAGGATCGAATATGTTGCAACGGGTCTTCAGTTCCCTTAAACTTAGGGATGTCGGTAAGCACGAAATTAGTTGGTAGCTTATCTTGAACCGGCGTATACCCACGAGCATTCTCAAAGTGAATGCTTTCCCTATGAGACAATTTCAGTTGCTCCTCTATTAGTTTGAAGCGTTTCTCGAGTTCGGTTGGTGGTGGAGGCGGTGGAGTTTCTATCGTTAGCTTCTTTTCTACTGACTCCAAACGACTCATCATTGCAGCAAGAGTATCATTGAGTTTGCTTAACTGTTCTGCGGTAGTCATGTTTCTTGTTTCGACCGGCCTTTCTACAATAAAACCCTGGACATAAATTAGTCATTGGAATACCAACCCCTGCACACTTAAAACCTGACTGACTCACACGTGAAACACCTAAACGAAACTTACCCCCGTACCTAAACCCGACAAGAGAAGGCTAGCTCGACTCATTCTTACTCGCCTAGCCTAAGCATGGATTTTAGGACTGACTCGAACTTCCTATTCTAGACTTGGGTTAGACTCGGAGTGTGATTTGAAATTTGAAATCGAGGACGACTAAAGGAAGGTGATATTTGATTTTAAAAAAAAAAAAAAACTCTTTTTTTTTAAAAAAAAAACGGATAGCGTTTCAGCTTAGAAAAGAGATCTTTTTTCAAAAGAGCTAACAAAAAGACGGAAATAAGATTATTCTAATCCTAAACGGACAGCATTTCTGCTAGGAAGGGATCTTTTTTCAAAAGAGCTAAAATCGTGGATATCTAAGATTATTCTAATTTTAGAAAGAAAGCGTTTCAGCTTGGACAGAAAACTTCGTTTTTCGGAAAAAGATAGTGTTTGAAAAAATTAAGATTATTCTAATCCTAAAAAAGACAGCATTTCAGCTAAAAAGGACACTTTTGGAAAACATTCGATTGAAAAGATAACAGTTTTGACTAAAAAAGGATTGAAAACATGGGTTTGGAACACACAGAGCATTTAGTCATACGCAGTTCAGGGATGCAATGCATGAGCTAGACTATTCTAAGTCTCAAAAAGGGTCCATGCCAATGATTCCACGTTGTTAGGGAACTCACAATCCTCCATAAGTTAGGGACGAAATGGGGAGACTGCGGTTGCTAACCTCTGCGGAACCACCTTGGTATTTAAACCAGACACAGTGAACGTCATTTCCCTACTTTGAGATCGACCCAAAGGGAGAAATGGTTCAAATCCTAACAGTATGATGCATAAATAACATAAAAAAGAAAGGGTACTCTAAATAGCCATCATTTTACTTTTCAAGTTTCACAGTCCCCAGCGGAGTCGCCAAATTGTGGACAAGGGAATTTGATCCACGCGATGTTTTATTTCAAAAACATTTTTATTCGGAAAGAGTCGCCACTAAATTTTTAGGTGGAATTTAGAAACCAATTTTAGAGAAAATGAGTTCGTGTGAGTTTACGTGTTAGGAAGTTTAAAAGAATTTCATTAATTTAACGCCTAACCCCGCCCGTCGTAAAGACGGTCTCTACTAAATAAAACCATGGCTATTACGAGTACACATGCAGATATGCAAACAACGTTTTAATCCTAAACAAAAACATATCCATTCTACGTCGTTTTAATGCACACATAATTTCGTCGAAGTTGCTTAACAGGGGTTCATTTACTATTCTAGCAAACAAAGAAAAGAAGCAGAAATACTCACCGACAACATAAGATAGATTAACAAACGTTAGCGGCAGACGAGAATAATAAATAATAAATAATCAAACATGACTAATACGCAGACAAGTATAAACGACTAACGTGAATAATTAAACACTGCGCATAAATACAAATAAGTAGCAAAATACGCAAGAAAGCAAGTGGACATATAAACTAATACACATAGTGAACATGCTGGCTACTTAATCAATTAAAAAAAAAAACAACTACTAACGCATTAACCTACATGAACGACACAGATGCAACTAAAAGGTCCACTAATACACATACAAGCAAACATTCACGAACATAAGCAGACTTCATGGAAATGGGTCACATGGAAACATTAATCGAACTCGTCAAACTATTACACAATTCAAGATTCAATGATCAAAACAAAGCTAACAACAAAAACGTGCACCTACACGGCTTTCACATGATCAACAAAATTAGTTATCCTACGAACATCAGGCTATGAAAGCAACATCAAACGTGACCATGTATAGCAGAACTCCCACATGTTTAACGAGATCAAATACGAAACTGAAACTAAACGACTGAGCCCAATCATCGAGAACTAAATTACCATTTAAACGTAAATCGCAAATCTGACCAAGAACGTGAAAGGCCAAGTTATACATTTACACAGCTCAAAACTTGATGAATAAAACAAAGCCAGTAGCAAGAACAGAAGCGTGCAGACACGTGGTTTATACATGATTCAATGAAACTAATACTACGCAAAAGCTAAGTGATGAAATAAGATTACGGAAGCTAATCTGACGCATGAGTATGAATTATAGGTCTGAAAACAACACGGAAGGCTAAATTTAAGACAACCAAATGAATGACAGGAATAATAACGGATTTCATGCAAAAAAAACCAACAGAATCAATCCAACAAGGAACTTTCGAGTCATGTCACGTAATGAAATTAAATACGCATACCAGGTGATCAAAGGGGCACGAATCATATACATACACATCACTACTATGCTGAGAATATAAGCCTAGAACGAACGATAAAAGAAACAGCAACTACGATAATAAACAAGAAGCGTGAGAGAGTAATAAAAAGCAACAGAGGCTATAAAAGACAAATAAAAACGATAAATTAACAAAATAAAAAGAGTATTTTTTGCACCCTCAACTTACATGTATCGTTGACCAAATATCCGAGTCGTAATCGATTGTAAGATTTTATCCCGAGGGGCCGTCGTCGACGAAAACCAATAATAAATCCGTACTTCGTACCAAAACTGATTTCAATTTTCAAAAGCTTGTATCTCCTTCGTTTCTCAACGAAATTTCGAACCGAAAGATGTTTTAGAACCGTGGTAAGGTGAACTTTAAGACTAGGTAAACAAATCAGAGAGATTGAGAAGTTTACAACACGAAAAACGAGGAAGAACAGGGATAGCTGCACGAAAATCAGAAAAGGATGCTCTGTTTTTCGTGTGTCTATCTCGTCTTCTCTGAGGGCTGTTTCGAGGCCTTTTGTGACTTGAGGTTATGTGTGTGAGCTGTATGATTCCTCTGTATGAAGGCTTGTGGATGGTGTATATTTATAAGGTTGAAAAGTAGGGTTTTTCAGAAGGAAAAGAGCAGCTTTTGTCCTTTCTTCAAGAGCTGCTGTTGCAAGCTCGTCTTAGGGTTTTAGGGAGGGTTTTCTTGAGGGTTAAGCAAGGGTAAATGGAGTAGGTGGATCAGGTATCGGTTTTTGGTTGTGGGTATGGGTTTGGTGGCCAAAAACGTGTTTTGGGCTGCTCAGAAAAACAGAGTACGGTTGTGGGGCTAGGACGTGTTATTTGGGCCGTTTTCTGGCTTCTTTTGGTGAATTTAGGACGTGGTTCTAGGATGGATTAGGCTCGGGTATGTGAGGGAGAGTGTGGGTGAGGGAGTCGGGTTTTTGGGTCTCTTTTTGGGTTGTCAAAAACAGGGCACGAAGAGGGGGTTTGGGACGTTTTTTGGACAGGTTTTTGGGCTGTATTTTGGTCGTGGTTTGAGGCTGGGTTTTGGCCTGGATACGAGCTTTGGTACGTGGGGTAGGAGGTGGGAGAAAAGGCCTTGAAATTCGTGTTGAAACGGGCTCGAAATCATTCTTAAAATCGAGCTTAAAACGAGCTTAAAAACTTGCTGTTAAGAAAGCGAATTCATCGAATACGATTTAATAAACTGTTTTAAAAGCGTGAGAAATGACTTTTCAAGTCAAAAAAGAATTTGTAAAAGCGACTTTTCAAATCGAAATACTTTAAAATGATTTTTCAAATCAAAACGTCTTATTTTCAATAAAACCTTACTTGCGATAAAATAAAAATTTGACAGAACTTATTAAACCAAATATCCTTTGAATTAACAAATATTGTGTCGACAGCGCCCTGCTTACATCGCAATACGAACTCAAATAAATGGTACGAAAACACGTTGTCCTATCATCATAGGGTATTTGTCGGGTTTTCTATAAATTTCCATATCGACAGATACGGGTATCTACAGTACGCCTAAACTTTATTTCCGTCAATTAAACTCAATTTTAGGCGTTAAATGATTACTTGGACGTGTAATCAAGTTTGTTTTTTTATCATTCTATACCAGAAAGACTTTATTAGGCTCAATAATACGGAGTATATAAGAATATATTATTAGGAGCATAGTAATCCGATATCTTGATTAATTAGTCTTAACTTCATAAATAAATAAAATACATGTTAAAACTTCCACTTTCTCCCTCTCGTTCAATAATTATCATCTGGTTTTTTGACATTATTTTTACAAGTGATAAAACTATTTAACCAAAGTGTTAATATATCATATAAAATACAGTCTTGTAAGATCTTCTTTGATTCGTTTTCTTGAGTACATAAAAAATACTCCGTATCACTTTTTTTTTTTATATAATTTTTATCGTTATATAATCAGTGACTGTTTGATGGCAAATATGTAAAACTAAGTGACAGTTATTGAACACATATATTTTGTTGTTCACTCTAAGACCATCCCAATCCAATAACTAAATCATCAAAACTTTTACTCTTAATTTCATTATAATTTTTTTGACCCAATTTTCACTCCCATCCAAACAAAATCACCAACTAAATCACCAAATCCATTATTCACCATTATTTAGTTTTTTTTATTCACATTTTTTTTATTCAATCAAATCACATTTTTTTTTACAATTATTTTTGTGCCCACACAATGAAAGAGAGTCATGAACTAGATCATAATATGATTCATTTTGGAAGGAAGTCATGTTAATCTCATTCTTAATTGCCATTAACTGGATTCAATCATCCCATGAACTAGGTCATGACTTTAGGATTGAGGTGGTCTAAAATGTACATGGTTGTTGACCCTCCCCCCACCCCCCACGCTCCACGTGAAGTGATTATGTTTACTTGTAGATGTTGAATTCAAAAGTTAAACTCAGTTGAAAATCATAAGTTGATTGTTGACGCATAATAAAAACTCCGTAATTGTTTTTTTTATATATACTTTTACTCTTCCGAACGTGAAGGCTCGAAAGCGTTGATGTGTGGATAAATCCATCACATGGAAGCTCGAAATCATGATGCCCGAAGGCATCAATCCGTGGAGATATACAAGATATATATATATAGTCAAATTGTGTGGCGACTGGCGACAGATAAATACCATATTAAAAAGTCAACTCAACCAAAATGATCATTGAGGCGTAATATTAGTTTTTTATTTTTTTATATACACTACAAAATAACAGCTGTTTTGCGACGGAAATATTCCGTCGCAAATGGCCTAAATCCGTCACAAATAGCCATATATATATTATCAGGCTGCTTTCAATAATTGCAGTATAAGAATATAGCGTAGCTCATACTTAAAAAATACAAAAATAAATGATACTTTTTCCACCCAAAATAAATGTCGCCGTTTTATTAAAAATAAATACAAATAAGGACATTTATTTTGAAATAAATGGAGTATGATATTGATACCACTCAATGTATTTAACTAATTATTGTGTAATGGTTTTGACCAATTAGATGAAGGAAAATTGCAAGGCATGGTTTAAAGAATCAAAATGGTGCAAAAGCAAATACATTCCAACCTATGAAGAGTATATTGCAAATGCTATGATTTCAGTGGGTCAGAGTGCAGCTATTGTTGCAGCATATCTTGGAATGGGTGATGTTGCAAGCAAAGAGGTCTTTGATTGGTTGACTCATGACCCTATGCCTAAATTCATTGAAGCTTCTTGCATCAACCTCAGGCTCATGAACGACATTGCAGGACACAAGGTAATTTAACAATGTTATCTAATTTAATCTAATCTAATTCAATCTCAGTTTCTATTATTAGAAGATCAAATCACCTTAATCAAAACCTTTAGTTCTTGATCGGTGATTTGAACTAGAAAAACAAAACTTTCTCCATTCAATTCTGTTTTGTGCGTACTGCTTTTTGAAACTATTTATGTGCTTGGAGAATTTTTAAAATTACGAGCAATGTATAAGCGTGAACATAGTAATAAGTGATCGTGTTAGATTCGTTTCCTTAATACAATATTAATAGTTAGTTTTTATAATTTTTCAAAAAGTACAACTATAGATATTATCGTTACTAAGCACACTTCGACAAATGTGAACAATCATATGCACGAAATGGAATTTAATGGAGGGAATACAATTTATATCTTATCACTCACCTCAGCATCTAAAGCTCTGATACCATATTATTAGTAAATCATCTCAACCAAAACCTTAGGGTGTGTTTCGATTGAGGGGAATGATGGAAAAAGAAGGGGAAGGAAAGAGAGGACCTTCAATCCATTTGTTTGGATACAAAATTTGGAAGGGAGGAAATGGAAGGGGGAAGATTTGGAGGGATTTAGGTTCCCTCATGTAAACTTAACAAAAATCTCTCCCCAATAGGAATGATTTGGAGGAAAAATGTTATCCAAACACCTCTATCTTATTCACCCTTCCATTCCCTCTTTTCTGATCCCCTTCCCACTTTCCCCTCCCTTATCTTTCCCTCCACTTTTGTTATCCAAACACACCCTAAGGTAATCTGATTGATGTAAACTATATATTATTAAAAGGCTATCTCTGTCACAGCCTTACGGTGATGATTGATGATTCAAGATTAATTTGCAACTTATCAGTAATGTCCATGATCGATTAGGAAAATCTAATCGATTAATCGATCATATAATTTATATATCAATTTGCAGTTTGAGCAAGACAGAGAACATGTGGCATCTGCGGTCGAATGTTACATGAAACAACACGGTATTTCAGACGAAGAACAAGTTTATGTGAAGTTAGAAGAATATGTGAAGGATACATGGAAGGTATTAAACGAGGGAATGCTAAAACCATACGCAATACCAAAGACTTTAATGGCTCGAGTTGTCCACTTTGCACAAGTAAATATGGTCATGTACAAAGGAAGAAGTGACGGCTACACTTCGGTCAATGATATCATCAAGGAAAAGATAGCTTCCATCCTCATTCACCCTTTCCCTCTTTAAAATGCAATTTGATTATTATGTACTCCCATTACTTTAACTTTTCTCGTTTGTTGGAATTATTACGTTTGTTACTTTGTCTCGTTCATTGAAATTTCAACTTTTTTATTTAAATGTACTTCTTCTAAATGATATGGGTTTAATGTATGCATGTTATTGTGGATACTCGTATCCGTACTCTCCCAACAAAACTCTATGATGTACTCCCTCCGTCTCGGTGATTTGTTTACGTTTACTTTATACACATTTATCGATGTGAGGAGAGAGGTAGAGAAAAAACTAATAAAATAATAATATAAGTACAAAGGGGGTCCCGCTTGCTTAGAATTATGAAATGTAATTGGTTAAGGGAGTAGGGGTCCACCTCCCACATGGGTCCCCCATGTCCATTTATGGAAAGTGTAAACAAATGACCCGTACCCCCCAAAATAGAAAGTGTAAACAAATGACCGGGACGGAGGGAGTAACAAGGATTCATGTTTTGACGCTAACTTAGACGGCTTAATAATGTCGAGTTCTAGTTTAATCGTGTAATGCATAAACGAGTCAAAATGTGAAATGTCGCTTAATTAAATGTCCACTGGTTCATTTAGAGTCTAGCCTGATTTAGATAGCGGAACATCCAAACCCAATTCATAAAAGTAGCTCAAACACAAAACATTAAGCATTTCCCTACAAGGTCCACTTCAGTTCTCCAAAATTCCAAAATTTAGGTCCGGTGGCTAAAATCACCATTTAGCATCCTCATTTGCAAAAACCGACCTCACGGTTCGTCTTATTTTAATATTTTCGTTAAAATGAGTATTTTTCATATTTTCGGGTCTCGAGCCTAAAACCGAGTTTGAGTCTGCTCTTGGCCCACTTCTCAAGGCCCTGAGCCCAACACGACCCAATTAGGCTCTCAAAGAGCTCTCCAGCCGAGTGCCTTGGAGTTTAAGCAGCAAAACAATTATACTGTATCTTTCTAAATCTCATGAAATCAGAACTTGGAAAGATTTGGAATATAGCAAAAGAAAGGCCTCGAAACCGCTTAGCCTCATGCAGTTTGCTGAGGGAGTTGCCTCAGCTCAAGCGAGTTGCCTCAGCTCAAGCGGTTTCCATGCCCTTACCCAATTACTATAAATACGAGCTTTAACCCGAGGTTTCAAACAGACACACACATCAATTTACAGCATTCATACATAGAGTTCTCTCAGCAAATCTCTAACAAAAACTTCACACACTTCAAACTTCGAAATCTTCACAGATCTCGTGTTGAATTTCACCCTCCTTTGTTATAGCGAAGCTCTTCCCATTTCCTTGGTGAATCAGGTAGTATTCGATCCACACCTGGGTCAATCTCTCTTCTCTTGACTAACAAAGCAGGGCTTACATTTACACACCCCCCCCCCCCCCCCCCCCCCCCCAAAACAACTTTGGCCTTGAGACCGTTTTGCATAAGATTGTCTTATAATGGGGTAGATACACTACTACAAATTGGACTTAAGAAAACGGGTAATTACACTATACGGTGATCGAAATAACTGTCCTCTTTGATATATCAATGCATATGTCATAGATTACACATGTCATAGCACATACCTCTCGTTAAATGGTGCCGAATCACTTACACTATGTCATCTAACGAGAGGCATGTCCTCTTTGCCGATTCAATTCATCATCATAGATTCCGACCTCTTTATGACATAGTGTAATTTAACAAGATTACACCTCTTTGCCGAATCAATTACACTATGTAATCTAACAAGATTACCATACCTCTCGTTAAATGGTGCAAATATAAGTTTCCGACCTCTTGCACATTCACATGTCATAGATTCGGCAATATACTGTGATCGAAATTCATCATCAACAAAAGCATTGATCGGAGACAATATCTCGAGATTCAAATATCGATATGTTTGCTTAGCTGTACAAATATCATTCAAGTACCTACAACAACAGCTTATTAAAATTTGCACACATATGATAAATAAAAATTATCAAATCTTGAAAAAAAAAATAGAATAAGGAAAAGGAGAAAAAACAAACTTCATGAAAACGGAAATGTGGGAGACACCAATCATTTCTTCATAACACCAGTAAATGAGTTCCTATGGACCTAGAAACATGGTTAAGTCGTCTTTCTGCTTTTCGTCATGTTGAAGTAAATGCTTGTCAATAACCACGTTAATCACCAATGTACTCATGTGCAACACACGAGCTTCATTTGATAATTCTCTCAAAAATTTTGGTGACCAACTTTTGTTGGTACTCATTAGACACTTCAATACCAGCATGATAATACTTTTCGGGCTCACGCTGACTTTTTGTTGGTACCTTTTTTCGCTTCGTATTCTGCATTTTTCACATACTTATTTAAATTAGCGTAAGTTAAGTAACAACTAACTAATGATGGATGTATACAAATAGTTAGTAACAACTAATGATAAATAGCTTAAAGTTAAGTAAATTAAGTAACAACTAATAATCAGTATAAAACATAATTACCTCAATTGGTAGATCATGAGTACGATATTTTGTTGGTACCTTTTGTCGCTTCATATTCTGCATTTTTCATATACGAACTTAAATTAGCGTAAAATAAGTAACAACTAACTAATTATAGATGTATAATACAAATAGTTTAGTAACAACTAATGATAAATAGCTTAAAATTAATTAAATTAAGTTAAGTAACAACTAATAATCAGTATAAAACATAATTACCTCAATTGATGGATCATGAGTACAACTTTTTATTGGTACCTTTTGTCGCTTTGTATTCTGCATATTTCATACACGTATTTAAATTAGCGTAAGTTAAGTAACAACTAACTAAGTAAATTAAGTTAAATAACAACTAATAATGAATATAAAACATAATTACCTGAATTGGTAGATCACGAATATGACTTTGTGGCCAAGAAACAAAAGACCCCTTCGTCTGAATTAAAACGCTCATATCACCAACAGCCACAGGTAACTTAGCGTTCTCTGACTCAGGATAAACTTCTATGACAGAGACTTTTTTGAAACCGTCACGTAGCGAGTTACCATGAATAGTTACGAATTCCTCCGATCTAGGTACGTACACTTTGCCATATGCTACCATCTTTGTTTCATTTTCGAGCAACGAGAGTACGCAATATTTCCAAGCCTTCAAATTAAAGTTAAATAAGATTTTAGCTACTCATTACGATACATTTTTATTAGCTTTTGAGCTTAAATTTAAAAAATTACCACGAACCTGCAATGCTGGAGAAATCTGAACCTTTGGAGTAATGATGGACGACTCGCTAGGTGCCTTCTGAACGGTTGGATGCTCAATGTGTGGTGTCTCGGATGGCTTCTCAACGACAGGCGTTTGGATGAGTGCCTTTTGGACAGGTAACATCTGAATTGGTGGCTCCCCAGTAGTGGTGAAACTCTATAACTCATCAGAACTTGGTTTCTCACTTGTTTGCCAAAAATGCATCATCATTACCTTCATTTTAGCCATGTCATTCAATTGCCATTCCTTGACATTTATCTGCACGTAGAAAGACAAATTTAATTAAAATTTATTTAAATAATGGAACCTTAAATTATTTAAATTATGGATTCTTCTTCACAACTATCTTTTTCACAAATATCGTTAGTTGTATTTATTCAATTAATGAATGAACCATTTCATGAGTTATAGTCAATACCTAACATTTTTGGCATTAATTTAATCATAACTCCGTCGGATAAAACGTATACATAAATATAACTGATCAATAGGTAACTTTGTAATTACGAGTTGTAACTTATTAATTAACTTTCAAATAAATAAAATGTGACTAGATAATTATTTTTAGTGCACTCAAAATTGACATAACTTATCGATTAACTTTCGTCGCGTTGGGTTTTTTGGACCCTTACCGAAATACTTTCGTATACCTATACTCTAGGGAACTCCTCGTACACGCCTAGGATGTTCAGGCTTACCGATCGCCTTCCCAAGTATGTCGTTCTGTCCCTCAACATGATCAATGGTTGAGATCTTACCATATAATATCTTTCCTATTTTATTTTTAGCATATTTTTTTTTTTTTCATTCTCATCACTTTCTTCAATTTTGGTTTATTTTGTTTTTTATCTTTTAAATTATTTTATTAACGTATTATTTAAGTTAGTTTTTTCCTTTCTGTTATTCCTTTTTTTTTTTTTTTTTTTTTTTTTTTTTTGGCTTTTTTTTTTTTCTATTTTTTTTATGTTTTTTTAATTATATGGTTAAACACAATGTTGCATTATTTTTTTTTTTTGCAGATTATTTTACATTTTTTTACGTTGAATTTTTACATGATACGAAGTAGTTTTTTTTAACTTTTTTTGCTTTCTTTTTTCTTTTTTTTTTTCTTTTTTTTTTGTCTTTTTTCTTTTTCCTTTGTTTTCCTTTTTTCTTTGTTTTTTTTTTCCATTTTTTTCATTTTTTCCTTTTTCTAACGTTTTTTTTAATTATGCTCTCAAATTTATTGTTGTATTATTTTTTTTGGTATATTATCTTATCTTTTTTACCTTTTTTTTTCTTTTTCTTTTTATTATCTTTTTTTTTTTCCTTTTTTTTTTTTTTTCAATTTTTTTCTTTTTTTACATTTTTTTCTAATTATATCTTCAAACTCATTGTTGTATTATTTTTTTGGTAGATTATTTTACGCTTTCTTTATGTTGAATTTTGACGTGGTAGTTTTTTTACCTTTTGTTTTTTTGGTAAAATGAATACTCATACTTACAATGATTTTGTTACTTCAAAATATTACATATGTTATTCTAACAGTTTTTACGCGTTATTTTAACATACTCTTATTAATCCTTAGATTTTCCTGATACGATGTTATTGTTATTTCAAAGTGCAATCAATGTTATTTCAATGTGTAACATATGTTACTCTAATATCTTGTATATGTATTTTATAACTTTTATTAAATCTTATATTTTCTTGATACGATGTTACTGTTCTTTCAATGTGTAATCAATGTTACTGCAATATGTAACATCTGTTAACGTGTTATATTAACAAACTTTATATTTTCTTTGTTTTTTACGTTTTTTTAATTTATGCTTTAACTCCTGGTTCCATAATTATTTTGGTAGATTATTTTACGATTTTTTTTACGTTGAACTTTTACGTGGTAGTGTTTACTCATTTTTAAGTTAAATGAAAACCTACACTTACAACGTTTTTGTAACTTCAAAGTATAACATATGTTATTATAATAGTTTTTACATGTTATTTTAACAAAATATCACTGCTTATATTTACTTGATACGATATCAAGGTTATATCGAAATGCAATTAATGTTACTACAAAATATCACTACTTATATTTACTTTCAAGCCTAAGCGCACTTTCGACCCACTTTACATGTCTTACACTAAGGCATCTAGAAGAATTACCTTCAACCCATCGGGCATATTAGCGAGCCATCCGAGGATAAGAAGCCTAAGTCTTGGGACCCCAATGCCTTCTTTGCATACCACCGAGGCAAAGGGCACGACACGGATAATTGCTTTCACCTCAAGAATGACATTTAAGATATCATCGACGATGGCAAACTCGAGAAACCAACTCCAAACCCTAAACATCCAACCAAAACAATCTCCTCCACAACCACGCACCTACAAACTTACTACGGGAGAAGGACCCGTCTTCAACATTTTCAACAAGAAGGAGGACGAGGATGAATAAGAAATTCTTTTAGGGTCTAGTGTCTTAGGCAAAGGGTCATCTGTCGACCCATCTTCTACTATCATAGATTTGAGTCTTAGCTTAGAGTCTCTTTTTAACATCTCAAATTTATCAAATGCCTTTTCAAACATGAATAATAAGAACAACTTTGCTTACGTCTTGTCCCAACATAAAATACACGATGCAAACACAACACTAACTCATACGACAAAAATGAACAAACAAATCAATCGTTAAACTAATACATTGCAAACATTGTTACTAAGCAAATGCAGGATCCAATCGTTGAGGAAACCATAACCATAAACGTGGGAACCCCCGATTTACCTAGAGAGTTACAACTAGGCGCCTCTTTAACTGAGGACGAACGCGCCCAGTTCACCTAATTGCTCATTGAATTCAAGGACGTATTTGTATGGTTATACAAAGATATGCCCGACGTTGATAGAAACATCGCCAAGCACCACATTCCCATAAAAACCGGATACAAACCCATTATACAAAAGCTAAGGCGATTAAAGCCAGAATGGTCCCTCATGGTCAAAGAGGAAATCGAAAAACAGTTACAAGCCGGCTTCATCCAAGTCATCGAGTACTCGGATTGGAATCATGGTCCTAATCTTAAAGAAAAATGGCAAAATACGAGTATGCGTCGACTTTGGCGACTTAAATAAAGTGAGTCCTAGAAATGACATTCCACTACCACACGTGGACATCCTAGTCGACAACATACACCGCCGATCACGCCCTTCTATCCTTCATGGATGGCTACGCCAGATACAACCAAATCAAATCGCGAAGACATGAGGAAAACCACCTTCGTCACACCATGGAGTACATACTGCTACGCAGTCGTGCCTTTCGGTCTCATAAACGCTGGTGCAACATACCAATGCACCGCAACAACTTTACTGTACGATTTGACGCATAAGGAAGTCGAAGTATACGTTAATTCTATAATTGATTAATAGTTTTATGCTACGGTATGGTTGAACCTATTAAGGATTAGTTGTCGAATTGATGAAGCTTTTAGTAAAATAAGGTTGAGAAAAAAAATAATTAGCATTTTGGTGTTGGAAAAAAAATATTTAGCAAAATGAGGTCCAAATAAGATTGGAAAACCCAAACCTAAGCTTAGTCATCTTCAACCTCCAAACACTCATCAACACCCTTGTGAAGTGCATTCTCCTTCCCCATTTTAAAAAAAAACGACAAAACCATAATCATCATCGTCACCACTCTCACCGGAGCCGACGACGGTGACCACCCATCTCCAACGTGGTCTTCACCGAGGCCCATTGTCGACGGCTATCTCATGCATCACCACTTGTACCTAACCCTCTCTCGCCAGAAATCGCTCAAGTCACCAATCTGCCCAATGTCGCTCCCGTTCTTAGTTGCCTCTCTCGCTGGAGTCACTGTGCGCTGACGTGTACCTACTGTTCTCGGCCGCCATCTTCACCTCGCGTCACCTCTGCGCCATCCTCAGATCTGAACAACCACCACCCTCCTCTCCCTCAAATCTAACTTATTTGATCTACTGGCCGAAAATCGTCACTAGACTAGCGTGGTCACCACGGTGACTACCATGAGCACCATTGTGTTCATCTCCTCCGACCGCAATAACAACTACTTCTCCACCTCGTCCCTGAGCTTCTACCATCAGAAAGGTCACGGATAGACGGTGACAAATCGGGAAGGGAAGTTGTTGCTATTATTCAAGCCATTATTGGTCGTCGGAGTTTTTGGGCTACGGTGGTTAGTAGGGCTGGGTTGGTGGTGATGGGTGTTTGTGGAGGTTGAAGATGATAATGTTATTATAATTTAGGCTTGGGTTTTCCAATCCTAGTTGGAACCCATTTTGCTAAATATTTTTTATCCAACATCAAAATGCTAATTATTTTATTTCTCCACCTTATTTTACTAAAAGATTCAGTTTTGATTGAGGTCGTGCTTAATTGTTTATTTTATTAATTGTGGTTGTATGATTGATTCTTGCTTGAGATCGCGTACGAGAGTCGGGTCTTGGCTTTTTAGTTGTCTTATGAACTCAATTAATTTATTTATTTTCAGTTCGTTGCGATTGTGTAGGAGAGTCAGATTCCATCGTTAGGGAACTCCGGTAACAATTCAATGAGTCGTTAAAGGAGTTAGTGCGTCGACTAATTTATATTGACTATGACACCTACGCCCTACTATTTCCTATATTTATTATTTTCCCGCATCTTTATCAGTTAACGTTTAGTCTTTATCAGTACATGTTTATATTTTAATATATTAGATTACATACATATATGATTTTGATCTGCGTAGATAACTTGTAATTTGAGACGACACTAGAATTAGTCTTTGACCTCCTTGAGATCGACTCATAAGGTATACGAGGCTAAATGGAAAAGATGGAGGGAGTAAGAAGCAAATAAAGTTGCATAAAAAAAAGCTCATAATAATTTACAGTAAACAGAAAAATGGGCATGAAAAAAATCCCTAAACAACAAAGTAAAATAAAATAAATAAAATAAAATATCAAGCTAGAACATTAATTTTATTACAACAATTTCTCTTAAAAATCTACCGAATAAAACAGCTTCAAATTACATGTATAAAAAGATAAATAAACTCAGATAAACAAATAAATTATATTATGGGCTTTCTATCCTATGCCGAGTGGGCATAGGATAAGGGAGAAAAATTGAGAAAAAAAAAAAGAAAAAAAAAATCATCTCCTATTTATGGGTAGTTGGAAAAAAATAATTGTTTTGATTAAATAATTTTTTTTTTTTTTATCTCCTACTCATGGGAGATAAATGTCATATTTGAAATGCTTAACCTATGCCCTTAGAAAAATCCATTATATTTTAGGGTTAACAAATAGTGTTTTTTTTTTTTTTTTTTTGTTAAACCATACCTTACATTCAGGGGCGGACCCAGTGCTAGGGCCGTATGGGCCTTGGCCCAATGCAATTTTAAGATAAATTGTTTTTTGTAGGGAATATGTCTATTAATCCCCAGTAGAGCAATGGTTGGTAGTGACAGTTTTTTTCTTGAGGTCATGGGTTCAAGACCTATTTGTGTCAATTTTTGCTACTCTTTTTATTTCATTTAAAATGGTCCCAAATATTTAAAAAATAGTCTTCTTCGTGTGTTAAAACATTAATTTATTTTATTTTATTTTGGCTATTTTTCATTTTAGTTTTAATCTTGTTGATAATTTAAGATTTTGTTTTTCGTAATTTTTAGTTCGTGGATTGAGTTAGCATTTTATCTCGTTTATCTTTTAATTTTTTAAATATCTCTTATGTGAAGTTAAGAAGCTCTTGTCCAAAATAATAATAACACAGAGTTCTGTTTTATTGTTCGATAACTTTTTCCATCAAATCTAAATTAAAAGTTCAATTTAAATTTGACAACCAGAAAATTCCCAATTTAATGACTTAAAATTTTTGATTAAGTCAACTTGCATTTTCATCTTTGAAAATCTCTCTATATTATCACCATAAATAATGAGTAAGTTAAAATTGTATGCTATTTTTTTTACTTAAGCAATTTTAAACATGCACGCAATGTTTTTACTCTTCTAGGCATAACTATATTTAGTCGACCCTAAATAATTTTTGGACCAAAGCTTTGTTGTTTTTGTGCTTGTTTTAGGCCTTCCTAATACACGATGCAAAGACAATACGATACTCTATTTAATATGGCTATGTTTTTTACACTCTTGCAAATACCAGTTTTTTTAACCATACTAAAATGTACAAAGTAGTTAATTATAATTTATTCTCTAAGACATCTAGTCATTGATAATATCCAAGACGTGACGATTCATCCCAATACTATATATTTCAAGTAAATGGCAAAAAAAAATTGTCTCGTATGACTGTAAATTTGGCCCTAGTCATATTAAATTCCTGGCTCCGCCCCTGCTTACATTGGTACCATTTTGTAAGGAACTACCTTATAAAGTATAGTAGTTCATTACAAAATGACATAAATAAATGTAAGGTAAGATCTGACAAAAAAACGCTTACAAATAACATTTAACTAATTTTTGAATGAGATAGTCTAATAATAGAACCATTATATTTATACTCGTTTATATGACTTTTGTTCTCTTTTCAATAATAATAGTGGTAGTGATAGTAATAGTGATAATGATGGTGATAATTTATTATCATAATCTTTTTCAGAATATTTATCTACTTTTTTATAATTTTTTTAATTATTTTTACTCCGTATTCACTGTTGCTGACTATACTACTCCGTTAAATACAAATTAATATTCAGTTATCCAATTGAATACACTTAAGGGTTTTTTTTTTTTTCTAATAGGTCCCTATTATACGTAAAAACTACCAAGTACTTCCTCTATTCATATCCAATAACATCCCTTCATTTTTTGATATTATTTACATAGGTGAAGAATCTTCGATATAATTCGTAATATATGAATAAAAATATAGTCATGTGTAATCCTGTTTGATTCGTTTTGATAAGTAGAACTTAAATATCAATTTTTTATATTTTTTTACGATTTAAAATTATAGATATTTAAATTTGAATTGAGGGAGGGCTAGTAGTTGAGATTTGAGGCCCTTAATAAATCAAAATTTTGTTTACTCCTTGTGGTGTTTACTTCTATATAGGTCCACTCATATGTTCAAAATGGTCACTTATTAAGTTTGGGGACAACGGTCCGAGATGCAAAGTGTGCAGGGTGGGTTTTTTGTACGTTGATATTTTAGTAACGCATATACCTACTGAAAGATTTGTAGAATAATAAATAATAAATAATTTTTGTGACATAAAAAATTATAAAATTTTAAGTGAGACAGTCTCAAATTAAATTATCGTAGCACTTTTTACATTTAGAGTAGTTATTGAACTATTTGGTATGATTTTTGTCTTCTTTTACAAAGTTATTAGATCTCGCAATGTAAGATTATCTCACGTAAGATAAGAACTACTAGTAAGCAGATTTGCAATAATTTGTGTTCCGCAGTAAGTCTCTTGTGACACATGTCTCACATTAAATTTTATGTGAGAACAAAGTACAAATTGCAGTTAAAAGGTACAAAAATATGAAATAAATCTACAAAAGTCACTTATAAGGGTACCAAAAAATTTAGTGATAATTAATTATAGTTATCACTAAAATGGTACAAAAACTATATAATCGAGTACAAATGAGTCGACTTTACGATAATTTATTATATGATCCGACTCATCCAAGAATTTGTGAGTAGGTACCTTTGATTTGGAGATCAATTATTGAATTGAAGGTGTTAATTATATGTCAGTACATTTACTCCTCAAAGCAAATTGCACCAAATGGAAGTGCCAATTGTATCACCCGTACACTTTCTGACACAAATCTTCAAAATATCTTACAAAATAGACCTTGCAATTAAAAATTTAAGATGCAATGCATAATCGAACCGTTAAAATTTTCAAAATATACACAGTTTGCGGTCAATTGCATAACGGAATCGTTAAAATTGTGAACAGTAAAGAAACTGTTCTTAATGGTTTGATTTAGGTTCGCATTTTGCCCGAACCGACCGTACGCAAACCGTAAAAATTAACGGTTCGTTGCACCTTCGCTAGATAGCTCTATTGTACGTGAAATGTAACGATGTTTTATCAAATAAATGTAATTCAGAAACAAATCCTTAAAAGTTATGACAAACTATAAACAACAAAAGATTTTAATTCTATGTACATCTTCGCTACTTTTGCTAGTGAATATCGTTGCATTAAAATTATGGTTATAATAATTGATAATAGTAGCGAAAAATAAATAAGGTGTATAATAGAAAGAGTTTTTTGTCAGACATTACCTTATATTTAGCTCGAATTGTAAAAACTACCTTACATTTTTATATATTTTTTTTTGGCGAAGAACACTACCTTACATTTCCAAAAGTTGGTGAGACACTACCAATTGACGAATTCCATTAATTTTTGGATATTTACCATCAATGAGTGATGGGAAATTGCTAAATTTTTCATTACCATGTTATTATCCCTCATATTCTTCCTTCCTCACACCCATTACACTTTTATCCAAATTAAAACCCAAATTTTTTCTACTTTTATCTTCTACGATTACAACTTACACTCAATTAAGTTTTTTAATTGTCACTGTTGTCGAAAGATTATGAAGAAATATACAAGTTTTCAGTGTCAATTAATCTAGTATGTAATTTTTTTAATTGTTCCTATTTAGTTCTTTGTTACATAGATTATATATTATTAATAAAAATAAATTTTTAGAATTTTTTGATTTTGAGTAAATATCTGTATTACTTTGTTAATATTATTAGGTTGTATTTGAAGTTCAAATTCCACAAATAATGTGTCAAACACAACCTTAAGAAAATGAAAATAAAAATTGGCATTTAATTGTAGAATAAAAGTGGTATTTCAAGCTTAATTAAAAATACTTAGGTTTTTTAAGTTGAAAAATTAGGATTAAATTGGTGAATTTTTTATAACATGTGTAGGTAATTGGGGAAATAATGAAAAAGGAGAAGAAAAGTTGAAATTGAGAAGATGTAGAGTTTCAAAAGGGCTAATTTGGGGGAAGATGTGAAGGAAGTGAGTTGCGTGAAAAAATTTCTGTCACTATTGACGGTAAACATCCAAACATTAACGAAATTTGTCAATTGCTAGTCTCACCAACTTTTGGAAATGTAAAGCAGATCTTCGCCAAAAACAAAATATAAGGTAGTTCCTTACAATTGGAGCTAAATATATGATAGTGTCTCACAAAAAATTAGATGAGGTTGTTAGGTGTCATTGTATGATAGTTTGATTTTAAAAAATTACCAACTCAACAAAAAATTTGTTCACTCAATATATGATAGTTTGATTTTAAAAAAAGTTGACTTATTTCAAGGATCATATATGACACGTATATAACCATTTCTATGGAATAAAAACATTAAAAAAAAAGTTACATTCGAGTATATATAACAATGGAAAAAGCTTTTGTGAAATATTTCGAACTCTCATTATACATTGAGTGCTATATATTAATTATTTAAATATGACCAACTGAAAAAATAGTGCATAAGCATGGATGCTAAATTAGTTTATAAAACAAATTAAATTTATTCAAAATAAGCATCAATAACTTACTTATGTGAGAGCTTATTGTAAACCGTCTCATAAGAGAATTCGCTTTCAAATTAGTACAAATTATATAAAAATCATATTCTACACAGAGCGGATCACTTGTCCCATGTTCATGTCTGTTACTCATATGGTAATTAATTTCATTGATTGTAAAATATTAATGAGTAAATAATTATATATATAGAAAAAGAGATTTATTAATATAAGAAGTAATGAGACACCAAATGAGAATTAAAATGGGAAAAAGAATCCGCTTTGGAAACTACTTTCACACAAACATCATGAATTATCCATCCATTTGACTCTTATTATCCTATCTTCAACGAGAAAATAAAAATAATGAAAAATATTAAAATATGATAAAGATAATTCAATTGAAAAGCATAATACTCCATAATAACCAATTTTAGAAGGTTTTGTAAGTGAAACGAATATTAATAAATGATTCTAAAACAATTTACAAAAAAGAAAAATGAAATGAAGAAAAATAATAGAATTTCATTTTAAAAATCATGAGTAGATAAAAAAACAAGTATAATATTTTTCTTCATAGAAAAGAATACCAATAAATCTCTTATGAGACACGTTTTACAATTAATGTGAGACTAAAGTACAAATTGCAGTTAAAAGGGTACAAAAATTGAAACAAATCTACTAAATTCACTCATAGGTGTACAAAAAAAAATAGTGACAATTATGCATAATTATCACTACAATTCGAATAAAACAAAAGACAAGTGGGGTTAGAAAGGTGCAATAAATTTGTTTTTTATGTGCAAGTGGAGGGTACTTGACCCGTTTTAAGCTTAAAACGGGTATGTTGGTCTTAAACAAGAATTTGTGTTATCAGTCTCTCTTAAAACGGGTCAACCCGTTTTAAGTTAAGACGGGTCAAGTACTACGAATAAGACAAAAGACAAGTGGGGTTAGAAAGGTGCAATAAATTAGTTTTTTATGGGCAAGTGGAGGGTACTTGACCCGTTTTAAGCTTAAAACGGGTATGTTGGTCTTAAACAAGAATTTGTGTTATCCCTAATATGATACAAAAACTATATAATCGAGTACGAATAAGTCTGCTCCTTACAATAATTTATTGTAAGGTTTGAATTAAACAAAAATTTATGAAAGACTACATAAGATTTAATTACTCCCTCTCATTTTTTTTTTTTTTTCCCACTTTTTTTTAATATATGTGATATGTGAGGAGTGGTTATAGTTAAAGTGGGACGAACAAATAAAATAAATGGGCTATAGATTGAGATTATTTGTCCGAACAAATAAAATAAATGGGCTATAGATTGAGATTATTTGTCCCACGCACTATAATGTCTCATCTTATATCCCACTTCCTTCTTCTTATGACACCTAATCAATCTATCCAATTTTTCAATTCTCAATTCTATTATGTCCGAAAGTGAAGGGTGTGATAGATAGAGGTGATCGTTTGCGGGTTCGGGCCAGACATGGTTCGGCCAACTTATTCAGGGTCAACTTTCTACCCGTACCCGCCCTTTTCTAGCGGGCCTTGGCTACCCGCGGGCTAGCAAGCTTCTTATATATGTCTTAAACAAACAATTTATAAACAAAGTTACTAAAGTTTATTACTCCGTATAAATTTAATAATAAAATCGGGTCAAAACTTCTTAAAATACATAATTGTTTAAAGAGTAATAGATTGTATTGATATACCAAGCCGCAACCACATAATATTAAATATTTCAATTTAACTCAATCCTATCTTGCAAATTTAATAAATTAAGCGGGCCTATGGGATTTTCACAATGTCCATGTCCGACCCATTTATCTTGGCAGCGGGTTAGACCCGATCAATAATTTATTTATTTTTATAAATCACTTGTCCAAGCCCACTAAAATAACGGGTCGGACGGGACATATTTCGTGACGGGACGACCCCTAAACAGCTCAAGTGGCTGGGACACGAGATGAGACGCAAAGTTGGACAGATGATCTCTGCTCGAATATTTTGCTACACAAATTCTTGTTTAAGACGGGTAACCCGTCTTAAACCAAGAAACGGGTCAAATACCCCACAAAAGACAAAGGACAAGTGGGGGAGAAAGTTGTTCTCCCCCCCTAGTTCCTTGTCTTTTTCCCCCCTATTTGACCCGTTTCTCCCAAGAAACGGGTAACCCGTTTTAAGGGAGACCAACACATTTTGCTATATTATCCATTTCAAGGTGTTCTCCCATTTACGTTTTTTTTTTTTTTTTTTTTTTTTTTTTTTTTTTTTTTTTTACAATTTTCAAGGCAACCGTTTAATCATGATTATGTAATTTGTGTCAAAATTATATAAGTAAATTTTATGGTAAAGATTTTAATAACATATGTAGATATGTAGATATTATTATTTCCGAAAGTAAAATATTTATAATTTTACATGTATTGATGGTAAAAAAAAAAAAAATCAGCTTTGACAAAGGAAAAGCAAACGAAATTAACAGTAATAATTACACTACTATACGTTTCATGTGAGATCTTCACATCGCAAGAACTACTAATATAATTGAAGAAAACCTCTCCAATTAATTTAGTAATCACCCTTATGTATTACTCCCTTCCATTTTGTATGTTCTTCCCATCGTAAGACCGTCTTACCGATTTGTGCACCATAACATTATTGTGAGATTGTCTTACCAAAAAATAAAAGGGAGTAATTTTTTTTTTTTTTTTTTTTTTTTTTTTTTTTTTGGTAACGTGGGAACTCGGCACTCGCTACTCTTGCGCAAGACAGTAAACTCCCAGCGTGCATGATAGCCTGCAAACCATACACGCCAGGTAAACCACCCTTTTTACCAGGGAGTAATTTTAAAATAGCGTTATTGTGAGATTGTGTAAGCGAAATATTTGTGCACTATATAAATAGATCACATGTTCCTTTAACATTTTAAAAGTATACAACAACAACAACAACAACAACAACAACAACAACAAATGTCCTCAAATTCAATAGCTCTTGAACACATCTCAGAGTGTTACATCAAGCCAAAATATGAAGCAGATGAGACTAAAAAATCATACATCTTAGGACATTGGGATTTACCCTACATTTCAGTACACTACAGTCAAAAAGGTCTTATTTACCCTAAACCAAAATTACAAGAGAATAAATTCAACATTGACACTCTCTTAAAAAGTCTCAAGGACTCTCTTTTACTCACCCTTGTTCATTTTTACCCTTTAGCCGGTCAACTCGTGACGAATGTCGACAATGACAAGCACCGAACCACTGTGCACGTTGACCCTAACAAAGGTGAAGGTGCGCGGTTCATCCATGCTTCGCTAGACGTTACTATGTCTGACGTTTTGAGTTCGACAACGACTTATCTGATTAATAATTCTGCTGTCGTAAATTCATTGTTCGACCTTAGTGACGGCACTGTTAGCTATGACGGGCACACGTTGCCCAATTTGTCGGTGCAGGTGACGGAACTGATCGATGGTGTTTTTGTTGGGTGCTCGATGAGCCATGGGATTGCTGACGCGACGTCGTTTTGGCATTTTTGGAATGTTTGGTCCGAGATCCAACGGGCAGGTGGGAAACCCGTTTTGATATCCAACCCGCCCGTTATTCATGAACGTTGGTATCCTGAAGGTTATGGTCCGGAAGATGCCTTCCTTCCGTTCACCCACCCGGACCAGTTTATTTTGAGGTGAAATATTTATGATCTCATTTAGATGTAAATTATATAATTCGCAAATTATATCTAAAAATTTAGATGTAAAACCGAACTTACCGTATACATATTACGATTTTAGTGTATCCCATTACCCGTATAATGTATTGTATTTCTTATGGCAGGTACGATCCTCCTGAACTAAAGGAAACGATATTTCGCTTCGGATCAAAGGAGATACAAAAGCTAAAATCCGAGGCCAACGCACATAACACCGACCACAACGACAGCAGCAACAACATCTCTTCATTTCAAGCTTTAACAGCGTTCGTTTGGCAGTGTATGATTCGTGCAAACGGTTTAACGCACGACAAGCTCACTCACTGCCACTTAACAGCAAACAACAGAAGCAGGGTTACTCCACCTTTACCCCCAACTTACTTTGGAAACTCGTTAAACATGATCATAACAACCATTCCTGTAGGCGAGCTGCTAAACTCAAGTCTCGGGCATGTAGCTGAATTGCTAAACAAGTCTGTCCAAAACTATACTGGTGAAGTCATAATCGACAAGGCTAAGGCGTGGTTTAAGTCGCGTCATTTGTTCAATTTGGCTTCATTTAGTGAGACTAGCGCCTACGACTCTGTTTACCTATCGAGCTCACCTCGACTCAACATGTATGGTAACGAGTTTGCAGGGCTTGAGAGACCTATAGCCGTTAAAAGTGGGTTTGCTAATAAGAATTCAGGCCTAGTGATGGCTTATGAGGGTAGTCAAGGCCCGGGTAGTGTCGATTTTGAAATTTGTTTGCCGGAAGATAGTATCCGCAATCTCGAATCCAATGTCGAGTTCATGAGTGTTGCTTCTAAGCGCTGACGAAAATAAAATTTCGACGGGATGATCTCGTCCAGTTTATGTATGTTTTCGATGGTTTCATGTGTTAGCTATTTTTAATTCAGCTGTTGTATCAATGTAATTTTCTGAGAATTCAGTTCAATAATAATCTTTGTTGAGATTTTTTTTTATGTGTGTGTGATATGCATCGTCCCCACATTGATAGAATTAATGACAACTTGTTATCAATGCCGGCTTGATAATCCCTCAAAATCAATCTATGTACATATATTTAGGAGTATGCATAATCCGGACGGGACTGGAATTAATGTCAACTTTTTATCTTAAATAAGAGTATGCATAAAAATTAAGCAAAATTACACTCCCTTCGATTCAACAGCTTCTTAACGGGAGTAAAAAACTACCTTATAAAATCAACTTCTTGTATACAACTATCTTATACGAAGTATAATTATTTTTTTTGCAAATAGTACGTTATAACACCTTTTTTTTATTTCAAAATGATATCTCTTTACCTGAAACACCTATTTAACCCAAAAAAGACGTGTTTTTAGACCGTTTTGTCACTCGTTATTTGGCTTCGCCAACACAAGAGAGATGTTTCGTAAGGTTAAACTAGGCATTTTAAGTGTATACTTTGAAAAAAAATAAGAGGAAAAGTTCAAATTTGTCAAAAATTTTGAATTTTTAGATCATGTGGTAATAATATGCATAACATTTGTAACATTTAGGTAGTGATTTTAATTAAAAAAAAAAAAAAAAAAAAAAGGGTGTTATAAGGTAGTTATTTGCAAAAAAAATTGTATAAGGTATGGAGTAGTTGTTTGCAATAAGTTGGTTTTATAAGGTAGTTGTTTGTAATTTTGCCTAAAACTTATTTGGATTTACTTAGTCTAACATTATCACACTAAATAGTTCGTATTTATTTATTTTTATAGCCAAAAAATTAACCATACCATTCATAAAATTAAACATATTTTATGCGTACAAAGGAATATGGGTCCATCCGGTCCGGACAGATTATGGACCAGTTTTGACTGGTCCGGTCCTTGGACCCGAATAGTTTTTCCCGGTCCGGTCTTCGGTCCCCTACTATACATTTCAATAATGTATGATACATTAATTTATGCTAAAAGAATATTTTCAATTGTATTTGATAATCATTTGATCGATTATTTTATACATAATATTTTTAAATAAATAGTTGTTTTAACTGATATAGAAAACGTAGAAAATAATATTCAACAAAGTTTCAATTGAGCTTTGAGTTGAGCTCGGGACTTCTTTCGAGCCAATTCAGAGCTTTGACAATTTGCGCTGGTGAATTTCGATTCTATTTTGAGCTCAAAAAAAAAATCAGTGCTGATTCTGAGTTCACCTGAGCTCGGTATCAACTCCCCTAAGTTTTGGATGAAACTTCACTTGCTTTTGGACTAATCTCATGCGCCTAATTCTATATGCCCGTTAAGGGGTACTCAACAATCTTTATTTTCGTCAGCGGGTAGAATCAACACTCTTAAACTCGACATTGGATTTGAGATTGTGCTATTATCTTCCAGCAAACAAATTTTAAAATCGACACTCCTCGAGCCTTAACTACCCTCGTAACCAATCACTTGGCCTGAATTCTTATTCGCAAACCCGCTTTTAACGACTATAGGTCACTCAAGCTCGATCTGCAAACTATCAGTATAGATTAACATTAGTCTTAGTTTTAGTATTTGTATAGATTTAGTCATATAGCGGTATAAAATATATAGATAGAGGGATAATGTTAGTAGATATACCATATATTACAATAAATACCGGTTTGAAATGGTAATACTCCGTAAGTTAGAATAATATATTACGGAGTAGTATTATAGAATGATAATGTATGGTTGCCTATTTTGTCATATTGTTTAAACTTATAATCTTATTAATTGATAACTTGTCATAGATGAATACATGATCACATGATTTATAATATAAATTAGAATATAATAAGACTAAATAAGGATATAAAATCATAACACATATCATAAAATATTCCTAATGATATTATTTCCTAGTACCTAATATTATTGAACCATCACTACAAAAAAAACACTCATTTTGCGACGGCCAAAATCTATCGCAATCCATCGCAAAAATGGCATCTGCGACAGAAATCGTCCGTCGCTAAAACTTGTCGCAAAATAACATTTTTGCGACGGACTCCCCTCGCAAAATATTGCGACGGAAATTTCCGTCGCAAAAAAAAAAATAAAAATAAAAATAAATAAATTTGTCGTAGTCTCAAATAACTTATCCCGAAATCGTAAACCGCATTATCAAATCCCTTACAAGTTTCGCCATTTTTCATTCAGACATTAACTCACAACAACACTATATAAACCTCACAAAACTCACTTTTTTCACCGATGTGGGAATTCAAGTTTTCTAGTTTTGTGACGGTTTTCCGACGGAATTGAGATTGTGACAGAATTTTTTTAAATTTCCGTCGCAATTTCCGTCGCAATTTTTTTTTTTTTTTTTGCGACGGAAATTCCGTCGTAAATTTTAAAAAAATTTGTCGCAATTGTTTTGTGACGGAAATCCCTCACAATTTCCCTCGCTAGTTAACGCGCCAAATCAATTTTTCAGTCCGCCAAAACAATCCGTCGCAAAATTCATATTTCGTCGCAATTTTTTCTTTTTTCTTGCGACAGAATTTTTTGGCCATCGAAATACGCGTGTTTTTTTGTATTGCATATATCTATCTTTCTTTAATATCGAGATATGATTGATACCCTCGCCATATCTCATCACCCTCCCTTATGTTGGAACGTGGAAGAATTGAACGCCCGCTTGCAAATTACTTAAACTCAACCAATATCTGTACCCAAAACTTCGAACTCAGTACTCTTAACAAAGGAGATCAAAAGCCAATTATCAATTGGGTAAGAGTTAAATCTTGCTGAATCAACAGTATATTCAGACTAATTTCTCTGCTTTCAATCGAGGATATTGTAATTTCTTTTGGATTTTTCAATCTAAGCAGGCAAAATCACACCAAGGCAAGAACGTCACAACTTTTCAATCCCGTCATAAATGTACTATAAAAATGACGGAAAAGGCATCCATCACAACTTCAATAAGACGGGAACAAATTGAACACCGTCAAAATAATCTCAACTTGTAAAGGGACACTGTAAATTTACGAGCCCTTACAATAAACAAACTTACGATGAACGTCATCCTTACGAACCACTCGTATAAAAAAAGAATACTCAAATGTATACGCTTGAATAACCACAATCAGAAGTCAAATATATCAAACCATGACAATAATGGATGTCACAGGCAACAAGCAACCATGTACCTAAAGCTGGCAAGCTTGACCCGACCCGAGTAACCCGACCCAAACCCGAGCAAAAACCGACCCGATTGACCCGAAAATATTGTGACCCGGGAACCGACCCGACCCGACGGCGACCTGTAACCCGACATGACCTGATAATCAGTGACCTGAACACGACCCAGACCCGACCCGATGATGACTCGACCCGACTAAATTTACGACCCGATAATTATTAAGCTTAATTTATTGGATTGAAATCAAATTATTATTTAGAATGATATATTTGATTTAATAATGAAGTAATTAAATAAAATTACGATCAAAATACTTATTTTAGTGGTAAAAAAGTAAAATAATTCGATAAAATCGCGCTGACCCGATAATGACCCCACCCAAACCCGACCCGACCCGATATACTATTTGACCCGACATGACCCGACCCGATTACGACCCCGAACCAAACCCGACTCAACCCGAAAGGCACTTTGACCCGACATGACCCAAACCCGACATGACCCGACCCGACTTATGCCGACCCAAACCCGACCCGACTGACTCGATTGCCACCTCTACATGTACATTAGGAAAATCGAAGTACGTAGAGTAGTCCGTATGAATTTTTTTTTTATTTATGCGATTCAAATATATAATTTATTAAAGCATTCTTGTATGTCGAATCCCGCCGGTGGGCACACATTTCAAATATTAGCACACCGCTTGGGGCTCTGATATAATATTGGAATATTAGAAGGAGAGAATTCATAGGAGAATTATTATTAATGTTCATGTTTTGGAATCAAATACAATCTTATCTTATATAGGACACCATATAATATAATCCGTAAATCTAGAATATGATAAAATAACTTAGGAGATATTACAGTATAATACAATATACCGGTTATTCATGGTGATAAGCTAGAATAATATATTACTGAGTGCTATTATAGAATGATAATATATGATTACCTATTTATGCAATATTCTCAAGATAAATTTTCTTTCAAACAAAGCACAAAATCATTTCAAAGAATTATGGTAAGATATTTTAAAAGAGATAAAAATATTATTGAAAGATTTCACCAAAATATCTTTACCTAAATCATATTTTCGAAAACAGACCTTTAGAGTATTTCTCTGCGTTTCCAGCAATGTTTCTGGAAACTCAGAGCATATTCCACGGTTCTAGTGTCTAGGTTGTTGAAACGTGCGTTTCCAGCCTAACACTACAACCTTGGAAGGAAACCTACGTTTCTCTTGTTATTTGATCACCACCTTCGTCATTACAAAGGCTATACTTAAGATTTATGTACTATGTCTTCACGATGATGTAGAGCCTTGATTATATTCGCGTTTTCCATGTCAAAGCCTTGATTCTTTAATCGAGTACTTCACAACCTACTAAGTATCACAACACTAGACATACGGATTATATCATAATAAACAAAAACATTGTCATCATCAAAACAAAATGACAAGGTCGAGTCATGAGTACGTTCCAAAATTTTAAAACAAAGTAGTATTTATGAAAGATGGCTATGAATAAGGTAGTTTTGTAAAAAATTGTCTTATATGTTTACAGTATGTTCTTTTTTATATCTAAATTGTGTAGATATGCTTTTCGTTAGATTTACAAAATGAGACCATATTGTTTATTTTTCGCCGCTATTAGAGGGGACCTGGGGCAAACATCTATCTAGTAGGTTGGGCTTGCTTGGCTCAACTCGGCCCGACTCTTCAAGAGGCTCAAAGTGGCTTTGTAGCACTGAAATCCTTGACCCGGGCCGGTCTTTAATAAGTGTCTAATGTATGCATGTGATTTTATTAGTTATTTTAATTTCGTATGTACTTATATTACTCACTTATACTAATTTAAAAAGAATTTAGGCTTATTGCCAAAGCTGAGTTTTATGTTGAAAGTTATAATATAAGGTAGTGCTTCGTTACCCCTTGAAAAACACCGGATTTGGGGGAATCCTACGAATTACAAAATAAGAGTAGTTTTTGTTCCCTTTTATTACTAGTGTTATGCCCGTGTAAATTGTACGGGTATGTTGTTTAAGGAGTGTACTTTAACAAACTTTTTATATTTATTATCGAGTAATTATCTTCTTTTAGTTATTTTTATAAGAAAAATTTGAAAATAAGTAATTATCTTCTTTTAATTAAAGTCATATTTAAATTTTTATATTTGAAAATCATAAATTTTATTTAATTTAGCATAAACGATATATTAGGGTCAATAAGTTGAGTAATGGCATGTTCTCTTCGTCTGAAATTTTCTAAACCAATCTTAAGTTTTCTGAAGTTTTCTGAAGTTATCTGAAGTTTTCTGAAGTTTTTTGTAAAAATCAGAAGTTTTTCTGAAGTAATCTGAAGTTTTCTGAAGTTTTTCTGAAGTTATCTGAAGTTATCTGAAATTTTAAAATTAATATGATAATAATAATAATAATAATTATTATTATTATTATTATTATTATTATTATTATTATTATTATTATTATTATTATTATTATTATTATTATTATTATTATTATTATATAACATTTTATTTTCGCTTTCGGTATTTCACCCAAATTTAACTTCCAACAATTTTAGAAATATTAACTTAAAAATAATTTTTTTAAATTATGTAGACTTTGATAAAAATATTTTTGACAACAAGAAAATTTAAAGCTTTATTTATTTTATTAAAACTGGACATAAGTAGTTAATATTATATTACTGATTTATAATAAATGAATAAAAAATTTCAAATGAAAAAAGGGACGTATTTTTAAATTAGTAACTAAAGTTAAATTGTTAATTATTACTTCGTAAAATTTTATAAATACCGATTTAAAAAAGATAAAAATAAATAAACCTTTAAATTATAATTAAAATCAAAAATATAATTATCGTGTAGTAGCTTAAATTATATGGTTAATAATTATTAGAATATTATAACAAATCTATGTAAAAAGAAATGTTGATAGAAAAGTTTGATTTGATAGATCTTAAAACAAACTTTTACGTACTCGAATCTTTATTATTATTATATTATTAAATGTTATATAAGCTTACTTATCTTAGCTTAGTCATAGTTTTATAAAACTATATTTATCAAGATAATTGATGGTCACCCTAATGTTTGAGGCGTTTTTTTCATTAATATTGTTGATATTTCATTCTTGTAACAAGTTTATTCTAAAAATTATATATACACTAATAAAATAAATATTCATCCTACTAGTTTATAACTTTCACAATAAAAATGATACTAAATGAATTTATGTTCATAATTTGTTTGTGATGCTTCATAAACTTGATATTTTGTTGCATAATGTATAATAATTAATAATATTATTATTATTATTTTGATATAAATTATCTCATCCTATTCTAACTACATTTACCATATTTTTACTCCTTCAAAATTAAAATATAACTCCTAGCTAGTTTATCTCCACCATCTTCTTCTCTCATATTTTCAAAGTGAAGAGAAATATGGTAACAAACCTTAAGAACAGGAGTCAAAATATCAAACTACCAATTCCTTATATAATGATCTTTTAGAAGTATTTTTCCACTACCTCAAATTACAATTCTTTCCCACATCATCATACAAAACAAAGTTTAATACTTCTTTATGGTAATTGTTATTTTTATCTTGTTTGTAAATTTTAATTTATCCCAACTTTTAGATAACAGTACATGGTGAGTTTATACATCATAGATAATAGTACATGGTGTTTCTGTCTTAGGTGGGCCCGTGGATACTTGTTCTGTTTTTGGTCGAGCGGTGGTGGAGAAGAGAGTGGCTAGGACCATTGAGCTTATGGACTTGGTTGCGAGGATCGAGGACCCACAGTGTGAGTTGCTTCTTCTACGGGCTTGTACTGGTATTTCTAAGCTCTATTTTACTTTACGTACATGTTCGCCTGAGGTCTTTGGGACGGCTCATTTGCTGTTTGATGTGGCGCTACGATCCAGCTTGGAGCGTATTGTCACTGCGTCTGGACCTGGTTTCGGGGATTGGCAGTGGCGTCTTGCTACATTCCCTTTTCGGCTAGGTGGGCTAGGGGTTTATGTTGCGGCGGACGCTTTGTACTATGCTTTCTTGGCGTCTCGTTGGCAGACCGCTGGGTTACAGGCTACACGCATTCAGCCTTCTGGCATTGTTGCTAGCTGCCGGCCCAGCTTTTGATCAGGCCCTGCGGGTGTTTGTGGAGACTACAGGATTTGCTTTCCCACGCGACTCTAGTGAAATCGCTGCCCCCAAACTTATGAAGAAATTGGCAGATATATATTTTGTAAAGGTTCCTGCGTCTGCGGAATCTGTTTTCTTGTTGAAGATCGCAATACCCGTTTCCAGCTTAAAACGGGTCGGGTCAACCCGTTTTTCTTTTCTTTTTTTTTTTTGAAATTTTTTTTTGAATTTTTTTTCAAGACCCAAAATTTATTTTTAAAAACTTTTGTCGGAAATCGTGTTTATAGGGTTATTGAAAATGGTAACAAAGTAATGTAAAATGGTAACATATTATATTATATTATATTTGTAACATATTATAAAACATAGAAAATAAAAAATTGTCATAACGTTTGTTTAATATGTTACCATAATTGTATAATATGTTACCAAAATAGGTTAATTATGTTTTAATTTTTTGAGTTAAGTTTTAACAAAAAAAAAAAAAAAAAAAAAAAAAAAAAGCCAAAACGGGTCATATTTGACCCGTCTAAACTTAAAACGGGTTGACCCGTTTTATAGGAGACTAATTGATAAATGTTTGATACAAAGGTAAATAGTTTAGTTATATTAATACAAATAAACGTAATAACCTTTTTTTTTCTTTATAGACTATGTTAAGTCTATAATTTACTCGTAATGTCATACGTATTAATAAACACAACCTTATGGGTTATGTTACATCTATAATTTACCCGTAAGGTTATGTTAATTAATTACCCGTAAGGTAAATAAATGACGGTGACATAATGATTGATACAAATCCCGGAGAATGTTGAAAACATTTAGTTAATACAAATAAATATAAAACTATGGTTATGTTTGTAACCAAATTATAAAAAATTAGTAGAGTTTTATTTTGGTAATGGGTAAGTCAGATTTAGGTAAAATCATACTCTATTATTTGTTGAAATATAAAACTATTAATTTACGTCATAATATAATCGAAAAAGAATGAACAGTAAATTTAAAAATTGATATATTACCATAACGTAAAAAATTAACACCAGTACAAAAAAATAAATAAATAAATAAAAAGTCCACGTATGATACAAACGTTTAGCATGTGACGGTTCTAATAAAAAATAATACCAATACAAAATAAAATACATTTGAAATGATAACATATATGGTAGCCCAAGTTAAATATGATACTCTATTTTATATATGGGCTGAATTTGAGATGTTGCATTTGATCCACAATTAGAAAAACACAAACCTTAAACTGAAATTCTAGAATCTAAACTCTACCTATCAAGAGTACACAATTATACATAAACCAAATATGCAAAGGCGGGTACAAGGGGGGTTCATAGTGTTCCATTGAACCCCCAAACCAAAAAAAAAAATAAAAAAAATAAACACTATTTAGTGCATTAGTGGACTTTGGTTTGGACTTTGGAATTGGGTTGTTAATGCTTTGTATTGTTAATGACACTTGGCTAAATTCCAAACTACAAATATTAATGCTTGTTAATGCTTTGTATTGTTAATGACACTTTGCTTCGTATTGTTAATGCTAAGTGTCTGCATAATTGGAATTGGGTATGTTTGGACTTAGCAAAAATATTAATGCTTCGTATTTTTGAGTTGTTGTCTTGTTGTTTTCAATTTTTAGTTTTGTTTAGTTTGATATTTTATTACTTTACTATTGATAATTGATAAATACATTGTAATGATTCTTGCAATTTAGGGATACTAATATGAAGAAGACTATGAAAATTACGAGGATATCCGATTTTTTTGGTGGAGGAAAGTCACAAAAAATTTACGTCTCATCTTCGCCACATTTACATGAACCTGAAGTTGAAGTTAACAATCATAAATCTCCAATTCAAGAAGAAACAAATGACCAAGAGCCTTCATTTATTCCATCTCAAGAAGCGCCTCAAAATGAAACAAGACCATTGACGGATACACTAGGAATAGTATGGGAGATCAACTGTTAAATGTTACACTAGTAACATTTATCGAGAGAGATTTTTTCTTACAAGTAGAAAATGATGATGTAATAGACCGATTTCAAGGTTTAAAAACTCGTCGTACTTTATTATCTCACGCCCTTTAATATAAAGATGTATTTTGTAACATTTGAATGAAATTTTTTTTTTTTTTATTTAAAATTCGCTTTTACATGTATATTTTGCACCCCCAATCGTGATATCCTAGATCCGCCTCTGCAAATATGTCACAAATATGTCGCTCTCAAACCCTACATCTCTCGTGCCTCTCTCTTCATCAACTCAGTCCCTTCCTCTGACCACCATCACTGCCGTTGAGCCGCCGGATCTCATCAGCACCACTGTCATTGTGGGTCGTTTGTTTTAAGTCAGTTCGGGCCTCAACCCGTTACGACCACCGCATTGACACGATCCGTGCCTCAGTCATGCTTGCTGATGTGCAATTATCATATATATATTTAATACAATTCTATGTTTTCATGTTAGAAAAAGAGTTATTATATATTTATAATTTGATTTATTAAATTACATGTTGTTTTTAAAAATTCCATGTATGAAATCACCTGGTTTTTTTAATGCTTTGATGTTGGTATTTAGATTTTAAAAACTTATTTTATTTTATGTTGAATTTAGTCTATTAAAATTGTAATTGTATTTTGTAATTTATAATGATAATTTTTAAATAAAAATTATAATTTATATTTTATGTTTGTAATTATTTTGTTAATTAGTAAGTTGCTGATGTAATTTATAACTTTTAGGCTTTAGATATATTGCAATTATGTAATGTATTTAAATATATAGTATTTTTTTGTATTTTATATTTTAATGTGTACATTGAAAAAAAAAAAACAATACTGAACAGCCAAATAAATGTGAAATTCAAGTACAACTTTAGGCTCTGTTTGGTTACAACTTTCAGCTAGCTTATTTGACCAGCTAGCTGGTTTGACCAAAATTTCAGCTAGCTATTTTAACTGGAAGTGTTTGGTGAAGGTTGACTGGAAAATATTTCAGCTAGCTGAAAGCTTATTTCAGCTAGCTGAAATAAAAAGCTACTTCAGGTAGCTTATTAAAAAATAAGCTAGCTGGTTATAAGTCTTTTTACTATTATACCCTTATAACTTTATCCATAAAATAAAAATCATGTTCTTTTATGTCAATTAATTTATTTCAGTTATTATTTCAGCTTGTTTTACCAAACAATATAATTAATTTCAGTTACCTTATCAGTCTATTATTTTCAGCTACCTATTCAATAGCTTTCAGTTTAACTTTTTCAAATTTTCACCAATTTTTCAAATTTTCGGCTAGCTTTTTCAAATTTTTCGATTAGTTTTTCAGCTAGTTTTCCCAAACAGAGCCTTATTTTACAAAGCTGTAAATAGGGAAATTAAATGTTAACGGGTTAATGGGAGGTCCCCACTTTGAATGATCAACAAACAACCACAGGGTGACACGTGTCCATATGGTTGTTGCATTGTAGATAGGATTTTACTCGCACTCTAATTCATAATCTTTATTATTTTACTTGAAATATACGTAGTTAAGACGCATTAAAGTTTGACACTCAAGTACACCTGTTTAATATAAAACTATAAAATAATGTGAATATAATATCATAATATTAACTAGATAACCCCTCAACAATATTTTATTCGAATTAATCACTAGGTTTACGTTTGCTTTCTTTCATCAATGGGTAATTTTGATCAACAAAGGAAGAAATGGAAGCATCGTAGAAGTTAACTCCTCCATATTTTTAATTATGAAACTAGACTATTATATAACATAATAATATTATATTTTATAGTCAAGATTAATGACGTTCAATAGTTTTACCATAGACCGGTTAACATGTCACGAATTCTCTGTATAAATATGGAGTACCACTTTAAAAATAAGTCATTGTGTTTTGGTATTTTAATTCAAATTAATACCTCGAATAATAAAAACATTAATTATGATAAATAAGTATTATGGCACTATAGTTATATATTTATGTAGTATAATAATATTGATTTGGGCATGGAAATTACTAAATTGGGCATGGTTGAGACCCAAAAAACTGGAGAAAAAACTAAGAGAGCAAGGGCTAAATGGTAATTCATACAAGCCTTTGTTTGGAGATTTAAGGAAAACATCTAAAATGAGTAATGAAGCCAAACAAAAAGTCATTCCTTTTACTAATGACTATATCAATCGTGCTCTTCCTTTTTTTCATCAACATATTGCTAAATATGGTTAGTTTGTGTTTATTTTGTTCTAATTTTGGTAGTTTAGATCATATATATATTTGGATTTTGGATTTTTCTAACGAGTTTCACAGTGACACATGTTAAGGCGCTAATTATGTAAGGATTCTCATAATCGTATCCTGATAAATTGAAAAAAAGTATTCATAACTATCCTACTTAGATAATAACCCATTAAAAAATTTCTCACGTTAACACGTGTCAGGGCATACATTAGAAAAAACCCTGGTCTTTTTTATATCACTTTTAGGTTTTTTTTTTTTTTTTTTTTTTTTTTTTTTTTTTTTTTTATGGCTTTGGGCGGTTTAATCAGATTATTCCATGAGGACCAGTTTTGAGTTGAGCCCAATAGTCCTTGCTTAAAATCGGCCCAGGCAAAGTCAAATAAAGTTGTTCTAGTTTAACCAGAGGTCTCGAGTTCGAGTCCTGGGAATGCAGTCGTGTTAAATCTCGTGAGAGAGAGCTTTACTGCCCTTTGTGGTCCTACCTTGCTCGACTCCGGACTACACCGGATGATTTACACCGTCTGTATCAAAGATTGCAACAATACAAAGTTATGCGCGTACTAACCAAGTTCTGCAGTCAATGTTGAAGAAATAATGAGCACTTGTGTGCATGATTCAATTTGCAGGTTTAAATAGTTTTACATGGTTTGGTCCGGTACCGATCATACACATCACTCAACCTGAGCTAATAAGGGAGGTATGCACTAGGATTCACGAGTTTCAAAAGGCGAGACTAAACCCGCTTCTTAATTTACTTGCTCGTGGACTTATCAGTCTAGAGGGTGACAAATGGGCCACCCATAGGAAGATCATTAACCCAGCATTTCATTCCGAAAAATTGAAGGTACGTATAACTTTACGTCCTTTGATTTGTGAAAGAAAGTGCGTGGTGTGTTTTAATCGAGGAATAATACTTCCTCCGATCCATCCCAAAATAAGTATCTCATTTTCTACTAAAATTAAATAGAAATGGGGACACATATTCTTTTGGATGGAGGAGTATTGATTATTTTGTAATTGTTGCAGCTTATGCTTCCAGCGTTTCAAGCTAGCGTGTCAGAGTTGATCGACATATGGGAGGATATGATGTCGGAAAATGGTTCATGTGAGTTAGATGTGTGGCCACATATGATAACTCTAAGTGCAGATGTCATCTCTCGAGCTGCTTTTGGTAGTAGTTTCGAGGAAGGAAGAAGGATCTTTGAACTTCTCAAGGAACAAACGCTCATCATTATACGCCTTTTTCAATCTGTCTATATTCCTGGATGGGAGTAAGTTCTCGAAAATCCTTGACATTGCTCATGCAATAATTAGTTTCAAAAATACTCAGTATGATTGTATCCTAAGTTAATTTTTATAAGTACTTATTACGCTAAAAATAAAATAAAATAAAGAGAATCGAACCTAATTTAACAAGTTTCGATTAATGTGCATAACTATATATGTGGTGTTAGATATTTGCCGACAAAGACAAACAAGCGATTGAAAGAACTTGATTCCGAGATTCAAAGTTTACTTAAAGGGATTATCGAGAAAAGAAAGAAGGATATGGATGCAGGGAAAAGAGCCAAGGACGACTTATTAGGGATACTAATGGAGTCGAACCTAAGGGAGACTCAAGTCCGTGGTCATAAAAAGGGTCTTACGATGAGTTTTCAAGACATGATCGACGAGTGTAAGTTGTTTTATTTCGCTGGTCAAGAGACCACTTCCGTGTTGTTAGTGTGGACGATGATTTTGTTGAGCAAGCACCAAGACTGGCAAACGAAAGTTCGAGATGAAATTTTGGCCATGTTCGGGAATAGCCTGCCAGATATTGATGGCGTTAATCATCTAAAAACGGTGAGTTATTGAAAATTTGAATCTCTTTAATAGTGTGTTTGAATAGGTGGATTTGATTTGAAATTTTGGACTTGATCCAAATAACTTGTTTGGTAAAATACAAAGATTTGAATTTGGATTTGAACAAAATTCATCCTTACACCAATCCAGGCTTAAATTTGGTGATTTCAAATTCCACCTCCACCCCATGTCATTTGCAAATTCCACATTTTACAATTTAGATTTGAAATGAGAATTTTGAAATGAAATGATTGTTCCCAAACACTACCTTAAATAGTTTTCTAAATTGGCTATTGTTTTCATTTTTATCTTCGTTTAAGAAATGATTTAGTTTTTGTAATAGTCTTTGCTTTAACATTAACCTTCAAATAGTGGAAGTTAATCAAGGAGAAGAGATAATTGACGAGTACTCCCTTTGTGTCATGATGTTAGTTCCGCTTTGATTTTACGCGGTCTCCAACGCGCCTCTTTGACACGCTTTTCATCGCTTATACACGATTATTTTTGGTTAAAAATTAAATTTTGTGAAAGATATTTTGATAACAAATATAAATACCTTATTATCATGTAACAATTATTTATATATATTTTTTAACGTTATATACAGTACTTTCAAAAAGGTAAACGTGACTAACATGGTGGAACGAAGGGAGTACAATTTATAAAAGTTGATTGGTGAGACTACTTGTGAGAGAACGCCTCAATTTGTAACGGGTCAAATTGGTTAGGTGTTCTATTATCTTTGGAGGTGTTTGTTTCAAGTCATAAAGGTATGATGTATGAGTTTAGAATGACGTAAACCCATACCAGGCCCGGCCATGTGGGTGTGCCACAGGTGCCACCGCACAGGGCCCCGACCAAAATAGGGGCCTCTTATCCAGATTTTTCTTTATTAGTAATTAATACAGTCTCTTACTCACCATTAATGCAAACTGGTGTAGTGGTAGAGAGTAATGCAATGCAAACCTGTGGTCACGTGTTCGATACCTGTGAGGGGCTATTTTTTCCATTTAACTTATTAATGTAAAATACCAGTTAAAAGATTTTAATCAAAGGCCTAAATACGCATTATGTGGGAGAGAAACTACCAAAGAATAGTTATTTTTGAGGTTTTTATAATATTTTCCTTTTTTTTTTTTTTTTTTTATCAAACTACTACGAACTATATAATTAAAACATTGATAACTTGATTATTAAAAAAAATATATATATATATATATATATATTCAAAAAAATGTTTATATATCAATCACAGTTTTTGGCTGCGAAAATTTTAAAATTTCAAATACAAATTGGAAATATTACGAGTTTTTGCATTTCATGAAAAATTTTAAGGGTCCCATTTTAAATTTCGCACAGGGCCCCCGAAATGTCAGGGACGGCCCTGACCCATACTATGTGTTTGTTGGGTATTCATACCTCAAACCCCCAAGTTATGGGTTTCTCATATCCTAGGGGGTGGGTATGAGAATGATACTATGGTATTAACTAAATAAATAATGTAAAAAATATGAAAAACTTATATTCAATATTGTAAATAAGACTTTTTAAATATTTATTTGATCAAATCTCTTTTAAATGATTTTACGATAATAAAAAATAATAATTTAGAGGTATATTGTAGATTATTTCAACTTTGATTAAGTTCAACCTCATTCCACCCAAAAATGAAACAAATGACAAGTTTGGGGAATCATGTTCCAAATCCATACCACCCAGGTATAATTCCTAATTTCAAACTCATACCCACGCGCAGGGCCGGCCCTTGGGGTGTGCAACCCGTGCGGGCGCACAGGGCCCCCAAATTTTAGGGCCCATAAAATAAACTTCTTACGTACTTTTTATATATAGGTATTGTTGCAACATAATAACACAAACCTCAACTTAGCTCAGTTGGTAGGGAAGTGTTTTTACAAAACTCAATGTCACGGGTTCAAGTCCTCTCTAGTCCTTTTTTTTGTTATTTAATGCTCTCATTGATCATTATGATCAACCATTAACTTACACACATGATCTCACGCCTAATTAACAACTTCCAGCAATTTTTTTTCTTTTTTTCTTTCTTTACTTTAACTGTTTAGAAAAAGATACATGTACTTAAACATTTTTATCACTATTCAAAAAGTATGAAAATATTTTTGTATGTCTATATTTTCATAGTTTCGAGATTAAATTGCATGTAAAAAAACTACAATTTGTATTTATCTTTTATTCAATGTGATAAGCGACAAAAATACTACAGAGTACTCCGTAAGATATGCTCTATAGTAAGGGATAAGGAGTACATACGTGTGTTATAAAAATAAAACAATATCCGCTCAAAAAGCTAAAAGTCATTTTAAAAATATATACCAAGTAAATCGTACTTTTATAGGTTAATGTAGAAATAATAGGGCCTAATTTTATACTGTCGCACAGGGCCCCCAAAAACTCAGGGACGGCCCTGCCCACGCGCGAAACAAACGTCCCCATATAACGAGTTTGTTCGAACTTTGGCTTTAAGATAATATGTCATTAATCTCATCGGTGAGATCTTTTTGCTATAATTTGATTTGATATTCTTTGAGCGTGTCATTGTTAATTATTAAATTCCACGGGCCTGGGCCACACCCGAGAGTATGAGAGAGTCCGCTTATAAGGTCTAGGAGGTTCCATCCTAAAACCAATTGGCAATAGGAGGAGTAACCCCTAAACCTTATAAACAAGAGCAACTCTCATCTCACAACCGATGTGGGACGCAATGTGGGAATTTTTATTAGGCTGGATTCATCTCCAACACGCCCCCTCACATGCGAGCCCACTTTCAAACCAGACTGGGGGGCACTTGCCTCTCTTCCAAATTGCATAACGCAAATCGGGGGCACTTGCCTCTCTTCCACCGCACAAAGGCCAGCTTTAACAAGAGTCCTGTGTCACACAACCATGGGCTCGATACCATATTAAATTCCACTGCCTGGCCACACCGAGAAAGTATGAGAGAGTCCGCTTATAAGGTCTAGGAGGTTCCATCCTAAAACCAATTGGCAATAGGAGGAGTAACCCCTAAACCTTATAAACAAGAGCAACTCTCATCTCACAACCGATGTGGGACGCAATGTGGGAATTTTTATTAGGCTGGATTCATCTCCAACATTAATCTATTATTGTGCTATTATCTCAAGTGAAATATGTTCTACTTTTTTGTGAGACGTAGCTAGAAATTTTGGTTGTGAACAATGTAAATCTGTGGGCCCGGTTTTACTGATCGTCTGACATGGAAGGGTGACTCTTATGGCTTCATTCAAAAGCCGTCAGTTTCAAAATTGTTATTGTGACTTTGTTTGTGAAGATAGTACATTTTTTTGTTAGACAAAAATTGAATTTGATTGTTGTGTTTGCCATAGGTGACAATGATATTGTACGAAGTGCTAAGATTATATCCTCCGGTGCTTTCAGTTTCTCGAAGGGTATACCATGATATGGCGTTGGGCCACCTTACTATACCAAAAGGAGCTTTGGTTAGTCTTTCGATATACAAAGTGCATCACGACCCTAAACTTTGGGGTGACGATGCCAATGAATTCAAACCAGATAGGTTTACTGAAGGTATTTTGAACGCGACTAAAGGGAACCTATCCTTCTTTCCCTTTATCGGAGGACCTAGGATATGTATCGGGCAAAATTTCGCCCTAGTTGAGGCTAAGATGGTTGTGGCTATGTTGCTACAACGGTTTTCTTTCGACCTTTCACCATCTTACACCCATGCTCCTACGATAAATTTAACCCTTCAACCCCAATATGGTGCCCATCTTATTGTACGTCGTCTTTAAACATACAAATGCACGTCTCATTTGGTCAACATCGTTTTTTGAGGATATGCGAGAGTGGGTGACTACACGCTAGCTAGAGACCCACAGTTGATAGTAATCAACATAGAGTATCTTTAAGTTTTAGTACTACTCTTTCTATTGCAATGAATTGTTAACATTTACTTTATTTTAAAGTAAATGTTAACAATCTATTGGAACATAGGAAGTACTATACGGAATACATTGTATTGTACTGAAAGGTGGTCAATAGACTTATTAATGTCAATAGACTTACAAATATGCTCACATCATGAGATTATTGTTTATTTTGTATATTGATGTGATACAATAAAAGCATATATTGTTGGTAATTTAAGTTTAATTATCGGTTCATTTAGCGTAACTCGGATTCGATTCATTGATGGGTAAAATCGACATAATATAATGTGAGTTTTGGGTAGTACGGAGTGTACGCTTATATATAATTATTTCAAGTTTACGGTATAGTCTTTCATTTAGAATGACTATGACGGGATTAAATGTGATAGAATTTTTGAAGAGTCACAACTCTTCGGTCACATCCTTTGACTTCTATATAAATAGAACGAAGATTAGAAGAGAGATATAGAAAAACAATCTCATCTTCTGCATCATTGAATATTATAGCAAAATACATAGAAAATACTTCTGAATTACTCTCTGTTTCTTGTGCCAGAAATCAGAGGACACCGTCTTATCTCAAGTCGATTCGGTGTGATTAATCATTGTCAATTTCTATTCGTGGATACCCTAATTCTAACAATCTAATAGAACAATTCTGAAAAGATGACGAATGATAAGGGTTGACAATGGATTTTGGCGAGGATACAATCTTAGTATTTCTGGTTTTAAAAAAAATGATGGAATCGGTGAGATGAATTGAATTCACGTGCCTAATCATCAACATCATAATTTATCCTTAGAGGCTTAAAGATAAGTAATTTTGTTTTATCTTCATAATGGTACTTATGAATGGTCTAATTTAAGTATTTGTTTGTCATGCCATGTTTTAGTGGAATTGGTTTTTGATAATGTCATCATCCTTTTTGTTTGAAACTATGATACGCATGATCTTGTGGAATTTATGAATGACACTATTTTTTTTGGAGGTTTGTATTGAGTTCCGGTGATATGTTTGGAGGTTTGGGACACTGTATTTTTCCTTATAATCATTTGTATTCATGAGACACCATTGTCAAACATTAGCAATTGCTACTCTTATAGAGTCAAGATCTCAAAAATGACATAAATATTTGAATCGTTGATATATAAGTCTATATTTTTATAGATACCTGTATTCGTACTCCTTAAACAAAACTCAATGGTGTAACGGATTTTCAAAGCATGTTATTAACTTAGTGTCATCGGTACAGTATGTCAAAAACGTATATGTCGGATGAAATGCGTCAAGTCAATTAAATTTAAAAATTCGTCTAATTCGTATATATGTCCATTTTGTTCATTTTAGCCATCGATCGAACCGATTCAACAATGCAAAAAAAAGCCCGAACAACAAAACTACCCAGAACCCCCAAACAAAGTCCCTTTACATAATGGCTCATTCAAAGACTCATAAACCTCTAAATTTGGACCCAATAACCTAAACCCAAAATTCGGAGCGTCGTCAACTCAAGTCGAGTTCATGTCTATGCATGCTCTAAAACAACAAGTCATTTTAGCCCAATTCACTTTTTCGGGTCCAAAGGCCAAAGCCGAATCCTGGGCCAAACTGACCTCGTGACTAAAAACCAACTTTCGGTACTCCGAACACATAAACTAAGCTTGTATTCTTGCTTAGAATAGAATTTCCAGTAAAACTAACATTGACCAGAAATTTGGGCCCCAAGACCAAAACTCGAGCCCAAAACATTTTTGGGCCCACTTATAGAGGCGAAAACCCCACAAAATATCTGCAATGGGGTTTTATAGGTTAGAAATTTACGAACCTACGTGAACCCTAGGGGTGTGCAAAAATAACCGAACCGATAAACCGAACCGAAAAAACCGAGAACCGCACATTTTATAGGTTCGGTGAACCGAATTGTTAAGAAATAATGGTTCGGTGCACCGAACCGTTAAAATTAACGGTTAATGGTTCGGTTTAGGTTCGACATTTTGAGTTAACGGTTAACCGAACCGAACCGTTAAGAGCAAAAATATAAATAAATTATAATTATATACAAACTAAAGCATAAAGCTTAACTTTACAACTTTATCAAACATCAAATATCAATTGTTTATTCTACCTTATTTTTCTAACACTTAAAAAGAATCATTTTTGTAAATTAAAATCTCATATGCACCACCCTCGCTTCAATTTTAACATGTTTATTACTTTGTCAGCGTTCAATACGCATATTTGAGTTATAACATTGATAAATCTTCTATTTACTACTCCGTATAATTTAGTTGATAATGCTAGATTAGATGAGGTATTTGTAATTTGTCGTTTCTATTTTGGACCGTTAATATGTTGTTAAAGTGTATCGTAATCGATAATTAACATAAAAGAAAAAAAAATGGACAGAGTAAATGGTTCGCGATTGAGCCGCATGCTTAAAGCAAGTAAAATGCTTAGTTCTTAATGGTTCGGTTTAGGTTCGGATTTTTCCCGAACCGAACCGTGCACGAACCATAAAAATTAATGGTTCGGTGCACCGAACCATTAATGAACACCCCTAGTGAACCCTATAACTCTAAATATTTTAGATTCCGACTAGGGATGGCAATAGGCCGGATCCGGGACGGGTCCGAGGGGTCGGGTCCGAGGGGATCCGGTCCCGGACCCCCATCCCTAATGTTAGATCCATATCCGACCCGGATCCGCCGGGTCTAAAAATTTTAGACCCAGATCTAGATCCGCCGGGTCCAATTCGGGTCCGGGTCGGATCCGGGTCCAACATGTAATTTTATTTTTTTTGAAATTTAATCATTGTTTTGTAATACATAATAAAAATCCAACGTAATGACGACAAAAAAACATAAAATACTATTATATTCAATCTTTGTTTTAAAAAAAAATAATCAACCATAAGTTAATGGTTAAATATTTACATGAAAGATTAAATAAGTAAATGAAAAGTAAAGAAAAAGAGCCGAGAAGAGTACGAAATAGCCGACAAAAGTCGAAGAACGATGAAGGTTTAGAGGAAGTAATGACATTGTGCGTTTTTAGTTATTTCTAATAAAGGTTTTTTTATGTGTCGTGGAGTTTAACAACGATATCAGTATATTTTAAGATCTTTCATAAAATCCGTCGTTTGTTTACACTTTCTATTTAGGGGTTCTGGTCGTTTGTTTACACTTTCCATAAATGGTCATGGGTGACGTGGAGTGGGCCCTACTCCCTTAACCAATTACATTTCATAATTTTAAGCAAATGACCCTTTCAGACTTATATTATTATTCTATTAGTTTTTTTCTCTACATCTCTCCTCACATCGATAAATGTGTATAAATTTATATAAACAAATCACTGAGACGGAGGGAGTATTTTTCATTCTAATTTTTATTATATTTTATTTTTATTCGGGTCCACGTGTCGGATCCGGGTCTTATTTATGAAACCCGGATCCGACCCGGATCCACATATAGAAGACCCAGATCCGACCCGGATCCATCGGGTCCAAAAAATTAAGACCCAAATCCGACCCATTTGGGTCGGGTCTAGCGGATCCGGGCCGGGTCGTGGACCCATTACCATCCCTAATTCCGACCCAAGATACTAATTATTCCCTTACAAAACTCCATTTTGCAAAAAGCTCCAATTTTCACCACCAATAATTTTTAGTGTAAAATCAAGTTGTTAGTTGCACATCACACCCAAATCACAAGCTCACAACCAGTTTTACCAGCAAATAAGTTAAATATAACATTCACACAAAATTCTACAACAAACATATTAATAATAAAACTTCATATCATATATATATTTTAATTGATTAATTCTATGCAAGAAATTTAGTGAAATTAGGATTTGAAAATAACAATTAAAAAAAAAAAAAATGTCACTGCAAATTGGTTGCTGCACACCCACAATTGCATTATCTGCTGCAAATTACAAACCAAAATTATATTTTTTCCAAAACAATTCAACTTTTTTTAGCAACATAACAATTTCACAATTATCCACATTTTCAGTCAAAATTTCTGTAGAAAATTGCAGGAAAATTCAGACCCATTTCATAGTAAAGGCTTCTGCTTCATCATCTGGTAAGATTAATATTCAATTATTATACGGAGTAATAATTAATCTCAGCATTATGTTTTTGAAGTTGTTTACTGTTCAATGACTTGAATTGTGAATAATTTTATCTATTGGCAAGGTAAAAACCGAGGATGACTTGGCCTAGTGGTTAAGATTGAGTTACCCGTGACGATAGGTCACGGCCTCACGGGTAATCTAATATTGGTAGCAGCATATATTTTATGCCAATTATTAATATATTATTTTTTACGATATATTTTGTATTGGAGTAAATTGACGGTATACTGACACATACGAGGGATACACGAGATTCATAGAACGGGGTTAGTGTCCCTTGACGTAACAATGTGTCTCTTAGTGAAACGTCATTTCCATATAACTACCCTTATTATGTAGTCTATAAATAAATTGTCAATGTAATTCACATTTATGCAATTCATTAATACAATTACACTTATGTGATTTACGTTTGTGTAATTTAACATGGTATCAGAGCCATCGTGCTCTTGAGACCCATAAAAATTCCGCTGCGTACGTAAAAATAATTGCATTAGAATTAAACGTTTTGTGAACATGTCCAATTCATTCATACATAGGAAAGTGGAGTGATTGAATTGGGTTAATCTCGTGAAGAGAATTGAATTACACCCAAAGTCAAGGCCTAACGAAGAAAATGGCAGGGATTTGGTTTCGGACGTATTCTTTAATCTCATGAAGAATTGTTACGTATGTTTTCTTACATGAATTGCATCAAAGATTTATGGTGCGGTAAATTCACCGCTTAATTTGTCGGAGAATGCAAAAGTCTAAATTATGATGAATAATTTGATGATGGCTTGCATTCCACAAATGTTAAAATTACCAGAAAAATCGGTAATATTTATCAAGATCATTCAAGGACCAAGATTACACCAAAACGATGGTGTTGAAACCACATTTACTATCTTCAGGATATAATGTGGGGTATTTGAAATATCGCAACACGAGAAGTTCAACAAGAACGTGTTTCTCGTAAGTGAAAATCAGCGGGTTTGAAATGTGTTCCCCGCTTGACAAAAATCCAAGGTCCGAAAAGGACGTTTTTTTAGTTTTCTTAAATTTCAGGGTTCGAAAAGAACGGCGTTCCCTTGAAGAAAATATGTCGAGGTCCGAAAAGAATGGCGTTCCTCGGTTCAACGAAAAAGAAAATGCCAATGTTGAAGTCATAACGCGCTAACTAATTGCGCCAAAATGATGATTTTTTTTTATGTACTTTGCAAACTCATGGAAATTTTTCCAAATTGCCATGAGTTTGAGGGGGGGTATTGGAGTAAATTGACGGTATACTGACACATACGAGGGATACACGAGATTCATAGAACGGGGTTAGTGTCCCTTGACGTAACAATGTGTCTCTTAGTGAAACGTCATTTCCATATAACTACCCTTATTATGTAGTCTATAAATAGATTGTCAATGTAATTCACATTTATGCAATTCATTAATACAATTACACTTATGTGATTTACGTTTGTGTAATTTAACATTTTGATATACTGCATTTCGTAAATATGTTATGTCGATATCTCGACATATTTCAGAATATCTGAACAGACGGTTAGAAAGACGCTATCTAGTTCAGCGACATAGTACTGAACGCTTCTGTTTGCTCGCAAAGTTAAAACTAAGATCTTGATTTACGTTGCTGGTTGAAAAAACGATTATACAGTTGAAAGCGCAGACGCAGGGTATATTGAAGAACCTGCTACCAAAGTCAAGTTTCCGAGTTCTGTAGATCTTCCTGGCTGTTCGAGGTCGTTATCCTTGCTTGGGACAGGTCTGTTCTTTTCCCAAACTCAACACTCATCGTATTCCATGCATTTGCGCTGAACAAACTCATGATTTAGTAATGTTCTGATGATATTCAGGCTACAGGGAGAAGGTTTTTGCGATTATCGGTGTGAAGGTCTACGCAGCTGGACTGTATGTGAATCCAGCATTGCTAAATGATCTAAGTTCGTGGAATGGGAAACCCGCTGCTGAAATAGAGAAGGACGTGTCTGTGTTCCAATCAATCTATCAATGTAATTAAACAACGAGATATGCATTCTCGTAATGACCAACACGACTATAAATTTCTAAAAAAATTCGCATTAAATGTTGCAGCGTCTTTGGAGAAATCATTGCGAATAGCTTTGGTAAGAGACGTTGATGGCAAAACGTTTTGGGATGCGCTGGATGAAGCTGTTTCTCCGCGAGTGGCATCACCTACGCCTGTCGATGAAGCCGCTCTATCGACTTTCCGAAGTATCTTTGAAGGGCGATCTCTGAGAAAAGGCACTCTCATACTATTAACTTGGCTTGAGCCGTCCAAAATGCTGGTAAACTCTCTTCGTCTTAAGTTGTTTCAAGTCTGAAGTTGAAGTTGTCAGAAATTTTCTGAAGTTTAACATCAACCATCATCTGGAAAAGCGTTAGTCCCAAATAGGTTGGGGTTGGCTAACATGAATCATCATCTGGAAAAGCGTAAAAAACAATCATTCCCATAAAGGCAAACGATAAATAAAGCAAAGAATCGAACGAGCATTATTTTGTGTTCAAATTTCTGATGTTACTGAGTTTACATGGTTCTTAGGTGTCGGTCGCAACAGATGAGGTTCCTCCAAAAGTCGATGCTACTATCGACTCAATGAATGTTACAAGAGCCCTTTTCGATGTGTTTTTCGGAGAGTCTCCTGTTTCCCCGACATTGAAGACTTCAGCAGCTGGCGGATTAGCGAACGCCTTGCAGTAATCGATGGCATATCGACCTGTGAGATCAAGCTCCTGTAAGAACATTTCTTGTGTTCTTAACTCCAATTGTAGTTTGCTGTTAATGCAACTTTTTCTAAGATTGAATAACTAAATGCGACTGGGGACTGTTTTTCCAAATTTTATTTTCATTCATTTCGATTCGATTCACTTCGATTCGATTCGATTCGATTGTTCATTCGATTCGATTCGATTCATTTCACTTGATTCGATTCGATTCGATTCAATGACAGAGTAATTTGTCTTCCATTCGATTCGATTCGATTCGATTCATTCGATTCGATTCGATTCGATTCGATTCATTCATTTGATTCGATTCGATTCGATTCGATTCGATTATTCATTTGATTCGATTCGATTGATTCAATTCTAAAGAATAAGAAACGGTCACAAGTGTGCTCCTCGATTGACCAAAAAAAAGAAATTAACTAAATAAATTTTGACAAAATATTCGTGTACAACTCTCTGAAGGCGTTACATACTCGACACTCGTAGGCTACTCTAGGTAACACTGTTAGTCTGTTATCATGCCGATTCTACTCGTGTAAAAGTTTCATATGAAAAAATATGAAGCGTTTTCTGTGAACTTTATTTGGTTTCGCTGGTCTACTGACAACCTCGGCCATTGTAGGCCTTTTAAATCCAAAAACAATAATGCAACCTTTTCTAAGTTTGAATAATTGAATAATGTCAATATTTCCGGAAAATAGCCGTGTGTAACTCTCTGAAACCGTGGCATTCCCCGAATAACCTAGCTATAATACCTATTCTAGGACTGTAAAAGTTTAGGGTGAAAACACGAAGCGTTTTCTCGGATTTTTCCTTTCTCTAGCATACTGACGACCTCGGCCATTGTCGGCCTTTTATACGGCTCTGTCTCTAAGCACATCAGCGCAACGCTGAAAACGCAGTTCACTTGATCAACGTGGCAGTGCTCCAGTCGACAGTCGAGCACGTATTCCTCTCGCTTTTCATGGACGACTGCCTTCACCTGCGCGACATTTAGTCTCAAAAAGTATCAGAAGCTTTTTAGCTGGTTTAAAACGGGTCCACTACTGAAGCAGCCCTTTTGAGCTCACAACGGAAAACAGAACAACCATCTAGTACCTCAAGAGAAGGAAGTGTAGGGGGATTTTACGAGTTTTTTTTATACTGAACATGTTCTCCTCATCTTATTTTTATTTTCTTAACTTATCAAACACATTAAAACAATCCAAATGACTAGAGAAATTTTCAAATAATTTAAGACGAAAAGCACAGGTCCTTAGTGAAGTCAAAAAGAGGCAAAACGCAAAGCGTACCCAAGTGACTAACTTAGTCCCCTCCTCGAGAAACGCTTCATCCATGGGCTTTTTTCCCGTTAAAAGCTCCAACAGCACCACCCCGAAGCTATAAACATCGCCTTTTGCCGTCGCTTTCCCCGTATCAAAATATTCTGCAAGAATCAAGTACATCACTTGTAAATTGTAACCCAACTTAGCAACAACCTACAACAGGCACATTCGAAGAAATATAGGTCAATACCCGGAGCCAAGTAACCGAACGTGCCAGCTACAACTGTCGAGACGTGGGTCTTATCGGGTTCCATGAACGTGGCTAGCCCGAAATCGGACACTCTGGCCTCGATGTGCTCATCGAGTAAGATGTTGCTCGATTTGATGTCGCGGTGGATTATATGTGGAATGCAGTCATGGTGAAGGTATGATATACCTCTTGCTGCACCTAATGCTATTTTGTATCTTGTAGGCCAATCTAAGTGCTTATTGTCCTTCATTTTTCCTGCACATATAATACATACGGAGTATGTTTACTTAAGATCATATCAAGTGAGACTATTGTAAAATGATTCGAGTAGGGCGGTCGTTTTCATGTAAGATATGTTCCACCTCGCCTAACCTAAGACGTGAATATTAACAAAATCGACTTGACCCCGACCCAACTTAGATCCAAGGTAAATTAGCTAAATTGATAGTAACTCTGATAATATGGTATAAGAGCCTCAGATCTAGGTCTCATTTCGAACCTCCGTGTGATGCATCTATCCACGCGTCGATGCTTTTGAGCCTTCGCGTCTATTAGGCCTCCACCATCACCTTAGGGTTTTGGTTGAATTGACTTTTTAATAGAGTTAACCTGAAATGATTGGGGGACCCCAAATGATTTTGACTCGTATGACCTCAAAATGACACTCCAAACTCTATCTGAATGACCAGTTTGCTAGGTCTAGACGCGTTCCTTACAATAAAAACACTTGTGTAAGACGGTTTCACACGAAAGAATGAGCAAATGAATTTTTACCATGAAGATAAGAATCAAGACTTCCATTTGGCATGAGCTCATAAATAAGAAGATTATAATGAGGAGAAGTGTAATATCCATATAAAGTCACAATATTTCTATGTTTTATGTCACCCATTGCTTCCAATTCCCTCTCGAACCCTCGATCTCGATCTGCGCTCCCTCTGTTAAGCCGCTTAACTGCAAACGACGTCGTCTCGTCGATTATCAGCTTGTAAACTGTTCCATACCCTCCACAACCTATGATGTCCTTGTTGCTCAACTTGAGTGTTTTCTTAAGGAATGTATCTGTTTTTACCGCTTTCATTGTCGCAGGCCTAAACATCACCATTTTCCCACCTGTACTTTTTGCGTAAATCGTGTCAATTTCTCGTGCAAGGGCGTTACGAGAAGACGACTTTTTTCGAAATGTTTTCGTACCTTTGTAACTGTCTAGAATTGGTGTGTGCTTTCTTTTCCACCTTTTGTAGCATAAAATTGATATGATGATCTTGGAGATTACAAATGCAAGGCAACTTATTGTAATGAATAGGGCTATTATTACTCTTGCATTGCCCATTGAAACCTACAACTCGATTACTCGAGTCGTCGAGCAATGATTTTGGGGGGTCCTGTTCGAAATTTAAAAATAAAAAAAAACACGAGTTTCCTCAATTAAATATATTACGAGTAACAATTTTATCCATTATAGAACTTTCAGATAAGTAGATAACTAAACTTCAAATACAATACCTTATACTTAAATGACACGACCAAAAATTAAAAACCGTAAAATAGTCACATGTTCGTTGAAAATTTATCGATAACAGGTTGGGTACATTTAAACCCATTTTATAAAATTTAATGCTCATGTAGCAAACAATAATCTTATGTTATGATAAATGTATCAAATTAAAATAGTACAAATAATATTATCGAAAAAGTATATCATCATTTCATAAATTTTAGCTACATAGATCAATAGATCATAGTAACCCTCATACCCTTAAAAATACTAAAAAAAAAAACATGCAAATTTTTAAAAATATATAAAAATAATAATAATATAATAATAATAACTCAATGAATTTCTCACCTGAAGTAGAGTTTTATGTATCAATAATCCAAAAGGATCGAAACAAAATTGATTTATGAGAAGCTTTTATTTATGAGTTGATGGTTTATTACTACTATATGATTATTATCTTTATAAAATGTGAAGTATCATCAATAATATAACATTAGTTTATCATGTAAAACATGTTATGTTAGGTAGAAAATATGACCTATAGTAACTCAAAATGATTCGAAAGAGACTAATTTCTGACCTGAATCAACTCACGTCCAAAAGACCCGATTGGTGTTTACGATAGACCCTGAACTGATCTAGAACCTCAAAATGACTCGATCAAAACCTGGCCCGAATGATCAGTTTGCTAGGAAACAAAAATCGACTAAATGGATAAAACATGAATAAAACCTCGACAACAAATTGTGTAAGCTGAATTAATTTGATAGAGATTATTTAGTGATTTTAAATTTGTAAAATGGCAAGAAATAAAAGGCAAAACTGAATGAAGTACGAAGTGTATAGTAGTATGACAGTTCTTTAATTTGTGTTTCTTCACTACTTTATTGACAATTTTAAGTCGTTTCTACTTTTGATGGCCTTTATTATTGTTAGTCATTGCCGTGACTAAAATAGTACGAGTAGCTCTGCTCTTTTCTAGAACATAGAATTTGACTTATATGAAATTGAAATTTAACTTATATGAAATTTAATTTATGTGTTCTAATTTATAGGAGCTGAAACTTATTGGAGTTAAATTTATTAGAATTTAAAACTTATTGAATAATAATAATAATAATAATAATAATAATAATAATAATAATAATAATAATAATAATAACAATAATAATAATAACAACAACAATAATAATAATAATAATTTAAATATTAATATTAATATTAATATAATATGAAAAAATTTATTAAATTAATAACAATAATAACAATGATATTTATAGTAATGATGATGATGAATACAATAATTAAAATCTTTTAATTTATTTAAAATGATTAATTTTACTAATAATAAACAATAGTGTTCAAAATCGATTTTGCGGTCTAGTATAGTTAAATATCTCAATATATAGTTGATTATAAATAAGTTGGCTCGGTTAAATATTTTAATATACTATATTTATTTTCTCGAGAATTTTAGTATTGCATTTTGTAGAAATGTTTTATAGGTGTCAATTTAAAGATAACTCAAAACGAGTCGGGAAAAAGGGTAAAAAAAGAGATTCGAGATGAAAGAAAAATAAAACGAATAAACCAAAATAACCTACAAAAAATTATACTCTATATAATGTGGAAAAATAAAAAACAAACAAAGTAATGAACAAGTTGAATTCCAACATATTCATCGTTCGTCAAAATATTTAACTGCGAATTCTAAATTTAATGAAATCATAAATCAAAATGAACAAGTTGAATTCCAACTATTTATTTCATTTTCGACCCTTAATTTTTTTATTCCACAAAAAAAAATATGAGAAACATATTATTATTATTATTATTATTATTATTATTATTATTATTATTATTATTATTATTATTATTATTATTATTATTATTATTATTATGCAATAATAATAGTTATATAAAAATAAAACATAATAAAATTTATAGGAGCTGAACTTATAGGAGTTGAACTTATAGAACTTATAAGAGTTGAGCTGAACTTATAGAATTTATAAGAAATTGAAATTGAACTTATAAGAATTTGAAATTTAAACTTATATGAAATTTGAAATTGAACTTATAAGAGTTGAAATTAAGCTGAAAAGAACAGGGCCTATGATTTAATTTAAAGTAAGCTTCTTGAATCTTGCTTTTCATTTTATGGGTGAACTTATCCTTTAGGTAATCACATCATAAAAATAATTTTTAATTTTGGAGATGCTTTTTAGTAATCGTACGAAGATTTTTATACAAATCACATCATATAAATTAAGTAATTTCGATGTAAATATATATGAGTAATATTTATATGTTCATTTGTGAGATTTTCACTTGATATTGAATTTAGGCAAAATTACAAAAAAAAAACTACCTTATAAAACCAACATTTTGCAAACAACTACCTTATATAATTTTTTTTTTTTTGCAAATAACTATCTTATAACGCAATTTGTATTCAAATCACTACCTAAATGTTACAAAAAAAATTCATTTCGCTACCAAACGGTCTAAAAATTCAAAAATTTTGACAAATATGAACATTTTTCTCTCATTTTATTCGAAAATACCTAGTTTAGGCTTACGAAATATCTCTGTTGTGTTTGGGAAGTCAAACAACGAGTGGCAAAAAGGTACAAAAACATGTATTTTTTGAGTTAAATAGGTGTTTTAGGCAAAGAGATACCATTATGGAAAAAAAAAAAAAAAAAGGTGTTATAAGGTAGTTATTCGCAAAAAAAATTATATAAGGTAGTTATTTGCAAAAAGTTGGTTTTATAAGGTAGTTTTTTGTAATTTTGCCTTGAATTTATAAGCTTAATTTTCTAATAATAAAGTAATCGGTATTTATTTACAAGAGTACAGGAATATAGTTCGTATTATTTTTTGTAGGTCACTGATAAATCTCTGCCGTATAGTAGAAATGAAGTAATTTCGTCCTTAAAGCAAGTTGATACAAAGGATATTTGAACCAAAATCACAAATACCACTTCTTATAACTTTATTGGTTGAATTATCCGATATTTTGTATTTGTTGTTGCCAATAGATTTATTCATCTCTTATAAATTTACAGGTTAAACTAGCATATATCTATGGCCACAAAATGACAACTAATTTGAATATTATTTTACAATTAATTTTAACTTTGGAACAACCTATTTATATTCCCATGTAAATATGAACAAGATTGAATTGTATGCATGCATGCATTCATGTTACTATTGGCCTAATTGAAGTGGGAAACTAAACAATTAAATGCATGTATGAAATTATGAATAATATGAATGCCAAGTTGCAATATACGTAGTCATGTGTGTTCTACAAACACATTCACATGCATAAAGTATAATATAATTTGGTGAGGAACAAATTTGCTTATTTTTTGTATGAGTAAATGCATCCACAAACTTCATATGATTGATGCTAATGCCCAACTTTATCATAAGCTAGATAGTGCTATGGGGTCCAGGATTTGTCACTAGTGTGGCACTATACAAACAAAAAGTATACAAATAGATCAATTGCTGTTTTGAAAAAAAATTCATCTTTAAAATCGTCCAAAATTAATGTACTCCCTAATTGGCTTAGATATATGTTATAATTTCAACTACTACTGATTGATAAGCTTGTTATAACGGAAGGGCGGATAACTGATGTTGAGCCTTTGCTGCACTGGTGTCTACTGTTCATAATAGTACGATATTGTCCGCTTTGGGTTAAGCTCTCACGGATTTACTCTTGAGCTTCTTCCAAAAGACCTCGTACTAATAGATTTGGTGGACACTTATACAGATGAGCTTTCTCTTTCCTCCACCGATGTGGGATTTGGGTTTGAACCCTAACAATCCTCCCCTCAAACGACTCCTCTTCCTCCAATATACCCTGGACTGGGTCCGCCACTTCAGAAGTCCTAGAATACAACGGCCTCTAGCATTCAATTTGGAAAGGATCCACCAGACCTGTGGCACCCAACCTAGTAAGAGTCCACTACCTGATTAACCGTTCTAATACACAAATGGTCTATGGCATGACCTATGGAGCCTTTTTCATCCATTTCACCATGTACCATACTTGCTCAAGACTCCACCCCGCGCTAGGCCACCTTCAAGTCTTGGACCAAATGCTTCTTTTATTATGCCAAGCCCAAGTCAACCTTGAGCTCTGATACCAATTGTTATAACGGACGCGTGGATAACTGATGTTGGGCATCTGCTGCATGCACCAGTGTCCACTGTACATAATAGTAAGATATTGTCCGCTTTGTGTCAAGCCCTCATGGATTTACTCTTGGGCTCATTCCCAAAATGTCTCGTACTATTATATTTGGTGGACACTTATATAGATGAACTTTCATCTTTCATCCACCGATGTGGGACTTGAGTTTGCACCCTAACATAGCTTACTTTGTTTGTTAATAATGGTTAACAATATAATCGACTCATTTAGCTAGTTAAGTATTGACTGTTTATTCTAACTGAAATGACATGATTTATTTGATTGTCACATCTAATAGTCTTTATATTCAGACAAATTGTATTGCGGGACGTCATACTCTAACTCATGGTAAAACATGTCAAATGTAAATAAAAAATTAAAAATAAATTATTTTATCGTTTTACTTTTACGGGATTTTTTTTTGACAAAAATAGACTGAGAATAAAAGAAAGTCACTTACATAACAAACTCCAGAGTTTTCAGCACTAGTAACAAACCTACTAACTGAATTAAAAGTACATGAGACTGAAACAATCGAAGTACTACGACGTTTTTGTAAGGTGGATGATAATCGTCCTCAAAGTGGAAAAAAACCCGCCTCTTTTCTCTTGTCGCTCGCTGCTACTGCATCTTCCTTGGTGTACCAATGAAGACAATAAGTAAAGTTCACAGAAATTGAAAATCTTTTACTCATGTGAACTCTAGTTGTATCCTGGGGCACTCGACTCCTTCGGTGGGATGAATGCACATTATGCATAGTTGCCTACTATTTGTACTCGTACTTTCCCGGACTACAACGAAGTGGAACTGTACTGCAGATACTTTGTTGACTTGTGCGAAATCTGATGAGATTCGCTTCTTTTTAGTTACTTGAAAATCGGCAATCTCTTGAGCAATATGGTCACTCTCAGGAGTAGTTGTATAATACTCAACCTGCCCTTCAGGTGAAGGAGAAGAAGAAGTAAGGGGAAACTTCTGCTGCCCGTGAAGTGTCATTACGGGGAGTTCCCATCTGGACAGAGTTTTGTAGGATGAGGGGTTGAACCTCATGAAACACATAGAGCCGAAATTGTAAAACGAAAGATCATTTCCAGCCAACAAATTCTCGTAGTCTTTCGATGAAATGTACGAGCTTGTTTTCTTCTTGCTTTGTGTCCGAGAAAACGAATGTGGTAGTTTCTACACCAACGAAAGTAGAGGTAGATTCAACACTCTCAACCCGCTTAGCAGGCGAGTCAACCTTGCAAAAGGTGTCAGAAAGCGAAGAGGCTTCACAAGAAATTTTGTCAATGTTCACTGAGTCGCGAATGCAAGGGGTACTACAAGAAACGCCATACTTATCAAATTCATCGGTACATATATTAAAGTATATGAGGAGACATATAATTATGTCTCAATATTAATAGTAGTATTAAGTTTAATAATAAATGTAAACCTTTGGCTTTCTATCTAAAATCTATATAAGGTGGTTAGTTGTAATGTAAATGAAATCAACTCAATAATAATACTATCATTTATATGAACACATATTATATTAATCTTAACATGGTATCAGAGCCGAAAGGCTTCTGAGGACCGAATACAAAAGAATCTGCTGCCCTGCCGGTGGACCTATCATCTCATTGTCCACCGGCAGGATTTACAACCACGCATTAATTCAAAACAAATCCCAAATTTCCGTTTAAACACAAATTATTACCAGAATTTTGTTTTTTTAGATGTCGAAAATAATACTTCGTATTATTGCAATTGGTCATGCATTCTAGTTCCATTCCTATGAAATTTGTTTAAATTCAAAAAAAAAAAAAAAAAAAAAAAAAAAAATGAAACCATTTTCTTGTGTCATGCATGGAATAAGGTTGAGGCAAAAGCAATCTATGCCTCACACTTTTGGTTAATAATGGGTGACTCGTTTTTGTTATGATCAGAAGTCGTCCTCTCCATCTATGCACTCAAATAAAACCTCCCAAATTCCAAATTACCTATTTTTCTCTTCATTTTAATTCTTCAACTTCGTTAAGGCGGTATTTAAAATTACTGGCGAGTTACGTACTGAAAAAAATTACTGGCAAGTTACGCACTGAAAAAATTACAGGCGAGTTAAGCACTGAAAAAGATTTACTGGCGAGTTACGCACTGAAAAAAATTACTGGCGAGTTACGCACTGAAAAAATTACTAGCGAGTTACGCACTGAAAAAGATTTACTGGCGAGTTACGCAATTGAAATTGTCTGGCGAGTCCTATACGCATTTTTAAAAGATTGTCTGGCGAGTCCTATACACACTAATTTTACCACTATTGCCAAGATGAAGACTGAAGATGAAGATTGAAGATGAACCATATTTTTTTTGGTTCAGCCTATTCTCCAATCCCAACGTTCGTTGCACTACCGTTACGATTGCGGGAGGGTAATAGGAATACAAGTAGACATATAATTATGTCTGGATATTAATAGTAGTATTAAGTTTAATAATAAATGTAAACCTTTGGCTTTCCATCTAAAGTCTTATACTCAAATAAAACCTCCCAAATTCAAAATTACCTATTTTTCTCTTCATTTCAATTCTTCAACTTCGTTAAGGCGGTACTGAAAAAAATTACTGGCGAGTTACGCACTGAAAAAAATTACTGGCGAGTTACATACTGAAAAAAAAAAAAAATTACTGGCGAGTTACGCAATTGAAATTGTGATAAATCGTTATTTTACCTATATTTTATATATTATCTCCCCGTCATTTTGTATATATTTTCGGCATTTTTGCTATATTTTATATTATTATTGCTCCTTGTACGGTTTACTACGAATATTTTATATTTATTGCAGGACAGAGTATTTTGTGCTGAAAATTGCTGCCGGAAAATAATAACGAGCTCAAAGACCAACAAGATCCGAGATTACTAAAGATTAAACAAGTGGGCTCGAGCTTAAGTAAATAATGAAGCCCAATTTTGTAAATAAGTCTACTTAAAAATAAAACAAACTTTACTGGTTTTTGGGGCATCATTAGTTTTTACGTTCTTTATTTTCCTTTAGTTTTAGGTTTTTAGAAAAGTTTATACTTTAAGTTCAATCTCAAATTCAACCTATGTTCATCCTTTCAATTTCAATTAAAAGTTAAGTTTTTATCTTCTTCTTTATCCTTGCTATTTTAATTATGTTTATTTTAATTTTTATCATTGTATCGCCTTTTAATTTCATGATGATTGAGTAGTAAATTTGTACTAGGGTTTGATTGAACCTATTATGGATTAGTTGTTGAATTATCTCCGACTTATTGAGTTTTTTATCGGATTGTGCATTATTGTTGATTAAGTTGATTGTGGTTTATATGATTGATTATTTGTTTGAGATCGCGTACGAGAGTCTGGTCTTAATTTGTATGTTTTATGTGAACCTACGTCGGGATTGTGTACGAGAGTCAAATTCCGTCTTAGAGAACCCCAGTAAGCAATTTGATAAGTCGTTAACGGAGTTAGTGCGTCGACTGATTCGTATTGGTTATGATACCTTCGCCCTAGTATTTCTTATATTTATCGTTTTATTCGCGTTTTTATTCAGTTTAAGTTTATGTTTATGCTTCTCAGATTAGATAAATATTTTTATTATGATTTGCGTAGATAACTTGTAATCCGAGACAACACTAGTACTTAGTCCCTGACCTCCCTGAAACCGACTCGTAAGTGCTACAACTGACCCGTGCGCTTGCGGTAATTTATAACTCATCAAATTGTCTGGCGAGTCTTATACGCATCTAAGTATTTTAAGTATTGTCTGGCGAGTCCTATACGCATCTAAGTATTGACTGGCGAGTCCTATACGCATTTTAAAGATTGTCTAGCGAGTCCTATACGCACTTATTTTACCCTGTTGCCAAGATGAAGTCTGAAGATGAAGATCGAAGATGAAGACATTTTTTTGTTAGTTCTCCAATCGTAACTTTCGTAATACTACCGTTACGATTGCGGGCACTAGCACAAAATTAAGCAAAAAAAACGCAAGAAAACCGTTTTATATAGAAAATACACCCGTTGTTTCCATGGCCGTTGTTTATAATCAAAAACAACGCAAAAAAAATATACGAAACCGTTATTTATATCAAAAATAACGTTTTATAAAAATTTGGCAAAAATTATTAAAAAAACGGTTTTTTTAAAAAACCGTTATAAAAAACAATTAAAAACAACGGTTTTTTGTAAAAAAAACCGTTTTAAATAATTATTAAAAAAAGGGTTTTTCTAAAAAACCGTTTTTTTAATAATTATTAATAAAACGGTTTTTTAAAAAAAACCGTTTTAAATAATTCAATTTTTTTTTAAAAAAAATAAAATTACGAAATTGCTATAATTACATATAAATTATCCAAATACAATTTATATAAATTATCCAAATACAATTTATAAAAATTATCAAAATACAATTTATATAAATTATCAAAAATTTCTAGATACAATTTATATAAATTATCAAAAAAAAAATTTTTGTAGTATATCGCTAAAAATCCACCTTAAACGACATAACCTATGCAAACGAAAATGAAAATTGAATACACCTTGATTATACTTCATCTTCTTCCTCACTTTCATCTCCCTCTTCTCATTTATACTTCATCTTCTTCCTCACCTTCTTCTTTCTTTAACTCCATTAACAACACCAACAACAAAATAAACAACAACAATAACATCAACATCGACAACAACAACATAAACAATGCAACCTCAACAACACAACAACAACAACAACAACCACCACCACCGTAACAACAACAATAACATACATACAATAAAATCAAACAAAAAAAACAAAATTAGGGAATAAAAAGAATGAAGAATACATAAAACGAATGAAAAACGAACCTTTTTAAGGAATATAAATTAGGGCTTAGCAAATTTCGAACAAAGTATACTTTAAACTTAAATTAAACAATGAACAATATTGAAACTAATATAAATGAAAGGTTGTAGAAGAGAGTGTTTGAACAATTAAACAATGAACAATATTGAAACAATGAACAAAGAATACGAATGAAAAAAAAATGAAGTAGAAGAGAGTGTTTGATTATGAATAAGACTCAAAAATAAGAAGCAGTAAAAAAAATATACTAAGGCAAAAATAAAAAACGTTTGATCTTCCTAGTAGCGCCAAACTTTAAAAAAAATTTAAAACATAAAAAAAAAAACGATTTTTTGTAAAAAAAAAAAACCGTTATAAAAAGTTATTAAAAAAACGGTTTTTTAAAAAAACCGTTTCAAATAATTCAATTTTTTTTAAAAATAAATAAATAAAATTACGAAATTGCTATAATTACATATAAATTATCCAAATACAATTTATATAAATTTTCAAAATACAATTTATATAAATTATCAAAAATTTCTAGATACAATTTATATAAATTATCAAAAAAATTCTTGTTATATATAAATAACAAAAATATTAGGTATTTAAAAATATATATTATATATATAATATTGTTAATCAATTTAACTACTTTCTTTAATTCAATATCAATTTTATTAAATACATTTCAATATAAAGAAGAAAATATGAAGTATTTTAATATTACAAAAATGTTTAAAAAAACGGTTTTTTTATAATAACCGTTTTTAAAAAGGGGTTTTTTTTTTAATTTACAATTCAATTAGTTATACAATAATTACTTTTAAAAAATGGTTTTTATTTTAAAACTTTTACAAAGTATTTTAAATATAGTGATTTCTAATATAGTGAGTTCTAATATAGTGATTTTAAAAACCATTTTTTTTTTTAAATATAGTGATTTCTAATATCTATAGAAGACTAATATAACGTATTTATTTTAAAAAGTATTTAAAAAATGGTTTATATTTTAAAACTTTTAAAATGTTATTTAATACCGTTTTTAATAATTAATTTAAAGAATATGATATATAAAATCATTAATATATTTATCAATGCAGAAAATATGAAGTTTTTTAAAATTTACAAAATCTCTTATATATTCAAAGTATTAATTAAATTTTGTAACCAAATTCTACAAATATATTTTTTTATTAATATTGGAAAAAAGTACATAGCTTTTAAGGTAAAAATTAGGATACATATATATTATGAGTATAGTTATTTAAAATGAATTAGTATTGAATAATTTAGTTTTTTTTGGTTTTTAATTAAAAATAACGGTTTTCTTGTTAAAATGTTATTTAAAGTCCACATTAAAAACAACAAAAAAAATTACCAACCGTTTTTTATTATTAGTATTAAATAAAACGGTTTTTATGTGTAAAACCGTTTTTTTTTAATATACAAAAAAAAACGGTTTTTATGAAATAACCGTTTTTTTAAATGTTAATTAAATATAACGTTTTTTTAATTACGAAACCGTTATTTAAAGTCTAACTAAAAACAACACATTTTTGTTGATAACCGTTTTTTATAGTTTAACCGTTGTTTTGATTGTTTTTTCGTTGTTTTTAGTTATGAGTTAGATTTGGCGCCTATGGATTAAACAACAGAAATTTTTTTGTCATTGTTTATAATATTATAAACAACGGCCTGGCTATTTTGTGTTGTTTTTGCTCCGTTGTTTTTGCTCAGATTTGTAGTAGTGGGGAGGGTATTAAAGTATATGAGGAGACATATAATTATGTCTCGATATTAATAGTAGTATTAAGTTTAATAATAAATGTAAACATTTGGCTTTTTATCTAAAGTCTATATAAGTTGGTTAGTTGTAATGTAAATGAAATCAACTCAATAATAATACTATCATTTTTATGAACTCATATTATATTAATCTTAACAACATAGAAGGGGTTTCTTTCCTTTAGTGAGAAAGTACAATGGATCAAATGGTAAAGCAACACGCTTGCCATTTGGCTTCACCGCAAGCTTGTCAACCACGACACGAAGCTCACGTGTAGCGTCAGAATTATTAGGATCAAGATGCAACACCTCTTTGAAATCAGATTGGGCGGCTTGGAAAAGATTCAACCGCGTATAAGAAATGCCTCGACGATACAAGGATTTGACATTAGATGGTTCAAAATGTAAGATAAATTTGCAGAATCGACTTGATTGATCATAATGAGAGAGTTTTAGCTCACAAGCGGCTAAATTAAGAACTAAAGATATGACTAAGGAGAAGATACTATGCTTATCAGTTATCACATGAGGGCAGTAACCAAAGTAGCAAATACATTATACGACTTGTATGTAAACACTACTTTCAAGGGGGATATTTCCATTTTTGAAAAAAAGGTTTCCTCTATCCTTCATCAAATTAATAGAGAAAATAGTTGGCTCCATTTTACGGGATTTAATTTTACAATTATAACGGTATGACAAAAAGAGAGATGATTAAAAATAAAGTTCTATAAATTAAGTATCGTTGATATAATCATAAAATACCTTATTTTTAAAGTATAGCTAAATGTTAAATATATATTGTTGGAATAATATGGATGAATGTAGAATAATCTAGACTATGATAATTGTTATCATATTAACTAGTGTTATGCCCGTGCAAATTGCACGGGCAAGTTTTTATTATCAAGTTTTTATTATCAAAACGAATAATGAAGGCGTTGTATAATAAGTTTAATAAAAACGTCTTTTATAAAAATCAAATGTGTATACGTATCACTAAAAAACACTTAAAACAACGAAATTATATGACAAACAATCATAATCGTAAATAATAGAAAAATTCAAACAATTACATGAGGTTAAGATAAAAGGAAATAGTACTCCAATAAGATGGTAAACGTACTATAATTTCTCAAAAACTTCCTCATAAACTTTGTTATTTATTCTATATAGGACCTGTTTTTCACTATCACAAATCATAATTTTCAGATACTTTTTAATTGTGACTTTTAAAGTAGGGACAAATGATAATAATGAGTTTTAAAATGAGTTTATAAAGGGCGCCTTTTGATGCGACGACTATGAATTACTGTCATCAAAAGCACCTAAAAACGAAATTATATGATAATAAATAATTTTATACCCGTACAAATAACAATTTTATTCCCGTGCAAATTATCATTATTATATGAAAAATAACAATCCTATGCCCGCACAAATAACAATTTTATACCCGTACAAATAAAATTTTTATGCCTGTACAAATAACAATTTTATACCCGTGCAAATTAACATTATTATATGACAAACAACAATTTTATGCCTGTACAAATAACAATTTTATGCACGTGCAAATTATTATGACAAACAACAATTTTATACCCGTGCAATTTATCATTATTATATGAAATATAATAATTCTACGCCCACACAAATAACAATTTTATACCCGTGCATCTTTATTATATGACAAATAACAATTTTATACCCGTACAATTTATCATTATTATATGACAAATGACAATTCTATGCCCGTACAAATAACAATTTTATACTCGTGTAAATTATCATTATTATATTATATGACAACTAATAATTTTAAGCCCGTGCAAATTGTAAAAAAAATAAAATAAAATAAAATAAAATTGAATGTATAATTTTATGCCCGTGCAAAATGAAAAAAACTTACTCCGTTATATCATCCTACTAAATACTATAAAAACTGTTGTATAATTTTATATCCGTGCAAAATGCAAAAATAAAATAAAATTGAATGTAGAATTTTATGCAGTGCAAAATCTTTGAAAGCTTATGCGTGCAAATTACCTTGCAGGTTTGTTGTTCTGAAGTTCATTTAAGAATGTATGAATAATAAAGTTATTCAATAATGGATTTAATAAAGAAGTTTTTTTAAAATCAATGATTTATGTAACAATGAAAAGCACTTAAAATAACAAATTATATGACAAACAACCATGAAATAATACAACAATATGATAAGAAACGGTACTATAATTCTCAAAGATACATGTATGTTCTTTAAAATTATAAGACAAACGTATAACAATTTTATGCAGTACAAATTGCAAAAACAAAAAAAAAAAAAAATATTTTTGAGCGTATAATTTTATGCCCGTAGAATTATCATTTATTATATGACGGATAACAATTTTATATCCGTGCAATTTATCATTATTATATGACAACTAACAATTCTATGCCCTTACAAATAACAATTTTATACCCGTGCAAATTTTCATTATATGACAAATAACAATTATATGCCCGAGCAAATTGCACAAAAAAAAAGAAGTAAAAAATTATTGTATACGGAGTAAGTACTTTATCAACTATTATACAAATTAACGCTTATTATGACTTGGACATTTATGCCCGTGACTTAATTATTGTTCGTTGTCCAAGTCCAATTTGCACGCGCAATAAATTTGATAGCAATTTGCACGCGCAATAAATTTGATAGCAAATAAAAATTACATATTAGTATAAATTTTTGTTGGAAAGTATAATTTATGATTGATAATATTCTATTATTGTATACTCCATATTAATTACCTATTTATTTTGCTATTGATTTTCAAAAAGTAAAGCAGGACTAACATTATTGACGGAGGGAATATAATTTTAACTTTATTCAGATTATAGCTCAAGCCATGACTCATAAAACTCTCTAAATGACCCAATTCGGGACCTCAGCCTGATGATATGTTTGACAATTTAGCCTTGTTATTAATATGAAACTATATCAGTATTACTATTTAATATCATTCGAATATAAAATATAAACATTAAAAGGATAAATTAATCCATATTTATTATAAGTATTTTTTATAAAAAGTTTTATGCCCGTGCAAATTGCATGGGATAATTGTTTAAGGAGTTTAAGCAATAAAGTAATTTTTATAAAAAGTATATTTATTATACTTCTAAGTTTGTACGGAGTTATTATTTTGTAATATATAATTTTGCAAATTTAAGTTTGTAATTTGTATGTAATTTGTAAACTGTAATTATTTAAGTATGTAGTTTTTAATTGTATTTTATGTCCGTAATTAAATATATTTAAGCTAATAATAATTATTATTATAAAAGGCAAAAAAAAAAGTAAAAGGAAAAGAAAATTCAGATTGCAAAATACTTGAATTCATACTTTTTTTAAAGAGCTGTTAAATGAGAAATTAATTAGAGGATGGATAGTGGTAGGTCCCAATTTACTGATCAACAATTAACTACAAAGTGTCACGTAACTCTATAATGTATGTATATAACCTTTAAGGTTACCAATGAACAAAGTAAAATTTATATATATGCATAAAAACAAAAAAAAAAAAACAAAAATTATTTTTAACTAAAAAGTGATAAATGCGAAAAAAATATTTTGACCTTATTTTAACCCAAAACTGACCCAATCTGTATTTAAGCTGAAGTCATATTGACCTAATCTGTATAACCCAAACCCGAACTTAAACCTGACCTACTCGACCCGTAATATTTTCTTAATTGATTTTCTTAATTTTATTTATTGTTCATCTGAGATGATTTTTTTTTTTTTTTTTCATATATCATATATCATACCGATATAATATTAAACAATAATATTTCAAAAAGTTATTCCTATCAAGGGGAATTCAATCAGAAACCAATTTCTAGCATATTTATATAGATCGGTCCTATTTCAATCTTTATAATAATAATAATTATAAAAACTAATACTAACACTCCTTATATATTTCGTTACTAATAATTATAAAACCCCTTGATATTCGTTACTAATAATTATAAAACCCCTTATATATTTTAGTAACACTCCGTACAAAACCCATTCTCTTCTAATCTAGCCCAATATACTAACACTCCCTCCCTCTAACCTAAACAATACGGCCTTCAAATTGCCGCCTCCTCCTTCTTCTTCTTCTCCCTCACTCTTTCCTTCGTTTCATCTCAGCATCACAAAACCCTCCATCTAACTCTATTCATTCTCAACAATCCACCGCCCCATTTTTTTACCAATATTTTCGGTGTTTGATCGACTATTTTTTGCTTTTAACTCCGTACTAATCATCCATGGACTCAGCTTTAAAATTGGTTAAGTTCTTTTTATTTATTGTCGTTTTATTACCCTCAATGAAGTTGATTTACATTTAATGGTGTCAGTACTCGTTTTCTTTAATGATTTTTAGATGAAAGTTAATTTTTTTTTTAACTCACGAATTATTAAGATGGTTTTTCCAGTTCATTTGATCTAATAACATAGATCTAGTGAATATAAAGCAAAAACATCTAATATTTAATTTAAGTAATTATAATATTATAGTTACACATTTATTGGATTTTAATTGCAAATTATTATTTTATTATTTTATTTTTAAAATTATTTTATATTTTAATTTATTAAATTTGTTTTAAATTTTACAGTAATCTGTTCTATTTTCTTAAATAATTTTCTGATTTTATAATATGATAATATGACCTGATTATTGTATTTAATCTAATTAAATACAATATTAGGAAAAATATGCACAGGAAAATTATTTTCATTTCTGTAATTTTTATTTTTAAATTTCTGATGTATTAATCAGTACGTATTGTATTGTATTTTTATTGTAATTATTAATTTTTAATTTTTGGACAGGGAAATTATTTTTGTAATTTTTAATTTTTAATTTTTAATTTAATATATACTCCGTATTTGTATTGTATCAATTATCAATTATCAATGTTGAATGTAATTTTAATTTTAATGTATGTATTAATTAATTGGTATAAAAGTATAAAAGTAGATGAATTGGTGAGAATCAGGAAATTAATTCCTGCCAAAGTAGTGGTGGGCCAATGTTGAAAGTCAAAGTATCACCACAGGGTGACACCTGTCCCTGTGGTGATTGCTTTGTAAAGATGATTAGGTGTTAGGTGTCGGTTTATATTCTCGAGGAAACTCTTGGTTTTCCCCTCCTACTATATATGTTGTACTTTACTATTGTAGGAGACAACTCAATAATATTACTAAGTCATTTCTATTAATTCATAAACCCAATATCTTATCATATATACAAAGAAAAAAAAAATTGTTTCTGTAAAATCATACTTTGTATTAGAGAGTAGGACGATCATAAAAAAAAAAACTCCGGAGATTTATGTGTACAAGTAATTTGTGTAAGTCTCCTGTGAGACGGTTTCGCACTAATTTACATGAGTTCAATTATACAAATTACGGTTAAATAGATACAAAAACTAAAAATAGATCTAATAAATTCAATAACATAGTAAATGAAAGAATTGTTACAATTATCAATGAAAATGATAATATGAAAATTGTTACAAAAAATATGGTAGCATAATTATCACTGAAAATGATACAAAACTTATACTCTGTATAAATAACTATAAATAAGATAGTTTTACACTAATTTTATACTCCGTATAAAACCGTCTCAGAATAACAAGTGTTAGTTCTTTGAACTACAATTCGACACAAAATGGCTTAAAAATTGGAAAGCATAGACCATAGTAGGGCTGAGCAAAACCGTATATACGATATGGATACGATACGGTTTCCGTATATACGGTTTTCAAAAAAGAAAATTTTTGATACGAATACGATACGAAACGAACCGTATATACGGTTTTCGTATATACGGATTTTTCGTATATACGAAACCGTATATACGGTATACGGTTTTATATATTTTTTTAATTGTTTAATTTTTTTTAAATTTCCAAATTTATTTTTACCAAAAACACAGAAATTAAAATAAAACGAAAAATACAGTAATAAAATCAAAAATTTAAAAAAAAAAACGAAAATACAAAAAAAACCCAAAAAAAAAAAAAGAAATTAAATAAATAAATTTAAAAAAACGAAAATAAACAGAAAAAAAAAACGAAAATTAAAAATTTAAATCCAAAAATTTAAAAAAAAGGAAAAAAAAGTGGGGAAATTCAAAATTGACATAAAATCAAATTATTGAATTCAAACATACAAAAGAAAAAAGTATTTAAAATTTTAAATCGATCTAAAAATTGATATACATTAAAAAATACAATAAAACATGAATAAATTCGAAATATAGAACAAAAATAAAACCAAATTTGAAGAAAAAAAGAAGCAATTACATTAAGACTTGAGATGATTGAATTAAAATGTTAGATTTAATAAAAGTCTTGATGAGGAAGAGAAGATTAGTAGAGATTTGGTTTTTTATTAGATCTAAAATTTTTTGGGGGAGAGAGAGTGTTGGAAACTTGTTTTTTAGGGTTTTGTGTGTTAATGTGTTATGTGTGACTGTGTGTATGTGCTGCGTGACTTGATTTTTTTTAATTTTTTTTTTTTTTTTTTGTATCAAACCGTATATACGAATTGTAAAAATTACCGATACGGATACGATACGGTTTAAACCGTATATACGGATTCCGTATATACGAAACAGGCCTGATACGAAAATTCGTATATTTAAAACCGTATACCGTATCGTATTCGTATTTTAAAACCGTATCGTATCATTTTGCTCAGCCCTAGACCATAGTAAACTGTAAAAGTGTTGTCGACCATTGGGCCAATTGATTAGCGATACATGCATTTCAAAATCAATTATGCTGGACAGCCCAAATATCGAATTAAAGGAGCCCAAACAAATGACAAAGCTTTCCTGGAAGAGGAAAAGTTAAATAACTTGTTGAGATTATCTCGAGTAAACTGTGCGGTGTTTTTGTCTCACATTAAATTAATGTGAAATTAAAGTATAAATTACAGTTAAAAGGATACAAAAATATGAAATAAATCTATTAAAGTCATTTATAGAACTACAAAAAAATTTAGTGACAATTAATCATAATTATCACTAAAATTGTACAAAAACTATATAATCAAGTATAAATGAGTCGGATTTACAATAATTTATTGTAATGCCGGACTTAGACAAGAATTTGTGATTATTATTATATCAAACTTTTATATTGTAACTCCTATAAATCTGTAATACAAGGTATATTATTATTTAATCGAGTAATTATAAGAAACTTAAAATAAAACATACTCCGTATATAATTCTACAATTACTGTTTATGAATGTCATGATTTTGTCATGGCACATTATTTGAACATACATACCCTTAGTTTTGTGTATCCTGCAAACTTGGAGTGGTAAGGAGATTTTGGGACCTGTTTGGGTTTAGTTTGGAGTGATAAGTACACTTAAAGCCTTAAAGGGTCTAGACTCTAGAGTTGATTATTTAGAGCTTAAAGTCAAGAATTTGGGTCGAAACGGATTGGAGTCAACCCAAGTCAAAGATTGATCAAACAAGTCAAGATAAGTCAACATTTAGAGGCAAAGAAAGAAGGTGTTCGCAGTACCTCGACTAAGGGCTATTGTCTCGACACGACTCACACGAGCCAATATCAGAATTTTGAGCTACATCATCAACCTCAACACACGAGACAAAATTGCCTCGACATGAGACCCTATCGGAATCTGAAAGTCTTTTAATTTTCGCCAATTTCATTAGCAGCTCATTTTGGGTATGGAAAAATATATCCATGGGTTACTATGTTTATCATTTTTAGGCTAGAACATAGAACTCCCAATTATCAACGTATATATTTTATTTTCAATTAATTATATCATTATTCAACTAATATAGAGGACTAATTTTTTCTATCTCGTGCTGAGTAATTGAAACCTTTGAACTTTTGAATTGTATGACTCTAATTTTTTCCGTTAAAATTTCGTGCATTGTATGCAATAATAATAGATCTTGTTTGATTTGTCTTTATGAATAGTTTAATAAGAATATTAAAAATTTATACTCCGTGATTTTATGAAATAAATCGAGACTACTTATATATTGTTGTTTTGATTTTTATCACTGCACGACAAATGTGAAAAAAAAAAAAATTAAAACCACGAATTAGAAATACACAAATTAAGACTTATGTTTGGCAACCATCATGTCAAATATACATATCATATGAAATGATTGTTATGTAATGATATGTTAGGTGAAGTATATGAACAAGTCACAAGTGATACGTTGATCTATCTATTGGACAGGAATTAAACAGCACATTTCCAATAATAAAACCAAATTCAATTTTCATGAGCTCATCTACTTACACACTTCACCTCTCTTTTCGTCGGTTATACTATATTATTAATTGCATTTTGCTAATTCAACTTTAATGATTTGAGAATTAAGCAATAGATATTGGGATAATGACCCCCTTTTAATGTGAGTCATATCACTATTGTTGTACATAAACTAATATAAATGTCGGTGTGCAAAAATATTGTGTTTCAGATGATTAAAATAACGTGATAAATGAATTATTATAATAAGGGTTATCACTTGTGATTAATATTAGTAAAATGAAAATCTTACCGTAAAGTTATTATTAGATAATAAAAATAATAATAATAATAATAATAATAATAATAATAATAATAATAATAATAATAATAATAATAATAATAATAATAATGGTTCTTATTCGACGTTGGAAATGATTTGGAAGTAAAAATGTTTTAAAAAGAGGTTATGTTATTAAAAAAAACATATAAGAGAGTTAATTTTTTTTTTTAAAAAAAAAGTGTTACAAAAACGGATTATATTTAATTAACCTTTTCTTTTAGCATTAAATTGTCTATTATAAGATTTACCTGATCAGATATACGAGTATATATGCACATAGAATAATCGGTCTCATTTCATTTCATACAATCAATGCGATACACTTAGCTCTATTTAATTTTTATTGGATTGTCGAAAACAAATTATACTCCAACATCAAAAAATGAATAATTAATCAAAAGTGTGATTTCAAAGGTAGGTGACTGCTGACTGCATGCACTTACGAAAAAAAAAAAATATTAACGAAAATGACTAAAGAGCAAGAAGATATGTATGTTATTGGTTAGTACAATCTAAATGCACCACTAAATACGCAAATAATTAAATACAAATGTTTTATAAGATAATCCGTTAAAATGTATAAAACCGATCTTGGGCCTCCAACCATCAGCTTAAGCTTTTGGTTGAGTTGGTTCCTGACATTATTATCTTTCACTAAGAAAGGAAAAGACGGGATGTCATGATAGATAAAAAGAGACCATATTTAATTAATAATAATCACAAATAACCTAAATGTGGTCACATTTTATGAATCATAGAGCTCCTCTTTCATTTTGTTAGTGAAAAACGGTATTTCACATACTTCCTCAAGCAATGAAAAACAAGTGTACTTTTAATTGTGGAACTAATCATGTCAACTCGTTAAGTGATATTTGAACTGTTTTACTTTTGCATGATTATTGAAAAGACCGATTAATGGCCTATTTAGTTTTCATCAACTTTTTAAGCTAATAATTTGTTCTAAGTACTATATCACATATTTTTAAAGGAATATTATAATATGAGTACAACGTACACACTTCTTAACTCATTCATCCATTATAATTATTTGTTTGACTTTAATTAATATTATCAACCAATTTTTCTAAATATACAAAAAAAAAAAAAAAAAAAAAAAAAAAAAAAAAAATTAATCTAATATTTGTGTTGACTGTGTGTTGATTTTTTATGAATTAATAAAATATATACACTAAATAAAAATGTATAAACAAATTTGGATATTATCAGTTTCTAAATCTATTTATCACAAACCCTAAAAATTACTTAAATAACATTTTAAATTGACATTTATGGACTCACCATTAATAAACAATGCGCTTAGTAATAAAATTCTTAAATCTTCTAATGAAAATGTATAAAAACTTAATGAAATTTCATATATGGAGTAATAGGTTTATAGTACAAACTAGTTTGCATGCCCGGCCCCGCCCGGGCTAACTATATTTACATTAAAAATTAATTTTATATAAATTTACATTATATTAAATACTTGTCCAGTTTATACATTTACTATTTATGACATATTAACATTATATTAAATACTTGTCCAGTTTATACATTTATTATTTATGACATATTTGTATGCAAAATCATAATTAAGTATAATTGTTAATCATATTTCAATTAATATAAAATTATTCTCAATGCATACATTATCAATGTATACTCTCATGGAAAATATGGAAAATATTATTTTGATATAAAATTAATGATATTAAATCTATGAGTTCTTCTTGATGTTTTATTTCAAATATAAACTCACAAATATTAAATTTTTTCTAATGTGAATCATAATATTTTTTAGGTAAGTTTTATTTAAATATCACAGAGAATTAGTTGTTTTAAATAATACTAAAAATTAAATTCTAAATTTTTCTAATGTAACCTAACTAATTTAATTGTCATTAAAAAGTATATTACTTTCAAAAATTTAGTTATTTTATTTTTCACACCTTCCACATATAATGTATCTATTTTTTCCAATTTTAATTTGGAAATATAGAGTGTTTGCTACAATATTTAATTATATATTTTTAAGGATATTTGATTATGTTTAAGGTAATTTTTCTTTTTTTAAATGCTTTACTAAAAAAAACATATTTTATTTTAGAATCCTAATAATATTAAAATATCCAATTATAATAAGCTTAATAAGTTTTATTATATATTAATATAATAACTTAGATAATATATTAAAATAATATTTTTTTAATCAACCAATTATATTAAGACAAATGTCGACCATAGAGACTATGGTTTCTGCTTTATATATATATATATATTAGATATATTAGATATTAGATAGATAGATAGATAGATAGATAGATAGATAGATAGATAGATAGATAGATAGATAGATAGATAGATAGATAGATTGAATAATTTGTTACTTCAATTCATATATAACCTATATGTCTTGTGGAATAGTTAAGTTGTTAATTATTTTATTACTATGTTTAATGTTTAATTATTATCTTTATTATGAAAAAGTAAATAGTCTTCCCCATTATATAATTAAAATGACTTTCTATTTTATTATTATAATTTTATACAATCCTTGATAAAATAACATTATAAATTGAACACTAAGCACTTTACTAGATCAAAGATGTAGAAAAATATGACATACACAACAACAAATTGAGGAACATTCAAAAGAACACGTGAAAAGTAAGGTGCATCTAACTTCATTGGTCAATCGATCGATAAGATTAATTCGTGCTACCATACACCCATGAATTGTCAAAATATTACCATAAATTTGTTGTTATGATACCATCAATGATGACCACAATATCCGACATTTTCAACTCTTCTAAAATATAGTAATAAACGAATATAATAAAATATACTCCCTTCGATTTAACAGATTCTTAACGTTTGACCATTTTTGTGAGGGGGATTTTGGTCAAACGTTAAGAACCTGTTGAATCGGAGGGAGTAGTTAATTAGGTAAGTTGCATATTTATTTGAATTATTTCTAATATTTTTTTGTTTTATTTTTTTTTAAAGAATAAAGTAGTTAAGTCTCGCACTAATTTCCTATAAGACGGTCTCTCAAAAGAACAATTGAATTTACTAATTATCATTTATTTTTTAACATATATTTTTATATAAAGCACATATGATTACAATAAAAGGAAAATTTCAGATTTGCAATTACAAAGATTAAATGCTATAAAATATGTAATCACACTTTGCTTGCCAAATCGCTATTATAAATAGATTACACGCTTTTAATAATTACCTGTACTTTATTATTGTTTTATTGTTTTGAAATTGAGCATAAATAATGTACCACCGCGGTCCCAACCAAATGCCGAAATGTCACCTACAGTTGTTCGACAAGGTGTGTGTGTTGCCCACAGACCAACACAAGGACTTTCATGCATACTTTGTCCTCAGCTCACTCATGCGCATCTTTGAAAATTTCGATGACCACCAGAAAAGAAGATCTTACAATCCCTTTAAGCACTAAGTCAGTTGTTACATAAACCTCTTCGATGGGGTACTCGGTATAAAAATGTATTCTGTACGTTTAACTTAATTCAGATATCACTTAATTAATTAAGAAGTAAAATGTTTTTCAAACATGATCTATTTTTTTTGTAACTACATAATTTTCCGAATTAAATTATTATACTCCATAATAGCAAAAAATTAATTGCCTTCATATTTTTAAAAAAAGGCACATATAATACATAATGCAAAAAAAAAAAAAAAAAAAAAAAAAGTATGTAAAAGAGGCACCGAAAGAAACAAAATATAGATACCCTACATCCAAAGCAAGCTCCTTCAACCATTGCATATCACTCTTCCTTTTTCAACCGACAACCACATTTCTTTCACATACGTACAAGTCTTCCAACAATCTATTTCAACCATTACAATCAATTCCATAATATCACCCCTAAAAAATATCTATGGTAACAACAATAAAAAATCCCACCTACAAGGAAACGATAATTTGAAAAAAAAAAAAAAAAAAACTAATTATCATAATTTTCAATGAAATAAGTTTAATGAAAAAATGTATAAATAAAATGATTTGAAAAGGTCATTTTATAACCCATAACTAAGAGGTTAAAGTGCTAGACTAAAGGGTGAAATAAAATTGAGTCGTGAACTGTGATCATTGGAATGACACAAATTAATATGAACCATGCGTGGACATGATACATTAATAATGGTGGTTAATTAAGTTGACACGATTAATGGCACGATCAAGAGTTTGTTTCAGTGCATTATAATGGTTCACTATATATTCTCAAAATGTTACTCGTATTAAACTTTTAAAATTGGGGAATGAATTAGATGAACAAAAATGTCAATCAATTGTTTACCTCACTTTTTTCATAAATAAAAGAGTTTTTTTTCTTTTTTTTTTTACAATTCCCACATTTTATAATACACTTTTTCAAAATTTCCACCTTTTATAATTTTTTTTGTCAAAACTCTCACTTTATATGACTAAAACATTTTAAAACACCACCAAATAGTCATTTTGAGAAGGAATAATGATAATTTAACGATGTGAATTAAGACTAAATAAGAAATACGGAGTAAATTAAATCGTAAGTTTAAGAGTCACATAAACAAAAGTTAGGGTTTGTTATAACCGAAGCGAATTTGATTTCACATTTTACGGTGTCAGAATGATGATTTGGTGGTATTTTATTTTAAACATTGAGTTAGTTTATATAAGGTGGAAGTTTTGATAAAAAAAAATTATAAAAGGTGGGAGTTTTAAAAAGTATATTAAATAAGGTGGGAGTTATGAATAAACCCTAAATAAAAATGGCTAACAAATCAACAATAAACAGTAAACAACGAATTATATAGAAATATACTCCGTATTTCCTAATAATCGTTTTTTACTGTAATATTTGTTGTTCAAAATATTTTCATTTTATAATTCTTTTAGGAGTACAAAATTTGAGAATGGATCCACAACATTTACAAAGTAAACTGCATATATGCAGTTCACTTAATCATACCGTATACTTATAAAATAACCCTACTTTTAGAACATCCGCTTCCTATTTTTCCAAAGCAAATATTTGTGTGAGACGGGACTCACAATAAGTTTATTGTGAGTCCTCTCACACAAGGAGTAATTAGTTTTATTCTTTTACTTTTTTTATTTTTTCTTTTCTTGATTTATTTGCTTGTGACGGTGTGAAGAAGAGCTCCACGTGCAATGTCCCACATCGACCAATCTAAAGAGAGTTGAGTACTATATAAGTCAAGGGGCTACTCCTCCCATTGCCAATTGGTTTTGGGATGGAACCTCCTTCGACTTATGAAGTGCTCACCTCTCTCGACGGGCGTGGCCCAGGCCCGATGCATGAATTTAACATGGTATCAGAGCCCATGGTTGCCGTGACCTGGGCTGGATGAAAACGAAACTGGGCCAACTTAACGAATAATTTGAAGAAAAGAAAAATGGATGTTATCTTGCAGCGGGTTCGAAAAACTAGGACGTTCCCATCACCGATCCAATTACAGCTCGAAAAATTCGATGTTCCTGACGACGACTGAAAAATAGGGACCTTACACGTGAGGGGGCGTGTGAAGAAGAGCTCCACGTGCAATGTCCCACATCGACCAATCTAAAGAGAGTTGAGTACTATATAAGTCAAGGGGCTACTCCTCCCATTGCCAATTGGTTTTGGGATGGAACCTCCTTCGACTTATGAAGTGCTCACCTCTCTCGACGGGCGTGGCCCAGGCCCGATGCATGAATTTAACAGACGGTCTTTTAGGAGAATTACTTTTTTTCCAACTACAGCACTCATCCTTCTCACCCCAAGCCATCCTAGCTTAAATCTCTGACCCCACCAAAGAGTCATCATCCAAGAAGGGTTTAATGAACGGTGATGGCCAACTGAATTGCGGGACTAACAATCAAATTAAATCTTAATCGTATTTGTTATAGGGTGGTGACATGGTGGAAGTATGTAAACTTAAAGACTGAATTTGGCTTTGCATTGAAGATGTATGATGAAAACAATGAGTAAACTGAGCAACTGCATGCACATATGCAGTTGTAGAGACAACTGAAGTAAATCTTAATCCATAAAGTTTACTTTAATTTCTACAATAATTTGTCAAATTTTTATACTCTATTTGTTTCCGTCAATTGTTTACATTTCCTTAATGTTTTTCTCACAAAAAAGTAAACAAGTCATTGTGACAAAGAAAGTATAATATACTTCGTATGTGATAAACTATGTTAAATTAATTTAATTAATAATTACAATATATACAGAATGTTATGATCCATATGATTAATTTAATCTAATCCATAACAAATTAAAACGGCATCACATTATTCTAATTTATCTTAATGTCACGGAGTACTTTAAATCATTCCATGTAACTATTATGTGTGTAAAATTGTTAATCATTGAAATTTATAACCTATTTTCTTTTTAGATTTTAGTTAGATAAATAATTGTAAAAAAAAAAAAACTGAAAAAAAAATTAATACATTACCAATTTTTTTCCATTTCACTTTACAACTTTGACCACGAATATATAGAAGAATACAAAATTCTGATATAATTTCAATTAGATTTAATAGTGAAAAATTACTCCGTAGAGGAAAATTTCTGTTACCGTTACGTTATCTCACTCATGTTTAAGGCGGGGGCGGATATAGGTTAACCCACATATGTACCTACCCACCAAGAAAAATCTTTACCCATACCCGTCGCACCACCCATGGCGTGTACGATTTTTTAAACCCGTACCCGCCCCCACTAATGGAGGGTAACTAGTAAAATTATTATAATATAAAATTAATTTAAAATACCTTTATTTAACACAGTAATTTAAAGATTATAACAATTTTTCATTAATTAAAGTTAAAAAATACTATAAAATTACTATTTCATGATATATAAATAAAACGTTTATATGAAGCAGATATGCAGATATTATGCGGGTAAGATCCACCTCCGCCCTACTACCTAGGGGTGTTCATTAACGGTTCGGTGCACAGTTCGGTTCGAGAAAAATCCGAACCTAAGCCGAACCATTAAGAACGGTTACTTTACGGTTATGTTCACGTTTTTAACGGTTCGGTTGTGCGGTTCACCGCGAACCGTTTACTCTGTCAAATTAAAAAAAATTAAGTTAATTATCGATGACGACGCACTTTAACAACATACTAACGGTTTAAAATAAAAATAACAAACTACAAATGTCTAATCTAATGTACCATTATTTACTAAATTATAGTAGATAGAAAATTTGTCAATGTTATAACTTCAAAATGCGTATTGAACACTAACAAAGTAATAAACATGTTAAAATTGAAGCGAGAGTGGTGCATATGAGATTTTATGCTACGAGAATGAGGCTTTTGAGTGTTTGAAAAATGGGGTAGAATAAACAATTGATATTTGATGTCTGATGAAGTTGTAAAGTTAAAACTTTATGTTTTAATTTGTATAAATAAGTATAAATTATTTATATATTTGTTCTTAACGGTTCGGTTAACTGTTAACTCAAAATTTCGAACCTAAACCGAACCATTAACCGTTATAAATAACGGTTCGGTGCACCGAACCATTATTTTTTATCGGTTCGGTTCATCGAACCTATAAAACGTGCGGTTCTCGATTTTTCGGTTCAGTTTATAGGTTCGGTTTTTTTTTTGCACACCGCTACTATTACCCATGACAGGTACAATTTTGATATCCATACCCGCCCACCACCCACAAAACTTGCACCCATCCCCAACCCAACTGGGGCAGATGCGGGGCGGTACCCTCTTGGCCTCTTGTACCCACATCCCTACTCATGTTATCCTCTCACAAATATACTCCGTATTATTTTATTTTATTAGTTAGTAGAAATTATGTTAACTAACTCACAGTACTTAATTCCCATTGACTGGTTGCACCGTGTCACATCTGTTACCGATGCAATAAATTGTTTTTGAAATTTTTTCACTAATTAAGTGTTTTTTTTTTTTTTTTTTTCCACTATTCAATATTTTTAACAAAAAGAAATATTTTGAAATAAAATAGTGGAAGTATAAAAACAGCTTCCCAACAAACAATACAACTATCTCCTCTCATTTTTGTTGTTCTTCTCCCTTCTACTATTTCTCTCTATCTTCTCAAAACCCCCCAATTTTTTTTTCATATACTTCCTTCCAATTTTTGCCCTCATAATTAGGTCAAAAATTAGGGAAAAAATTTAGGGGGAAAAAAGTCAATCAATTAGATAAGCGAGGAAAAGGGGGAAGAACAGATCTAGGGTTTTGAAATTATATTGAAGAAGGGAGGTGTTTTAGCTGCTTTAGCTTAGTTATTTTCCAGAAAAATTGGAAAATTTGGGATTTTTCTTCCCTTTTTGTTCGTCGACGCTCTCGTTGGGGAAAATGCGGCTTATTTTATAGATTTTTTAGTTGATTAATTCGTCAATTTGTATTTTTTTAATTTTTGTGTTTTTTTTTTTTTTTTTTTTTTTTTTTAAAATTTTCTGAGACCTATCCATTTCATAGTTTTTCAAATAGATTTGGGGGTTTTTCTGGGTTTTGAGATTTAGTGCTATCTACGACAAATATGCAGCAAGATCAGCGCAAAAAGGTTTAATTTTCTCATCTTTTTATTTAATTTTCTAATTTTTTTGTTGTAATTTTTGTGTTTTGAGATCCATAATTTTGGAATTTGTTGAAATTGTAGTGTTTTTGAAGCAATTTTGGATCTAAAGTTGTGAACTTTTCACCCATTAAATTGAACTTCACCCATGAAAATCGATTCGAAAGCAAACATAAAATTGACCTTTTTTTTTTTTTTTTTTCATTGAGTTTTGTGTAGTTAGGTAAGACAAAATTTGTGTTAGTTCAACTGCTTTAGTAAATGTTGCAGTAACATTTCATCTGTAAAATTTGATCTACTTTTGCTACTAAAGGCTGAATTTTTGTGAAAATTTTCTGAACAACTATGATATTAGTATTTTATAAATTGTACTTTGCTTGTAAAAATTCTCAATTTTTTTTTAAACTTTAGCTAAGAAGATTTGTTTGGCAGTATGAGATGTGTTGTTTCATCTCTTTTAGTGTTTTTTTTTTTTGGGTTTTTGTTATGAAACACCAATTTTTTCCCTAAATTAGTAATATAATTATGCTTTTGATGATAATTCTTCACCCAGATAAATTATTGTGTGACTGTTTATTTGTGAAAGAATGATTCATTTATGTCGGTTTTTTCGACTTTTAATGTATCTTCTATACTTTTTCCTTGTTTATTATGATTACTTGTACTGTACTCCGTATTATTTATGGACGATTTCAAATGATATTGTTTGATTTTGTGATCATTGCAAAGCTTTGCTAGTTGTTGCTGTTGTTGAATCCATTCATGTTGGTTGATTGTATTATACAATATACATGTTTGTTTCCACTTTTTATATCTTCCAAACTTTTTTCCGTCGTTTTTAAATCATCGTTTATGGACAATCCTAGATGATACTTGTGTAGTCGACTCTAAATTGATTATTGTAGATTTGTAGATTGTATTGTAGTGTGACTATGTCATTTGGTATTTATCCTCATTAACTTGAAGTTCATTTGTTTATTTTACTTGTCAAAAACGGGAATACGTTATCTTGAGTTATTTTAAAGCTTTGGTAGTTGCTTTCTTTTTTCCATATGTATGTTGAGTACGGAGTATTATTCTTTTGAGTTTAATTTATTCAATGGAATCATCTCCTTAAATACCTGCATGTTTTCTTCGTTGAGCCACATGTCTTTTGATCTTTGACAAGTGTAATCTCTCAAGCAAGCGAACGTGTTTGTTTAACGAATGTTTCGACAAATAATTTATTGATGTTTGCTTGATGTTGATTTCTCAACCAAACGTCCTTGTTACTTAAGCTGTATATTAATTAACAGTGGCGATTATATGATATTTACATGAATGCATGTGTTTCCCCATGACCGTTCTTTTTAGCTAACTTATATGGTAATGGTTTCATTTGATGATGCTGGAGCATGTTACATGGTTGATGTAGAATTTTTCGAATTATATAACGCTTGTGTTAATTTACGATGAGTTTTTTTCCTGACACTAGAATTTTCCCATTCTATAGGGCCTGAAGGACACAGAATTTTTCACGGAATACGGTGAAGCTAACCGATACAAAATTCTTGAAGTTATCGGAAAAGGGAGCTATGGAGTTGTTTGCGCCGCCATTGATACACATACAGGAGAAAAAGTTGCAATAAAGAAAATAACCGATATTTTCGAACATATGTCAGACGCCATACGGATCCTACGCGAAGTCAAGTTGCTAAGGCTTTTGCGACACCCTGATATTGTTGAGATCAAACGCATCATGCTACCTCCATCTAAACGCGACTTTAAAGACATTTATGTGGTCTTTGAGCTCATGGAATCTGATCTTCACCAAGTCATCAAAGCCAATGACGATTTGACTCGTGAACACCATCAATTTTTCCTCTATCAAATGTTGCGTGCACTAAAATATATGCATACAGGTGTGTGGCATGCTCATGTTTCCTGCATTGGTCTTTCCTTTGAGTGTTTCACAGCTTCTGTACTATATGATCTCGAAATCATTCTAACTTTCTGAATATTTGATGCAGCAAATGTGTACCACCGAGATCTCAAATCGAAGAATATATTGGCTAATGCCAATTGCAAGCTCAAAATTTGCGATTTCGGGTTAGCTAGAGTAGCTTTCACTGATGCCCCCACCACTGTATTTTGGACGGTACACCCTCACTTCCTATAGAATAAATCTTTCTTCTCGGAGCTTCTTAGTGTAATCAATACCTTATTCGGTGTACCATTTTGTTTATTTGTCGAATTTTGTAGGACTATGTGGCTACAAGATGGTACAGGGCTCCAGAACTATGCGGTTCATTTTCCTCAAAGGTAGGTTGCTGCTTCGTAAGCTTTAATTTTTATTATTTCTACCGCTTCTCACACAGCCATTGTATCTTACTTTCTTTTCCATAAAATTTTGTCTAGTCACTTATTTATTTTTAATTGTGAGTTGGCGATTCTCATTTCTGTTTTTCGTAAACTAGTTTTGAGACCCTACCCAGCCTTCTTTAATGAATTGTGTCTTAGTTTTTTAGATTGTGATCTCTGCCGATATCTTAAGAGCCTACATTTCACATTTTGAGTAGGACGCGTAGAATGTTAGAGATGGCTGTTTTTATCGAAAATCGATTATTTTCTTATGTTACAAATGAATTCCTTATTTAAGATTTGGGATATTCTATATGTTACTCCTGTGTTTTTTCGAATTCTATGTGGTACCCTTAGTTTTTAGAAAATATCAATGATGCCCCTGAACTTAACAAAATGTTTACAAAATACCCAAACTACTAAAAACAAAGTTTTTAAACAGATCAAATTTGTGAAAAATATATGTTTATAATTGTGTAAAAGGTACCTATGTTAATAGTATGCCAAATTATTGCCATAAAATGAATAATAATGTAAAAATTAAATATTCAATAAAACCGGATTAGACTATTTTGGGTATTTTAAGATGTTTTCATTAAACTCAAGGGTACCACCGATATTTTAGAAAAATGAGGGGTACCACGTAGAGTTCGAAAAAACACGGGGGTACCACGTAGAATATCCCTTAAGATTTTAAGTGATGATCTCTATTGTGCTTCGACTGATCGAAGACAGCTGTACGTGTCCTTTGAAGCTGCCTTTTTTTTTTTTTCTCTCACAAACTGCTTTTCTTATATCGGATTGTTAAGCTTTATGCAAATACTATGAGTCCACATAAAACACGTCAACTGCATGGTTTCACGTTGATAATAGGTAATAGAAGTATAGATTAAAATATTTCATGTTTAGTAGGATGATTGAACCCCCTTGGAAGTTGATATTTCTTGTCCTTCGGATAATAATATTCGCCATGATAAAACTTTTTTTCGAAATGGATTTAATTCTTCTGACGGCGGCGTTTTGGTTGACTGCAGTACACACCTGCGATAGATATTTGGAGCATTGGATGCATCTTTGCCGAGGTTTTAATGGGTAAACCTCTCTTTCCCGGCAAAAGTGTAGTTCATCAATTAGATCTGATCACGGATCTTCTCGGCACACCGTCTTTCGATGTTATATCGGGGGTATGCTCACCTATTATTCTATGTTTCTCTTCACTTGACATTGTTCTAGTCATGGTATTGAACTTTTTTATTCGTTTATTTGATTAGGTCCGTAACGAGAAGGCGCGAAAATACCTAGCAGATATGCGGAAGAAGCAACCTGTTCCGTTTTCCCATAAGTTTCCCAACGCAGACCCCTTGGCTATGCGCCTACTTCAAAGAATGTTAGCTTTTGATCCGAAAAACAGACCGACTGCAGAAGAGGTTAGTGGTATTTCATGATAACCTTTATCCTTTTTAGAAATTCTATTTCTCTATTGTCGTTTCACTAGGTCAATCAGGTCAGGTCATTTTCTGGTCTCGGGTCTTTTTCGACTCTGTTGTTATCGGGTCATTTCTGGTTTGGGTCAACTCGAGCCGAATCAAATTATACAAAGTTGGTCTACAAGTGCTGTTTTTGGGTGTGCTTGATGGAAATTATACATTAATTTAATTATTGTATGTCATTCAAATTATTTATAATTTTATACGATTTAATTATTGTATGTCATTCAAATTATTTATAATTTTATACGAAGTAGTAAATTTAAACTGGGTCAATTTTGCAAGGTCTAGTTGCACTAACGATATGATGTTTGTGTCATTTACTATGTTTACCAGGCACTTGCTGACCTGTACTTTAAGGGCTTATCCAAAGTCGAGAGAGAACCCGCTTGTCAGCCTATTTCAAAATTAGAGTTTGAGTTCGAGAGACGAAAGGTGACTAAAGAGGACGTTCGGGAACTTATATACCGTGAGATACTCGAATACCACCCTCAGTTGCTGCAAGACTACATGAACGGGAATGAAGGGATGAGTTACATTTATCCTAGGTGAGATGCCCTAATTCATTGCTAACTTGTTAGTACATGTTCTCGTCTTAAGTTGTCAGTTTTGACGTTTTTTGAAATTTACTACGATAGCATGGTTCGATCCTATTACAGGATTGTCAGGAATAAACTTTGTTTGTAATATAGGTTGCCGCAATTATTTGTACCTAAATCTTAATCTAGGAGGTGTCTTACGATTTCGAACCGTGTCAAACACTGTATTCTCGATTACTGACGACTGATGGAGTTATTTTGATCACTGCAGTGCCATTGGTCAGTTTAAGAAGCAATTTGCACATCTTGAGGAAAATTCTGGTCGAAGTGGACCCGTCATTCCGTTAGAAAGAAAGCACGTGTCTCTCCCAAGGTATGCAACTATATACCTTCTCCATTTCGACACTCCCGAAGATACTACTCCCTCCTTCTTGCTTTATCTTAAAGTGTCCACTTTAACTATTCTTGGTCAAACTTTTAAAACTTTGTCCATGATTAAGTTAAAGTTTTTTTTAGTAAACTAAAAATAGTTTTACATTAATTATAAAAATTACTCCGTATCTTCCACAAAATTGTAAATTTTGTTGTAAAATACATATTATTGATACGAGAAAACATTGCCTAAGAGTCTCATTGGAAACCGTGTAAAGTCAAAGTGAAAACTTTTGGATACCCCGTATGTTCTAGTTGTGTGTTCGTGTGAGTTACATCTGCTTTACATTGATTCAGGCCCACCGTATACTCTAGCACTGTACCTCCCAAGCCACAGCCTGTAGCACCGTCATACCGCGACCAACATGTTAAAGAGGAAACGAGAGGCACCGAAAATTATGCGAATGTATTCAGTTCTACACGACAGATGCCACGGGCACCACCAGGTATCCTTCTTTGGCTAATCGAATTAAATAGATTTGGTGACGGTAATACTAATGGAGCATAGTTATACTTCTGTCGAAAAGAATGATCTCGATCACCTTTCTACTTCAATTCATTTAAGTAGAATTTGTAAATAATACTCCGTAAAATTATTAAAATAAGAGGCAGTTAGCTTAAATTTTGCCTTGTTTATTTGAACAACTCTTTTATAACACCGCTGAACGTCGTACATTGTCTCACAGGATAAAATATGTTTTATCTATCGGTACGCACGTAATCATAAAGTTACGACTGAATTCGCTAGTTGCTAAACCACGTTTTCCTTTCCTCCCCTTGTCGATTTTTTTTTAGCCGCAAAACCAGGAAGAGTCGTTGGCCCCATAGTTCCGTTTGACACTAGCAGGAACACGAAGAGCAGTTACGACCCTAGAGACGCAACGAGAAACCCTCAGACACTCCCGTCGCAGTATTACTACCGGCCAAACGTGACTCCCCAAGACAACAAGCCTAAACCCGAAGCCGTCCACGAAATCGCCATCGACATCAATACTAACCTGTACCAACCGCCAGCTAAGCCCGACCAATACAACAGTAGAATCGCCATCGATGCTAAGATCATGCAAGCGCAGTCTCAGTTTAGCGCTTCTGCCGTTGCCATGGCTGCGCATCGAAACGTGGGCACAGTTCAGTACGGCATGTCGTGAATGATGCCCTCGGATTTGGGTGATCCTCGGTGTCAATTGAGAACTACCCCGTGATGTGGCGTATGTTTTGTTGGGGGGTTGGTTTGGTGATTGTGTAGGTCTACTAGATTTTTTCGATTTCCGTAATTTGTATGCAAATTAACTGTAGAATATAGATCGAGTATATAAATAAAATGTTGTAATAATTTGATTAAATTCGTTATTCCATGTTCTTCCAAATCCCATGCATATTCATTTTGAGTACATCCGCTTCAAATTATGTGACGACCATTTTAAAAAATTCTAATGAAATAAATAAATAAGTTTTCAAATTCATTTCACAATAAGTTTATTACTCTATAAAATTGTTTTAACCAAAAGTTTCTACTTTATACGCACCCTTCGATTTACCAAGTTCTTATCTTTGTAAAGGAATAGTTGGATAAGTGGTGAAATTCATCTTTTGTTTGATTTTTGTGATTAAAAAGGTTACTAAAAAAAGAAAAAAATAGTAAGAAGTGAAAAATCATTCCAAAAAAAACTACGAAGTATTACGTATGATAAGTACCTGGTGAATTAAATGGAGTATATTTCAATAATTCTCTTGTAAAATGGTCTTAGGTCGTGAAACGTTAATTGAGTAACCATTCATAAATCTATTGAGAGATGTTGAGAATTTCATAAATAAAGTGAAATACAACTCGAGAAAGTAAGATAAAAATGATGTGAAAAAAAAAAAAAAAAAAAAACAATCAAAACTAATGAAGTCACATACATTCACAATACTTATCTTCTCAATGATGATCCATCTATATAAGTAGATTCAAATTACTAAAATTAGTCTAAACTAAAACTCGACCCCAACTCTAAGTCCAACCGTTCCAATCAATTGTTGCTTTTTAGCTCCAATCGCAAAATAAAACTTATTTAGTGATAATAACAAAGGGAAAAAAAAAAAAAAAAAAAAAAAAATAATCTTTTTCTTCGAAACTATTTATTCCGAAGTAACAATTGATTGGAAAAGCGGGAGAGTAAATCTGTCGACTTCAGTCTTCATCTCGTGCCACGATCTTGAACTTCCCCGTCTGCTGTTGCTGCACAAATAAGAAAAGAACAACCAAACTGTTATTTCATCGCCGGATTTTACAACCCGATAACAAACATTCGATTCGACTTACCTAATCCATAAAACGAAATTACAAAAGTTATCAAATCGAAAAGATAAAAGAAACATACTTTATCCCAAATATCAGTATGCTTCCTACAGAAAGCAGCAACAATGCCACCAGAATTACTCCTCGATTTCTTCGATGTCGTCCTCCGTTCAATCAGCTGAATACACAGATCCTCCTGCAGTCCACACCCGACATGAAACGACATCGTACACTTTGGTTCCGAGCACTCAACGACACACCCATTTCCACTCCCTCCACACAAGTAACACCTCCCCTTCCACCTTCTGCTAGGCACCAACGAGCAGTCAATCCCGTCTCGTCCCTCAGGGTCCACAAAGAACACCTCCGGCACCAGCACCGCGCATCCAATGTGGGCCCACTGATTGTCCCTCGTGGTGCGCTTCAGCGCGCCACCAGCGATAGGACACAGGTGGCACGAGTAGTCGACTGTGTTGTTGTCGTTTTTGGAGTCGCACTTTTGGCACAGCCACTCGCCCTCAGGTATGGACTGCGTAAGCGGGTTCCCGTAGCAGGACGCGTGGACCATGAGAACACAACCGTCACAGAACACGATCGGATCTGTGGGATCCCCGTCCGTGCTCGAGCACACGGCACATAAAACCCCATCATTATCATCCTCGTTATCCTCCTCGTCGTTGTTGTCCACATCTTCCTTAACGGGTGGCGGCAGTGATTCGGGTCGGGCCACCCAGGCCCGCTTTTTGGCGGGCAAACAATCAACCACATTTGACAAGACTTTTTCTTTTTCGGGTGAAGGCGATTCGGGCTGGACCGCCCAGACACGTTTCTTAGTGGGTAAAAGGCAGTTGGATGCATCAGAATCAGGTCGGATCGCCCACACCCGCTTTTTGGCGGGTAAACGACAAGGCGAATGTGGCAAAAATTGTTTCTTCTCAGGCGGCGGGGAATCGGGTTGAACAGCCCATACCCGTTTTTTAGCGGGCAAACAGCAAACCAAATTCGGTGGTAATCTTTTCTTTTCAGGTAACGGAACATATTCAACATTGAGGTCAATACTCGAAAGAGGGTTCGACTCAGATCGGGTAGAACAGATCCGTTTTTTGGCGGGTAACGAGTAGTCCACCGGAGGGATGTTTTGAGCATTTTTACGCTTTTTGGCAGGAAGATGAGAAAAGGGTATGGAGTTAGAGTCGGGTTTGGGTCGGGTTTCGTGGTGGATTAATGTGAAACGTTTCATGGGAGGTAAACTATGGAGATTTGTATCCATTGTTTTAGTCAGTGAAGAAATTAAATTGGGTGTTTTTTTTTTTAATTTGTTGATTAAGAGGAGCTTGAGAATAAATATGGGGATTTTTGAGAGGAGATTTAGGGATTATGAATGAAATAAAGGGTGAAAAAAATGCCGGGAAAATTTGAAACAAAAATTGGAAATGAGTTTAGGCTGTGAATTATTATTTGAAATTTTGGGGGAAATGAATTGTGGAATTGTTGAGTGTTTTTTATTTGAAAATTTGGTAAAGCAAGCGCGGGTTTATATTTTGGACGTACGAAAGTTTTGGCGCCATTTCATTTAGTGAGGAGTACATCAATTTAAGGGAAATTTTCAGGGTAAGCTCTCGTATTTGGTAAATTATAAGGTATACATGGAGTATGAAGTACCAAACTACCAAGCGGGTAAAATGACAAAAACAACCATTTCATCTAAAACATTTGTTTTCCAATCATTTTTAAGTTAAATTGATTTTAGCAACTATTTTGTCAAGTAAAAAAAATAAAAATAAAAAAAATATTAATATTCATATTTTTTTGTACTATTTAAATAGAGACCATATTTGATATATTTTTGAATTTATTTAATTTTACGATAAATCTAAAATTTAATTTTTCAACATTTATGAATATATTATTTCAAATAAGTGAATATTTAGTCTTGAATAAGTGAACATTTACCATATATTGAAAAGCTTATAATGGCATATTCATTGAATTTAAATTTAATTTATCAATTATATCTGCTTTGCGCGTTTTAATGAATATGACAATTAAGTTTTTAAATATGATAATTTTATTTTACAAATAATTTTGTGAATATACGAGTTTAATATTGTGAATATATGTACTTTGTTTAGTGAATATATGTTACTAGATTCGTGAATAGGTCAATTCCATTATTTTATAATAAATCTACTCCGTATAATTTAATTTTACATATTCTTGTATTCATTTTAAAAACATGTTATTTTAATTTTTAATGAATATTATAACTCCTTGTGTTGAATATGCAAATTAGTTTTTATGAATACATTAATACTTTGTAATTTTTATGAATTTATTAATAAATAAAAAACCAAAATAAATTTTAAATTATATCAAATGTGATCTTAGTTTTTTGAATTTTTTATATTATAAAATAAAAGTTAAAATCCTTGTAAATAAATTTAATAAAAAGTAAAAATAAAAAGGAAAACAAAAATTAAGGGCAATAAAGTAAATTTAATGTGATGGGTATATGAAACTTGGTAAATGGTACACATGGGTGTACCTTATAATAATTGCTCATATTTGACACATTTTTATTGTAGTGGTACATAAGTTTTTAAGTTTGTGTTTATGGTGTCCTCTGACTTCAAATATAACATTTTTTGTGACCTTTTTCCAATTAAAAGTATAATTACTTTAGTTTTTAGACCGTGCGGATTTTTTTCCTCCGATGTTTAGAGTTTTTCTATGAATAAGAACAAAAAATAAATTTCATGGTAGATTTTTTTTAGTTAAGGGTTTTAGAAATATACTGTATTAGTTACCATGTTAAAAATTTCAAATTAAGTAAATTGGTTACTTTAGCAACATAAATTTTCTATCCTTAAGGTTATAAATTATAAATAAAGATATGTGCCTAGACAAAACTTTGATTAATATGTTTAAATTTGACTACATTATAAATCAAAAGTAAATAAGGTCATGAAAAATTCAAAGTCCAAAGTTGAAGAGTATCATGGACATAAAGTTAAAAACTTGGATACTGTTAGAAATGTGTCAAACCTCAGGAGTGCCATGACAACTTTCCCTTAATTTAATTTAAGATATTTTGTTTCAGTCATTTATTTATTTTTTTTCATTTTAAGAATTGACGTACTTTAAAACCGACATCTATTGATGGAAGTGGTCATTTTGGATCAACTTATATTGTAATAGATAGATGGAAACACGTCAATTTTCCGTCACATCCCAAAATAGAAATGTTAACAAATACCTTAGACGGAGTGATTAATTTTTATCGGAGCAACTCTTGCGACAGAATGTTTTTTTTTTTTTTTTTTTTTTTTTTTTTTTTTTTTTTTTTATATCAGTGTCACGCAAGTGTCACTAAATACTCAATAGTGATCTTCATACTCCTAAATATAGGTAAAAAAAATGATCTAAAAAAACAGTCTTTTTTAAGACTAGGCATTTTTTAATCCTTACTCTTTTTATTGTACCTTTGATATACTCGTATACAACTATACAAGTACAATTATGCACTATTTTGCTGGAAAAGCAAATTCTAAAATGAAACGCTGAGAAAATTTATCAGCACCTCATTTAATGCCAGTAATTGCTCAATCGTACTCATCGTACGTTTTTTTATGATAATGTTTCCAACCTTTATCATTCATTACCTATTTTTTTCTCTCTCTTTTGATACTAGTTAAATTCAAATAGAATTCGTTCACAATTGATCAAATAGAATTCGTAAAATATTAATTTCGATGAGCACAATATCTTGAGCACAAATTCTTGTATGAGGCGGGTTTTACAAATAATTATTATAAGGTGGACTCATTTGTACTCAATCATATAGTTTTTGTACCATTTTAGTGATAATTATGATTAATTGTCACAAATTTTTTTAATACATTAATTTAATGTGAGACTTGTCTCGCAGGAAATTTACTGTCTCCGGAGTAATTTTGAAGTTTTTTAGGCGCTAGGTGTGACGATCCGCACTTTAACCCCGTAGATTTTACGTTTCCGCATTTTAGTTTTCATAACTTTTGTACTTTTTAGATACCTTGACAAGTTAACATCCTCTATGTTAAATCTTGTCAAGGTATCTAAAAAGTACAAAAGTTATGAAAACTAAAATGCGGAAACGTAAAATCTACGGGGTCAAAGTGCGGATCGTCACACTAGGCCATTACAACGGGGATGAGGAATTCGAACATGAGATCTACTGTATATTTTACATCAGTAGGCCATAACATCCTCGGTTTAATAAATTTATAAAATTTGTGTTTTGAGGCGGTGGGCAGGTGATGGGGGAGAGTGGCGGCGGTCGGAGTGGTGCCAAGAGGGGGAGGTGCGACGGAGCTAGGCGGTCAACGCAAGGCGATTGGTGACCTTGGCTATGTTTGATGGGGAAGCGAGGCTGGGGAAGGGAGAGGTCGGGGATGACAGCATAGGAGGGGACACTGGTGGCAGGTTATCGACGGCAAGGGAGCCAAGCCACCGCCGCCAAGGAACGAGGTGGTTCAAGTATTTTTTTTTTCAATTTAATTTTTAACCGCTCAGTATGATTATTTACTCCGTAATATCTTTACATATATGATCGAACATTCATCGTGTTCGTTGGATCAAATCTTAAAAATCCATCCTCTGTACTCAAAGCAAGTACAGCACATATTTTAAAAAATTTGGTCATGAAAGCTGGTGTGTTATCGCCCTTGCGACAAATATCCGATCCACTAAAATGTTCTAAGGGCAATTTTATTTAGTCAAATCGCGCATTAAGTTCAACAAATTAAACGAAGTTTTTTCGAGCGAGCAACACCACAACAATTAATCACAAAATTTTATATGAGATTGAACTTTTACGACAATTTACTTCATGTTACATTTCCTAAACAACAAAATAATTCTCCACCAAGTAAATTGTACAGTGCACACTATACGAGGACAAAAAAAATTTACACTAAGTCTAAAATGAGACCGTCTCACTATATTTTCTCATCAATCTACAGAGTACTATACTACGAAGTACAACCTTTTATCGTACGTATCACGAACTTTTTTTTTACAATGTAAGACGATTTTACGAGATCAGACATGTCGTCGACATATGGTACCAGCTTTATTAACCAAGAAACTGCAATCCATGCCACATTCACACGCAAATTTCACCATAATCCACTCTTCTGACAGTAATTTCTCCTGCACATAATCAATTAATCAATCATAAATAAACAAAACAATCATACAGTAATAATTACAGTCCAAATTCACCTACAAAAAATTACTGCTGAAAGAAATAAATAGCAAAAAATAGAAAGAAAACATTACAGTGTTGGGTGTAGTGTTCGAGACGGTCCTTCGGAGGAATTCTGGTGACGGTGGTGGTGGTAGCGGTGGTGGCAGATAGCCCTCTAAGATCGGTGAAACGGGAATTTGAGATGGAGTTACTGCTTCATTCGTCGTTATTTTAGTTCTCTGCGCAATTATAGTTATTATTGTTCAATCTCTCAACAAATTATACGAAGAACACAGCGAGTTTTAATCATTTGTTTACTTTCTATTATGTGACGAAACAAATTGCATTTTCGTGCAAAATTTAAACCGTTTTCAAAGAAAACAAGTGAAAAGTAAATATCTTTAATTATAGATTGATCGAATTAAATCGTAAAACACCATTTAAAAATATGAAAAACAAAACTACTCAATTCTTTTGTAAAAATGCAAAAAGAAATAACAAATAAAGTTACATACACATTGTATTTTGTAAAACGATTAACATTGTAACAAATCAATAAAAATCAAACATAATTGAAGAATTGAATATCAACCCAAATAACCCAATTACTTAATTAATTAATCAAACAAACAAAATCATAATAAATTAATAAAATTTCAAAAACCTTGGATGCAGGGGAAGTGTCATGAGTGCACGAATGAGACATTGAAATCGATCTCGGACGTCGCTTCAATATGTTTTTGCTGTATTTCTTCATCATTATTTTCGAGCGACGATTTAATTGTTGTAGTTGATGAATTCTTGGAGTATATTTCACCATTTTTCTGCTAAATTTTTTCTAATGCTCTGTTTTCTTGTGTGTTCTTTGTGAAAGTGTTTTTTTTTTTTTTTTTTTTTTTTTTTTTTTTTTTTTTTTTTTTTTTTTGCGCTTTGTTAAACGATTTGTGTGGAAAAAACAAGTCAAAGTTTGTGTATGTTTATAATAAACATTGTATTTATATGAAGTATTTGTTTAAAGTTTGAGATATGTTCCAACACAAGGTAAATTTTATAATATATCCAACAAATTTTACAATACTAGGTAAATTGCTTTTCATTAGTCACGAAGTACAATAGAGTAACTTTATGTTACTTGAGACAATTTAACGACATTTTCGTAACCTTTTTCGATAATCCGTACCTCATAGGAGTATATCATATTTATTTCAGAAATTACAGAGTTATCGATCCATATAAAGCACAATGTACCCTAAGTTACAATCGAGATTGGATTCTGATAAGATATAGAGAATGATAATTCATAGAGAAAGATGTTTATTATTGAATAGTTGTTGTCCTCAATAACCTAACATAGGTAAAGTATTTATAGTATTTCAAAACAATAGGAAACCTAAACCTGAAATCTCTAACTTATTCAATAAGCTAATAATATATTCTATTATATGGTATATTCTGATAATATACCATATGATTTATTTCTCTCTAATACCCTCCCTCAAACTTATGGTAAGTTACCGACTTATCATGAGTTTGAAAATTAAAATACAATACTTTAATAAGAAAAAAATGTCAACTTTATTTGTCTTCACAATCTTCTTCATCTTCAATCATCATCTTCATCTTGGCAATGGTGGTAAAATAAGTACGTATAGGACTCGCCAGACAATCTTTAAAATGCTTATTGGACTCGCCAGACAACTTTTAAATGCGTATAGGACTCGCCAGACAATTCTTTAAATGCGTATAGGACTCGCCAGACAATTTCAATTGCGTGACTCGCCAGTAAATCTTTTTCATTGCGTAACTCGCCAGTAAAATAATTCAGTACCGCCTTAACGAAGTTGAAAATTTTAAATGAAGAGAAAAATAGATAATTTGAAATTTAGGGGGTTTTATTCGACTAATAAAACATTAGTTTTTTTTTTTTTTTTTTTTTTTTTGATTAAAAATTTTGTGAGAATCTCACTGGGCGACATCGACATTTGCCCACCCAAGCAGTAAGCCAGGTTTGTGTTTCGGTTCTCAGAAGCCTAATGGCTCTGATACCATGATAAGATATAGAGAATTATAATTCATAGAGAAAGATGTTTATTATTGAATAGTTGTTGTCCTCAATAACCTAACATAGGTAAAGTATTTATAGTACTTCAAAACAATAGGAAACCTAAACCTGAAATCTCTAACTTATTCAATAAGCTAATAATATATTCTATTATATGGTATATTCTGATAATATACCATATGATTTATTTCTCTCTAATACATGATAAGATATAGAGAATTATAATTCATAGAGAAAGATGTTTATTATTGAATAGTTGTTGTCCTCAATAACCTAACATAGGTAAAGTATTTATAGTACTTCAAAACAATAGGAAACCTAAACCTGAAATCTCTAACTTATTCAATAAGCTAATAATATATTCTATTATATGGTATATTCTGATAATATACCATATGATTTATTTCTCTCTAATAGATTCCCATGAGTTGAAAATAATACAACTTTACTATGCGAAGTTTAATCAATTAGATATCAAATACTACGTACGTAGTATTATTTTCTTCCATTTTTACGTGGTAAGCAGGTAAAGTACTATTCAAATATATTTTTCTATGTATAAATTGGTAACTTTAGACAATTTAAATTCGTTATAGATGTGGACTAGTATTTTTAGAAATTGAATGTTTATGTCAGGCATGACAAATATTTTAAAACTTATAACTAATACTCGTATATGTCCGAAAATTATTGAATTTATATAATGTTCTTAATCATTGTACTCGTATAAATAAAACACCATCTATTGTACGGAGTATGATTATATACTTCCTTGATTTTGTTTGGTTGCAATAGCGGGCTTCGAACCAATTTATTAAGGGTTTCATTTTTTTTCTCCGAAATTTTGCTATGTAAGAGTAAATATGATAAAAATAATTTTTTAAATGTAAAATTAGATAAACTAGATAGACTAAATAATTTACGATATGATATTCTAAGACACCATACCCTTATATGTGCATCCGCCACTGTTTAATTATATATACTCCGTACATTTATTCCTATGTGAAACGTCTGAGAACTATTTTAATAAAACATATACGGTATATGTACACGAACATAATTTTTTATGTACAGGTTAATATATCAAATTGTCAAGTAAGTGTGTGCTACTATTGTTGATCAACTTTACTTAATAACTTCCACTAAAAAAAAGGAATATAATACATTTGTTCATGTGTTCCTCATGACACTCCCGTGAATTTAATTTACCCCCAAGTGACCCACGGTGAAATTATACCTCAATGTACCAAAAACGTCTACAAATTTAGTACAATGAGGTGATTTAATTACCTTATTTCACGTGACACACCACCTATTTCTTTCGCATCAAAATATAACATTATTATTATACATATTCATGCAACGTCCTATTTTCTCACCCTACAAACAACAACAAAAAAATAAAAAAGAAATAACACTAGCATAAATTTATACATATGAATGGATGCATTGTGGAATCTAGAGGATAAATGGAAGATATCGACACGAAAAGCCGTGGTACTACTTGTTTCAATCACCGTATTAGTCGTTTTGGTATCAGCAGTTGTCGTCATTATGATTCTTAGAAGAAAGGCTAGCAGAAAAAATCGAATTGCGTGCCTCGACTTGGACGATGACGACGATGATGACGGGATTGAATCATCGTCGTCGTCGTCGGTGGTAATGCATGAGGATCAAAATGTGATGCTTAGTTCACCATGTTGGAGCATGGCACATAGGTGGAATAATATTAATGAAGAAGATTACATGGTTAAGTGCAAATGTTGGAAAGAAATGAATTTGATGTCAAAATGTGTGAAGTTTTCATGTTGTTTGGGCTCAAAGTTGAAGCCCATTTGGCAAAGGCCCATATTAATGGGTGAAAAGTGTGTGTTTCCTAAATTTAGTGGACTCATTTTGTATGATGAGAAGGGTAGACCACTTCCTCATAACAATGTAAGTGAAATTTAATATTTTTTTTAATGTCTCGATTAATTGTTATTTATCTGTTTTATGTGAAGAGTATTTTAAACGTCAAAATAGTAAACATTAGAATAAACAGAATGCGTAAATGTCAAAATAAATTAGGCAGAAAGTACCCGACAATTGACGGACACTCAAAAATCGTAGGTTATGTTTTTTTAAACGTCCTTAGAGTAGAGCTGTTCACGAGCATTCTAATATATTAAACCCCCTCGACTTAGTGCACAAGCACTTAAGGAGGCCATGTTCATTTAGACTGAACTAACATTCTTGTAAATTGAAATGAAATAAGTCCGACATTGTATTAGGAAGAATTGAATTGATCTGATCTGATCTGAACTGAATTATTTAGATTAAATTAAGACTTAAACAAGTCCAAAAACTTCCACCAATATGTACATACATCTTTGATCTTGGAAACTACGTAATTTTATTCGTAGTTTATTATAAAACCGTCTTAGATGCAAGAATATATATGAGCAAAATTAAGAGCAATTTTATTCTAATTAGGTGTTGAATATCGAGTAATTAATTAGGTTGGACAAGTTGTGGCGAATCACCATGACCAACAGGAAGCCTCACATATAGCTGGTAGAAGCCCTCTGCTGAAGGATTTACTGTGATAACTCTCGACGATAAGCGACTACATGATCAACACTGGTGGAGCGAGGAGGAAATAGTTACAACCGTCGTCATCCCTTGACTTTTGTTGGGGAAAAACGCAAGACGGAACATATAACAATAGTCTTCTTACCTTGTTATCTCCGGAATTTTTTTCGCAGGGTTCTGTTAATGTTTGATTGTTTGTGATATTAGTTTTCTCGATATGTGAATTTTATGATCAAGCGAATCGTCTTTAAATTTTTGGTTGTATACATTGGTAGTAAGTCGAACAATCGTTGAATACATCGTAAGTTCAGAGGGGATGATATGGATGATAGTACAAACCCTGAGCAATTAAGCAAATTTTATTACGATGCACAATTAGATAAAGTTGATATGTATGTATGAATGACTTAAAGTTACAGAGGCTGAATAGCTTCGTCGGTTTTCTCGAAGGGTACGAAAAATAATTACCGACTGAGAACTCAGAAGTTCGATAACTTGATGGGAAATGCAAACAAAACTGAAGGGTACCAGTATGAGTAGAGACGGTTGCTGCGAGCTCTGCAACTCAAAAAATGATCAACTGCATAGTCAACAGGCAGCGATGGACGGATTTGTGTTATCCGCAACTGTGTGTGTCATTGAGCTCGCTGCAAAATTCAGTGACTAATAAACACTACAATTTCAATCTCCCAAAATCAACCAGAAACAGTGAACAAATTCCCTGCTGTATCTGCATCTAAAACGTGCTATTATAAAGCTTTTTCTCGTCAATTTGTACACCTTTCGGACGTTATAATCTGTTAGTGACAACGAAAACTTAACGGTCACAGCATATAGAGCGCAGAGCGCAAGAAAATCCAAAGAAAATTACTCCGTATTAACAGAATCAAATATGCTCAAATGCCCTCCACAGGCGGACACGCTATCATAGAGTTAAAACAACTACTCCGTACAATTTTCTACAATAGCTGCGAAGAAAAATTCCACTGCAATGCTCTAAAATTGGTTGTGTGCTCATCATAAAACGATTTTACATCTGAGATTGTTCCTGATTATACTCCATAGACTGCCTAAGAATAAGCTCGACTCGCCTTTTCTTGTCATCCTTCTCATCATCCCTCGGAAACCACGACCTTCTCCTGTCATTACCCATGCTTCTAAGTTGTACATCCAAATCTTCAACCAACATTTTCTGTCCCGCTTTCAACTTGAAATGAACAACGGGTCGCCTTTCCGAGACCGTCATTCTATCCACATCGTCCAAAGCATCAATCACCGGTGCAAACATCTCACGCGCAGACCGCTGCTTAACAACTGCACGACCACCACAGCTTCCATCATCATCATCCTGAGACGACCCACGTAGGCCATTCAACAGCAACCGTTGCTGCAAATTCAGCAAAGAACGCTCAGCTTTCCTTCTCTGCCTCGCTAAGTCGCCTTTATCAATACGGATATTCGCATTCGTTTTACGCTCGTTCCAAACAGGTGAATGCAGATACGTGTGAGGATCCGGGAGCGCAGGCAACCACTCCGGTATATGCTTACCACTCGGACTCTCACCCATTTCTGAAAAACTCGATATCAAACGCGCATCTTTAACAACAGGAAATTGAGATATCGGTTGAGCAAACGGGTCATCATCACCATCTGTGGAACCCACAAACTCAGAAATACCCTTAACAACACCCGAAAACCCGACATTTGAACCCAAATCTTGTAAACCCTGAACTACATCAAAAACATTACATTGTGATCTACCAGCTAAATTAGCATAAGAAGTAGCAGATTTCCCCAAATCATTTATGTATCGAATTACGACATTCGTCAGCGCTTCCAACGCCGATTCTTTGACGGAATCAAACCCCACACAATCGCAAACCTGTGAAACTGCAATTTTCGCCACAATTCTGCCGAATTCATTTGGTTGAGCTCTTTTAGGGGTAATATCATCATTTTCGCTCATATTTTAGATTGAATTTGAGGGTTCAATTGCATACACAAAAATCTGGAAGGTTTCGTATTGTGTAGAACGACGATAATTGGATAAAAACAGAAGGAAGTGAAGATGTAATTTGGGTATTAAATTGTGAGTTATCTGGAAATCTCTCGCTTTAGTTCTTCAATTTTAGGTTGAAATTTCTAGGGTTCCGGTGATGTTTCGTCGATTTGGGAATTCCTAGTGAATTGCCCGCTCCGTCATTTGTTTGAGGCACGCAAATATAGAGGTGGTAATCGGGACGGCCGGGTCGGATTTGGGTCAGGTTAAGTTGGGTCGGCTCATATCAAGTACTGGTCATATGGGTTCAACAGATCATTTTGGATTGAGTCGAGTGAGGTTTGGGTCGGATCATGGTGGATTATATAGTAAATTAAGTCGAGTTTGGATCGGGTCATTATCGGGTCTGCACAATTTTATCAAATTTCTTCAATTTTTAGACACTAAAATTAGTATTTCGGCCATTACTTGATTTAGTTACTTAGTCAATAAGTTTAAGGTATCAAACTAAACACTAATTTGTTTTCAATTTAATCAGGTCTGTATTAGGTTGGGCCGAGTCCTGGGTCGGGTTATTGATTATCGGGACGTGTCAGGTTATGAGACGTCTTCGATTCGAGTTGAGTCGGTTTTGGGTCGCAGTATTTAGTTCTTCGGGTCGGGTTTTACTCGGGTTCGGGTTGGTTCAGACTAGCCACCTCTATGCAAATACTCCGTAATAGTTTTTTTTTTTTTTTTTTTTTTTGCTCGAAACCGTCAGAAATACCTATTACGGAGTACATTCTTAAGGCTCGATGCGCAAGAGTATGAGCCCTTTTATTAAAAGACCTAGGAATAAAACCTATACTAATACAATGAAAATCCGGTACAAGTGCCCAGATGTCCTTGACAATACTTCTAATAGAATGGTCTACCAGACCTTCCTCCACAAGCTGGAAGATAAGGCTTAAGCAGTCCGAGTAGAATTTGACATGGAGAAGTTTTTCCCTGACTGCCCATTCCATTGCTTTCATGATAGCAATTGCTTCAGCCTGAAGAGGGTTTTGAGCTCGAATCCCTGTTGCTTTATTGGCTACCTCCGACCCTCCTATCTTCACCGTCCATCCTGCTGCTCCTTTCCTGCTAGCCTTCCATGCCGCATCTACCTCTATTTCCCATTGTATACATCCACCTTCATTGCCAACTAGATAGACCTTCTTGCCACCCTTGAGCTATCAAACCTTCCACTACTCTATCTAAGGAAAAGAAGATGGTTTTTAATGATATGATTGTGATGGTGCGGAGAAGAACTAGGTCATAGAATGGCTTATTCCTTTCAGCAGCTGGCAGGCTTAGTCTTATCAACTCAATTTTGACCAACCTTTCTATTTACTTTCTATCGGTATTTAAAGTGCCGGTAAGTGTGCTTAACAAGATTAATTCTATGTTAGCACATTTTTACTGTGACCAACAAGAAGGCTTACATATTGCTGATCAAACCGTGATTTACTGTGATGACTCTTGACGATTAGCAACTACACGATCAACACTGTGGAGCGAGGAGGCAATAGTTACAACCGTCGTCAACCTTTGACTTTTGATAAGCTGAAACACAAAACGAAACTTACAGCAATAGTCTTCTTACCTTGTTGCCCTCGAATCTTTTTCCAAGGCTTTCCGTTAATGTTTGATTGTCTGTGATATTCGTTTTCTCGATTTATGAATTCTATGATCAATCAAATTGTCTTCAAAAATTCCCTCACATTAACAATTACATCAGAAGTTTAGAGCGGACGATATTAATTACCCTGAGGCCTGAGCAATCGAGCAAATTTTATTATGATGCAAAATTATAATGTTATTCTTGCGCAGCGCTGAAACAAGTGCCTCTATAAGCCGCATATGGTACTGCAATTTATTTATCCACACAAATTAAGAAAATGATCCACAAATCGGAAATGAATTCGCACGTGCAAAACTGGGGATGAATCAAGCAAAACATCGAGCTCTTTCAGCAAATGACAAATGAGGGAAAGAAATCAGTGAATGAAAATTGGTGCCACACGAGACGCAAGTCGAGAGTCGTGGAGGATCAAACGCAGGGTAGGCAACACAAGGGGCTCAACATAAGAACTCTCGAGGATCTGTGACGTAACCAGTAAGTGCGGAAGCAGCGGCCGTGTAAGGAGACGCAAGATATATCTGCCCTTCTTTGTGCCCCATTCTACCTGGGAAGTTTCTATTTGTCGTCGAAACACAAACCTGTGATAAACACCTTGTCAATAATATACGAGGCGAAATGTTTTCTATCATCTACGGTTCAAAAACCACAGATACAGCGATTATTGGATAGTGAGTCGAGCGATTATTGGATAGTGAGTATGAACAAACACCGATGGATCAATTTTCGCAACCTAGGCCAATTAAAATACTTTTAAAAACGGAAATATTTGGGAGGAAAATAAAAATCGATGTTGTCTCCTTTTCCCCCTTTTCTACCAAATGATTTACAAAACACATTGGATATGTAGCGTCCATTTTGGTCCATTGGACACTACGAGTCTAGGCTATCTAGCCAAACACGAGATGATTTTTCACATGCGTTAGAAAACTTGGACACACACCGAGTTAGATACTCTAAACCAAGCATGTGTTGGATATCGGTCTATACACCAACAAAAGGAGGTAAATGCTGAGAAAGTATTTAGCAGTAATTATTCGTGACGCATGCAATCAATCACCAAAATAAATGTAATTTACTCGGTGACCTCGATAGCTTACCAGTGGTTCATTTATACGTGCATATGTGTCTCGAGGGCCACCAAGACAAGCTCCACAACCAGGGCTACCAGGTGTGTCACACCCAGCTTCTTCAAATATCTGTGCGCAGGTTTTGCCACCTGAACCGGGCACGGGAAGCGTGTACACGTCCATCCAAACCTATATAGTATGCCGACATAGATACAAGGTCCATATTATTTTCCGTTCAAAAATTGGCACGAGTTCCACTGTTTGTTTAATGGTTAGACTATGAGAAGATACAAACCTTTTGGGTGGCTGGCACCAGGAAAGTTGGGACTTTCACCTTTTTGCCCTACATAAAGTACATCGGCTTAGATAGCTAAAATCAACGACAGTAAAGATGATTGAAGAACTCGTATTCAATTGTCTGAAGTCGGAAACTTGAAGTTTCAGTTCCGAAATGCTTGATTAGACGAGAAAAAATAAGATGAGGGAAACAGGTCCTAGCTCATGTTTGGGTGATCACCGAAGATGCATGTTATACAATAACGAGAGATAAAACAAAAGCAAACAATGTCCATTATTATATATGGACAGCGAAGCACAAACGCAATATCTCTTACCGCAGCTAGGAACAATTTGGCTACGGCCATAAAATCCTCAGTCTTTCCCCCAGTACAAGAGCCAATGTACACTCTGTCAATTTTGACGTCTTTGCATTCTCGTGCTAATGCACGATTATCTGGAGAGTGAGGCTTCAACAACAAAAAGGACGACAATTTGATTACACCTTTGTGATATGGGACAAGCAAGCAAAAAAAAGTTCGGTTTCCCTTTTCATGTAGTTTACCTTGGCCACAACAGGTTCCAGCTTAGAGACATCAAACCGGTACTCGGATAGATAACTAAAATCCAAGAAGGAAAAACGGAATGAATTTCAGCGATAAAAGATAATCATCAGTAGGCAAGCATTGCTAATAAAGGAGCTAAAACAAATCCGTTTATTCAGTAGCATTATTTCTTATAATCAAGGTGTGTTGCACGCAAAACAAATAAGGAAGTTATGCAATCATAATGATGTTTAACATGAAATGCCCGAAACAACTACATTAGCAAAAAATGAATATTGCAATCATCCGTATTTTTAACATGATACGCCAAAAACATCTACTCTCACTAGAAATAAATGATTTTTGTGAGCATACCTTGCTTGACCGTCACTGTAAACAGGTTCATAAGGAATAGATGTCTTGCCCTGTGCAAAAACCAAGACTAACTGTGAGCAACAAAATTCACAATCCAAATTATCTCAAGATCAACATAAACTGAGTTTGAGATCTGTGGAAATGTGTTTTTTGCGGTTTCACAGACAAACCTCAAGATAGTTGTAGGTGGTATTATCGACAGGTACAACACCGTTCTTTCCTCCAGCTTCCACAACCATATTGCAAAGGGTCATTCTTTCTTCCATCTGAAGCACACAGATACGTGTAACGTGTGTTATTGTTAAGCCATCAAATTAAAGGAGAAGTTTTGATTTATATTGTGTAGCTAGCGAGGATACTCAACCGTCAAACTTTCAATAGTTGATCCAACAAATTCCATTGCTTTGTATGTTGCACCAGCCACAGATATTTCACCAATTATCTGCAAGTCAATCCAATGGTGAGAACAATTAATACACGACTAACAAAGTAACAAGTGCAATTACATGAGAGATGCAACCAAGAGTCCAAGACACAAAGATCGTACTTGCAAAATCAAATCCTTTGCAAGCAAGTAATTTGGCATTTCTCCGTCCATTACAAACCGTAAAGTGGGTGGAACCTGCAAGATTGAGTGAGTAGTCACTAACATGGGAAGTTATGGATGCAAAGTATAAACCTCTGTTGTAAAGAAAACGAAGTGACGCCCAACACATAAGGGACCCAGGCACATTACTAATTTACAACAACAAAACCAAAGTCTTTGTCCCAAAATTAGTCGGGGGTGACAAATATGAATCATCATTTGGAACCGTCCTTATATAATATAGTTGATACTTGATACAGCTTGAAAGATGTGGAAGATAAAGTTAGATTTAAACATAAAAATAGAGAAGAAAAACAAATAAAGGTTCGTTTGTAATTAAAAAGTTTGTTTGTAAGGGTACAGTAATAATTTAAAAAAATGTACAAGAGGCGTAAAACTGTTGATTTGATGAGATACAAGTAAAAGCTAAGTGCGGGTCATCCAAACCTTTAGCAATATTTTACCAGTGCCCAAAACAAAACCAGCATCGGTGTTTCCTATTCCAGATGCAAATTGCCCGAATGCTCCAGCATTACAAGTATGAGAGTCGGTTCCCAACAAGACCTAAATAGTAAGGACAATGATTTTGTGAGATACACAACATCAAAACGACTAATATTACCGCGTGAAATATAAAATCGAAAGGCCACACACCTCTCCAGGCCTACAATGCCCCTCTTGTGCAAGAGCAACATGGCAAACTCCCTTGTATTCAGGATTTACCTGTGACAACAACAAAGACTATAAGCTCTTATTTAATTGACAGATATTACAACTGACAAGAGAAAGCAGTACCTGAAAATTTGATCGATCTGTTATATCGTAAAAGTATTTGATGTTTTGCTCCTTTGCAAAGTCTCTCAAGATATCGACATTGCGGTTTGCACGCTCATCACTTGTGAATATATAGTGATCAGGAATCATGACAACCTTTTCGGGGTCCCACACCTTCATTTCAAAATAGTTAAGCCAACTACTCGTGTTTGAAATAAAATAATGAAAAACCAAAAATACAATACACAGACATAATCAATGTTAAGAGTATCAGTTAATGAGTAACTCTGCACGATGTATACAAATCCATTAAAAGAAAGGTTTAAGGATATTGTGGCTTTAACAAAAGTAATGATAGGATGCAATATGAATGAGTAGATTTCATCTAATCATAAATTAAGCCGTCTTTTAACTTGTAGATACTCCGTAACATACAAAGGCTGTACTTGACATCAAACTTTTGGTGACTTACTATGTCCTTGGGTGAGAGCACTTATGGGATCTCTCCTTATTTAAAACTAACTTAAGACTTAAAAGCACCTATAAGATATTATGCTCGTTTATCTTAAATTTTGTGTCGACAAATACTCTTAAAATAAGAAAGTCATACAACATACATACATTCGTAGTACAACAGTCTTATAATTCTTCAAAACTTTATTATTACCATCAAATGAGTTATATACGCAATTGGAAAAACCATCGTAGTTTTACAGGAGACTTAATCTTGAGTAAAGTACACACAATTCTTCTGATGCTTTCATCGAACCAAAATGTGTGAAATACTCTAAAGGCTGGATAATCTTGTAAAAACTTTCACACAAAGATAACAACTCAGCAACCTTGAGTATGAAAATTTGCAATTATAATCACGAAATATAATATACGTAGTATGTTACACAATATACCTTGGCATTCTGTCCGAATTCTTTCTTGAAGATGCCGATAGAGCCAGGTCCACAAACATCATGAGTCATCAAAACGTCTACATTGACCCACACATTGTCACCCGGAGCTAGCTGGGATCTCTCCGCACCCTTAGCCAACAGCTTCTCAGTCATGGTCATTGCATTTTTAACCTGATTTAAATGATTAAAAAAAGCACTCACATGTCAAATTCAACGATTAGTCACTAGCAGATGTCCGGGAGCACTAATTCTTGTATGAGACAATCTTACAATAAATTGTTGTAAGACTATGTCATCTGTAGTTATTTATAGTTTTTGTACCCCTTCCGGTGATACTATATTATTGTACGGAGTAACTGTTTTTATAGTCTCCGTAACCATTTCATTGATAGTAGTAACTATATTTCTAGTAACAATGTTACTTAATTTAGTAGATATTTTTTATATATTTGTACTGCTTTGACTATACGCTAATTTAGTGTAACACCGATTCACAAAAGCCATACTCATCTGAAAAATAGGCAAAAAAAACCCGACTACAGTAGATGCAAACACAGGTTTCTAATAAAACAGTACCGAGCCTGTTGTGGAAGGCTTCCGCTCCGTTTGCTGTGGACTCATGACAGAAACTATTTTGTTTGACCGTGCTCTCCCCCATTCTAAGGTTGAAAACCGAGAGTGATTGGAGGAAGTGAAAGCGGAGAGGCTGGCATCCTAGAAAACCAAATGCAAGTTAGCGATATACATTATACAATTATGTGGCAACCTATTCAAAAGTAGCACCAACAAAACTAACCTTCTGTAGGAGTGAGAAGGGAGTCGAAGAAATAGCAGAAGAAGCCGCCATTTTCAATAGGCAATGTCACGTATTTGCTTAGTATTGTATGAACACTTTTCTCCTCTAAACTCAGTGCTGCTCTAGCTGCTCCCAAGTCCCAACAGCTCTGTAACATGCACCACGAAACACATATGACATGGCAAACGCTGTATGAATATGGCAACAACTAATTACGGAGTATCAGTCTAATTCTCTTACATTCTATGTACTCCGTAATTGTGAAGAATTATTCATCTATTTTCTAAAGAAATAATGGTTTTTCCTTTGTCTATGATCTGACTAGATCCAAAGCTTCGAAAGTTAACAACATGTATAACATGTACTGCAAAATTGCATGTTGATAGAAATTGCAACACTTCACAATTTTGCACCCCTAGCATTAAGAGCGGTATAGATGACGGGAAACCTAGGCTAGTATTATGTCCTCCAATAACCTTACCAGATGATGATCATCTTTATAGCAAATTATTAACACATTTGCTTCCATATGATTAATTTATTTCATATCATCAAATTCATATCATCATAACTACTTCGATATAGTACATACAATACACCACAAAATAGTAGTTTCCAACTTAGAACAAGGTCCATCAATATTTTGCAACGAAACCACGAAGATTTCACAAGTGGGAATTCGAGAAATATTTTAACTGATCTAACACTCATGTGCTCGAATTAGCTACATACTCCCTCATACACATTGGGTTTCTCCCATAATTCAAACTTCTTGTTACATTATTTACGAAAATAGTACAATTCCAAAGAATACGAGGGGCGTTACTAATGGCTCTTGAGATTTTGCAGATTTTTAACAAATGAGGTTTCACATAACCAAATTTTTGCTCAATTTGAAAACTTTCTAGTTTAAGAACGCACTGCTCCCATTCACTAAAATTTCAACATTTACCATTTTCGTCTCATTCAGTGAATTTGGAACAACGAACCTACCTCCAAATGGTTCTTACTCCACGTACGCAACCTACCGTAGCCAGTTAGTGGGAAAGAAAGAAAGGTACATAGTAACAAAGGGTAGCATTTGTTACCTCCAAACCACACAAAAAACGAACAAAAATATAAGATTTTGCTACCCCAAATTACGGAATACATTTTTTACGATCACATAGCACAAAACTTACTTATACTCCCAAAAACTATTTTGCTCCCCGAAACAAAAGTTTTTGGCTTCACCCCTAAAGTCTACAGCACAAGTCACACACCGAAACCAAATGCTAAAAAATCAACGAACCAACCCGCTTTTCCTACTCCACAGTCCACACACCTATCCAACCCAACCAAACCCTTTGTGCCAAACCCAAATGTCAGCAAAATCAACGAACGAAAGCGAGTCCATTAAACTGAACAAATGGTCAAAAAAATTTAAAAAAAGAGCCAACATTCCAACATTTCTAGCTATAAACTATACTCTAGCTATGAAAAGTGAATCAAACAACAAAAATCCAACATCAATAACACCAAACATCAAATTCAATAAGCTTCAAATATTATTAATAAGAACAACCCAACACAAATAACTAAAACATCAAACAAACCCAGAAAAAAAAACATCAAAATAACCCAGAAAAAATGAAATTACCCAATAAAAAAAACACCAAAATTGGGGGAATTGAAGTGAATATAACATAAAAACATATGAAAAATGAGGAAATTAATATAGTACCTCAATCAGTTGCAGTGAGGTTGATGTTAACAGAAAAACCAACACAAATTATTTATGTATTGAGGAAGAGAGCACAGTTTGACATTTAAATTATTAATTAGGGTTCATCAATCATATTATGATGACTTTATGTTGTTCACGTGTTTAATTTGGGAATTTTATTTATGGGTTTTTCTAAAATGAGTTTATATGGTATTTTAGTTTTTAAGTTTTGGAGAAAATTTTTGATTTTATTTTTTATAAATGCTTACGTAAAATTAAAACTGTGTTATGCGTGTAACGAATATTTGCAATTAAAATGTGTCTATTTAAGGTTTGAAGTGATTATTTTAAATGTTTAAAGTGACCATATTATAGAGCTTTTAAAGTGGTTACATTTAGGTTAAAGTTCAGAGCGTTAAAGTGTTCAGTTTAAACCTTAAAATAGTCACATTTTAATCATAAAAATTTCATCGCACGCGTGAGACGATTTTATGCAAAACTTATTCTTTTTCTATAAACTCATCTCAAAGCGGTCAAACATATTTTTATGTTTCAGTTGTTGTTTTGGTGTATTTTTAGTGAGTTTTAGTGTATACATAGGCATATTTTAGGACGATTATTTATTGATTTATTAAATTTAAAACAACTGTAATAAGAGATTTCGTAAAAAAATTTGAGACGGTGTCACACTATATTTATATTTATGCAAAACTAATTGTACAAATTATATTGAAAAAGGTAAAGAAAAAATATAAAATAAATCTATTAAAATATATTTATGCACAACTAGTTACAATTTTCAATTGAAAAATATAAATATCATAAAAATTATTTACGATAATATAATATTACAATCATCGTTACAAATAATTATACCGTTAAAGATCTCGTGACATGATTATTTGATACTAGTGATATCAGTGATTGAATGGCATCATCGCTTATGTAAGTGTACTTGAAATTCGTCTAAAGTTGTTATTAATTGATGATGATTGTATTATACGAAGTAATTTAGAAGGTGTTAAGTACTTCGTGGTATTATACGAGTACTACAACAATAATTAAATATTTAACATTTTTATTGCGTAAATTCTCGCTTTAAAAGATCATAGTTTAATGGTTAAATAGATAGGAATTTCAAAGTTAATTGTAAAAGGTGATAATTTATGTGTTATCAACTCAATCTCTAACGCTTGCCAAATTTCTTGGAAAATTACTTGTATTATCAGGGATATTAATTTATACTTTCAACTTTTCGATGAAACGATAATTAAGCATTGCTTTCATGAAGCCGATAAAATTAATGACTTTATGGCTTCTATTGGACATTCTTGTCCAAATCTTTCGAGACAATGTGACAACCGATGGCTTCAACTTAGCTTATCTTTTTTATCAAAAAGGAAGAGATATGTTGGTTTTAACCTAAAAGTACAGTTCAACCTAAATTTTTTTATCTTGTCAATAAATAAATAAATAAAATATGGAGCAAATAAATAAACAAATAAATACAGGACAAGTACTTAAAAATTTACAGGTTTTAGGTAAGAAAATGGACAAAATAAAAAAGGTATGAGGACGACTTTAGTTCGGTCGGGCACACCTTAGGGTGTATTTATTGTATGTAGTACCATGTTCGACCGGCCCTAGGAGTCTAATCGACTGAACATCATATTTTTTTAATGTATGGGTTTTTTTCCATTTGTATCCTCGTACTTTTTACTTTTCTTAGTTGTACGGTTGTACGGTTGTACCCCAACGTTTGGTGTATTCTCAGCTGTACCCTAAACTTATGTACGTAGTTACTCCTACCGTAATCAAATAAGAGTAAACCGTTAAATTTAGCTGTTAGTTTTTTCCTATAAATTTTCACCCATTCTTTTCAGCATTATGGTCCTTATTTTTTGCATTAAATTCTTTGTTTCAACACTCCCCTCCCCCCAATTATTTTCATAGGTTGCTCCTTCACAATTTTAGGCAAAAATATGGAGGGAAAAAACTGAAAAAAAGGAGTGAAAATTTATAGAAATAAAAATTAACGGCTAAATTTAATGGTTTACTCTTGTTTGATCACAGTTGAGACTAACGATATAGGTTTAGAGGTACAGTTGAAAATACGTCAAACGTAGGGGTACAATTAGAAAAAATGAAAATTAGAAGGATACAGATAGAAAAAACTCTTAATGTATTTTGCCATCTCAAATTTTTATTTGTCTACTCTCCTCGTTTCAATCATTTGTTACTTATTCTATTTTGAGATGTAGCACTCATCTGTTTACCTATATATTGCGCCATTGCGGGAAGCTTTGATAACTTTAGTTGACAATTTTACGTCTTCTCTTTTTCTAATCACAAATTCTCATATGAAACGGGTAATCCGTTTCATATGAGAAACGGGTCAAATATTTCACAAAAGACAAAGGACAAGTGGGGAAGAAAGATGTTCTTCCCCACTTGTCCCTTGTCTTTTTGTGAAATATTTGACCCGTTTCTTGTGTGAAACGGGTTACCCGTTTCACACAAGACTTACACTTTTCTAATAAATAGGATCTCATTGTTGGGAGTTGTTTATGCATGAGATAAATGGCAAAAGTGCATTTCATTGGTTTTTTTTTTTTTTTTTGTCTTTGTGCTAAAATAAAATATAAGCAAATAACTGGGATGAATGGAATATTATTTAATGGTTTTGTTAAATAAATAAAAGGATATTTTACTTACTCCGTAGTACCTCTCATTTTACAAAACATCGGTGGTACCTTTGCGTTTAATGAAAACAGGTCTAATCCGCCTTTATTGAGTATTTACTTTTTGCATTTTTTATTCATGCTATTAACGTAAATACTTTTTACACAAATATAAACACATCTCCTTCACAAATTTGATCAGTTTAAAAACTTCATTTTTAATAGTTTGAGTATTTTATCAATATTTTGTTAAGTTCAAGATAATATTAATATTAAGGATACCACGTAAAATTTAAAAAAATACGAAGTGCCTCCACGTAATAATGCCATGTATAACATATTAACATGACACCATAACATCAAAACACATCACGTTTCACAAATTCACACTTTCAAGCTTGCTATAATACTATGATATGATTGTGCAAGGGAATTATCGCAACAATCATGTCTCACACATTTGCGCTTAATATGATACTGATACGGAGTATATGATTGTAGAGCGAAAAATCGCAACAATCTTGGCTCTCGGGCAAAGTTATTGCGTAGAGGAAATACAAACTAAGGCCCTGTTCTTTTCGCCTTCTGGGAGCTAAATTTATAACAGTTGAGCTGAACTTATAAGAGTTGAAGTTAATGTAAATTAAAGTTTAGTTGGATTTATAGGAGCTGAACTTATAGGAGCTGGACTTAACTTATTAGAGCTAAAATTAAAATGAAAAGAACAGGGCCTAAGTTTCCATAAATCATACATCGGTCTCGTAAGGAAAAACTCAGAACCACTTCCGTAATCCGAAACCAAATCAAGCAACCGTAGACCTCACAGGCAACTCAATTCCATGAATAATGACCGACAAACTAAAAAAAAAAAAACTTACGGAGTATTTTTAAGAAACTACTCAGTATTTCAGTATTTGGCGATAATCCGATATTATGAAATTAAAGAACACGACATCATTGACAAAATTTGACAATAGTTTTATAGAATTACAAATTTTTGGGAGCAATGAACATTGTATGATCATAACTATCTCAGAAACTACTCAGACAGCAGCTCAATGCATAGCTACTTTTCGCCCGAAAAAAAAGAAAAAACAGTAAAATAAAAATCACCCAGTAAAATAAATAAGAAAATCGAACACCTATAATAGTAAAACAAACAATTCTAAATCCCAAACTATATTATTAAAAACAATGCGAAAAATAAATAAATATTAAGAATAGAAAAAATAAAAATGGCGAGCGTTCCAACATGAATCGTCGTCACCCAGTCGTTTAAGCGGAGTAGTTGGTTTTCTTGTTTGGCTCAAACACGTACTTGATGAGCGACTCTTTGATGCCTAGGAGTTCTGGGAACTCGGCCTTCAACTTGGAGGCGTCCATCTCGTTGTTCGATCTTGCTGCGACGATGACCTTAGCTTGCTCTTCCAAAGTGAAGTTAGCCCATTTGAAGCTTGGGTCGATGTAGTTCTTGTACATCTCGAGGATCTCGTTGTGGCTTACGACACCCGGGTTGGTGAAGTTCCATATGCCTCGGAGGTTGCGTTTGGCCATTTCGATAGAGATGGGGAGGAGCTCGTCGAGGATTGTCATGCTGTTGGGGATGTCGACGACCTTGTTGTAGCGGGAGATTTTCGTGATGAAGTTTCGTGGGTTGCTCAGGTCGCCTGATATTGGCATGCGCACCCTGAGCGTGCAGACGTTGTCGAATTCCTTCAGCAGATCCTCGACCTGCGTGTCCATAAAACGTACGTCAGTATGGTATCGACTAAGGAATATTTTGGATTTGATAAAGTCAGATTTAAAAATAAAAAGAAAAATCAATGGAAGACTTAAGCAGGGGAATTCGCAGAATTTGGAAGCTACGCAAAAAATCGAATAATATATCAGGACGAAAATAAGAAGAATCATACCATAGCTTTGGTCTTCGAGTAGAAAGAACCAAAGAAGTTAGGGGTGTCTTCCTCCTTGAACCCGATACCAGATCCAAGCGGATGCGCAGCGTCATACTCGAAAATGCACCCAGTCGCATAATTCATCACAAGCAACCCGTGTTCTCTGCAAACGTCGGCCAAAGTCAACGTACCAACAACATTGGTTCGGATGGTCTCGGGTTTGTGAGATTCACACCAGTCGACATTCGGCCTGCCGGTCACACCAGCTGCGTTGAACACATGAGTCGGTTTGATGTTCTGAATATCAGCGATAAGCGATGCTCGATCTTGCAGACGGCCCTTTCCGTACTCGTATGCAATACCTTGCTTGTCACACATTTGCCCGAGGAGGCCACCAATCCACCCGGTTCGACCATAGATTAGGAATTTAAACGGGGACGACGACTCCTTTGTGGAGGAGGAGCCGTTACTCTTAGCTGGTGGGACAACCATCGTTTGAGTGTTGGAAATTTCTGAGGAGTCGGGATTGCTATTGTCGGGTTCCTCGAAGTGTCGCTCGATGCCACCTGGCATCATGAGCATTCTCGGGTGGGGAAGCAACGCTCCCGACACGTCACCCCACCACTCGGGATTAGCCGTGTACCACTCCATGGTTTTCCTCAAACCCTCTTCCCACAGGGTGCGTTCCTGCCAACCCAAAACCTTAAGCTTCTCGTCATCGAGGAAGTATCTTTGGTCGTTAAAGGGACGGTTCTCGACAAATTTGATGACCTTTTCAGGATCAATGGAGAAGAGTTTGCACACGTCTCTAGCGACGTCAATGACTCTCCTCTCCCTTTTTGTTCCGATGTTGTACACGTGGCCGACTTCTCCCTTGTGGAGAATGACCTCAAAAGCCTCGGCCACATCCTCACAATAGAGGTAGCTTCTCACGTTCGACCCGTCTCCATGAATCGGAAGAGGCTTCCCTTGCATGGCTAAAAGGATGAATTTCGGGATCAACTTCTCGGGAAACTGGTTAGGCCCGTAAACGTTGTTCCCACGGGTCGTGATAACAGGCAGCCCGTATGACCGGCCATAGGCCATCACAAGCATTTCAGCACCTGCTTTCGTGGCAGAGTATGGGTTTGTCGGGAGAAGTTGAGACGCTTCATGGTTTCCGACAACGGCATCTTCATCGGTCTCCCCGTAGACCTCATCGGTACTCACGTGAATGAACCGCTTGATCTGTCCCGTGACCTTACAAGCTTCGAGGAGGACGTGAGTACCATAGATGTTGTTCTTGGTAAATTCAAAACTGTTACCAAAGGAATTGTCGACGTGGGTTTGTGCAGCAAAGTGCATGATGGTGTCGATATTCTCGGTGATTAGAAGGTAGTTCACGAGGTCAGCACTAGCAATGTCCCCCTTGACAAACTTGAAATTAGGGGATGGTCGAGAAGGGAGCAAGTTTTTCAAGTTTGAGCAATAATCGAGCTTGTCGAGCACGACAATCTTGTACTCCGGATAACTCCGAACGAGCCGGTTTGCGACATGGGATGCGATGAACCCGGCCGCACCAGTAATTAAAATGTTTTTCGGCGTATGAGACGACATGACGGATCACCTTCTCAAAAACAAAAAGTCACAGCCAAACAAAAACTAATTAGATCTCGTACCCTGAACACAAAACTATGAAAAATCAAGCAAATCAAATAATCAATCGCATAGCAATCAAACCATATGCACAATATCAACTACTACGAGCCGTGGAACAACCGTATTAAAAAGGACTATTAACAACACCCGACCATATTCAAACGCATTTTGAAGCGATATTGACTGAATTTAGCGAGACAAAGCCACAACATCCGATACAAAGACCGTGATCAACACCAAAATCTAATCCTATGCTACAATCAATATTTTGAGAAATGGTCAAACACTAGTTTAGTGCAACAACATACTCATAAACAAGCACACAAAATCAAGCAAATCGAAGAATCAATTGAATAACTATCAGATCGTATGCACAACTCCAAGCAGGTTTTAATTTAAGGCTGCAACTCCGAAACACAAGTTCACAACAACCATATTTTACATAATTTGAAGCGATATTGATCGAATTTAGCGAGATCAAGCCCAACAACAACCGATACAACGACGGCGACCGACTAATGAAACATTTTAGTAAATGGTCAACACTCATCTAGGTCAAGTGCAACAACATATTCATAAGATCACAAGATATGTCACCATCAAACACCAACTAACTACAACATAAAATGAGATCTATAACTCTATAACTACTAACTACAACAACAATAAAAAAAAAATACTAAAATTGTATTAATATTATTTCACATGAAATGTTTAGTACAACCTAGATCAGGTAACTTAAACAAATCAACAACTACCCAATCAAATGATCCATAATAAAATGTGATCATCGCATTTTATAAAGTCGAAAAATAAGTCTTGTGAAAGACCGTCTTACTATCTCGCATTTTAAGACCAATGTGAAAGATCAAAACTTTGATTAAAATCAGTAAAAATAAATAAATCAAACCCAGCTTAGATCACACAAAAAATTACCCAAATTTCAAAACTTTCATCCAAAAAATTTACTGAGAAATATGAATTACAACAACCCATTATAGATCTAGCAAATCCAATGATTACCCACATCATAAAATTGCTTGAATTTAACATAACATTCACAAACCTTAGCACAAAACAAAACAATCAACAATGAAATTGCTATAATAATATAAAAATAAAAATAATAGAGGACAAAAAAAAAAAAAGGAGAAAGAATGAAACTTACAGAGTGAACGCAGATGAACTGACGATTAAACGAAAAATGGGGGGAAATTATTAATTATATTATTATTATTATAAATAATCTAAGAAAATGAGAGAAATTAGGGGAGATTTGGGGTCACAAATTAGTTTTTGGCAATAAAGCAATGAACAATCAATGAGGTTATATAGAGTGTAGCAATACAAATAGAAATTACAAACAATTAATTAAGTCACCCCAAATTTTACCTTTTAATAGTGTGAATATATTTAATACCTTTCCATTCAAATCCGTTGACATTCATTTCTGTGTTACACTTATCGAGACATATTTTGTAACGGCACTATCTATAGTTTTAAATTGTATAAATATATTAAAATTTAAAATTAATGTTCTATTTTTCAAGAGAAATAAAACAATATCTCACAACTCACAAGATCATATTTTTATTTATACATTACGAGTTATTTTCAAGATTTTTCGCCTATATAAATAGTGCCCAAAAAAAGAGATGTAATTAAATTTAAATGAAGGGAGTACTATTTAATGAGGTTTTCTCCCCAAAATAAAATAATAATAAGGTTAAGATATAAAGATAACAATAATAATACTCCGTAATAATAATAACAGTGATTCTTGTGTGAGACGGGCCTAACGATAACTTATGTGAGACAAAGATTAAAAAAAATAATAAAAAAATAAAAAGTAATCACCATCTAAGAGACGTCTCACAATAATTTATCGTTAGGCCCGTCTTACACAAGAAATTGTCTAATACTAATAATAATAATGGGCTCAAATTAGTTTGTCACCTTCTGAGTTATTACATCTATGTAAAATAATAATTTGGAGATATACTCCATATAACTTTAGATAACAAGGTTTTAAATAAATATAAGTAAATTTTATAGTGAAATAGTTTCACAATTTGTCAAATTCTAACAAAATATAGTTTTTCTCACTATGTAAGATGGTCTTACACGAGATTTACTGATAAATGTATACTCATACTAATCCATTTAAACGAAGTGATGTTACAATATATATTATATGAATATTTTTTTATTATTTATTTTTTTTTTCTTTTGAGACTTTATGCTTATTCAAAAATAACTTTTGTTACTAATTATGTATGAAGTAGAAAGGACTTTAATTTATTTGCCTCACCATAGAAGTATATAATTTTTTTTCTAAAAGCTAGAAGTATATTTTTAATTTCTTACAAAATTTCTTACACTAATTTATTATCTTGTAGTTAGAATGAAGAAATTAAAGATTTTAACAAGTTTAATTTGATATTAACATACAATTATTGTTTGAGAAATAATAAACTAATAAATAACTAGTTATTACAAGAAAACAAATATTTAGGTATCGTTTGGTTCCATATACGAAAAGGCTACTCTCACACTCAGTGTCAACGTAATTTTTGACACCACGAATGAGAAGCTGCCACGTGGCATCCTTACTGAATCTTTTTTTAGATGATTCTGTCCTTTATGGATTATTCTTTTTATTCCTAATTTATTTTTAGACTTAGTTATTTATTTTATTTTCCATTTACATGTATTTATATTTATACGTATATGTATTTCCATTTACATGTATTTAACAATTTTACGTATATATATTAATACGCCGTATTTATTCATTTTTATTTCAAATTAGTGTTTTCTAAACTCGTTAAGTTATATTAATTTTAAAAATTAATGGAGAACAAGGTGTGTGAAATGTTGAATCTTTACGTTAACATGTTGTTGGGAAAACTATATAAACAGTGAAGTTGTTGGTTTCTTTGTCGATGTGGGAGGTGGTGTGTTATGTAAAACTTACTTGAGTTGGAAGTTCAATATTAATGAGATTTATTATCTTATACAAAGTGAACTATATGAAGTAATTCAATCTATTTAATCCATACTTCCTCCATTTTGATAAATTTTATAAGTTTCGTGTTTGAACACTATACATTAGATCTTGTTCAATCAATGTATTTAATCCATACTTCCTCCATTTTCTTCGATATATCGTCTAATTATAACGTATATATATTTGAATACTATACATTAGATCTTGTTTTATTTGCATACATCCTCCGTTTTATTTTTTGTGTTTCAAACTAATTATAATTTTAATAATTAAGTAACTAAATATGTAAACCCAAGAAACGTTGATCCACGTAGAGGGGAAAACCTAATGTATATTACTCACAAAAATGGAGAGAGTGTTACCAAAACCCGTATTATTCGATATATTTACTAATTAAAGTATAAAAGTTTAGAAGTTCCAAACGCGTATTATTCGACTTTAGAAGTTGAACTAGTTAAATTGTAACGTATATGTATTCATACGGCCGTTTTGTTATTTTCTCTTTTCGTCTTAAATGATATTGAGACTCTACTAGAAGTATTGATTACTTCAATCGACTAATTAAACAACATGAATTAGTGAAAATGATTCATCATAAGAATATCAACAAATTTAACGATATTGCTTAAGTTGTCGTTAATTATGTCATTCATACATACATCGATGGAAAGGATCACAAAACTATTGAGTAATCAAAACATATGTACAAAGTTAACAAAAAAAATATATTCACTTGCATCCCACATTGGTCACCCTATAGATAATTTTCATGTTTATATACTTTCTCTTCTAATACCTTCTTAGTTGAGTGATTACCTAGCACTAGTTACTTGATGTTTCTTTGTACCCAATGCATTTATACCTAATTTAGTAGACTTTTTGGGCGTGGGACTTAGGTTTATTTTATTTTTTTTAATGGAATTATAGTATCCCACATCGGTCATGCGTTCATAATTGGCGGTGTTTATAAACTTTATCTTGTATGGACTTATTGAATGACCCAATTGTTGGCAATACTCGCTTGCTGCTCAACATATTTTAATTCGTTATCTAAAACAACTGATGTAATTTGGGGGTGGAAATTTTTTAATTTTTTTTTGGCTTAGTTTCATTTTTGTTTGAAGTCGTAGGCAGTACGGATCGATGTATTAAGAGTATATCTTTCGTTTTTGGGTAGCTTTTGGATTTTGGATTATTCTGGAACTTATTATACTCCGTACTCGATGGCATTATTTTGGGTTTTATTTGATTTTAATACCTCACTGTAAGTGTTAAGAAATTTAGTAATGCATGTAGTTTATTATTTTTGATATTGACTAAGTTGAACTATTGTAAGTTAGACTTACGCTAGGTTTAGAGTTGAGAAATCTACGGATTCCGTCTAAATCATTGTTATATCAATTCAATCAAACATAAGGTACGTCTTCGGTTACGACATATCTCACAACGATATCGAGTTGTTTGATGTTGTGTCATTTTAAGACACGATGTTAGGCCTAACCAACGTACTATTGCTCATAATGGTAACCTACGAAAATAATGTTCGTATACGTAATGAGGTATGATCGATGATATTAGGGTTCATATTACTTAAAATGATTGGTAATCTTTAATGTAATTAGGGTAAAATTTGACGGTAATGCCTGTTTTTTTTAACGGAAATAGGGTTATATTTAACGGAAATAGGGTGGATTTAAACGGAATTAGGGTACACTTTAACGGAATAAGGGTTTTCATTTAACGGAATTAGGGTTTTAGATGCATCACAATAGGATTTTAACGGAATTAGGGTAAACTTTAACTAAATAAGGGTTAACTTTGACGGAAATTTATGTTTTATTTAACGGAAGTAGGTTTTTTTTTAACGTAAATAGGGTAATATTAAACGGACCATTAAATTTTACGGAATTAGGCTTAAGCACTACGAAATTGTAATCAATTTGGAGGGAAAAATAACGCACACAATCTAGTTGAGCCCTATATTAATTTAGTCTTAATCATTAGAAAAATATTTAACTTCCGGGAAAAAAAAAACCGACATAAGATTAAAAAAGGCGTATAAGTCTATAACTTAAATTAACATTCTATGGATTTTATTTATATTCTATTTTTAAAAACTTACTCACATTAAAAATATTTTGTGAAAAAGATATGAATGATGTTGTTCTTATTAATGTTAACTTTCAATATTCTTTGCATGACCATTCAAAAACCCTACCATTTATGTTAATTTCTTTTCCCAATTTTCTATTAAATTCGGTAAGTACGTTTTTTTTTTTTTTAAATTTAATTGATTAATCAACGAGAATAATGAAAAGACCTTTACAATCCATTGAAAATAAACATCAACGAGAAGACAAACTAAACATTAACCTGAAGACAAACTAAACATGAAGATAAACATATTAAATATTAACAGTACAACCGAAACCCAAAAAAAACAACCCTAAATCCATAGAAATTCATCAACATTGATTTACCTTAAAAACCAAAAAAAACCAACAAAAAACCAACCCTAAACCCTTCATCGGCAATAGGCTAGTACTCCTCCAACAACGCAACAAGCTTTTCATTCTCAATCTTGAGAATGTCAATAAGAAAGCATGCATGCTTATGGCCCTTGCGTAAATCGACTAGATGAACTTCCATCTCCTTCACATCCTCATCATCACCCAATTTACCATACCTTTCCTTCAGATTTTCGCTCTTGAGAATTAGGTCTTCATAGTCGTGCTTGGATTTTGATATTGATATTATCAAATCACAGTTCTGTTGAACCATTTCTTTTAAAACCTTCTTATGGTCTTCCATTTTTTTTTATTTTTTTTTAAAAACTGTTAATTTTTTTTTAAAACAAAATATTGTGGTTGACGAATGAAAGAAGAAGGAAGAAGGAAGAAGGAAGTTCAGAAGGCGTTGGTGAATTTAGGAAGTGAATTTAAAGGAAAGAAAAGAAAGATAAGAGCAATTAATATCAAAGGATTAATATTTGCCAACCCTAGTCAAATCAGTTTTGCCAAATGCCTCTTTCTTTTTTTTTTTTTTTTTTTTTGATTATTTTTTACACGGTTCACAATTAATCAAAGTATATAAAGTGAAGTTTTTTTTTTTTTTTGAGTCAATTTAATTGCTCTTATTATCTTTAACAAGTGATATGTACAAAAACGTATTCACTAATACGTACGATCAACGTTTAGTTACATTTAACCTCATTAGGCATTCACAATCTAACGAGTAATACGTAAGGTAAATATTTACTCACAATAGCCATTCACAATGTAACGACTAATATGTACGATTAACGTTTAGTCACCCTTAATCTAACCTCATTACGCATTTACAATGTAACGAGTAATTCGTACGATCAACGTTTAGTCACATTACGACATTATACAAAATTACTAAATTACATTATTATATAAAATCATTATAAATATTTCAAAACATTTTTAAATTAGAAATATTTAAAAACCCTATTTCCATCCAAAAAATACCCTCAAACCCTTAACAACCCTATTTCCATCCAAAATATACCCTACTTCCGTTACAAACCCTATTTCCATCCAAAAAATACCCTCATTCCCTTAAAAACCCTATTTCCATCCAAAATATACCCTACTTCCGTTACAAACCCTATTTCCGTCCAAAAAATACCCTAAATCCGTTAAATCTATCCATAATTGGCGAAAAAATCTAGATATTAAAGGTTATAATTATGGCACCAAAATTGTAATATTCACCATTTATTTGCTGAAATTTAGTTTCAGTTTTAATGTTTATCGTTTTTTTGGTTGTACTGTTAATATTTAATATAATGTGATATCTATTTTACTAAATACTGCGTAATATTGTAATTTACTAAATATATTTGATAATCTATTCAAACGGATTTAATAATTTTTTTTTTTTAAATATTAAAATATGAAGTTACGGTTTTTCAATAAAACGTAATGATTGCATAACATTGGTACTCTACATTTAAATTAATTGCAACCAATGTATTAATGAAAATGTTAGGCAAAAGTGGTTACTTGATGAAAATCTAGACCTCTTGGACGTTCCAAAACCCGGGTAGACGGTTCGCTACATGTTCAAGGTTACTTGATGAAGATAATGCCACCACACCGTGTAGTTTTTTTCGATGGTTGGACGAAGATCCAACGGATTGGCAAAGAACCCTTATCAATCAATTGCTCACTGAAAACAGAACCATAAAAGGAGAAATGAGACACCTAGAGAAAGTAATTAAAGAACTTAGGAGGATGAATATTCGTAATCGTCCAATTGCGGTTCAAGAAAACGGAAGATTAATGTGCACAAGTTGGATTTTAATTTTAGGGTTTTTTATTTTTTTCGTATTTGGTATTTTTATTGGTAATGTAATGGTTAGTCAAGTTTAATGTATTTGTATTTTTATTAATTATTTGTTATTGCTATTTTTATACTTTATTTTTTCAAATTGGTAATTGAATTGGTACCGCGAATCAATTTATTCTATTTACCACGGTATAAAAAATACTACGAATAGAAAATTAAAATATATGTATTCAACTTCTATGTAAAAACAAATACTTAGTTTAGCACTGTTTTAAATATTTTTGAATTAAAAGTAATAATCTACTTAGGGTTACAAAATATTTTCAAAATATTTACGAATATACTCCGTATAAAAGTTATGCATCCATTTAATCCAATTAAAAAAATTTAGTAATAGTAAATGTCGTAATATAATTAAAATACAACTATAATTTAAATATTGAAGTCTTGGAGTTTTGCTTTGGTAATTGTTTTTATTTTTAGGAAATTTAAAAATTGGAAGTTTAAAAGTTATAGGAAGTAATTGGAAGTTACCACTCTTAACAAACGAATTATTCCATGATATATTATCGTTATTTTCTCAACTAAAAAGAAAAAAAAAATTACGTACAAAAATCAACCTAACGTTTAACAGTTTCCATTAACAAAACAAAAAAACATGGCAACTTTCGATTTAAACGAATACTTTGACGAGGATGACAACGATGTTACCGAAATCGTAGAAGAGAACAACGTAGACGAAACTAATTTACAAATGGTACCTACTAACGAAGGAAATACGTCACCGGATCTATTGGCCGAAGCCGCAAGCTTGCTTGGCGGTGCTGACAATCAAAATCCGCCAAGTGAACCACGTCTCAACATGGAATTCGACTCGGGTGAGCAGTTCGCAGCACTGTGCCTAATGTATGCTTACAAAACGGGATTCCAGTTTCAGGTACGTAGTAGTACACTTTTACCTGCCTATAAAGAGAAAGGGGTAAACCGTAGAGGAACAGGAGATAATGAGGCTCAGTTTCATATGATGAGTAGGGTGAGGTTTATTTGCAACAAAGGAAGACAATCCAAGGCTTACCCAAACCGTGAACTTTGTAAGGTCGTTGTCGATGGCCGAATAGTAGATGGGGGCGACAAATTTGTTATCACTCAATGTCATTTGGAGCATAACCACGATGTTGACCCTAATAGTAGTCGTCATGCTCCTCACTATAGACATATTGGTGAGTATTTTAAAAAGAGAATGATATTGAATGATAGGTCGGGAATACCTATTACTAGGAATTACAACAACCTAGTCATGGAGGCTGGTGGTTATGAAAACCTCCCTTTCATTTGGCGAGACCTCGAGAAATGTGATCAACAGGAACGTCGTAAGGGTAGGTTAGGAGGTGATCTTGCAAGAGCTACTCGATTACTTTGAGCGGTGCAAAGTCGAAAATCCCAACTTCTACTATGCCATTCAGAGAGATGAGAAGGGGGCTTTGCTGAATGTTTTTTGGGCTGATGCAAGGTCTCGTGCGATGTATATAGCCTTTGGTGACCCCGTCTCGTATGATACAACGTTTTTAACTAATAGGTACCACATGCCGTTTTCTCCCTTCGTTGGGGTTAACCATCACGCAGCGACCAGATTGTTTTCGCGTCGGCGTTCTTTATCGTATGAGGACGCCAAAGCGTTTGAGTGGGTGTTTGAAATGGATAGAGTGTATGGGTAGAGCCCCCACGTTAATAATCACAGATCAAGACAAGGCGATGGAGGCAGCTATTAAAAAGGGTTTTCCTCAAACTAAGCACAGGTTGTGTTTGTGGCACATACTCGTAACGCAAGCGTAAATTTGAGAAGTCATCCGCGGTTCACGTCGTTGGATAGGGATTTGCGCGCTTTAGTCCATGAAAGCTACACCGAGGCCGAATTTGAGTCTTCGTGGGGTGAAATGGTAGACATGTACAACTTGCAGCAACAGACATGGGTGACCGACGCCTACGCACTAAGACGTAAGTGGGTGCCGGTGTTTTGGATGGACACCTTTTCGGCGGGAATGTCGTCCACTCAACGCAGCGAACAAACGAACAGATTTTTCAAAGGGTTCGTCAGTGGTGGGTCCGGACTTACAGTTCATCAACCGATGCGAGTTCGCCTAAAACGAAGCGCGAGGATGAAAAACTGCTAAACTACCACGACAAAGAACACCCGCTAAAATGGGACGATCAGTGGCTCGTAGAGGAAGTTTTCCACAAGGTGTACACAAACAAGAAGTTCCAAGAGGTGAAAGACGAGGTGTACGCTTGTATAGGTACCGACCTCGAAGCCGTACCTAATTCTCAAGGTTTTATCAAACGGTATAAGGCAAGTTCGCGGGTAAACGCACCATTTTGGAAGAAAAAAAAACGGGAATTCACGGTATCCATTGACACCCTAACTGGTGAATATAAATGTGGGTGCAAGTTGTTTGAGTTTAGGGGGATACTGTGCCGCCACATAATTAAATGTCTAAACGTTTTAGATATCACTTCCATTCCTGACAGGTACATTCTTGATCGATGGCGGAAAGACATTGTACGAGGTTACGAAAACATCCAGGTCGGCTATTACGATCCACAACAGTCCGACCGTGTGAAGAGATCAATCGAAGCGAAGACGTTGACCGAGTACGCTACCACACTTGGGTTGAACAACGACGAATCGTTCAACATGTTCAAGGCAAAAATGAAAGATACGATTGAAGGACTAGAAGCGCTTGTAGGTGTTCAAAGCGTAGAGGCTTTTAGAGACGGACAACCTTCCACCCTACTGTGGGGCCGGAGAAGGGTACAACGGAAGGAACGTGTGGCGAAACCTGTTGAGGACGCCGCGAATGTTGGAGACCCCCCCAACAAACGTCTGCGAAGGAGACGTGTCACAAAGCAACCAAAGAGAAGAAAAATGTCACAACCAAATACAAATCCTAACGTGCAATTCACGCCGGATGACGCTTCCTCCCAATTGAGCGGTTTTAGTTCGTCACACCTTAGAGACTCTCAACTCCCCCATTGGTCGGGGGCTCAACAAACACTGACTTTCGAACTCACAGTTTACAAATTTTAGTCAATTAGAATCATGGTTCGTATTGTTATAGTGCAAACGCGTTTTAAAATAATATTGATTTTACATGTTTGTGCCACAATTCGTTTTTAAAATAGTATTGATTTTACATGTTTGTGCCACAAATCGTTACTTCAATTTCAACAAAGTTACAATTATATTATATTACATACGTAGGCTACACTCATGATTTATTGAACTAACCGCATTTTTAAAGCTTGAAAACCGTATCCCACATCGATCAATTTCATCAACATCTAACAATTTATATATGACATCTGTTTATGGGTAATTAATTGAAATGACCAGCCCAATGCTCAAGTTGGGCCTAAACCTCACCACTCTATATGCTACACTTAGTTAGGTCTGCTTCGTTAGGTTTTTTTTATAATCAACTTCTTTATTTTACTTAAAGTTATATCCCACATCGACCAAGTTTGACAACTTCTGAGTGTTTATATACTTGTTTTCTATATTGACTGTTGAGTGAAAAGCATAGCCCAACATTGCACTTAGCGTATAACAGCCCAACACTACTTGCATCGCTTACATAGTCTATACTAGTTAGTTTTTTTGCAACTAACTTCATTTTTAATCTTACACCTACATCCCACATCGACCAAGCACAACAACTTCTCACTGTTTATATAGGACTTGTGTGCGTAACTTGTTGAGTAAAATGATTAACTTATTAATAGAGTTGGCCCGAAATACTTACTAACTTTTTAAATACGACTCAACATTAAAATATTTATACAATTTATTAAAACTGAAATATACCAATATAAACAAAGGAATAATTACAAATACTAATACGTATATACAGAAATACGTAGTAAAAAATACGGTTTAATAAAACACAATTAAAAAAATACAGATTAATAAAATTAATTAAATAAATGCTATATAAAATAATATACGAATTAAAGAAAATAATTACAAAGAATTAAGCTCAAAAATTCCAAAAAGATTCCAAGTCCAGCTGCCACGTGTCACCATCTGATTTGTGGTGTCAAAAGGGTCTTTGACACTCAGTGTCAAAGAATCATCTTCCTTGCATATAGAAATTTAATTTTCATGAATTTCGAAAACATGTGAATTAGATAATTCATGTGAAATTGTGAATTGTTCAAAACACGCTTGGTTAGAAGGTAGGAATTGAATTCTTGTGGAAATGTATAATTACCTAGTAAAGGCTATGCAATTACTCCATCCATTAAACTCCATTCACAACATTTCACTTTTTCACATTTGTCGATGCGAATGTTGGAACGAAAATATCTGCAATTTCACACGAGAAAAAAATTTAAAAATTGGATATTAATATTGTGCTCATAAAGACAAATCAAACAAAATTATACGGAGTACATGACTATATTTTCATTTATAAATTGTCGATAAAGTAAATGTATTGAATGGAGGGAGTAAAAAATTACAAACATTTATTTTTCAAACAAACATCTATTTTTCAATTTAAGGAAAATTTCTGATCCAAAAAGATAAAAAAAAAAAAAAAAAAAAAAAAAAAACCTTCTATTTTCTATATAAGAATATATTTTAATTGATTTGTTCCTTATTACTCAAATAGATTAGAAAAGAAAGTTACTCCGTATAAGCTAATTGAAGGAATACAAAGTTTGGAGTGTAGAGTTAGTAATTTGTTATTATTTGTGCTAGTGTAATACTCCCTCCATTCCACTTTACTTGTCCCCTTTTGGTTTTAAAAAAATCCCAATTTAATTGTCCCTTTTGGAAAAATGACTAAATTACCCTTGTATTAACTCAAGTCCAAGAAATGCAAGCCCTTGTGTTTTTATTTGAAGGCTACATTTGAAGTCTCCCACCCATATTAGTGTATAAGGGTAAATTTGGAATTATATGTAAATGTTATGAAAATTAAGGGTTGATTGTGGCTTTTTTCTAAGTTTCTTAAATCTAACATTTTAATAAAAGGGGACAAGTAAAGTGGGATGGAGGGAGTATTAATTACGGAGTAATAACTATGTTACATATTATTAAGAGTAACTCTTATGACATACAATCTTTTTTTAGTCAAGTGCTAAACAAGTGTCACTAAAAATTCAAAAGTGATCACCATACACCTAAATGTGGGTGAATAAAAGGTGATCTTAAAAGTGATCCTCGCCTCGGGTTGTGGAGAGGTGGTAGATTTCATCCAAACACCGCCCCGCCCCCGTACCCGCCTATACCCGCCCCACCCCGCCTATACCCGCCCCACCCTTACCCGTCCCGTCTATACCCGCCTTATTCATATACTTAAGAATATAAGTTAGAAAAATATTTAACACTTTAAAACTTTACTTTTAATTTTTTTTTAACTTTAAGATTTTGAAATATGAATACGACTAATACTCCATATTTCTTTAATTCATAAACTTTAAATGTGTGTCTTGCGTTATGTATTTTAATTTGGTACTCACAATACTTTGATTGGTTATTTGAAATGTGTTTTCTATGTGGCTAAGTCATTATTAAAAAAAAAAATCGGTAAAAAATTATTGAAATTTACGTTGCGATAATGCGATTCTATGAGGCGAGGCTGGGGCGGGACTGGGGCGGGTCTGGTGGTGGGGCGGTGGTGGGTCTAAAAAATTCCCCGTCAGGCGGATGGTGGAGGACGGGAGGTCACCCGTTATGGGTGGTGGGGCGGAGGTGGAGGTGGGTTTTTGTTGGTGGATGCGGTTGTGGAGATGCTTCCCCCGCCCCCGCCCCCGCCCCCGCCCCCGCCCCGCTCCAATGACATCCCTAGTTAAAATAGTTAATTTAAACTTTAAAGTATACACATTTTAGTTGTAAATAACTCGTCTCATGCGTGACTGCGTGAGACGATTATATGTGAGCATTTGTGTTTTTTTTTAATCGTAACATTGCTTACTTTTTAGGCTTTTATTTATTTTGTGAAAATTAATGACTAGTAGGATTTTTCTAAGGTTTATGTGAGCATTTGTGTGTGTGTGTGTGTTTTTTTTTTTTTTTTAAATCGTAACATTGCTTTATTTTATGCTTTATTTATTTTGTGAAAATTAATGACTAGTAGGAATTTTCAAAGAAAAAAAAGAAGGTTAAATGGTTTAACTTAAGTAGCTTACTTTGTTGCTTTTTATGAGGTTTTTTTTTTTTTTTTTTTTTTTTTTTTTTTAAGTTTGTAGTATAAAACGCTAATAATGTATTCCCTAGTTTTTACGATTTATCAGATTTTTATTATTTGACCAAAATACTTTTCACAAAAATATCAAATGATAATAATTTGTTGAATAAGAGGAAAAATTTGTTTTATTAAAATTTGAGATATAATTACTACGAAGTATTTTATAAGTTGATTAAAAATAAAACCATTATAATTTAAAATAGTGGTAAAGAATCTCATTTTACCATCTACAATGGTAACTTGGTAAGCTACAATACTTTGTAGCTTGAAATATTTTCAGCGAGATTGCTTTAAAGATATATATCATTTCAATGGTAAACTACATACTTCATTCATTCCAATCAATTCTATGCATTTATTTTATACACATATATAAATGTTCGTTTCGCTTTGCTTTATACACTACATAAAAAATTATTAAAATTTGATATTAATGATGTGCTCGTGAAGGCAATTAACACACCATCACTCATGAGTCATGACTAAGTTTTACTTTACATGCTAAAAGTTATATCAAAATTTTTAGACGCTTATAAATAGTGTCCAATAGGTAAAATGTATGCAATTGATGGAACGAAGTATAATTATAGTTCGAAAGTGGTCCACTTCAGTTTAATGATCAATAGAAAGTAAACTACTTAAAACAAGCTTATATCTTTGTAGAGCAACTGTAAATTTCAAGTAGGTCATGATTTTCCTACTCCAATGGTAAAAAACATGCTTGAAAAATTGGTTGAATTCATTTTCATTTTAATTAACTCAAAGTAATGAAACCTTATCACTATATTTTAAATCTAAGGGGGTTAATCTCATAATTTATTTATGAAACTAATGAAAACTAATCACCACTTTCGCGAATTAAATTTGGAGCCAACACGTAGTATGTAAGTCTATAAAATCATTTTAGTGTTGGATACTGCCAAATTAACAGTAAAAAGAATACAAAATAATATTAAATTTCTTACTACTCCATATAATGTAAAATTACAATTCTCACTAAAAATCGTAAAACAAATACTATATAAATGATTATAAAACATTTTACAATAATTTATTTTTAAAATCGTTACACATAAAAATTATTGTTGTTTTTTTATTTTGTTTCTTAGGAAATGTAATTTATTATCTTAAATTATTATTAGGGCCTACAACAGTGATCAGTTGTGGTGGTTGATATATGTGGTTCTTGATTCTACACAAACTCTAATAATTTTGTGTGCAAGTAACATTAAAGTCACCCCCTTTAGTTTTGGCCCCATTGAGTTCAATACATTTTGTCAAAATTTTGTCCTTTCAAAAGTACATTATATGTACGTCTATGGTCGAGTTAAAACGTCCGTCTAATTTTTTCAAATAAGAGATACACAATCATATAAATATTTGTCTTATCCTTTACCCATGTAACTCAAAAAATGGTGGAAAACAACTGAGAATTGAAATCGACTTTCATATTTAAAGAAAATTACGGAGTAAGTTTTATCGTTTGTAAGATTGTAAGCTTAGCTAAAGTAATTTAGAAATGTTTCTTGACATTTAACTTATCAAAATTGTGACATTTAATAATTTATGTGATCTAAAATATCCTATTGAACACATCTTGTAGATTAACTTACGTCAGATAAAGATAGAGCTAACCTAAATGGCTTGACCCATAGCTTGTCCATAGAGAAGGGCAAAGGACATGTCTAGGTCGAGTAAGTCAAGTCAGGTTTGGGTTGGTAGTTGGCCATGGTAGACCAGGTCAAACTAACTAGTCATAACATACCTTAAAAACAATTTAATTCTAATTAAATCTAGTTAGATCCATTAACATATCAATTTAAATATTACGGAGTACGTAGTACTCTCTCGGTTAAAAAAATACGGAGTATAAGTTGTGTTTGTTTTTCGATATAAGCATTTGTTTTTTGTTTTGATGAAACCGTAAAGGTGTGGTCTAGTGGATCACGAGCTTGTCGCCCTGGTAAAAAGGGGGGGCTAACTTGGCGTGTATGATTTGCAGGCTATCATGCAAGCTTGAGAAGTTTACCCAGTACGCACCAAAGGTAGCGGCTGCGGGTTCCCCACGTTATCCAAAAAAAAATTACTTGATTGTACGAGTATAAAATTATACCAGTAGATTCACCGCGAAAAATGTATCATATGAGTTTCATCATGTTATCTTTTATAGTTTGAGAAATATCAAAGAGAAAAGTGGTACTGTAATTTCGAAAAGTCAAAACCACTTATATTTCACGGAGTGAAATATAGCGAGTACTTTAGTAATATAAATATTTAATCGATCGAATTGACCCATTCAAAGGCTAAGATCACCAAAAACTAAACTAAAGTACCTAAATAAATATATACTCCGTAATATCCAAAAGTTATGCACTTTGTCTTAAAAAAAAATGGTTTTTTTTAAGATCATTTTTTTTACTCATATTTAAATATATAATTACCACTATTAAGTATTTTAGTGACACTAATTTTACACTGATTTAAAAAAAAACTGTCTACCACAAGAGTTATAAACCTCACAAGTCTAAATCACAAAAAAGTTTTGGTAAAGAGTGGAAAAATAAAATAAAAAAATCACATGGTAAACAACAAAGATGGTTCATGGTAGGTTCATGGAGTGGTGTATAATTGTAAGGAGTAAATTAATTAATAATTACGCGTAATTATTATGTAAGGGTGATGATAGAACATGTTTTATAGCCCATTTATTCGTTGTTAATTGCTGTATTAAAAGTGATGGGTTTCTTGTCCATTATACCCCACGTGTTCATCCAATCAAACATTTCCTTTCAGTCAATTCTTTTAATCTATTTTAATTTACAATTTTTCATATGTAAATTACACCGAAAATACGTTAAAAATATAAAATAACTATTTAGAGGAAAAAAATTCGTAGTTAATATTGTTAATTGTTAATGATTTTGAAAGGAAGATTTTTTTTCAATAATACGTCGATTATTGAAAATGTAATATGTATAGAAAAAGAAAATAAAAACGATGATACTTCCTCCATTCCAATAGGTTGTATATGTTTCACTTTTTGAACAAATACTATTCATAAGTGTATAGAATTTTCGATATAACTTTTAACATACAAAATAAAAAACAGTCATGTGTAATAATACGAAACAAAACAAATATTGATGTACGTGCATAAAGCAAACGTATACAAGCTATTGATACGGAGGAATTATTAGTTATGGTGTACGTAGTACTTGCATTTCACTAGACTTTCAAACATGTTTACTTAGTGCTCAATCACTGCTCATGCATTATTTCGGTCGTGAATAGGTACTGTTTCAGTGTAACACCCATGTTTTTCTTTTCTTTGTTTATGACATAGTTGTATTATTTGTATGTATATAAGAAACTATTTATGAGTATTTTCGATGACTCAAATGAAGTAGGTAAATATAACGATTAAATAAAATTATTCTTGAAGGAATTTTGGCACGGTAAGTATCTCCCATGAATGATAACATACTTTATTTCGATCGACTCTGCTTTTTAATCGCCCAGTCAAGTTACTTTAGTATATATATATAGGCACGATCAAGTGGCCTACGCTCGTAAGTCTTTACATTTACATAACTAAAATAGCGAACTAATTTTTCGATAATGATAAAATTGAATTTTCTAATGTTCGGTTGAGCCGATGCTAGATTGAGTAACCATCAAATAGGGTTTCTTACGGTGATTTTAGCAAAGCGATTTCTGAAACTCTTGAGTGGTATGATTTTTTTTTTTTTTTTTCGAGTGTACGTGGTATGGTTTGAAGAGACAAAATTTAGATTATGATCATGCCGCCCATGCAAAATACAATCGTTGTCTGCAAATTCACATAGGCGTCGTATCTTCTAAAAGTGAAATAATTTGGTATTAACGCATACAACGGAACCATCATATAAGAATTTTGAGATATGTCAATCTAATCACGGAGTACTTAATAAATAACGGAATGCTAAGTCACGATATGGGTCACAAATTAATGTAGTTTTGGTTATAACTAGCCTACTAAGGTCCTATCACAATTCAATGCCAAACCAATTCAATTAGGGTTGTTCCTGGTTCCGGTCAAAACCCGTTACATAAATCGGGTCAATAATCAAGTATAGGGTCCAATTTATGCTTTGTGCCGACATAAATTTTGGATCATGGATCCTACGATCGTCCAAAGAATTGGATTCTAAAATACAGGTAGAGGCCGGAAATTATCTCTCAATAATTTGTTAAACTCTCGGTTGGTCATCGACTCGAGTCGATGAGTTGATAGAGGATGCTTCAGCCATCCTCCTCAAAAACGAAACTACGTCATCTGGGGACCCGAGCATATACCGGGCGCTAGTACGGGTCCGCCCGACTGCACAAGAGAAGTAGTTCTCCTTGTTTAGATCCAACACGCTCCACGAGGTCTTCTCCAATGATTGCTTGCGAGTAAGCCCGCTATTTTGGTTGGTGGGCTTTTTGTCGGTATTGGGTGTGGACCGTTGTTGGGTCTTCCCTTGCATCGATTTTGACCCGCCTCGGCTAGGCGGAAGCTTTAGAGGCGGTCTCCTCTCCCCAGGAAGCTTCGACATATCAACCGATTTTGACCGTGAGTAGCTCCCATTGTCACAAGGAAGCTCCGGCTCGAAAAATGTAAACACGTCTTCATCCTAGAAATCATTTAATTGAAATGAGAAATAGTTGACAAGAAAGAGAAAAAAATATTATACAACCGAGTTCCCATACTACTGTTTTCATATAGAAAAGTATTTACCTTCTCCAAAAAGTGACCTAAGCACAAGACGTAATCAATTGGAGACATCAACGGTTTGCTGTGCACTATTTCCCCCAAGATCCGATCAATTGCTGAGCCCTTTTCGCATAATAGCACAACGAACAATTATAGAGTGCAAAACACAAACGCGTCATTTGAAAAACGATGTCGTAAAGCCATATTAAAAAAAAAAAAAAGAACATGCACTACCTTTGTCACACCCACGGCTCGAACCTCAACAGATCTACTACCTTGCACTACTTCGACGGCTGCATTCGATATAGGACCCGTCCATAAATGTTGTAACATATCCCGTGCTTGGATTCTTCCGAATTCAAAATCTACACAATTAATTAACATATATCGATGATGTAACTAAAGATGTACAGAACACTACTAAGTACGGAGTAATAGGTAATGCTCGAGAATATCTAGGGTTAAGAAGTATTACCGGCATACTTGTAATTCCAAACAAGAGAAGTTTCTCGAAGTTCAAAATGAGACCTAGGAGTCCTCTCGGTGAAGTACTCGAACACATGCTGAGAAAAAATGTCGGAACAAACATGATCAATGATAAAACTCCACGGAACCAATATAAACGCGTTAAACTTTGACGTAAAATTGATTGATGAAAAAATACCTTCACACTAGGGACCCAATCCAAATTCAAATGCTCCGGCATTGTCGTCATCCAATCTCCTTTTCTTGTATGCCGTAAGAACATCCCGTGCTCGGCTGCTAACCACATATCGTAGCTTCCGAAGTTCTACACAACAACACAAGCAGCGACAACAAACCCTTAGTCGAGAAATCATTTGGGGCCAGCTAACATTAATCACCATTTGCAACCGTCCGGGAAAAATGATACTCCCTTCCAAGTCCCACCCAAACCGAACTTCTCATTTGACTTTTCACGATCTCCAAGGCGACACTTTGACCGCGTTTTTCTCCATATATACATTATTATTTTCAGCTGAAGTTATATTTTTTAAAAAAAGCTTCTCTTAATAGGAATGTAAACAATAAACATATTCATTTTATGCTTAAATTTTTTATATTTTATTGAACAATTCTAATGGACAGAATAGTGTGTGATTAGTTACTTTGCCTAGTTTCGAATAGTATTTTGATATTGAGAATTAATTTGTGTTTTACATATTCAATATAAATTTTGATTATGATTACAATATGTAATATATTACTTTGTAATATATATGTAATATATAACCAATAGATAGTATACACCATAAAATAAAAAAAAAAGAAAAAAAAAAAAGTAAAAGTTAATCGTCACTTGGATGATTTTTTTTCATGACTAATTTTGCTACCCCGATTAAAACTAATTTTGCTACCCCGATTAATAAATTTTAGGTCCGCCCTAGATAAGAGACACTATAGTAGAGACTGTTTGAAAAACGTGAACGATAATCTGATATTTAAAATTAAAAAAATTAATATTAAAATAGATAGAAATAAATACCAGAAACAAGAGACAATATCGTAAAAAATTAAAATAAAGAATGAGCACCTCGTCTAATACAGATCTTCCACTTCCACTGAGAACGACAATCGTCGTCTTTGGGTCTTTGCAAAGATTGATTAGAGGCTCCTTGAGGTCGGGATGCAATTTTAGCTCCATTTCCTTTATTTGATCTCTGCCTCGTCTTCCGGGAGTGTCAACTGCTTCCGTCAACGTAGCATTAAATCCCTGAAAATTGGCAATAGTCATAATAGTTTATTCCTTGAAGATGGCTGTATCGTGTCGGAAAAATACTATCCATTATTTTAGTAATAACTAAATTTAACTAATGTTGCGCCAACACATTTATATTTTTCATTTATAGGCTTTTATAGGTTTCATGTCAAATTACGACAAGTTATAATAGCATTATGTGGAGTAAAATTTTGAGTCCATATTATATTTATTGTCCAAATTTGTCTATGATAGTCTGCAAATATCAACTTTGATCAAATAATTCTAATTAAATTAAATTAAATTAATAAAATTAAATTAAAAAAACTTGACATTAAAAGTAGTGAGATAATATCGGTCAAAAGCAATATGGGTCAATAATATATAGGTGACATGTATTGATGAATCACTTAAGTTACATAGAGGTTGAATATTTTCGTCGGTTTTCTCGAAGGGTATGAAAAACGATTACCGATTCAGAAGGTTAATAAAGCAATGAAAACAAGACCAAAGAGTACCAGTATGAGTAGACGGTTGCTGCAACTCAAAAAATGGTCGACTGCATAGTCAACAGGCAGTGATGGACGGATTTGTGTTATCCTCAACTGTGCCTCTACAACCGTGTCATTCAGCTCGCTGCAAAATTCAGTGGCTGTTTGAATGCAAGAAACTAAAGTTTCAATGTGTAAAAATAAAATTAACCAAAAAACACTTCTCCTGCTAGTTTCACATCTAAACCGTCTTCGCGAACCTTTTCTCTACACCTTTCGAAAGCTATAATTTGTTTCTACGACCACGATTTCTTTTTTATCGCCCTTTTTCCACTACCCATATCATTTTTAGGTCCGTCTTCAGATAGAATAAAAGTCAGACAGACCGACAAAGTTCTACATATGATGTCATGTGGTCCTTGGCAACGAAATGTCATGTTTGTAAATATATAAAAAAGCTAAATGCCACAAAATTGTCGGCATTTACAACGAAAATGACATTACTTATAAATACCAAAAACCGTTTTTATATGAGATGGAGAAACTTGTCCAATTTAATATCAACTGTCCAGGTAACATCGAAAATGAAAATGAATTTGTTAGGACCTGTTATGTTCTTTTCGCAAGTTATCTGAAGTCATTTGAAGTTGAAGTTTGCTAAGTTTACTGAGGTGTTTGATTAGTTAAAGAAAAAAAATAAGATGAGGAGAATATGTCCTTATTCGTTCATTTATTTGCTAAAAAAACGTTGGGGAAAGGCGAATGAATTTATATCCACATACCTGACGAACGTCTCAGCCCATTCCTGGGAAGTATGAGTAGTAAGATGAGCGAAATTAAGCTGATGACGTTTTTCTCGTTCTTCGTCGCACATATTCAAGGCTTTACCGATAGCAGCTGCCACCTCCGTGACGTTCCAAGGGTTCACCAACAGAGCACCGGCTCCCAACGATTGCGCAGCTCCAGCAAACTAATCAATTACATTGAATCAATTCACACGAATAAACTCCATCGAAACTAGCACTTCATTTCCGAAACAACATTCTCTTTAAAAAAAAAAAAAAAAAAAAAAAAAAAAAAAAAAAAAAAAAACTTAAATTAGGCAGTTACCTCACTGAGGATGAGCACGCCCTTCTTAGCATCTTGGCAAGCCACGTACTCGTAGCTTACTAAATTCATGCCGTCTCTCAATGACGTGACAAGTGCAACGTCTACAGGTAGTTTGAGCAAATCACAACACAACAAAGTATTAGCAAATCCTCTATACGAAGAAATATCAGCAATATCGTATTCTTATGTACGTTCTTGTGAATCTGAGAACCAGCAATGCACAGATGGCTGCTCAACTTTAATCTTACGATGCTTTGGATTTGAAAACCCAGGAGGATCAATGCCTAAGAGAATAAAGTAGAGAATTCGAAGTATTAAATAGTGACGACTGAAACTTACCGGTCACAGCATATAGAGCGCAAAGCGCATGAAAATCCAAAGAACGGTCCTGCAAAAATGAAACTATCCTTCAGATCACACCTATAATTTGCGCATTATTAAGAAAAAACTCTGCAAGTAAAGATTAAGGGAAGTAATCTCATCATTTATATCATCTTGAACTTGAACACGACTACTTGCAACTTTTGGCACAGGTCAATTTGACAATAAAAAACTACCTCTTTGCATGAAAGAAAAGCCGTCATATACATACAATTCTAGAAGAGAAAGACGCACCAAATGATGTATGGGGACGCGAGTCAAGGTTCCAAACCTTCCATTTATTCGCCCAACTATTTCATGAACTTGACTAGTAAGTTTTTGATCTGCAAGAATAAAAAGCAAAAAATTACGATACTATTTGAGCCACAAGATCTTTAGCAAAACTGTCAACAATGTAGCTTGCCCAAAGAAAGGTTCATAATTCATCAAAACAGAACGAAAAAACAAAACGTTTAGAGAACAAGAAAACTGAAGGGAGTACATTATATGTTTCTTATTTTGTGTATGAAGATAAACTTTTGAATGTTTAGAGGAGAACAATGTAAACAAATATCATCTGAAGAACAAGACAGAACAAAAATCATACATTCTGGGACATCTGTTCTCGTCGGAACTGCAATTTGAAGAAGAACGACTTTGTCCTTCCAGTAAGAGTTTTCTTCTAAAAACTTTTCAAACGCAAGTAACTTCTGCGGAATTCCTTTAATCATGTCAAGTCGATCGACACCCAACATCACCTGGCATACAACTCAACAAGCTAAGTAAAGAAATGCAAATCCACAGAATGCTGATCGCCACAGTGCAAGCATTAGATAATTGCGTGGTAGAATGAATGACGCACAGCACAAGCATCACTAACACGTAGAATCTCATTACTAGTGGACTTTCCATTCACGTCTCCTAAAGTATTTTAAAATGGTCTCTTTTAACAAAAAAAGTGAAAAACAGTAAGAGTTGGACTCCATACACAAGTTTCCAAGCCAACTTTAGTACGGGCCTAATCATGTTAACCGCATCAAAGGCAGTGGGGGGAGAAAAGCGACTGTGGGCAAATAAATTCAGGTCAAATATACAATATAAATATAAATATAAATCATACGATACATAAGGTGTTCATACAAAAAATAGAGGCCTCAAGTTAAACTGAAACACATACCTTTCGACCGGAAAACCTTTCTGTTAGTTCTCTGATATGCTCTTGAACTGGGGGGAGCTCAAGAGCTCGTATGAATCTCACCGAGTCAATTCCGATAGGGAACTGATATTTAAGCCGTGAAACAATACGGAAATTATAATAGGTTCAAAGAGAAAAAGAATAATCGTCTCTAAAGAACACTACAATTATCAAACTTCTAAATTTAATAAACTTACAGCAGCCACGCGGGTCAATCTTCCTTGATCATCCTCCACACCTTCGGGTGTACCTTCAAGGCCGAGAATTCGGGTACACGCACTAACAAAATGTCTCGCATAGTCGTAGGTATGAAAACTGCAAATATCAACGTCACAACAGAGTGAGAAAGCAAAAACATTGACAGAAGGTTAGTGAGCGGCTTCCATGAGACCATGACATTATATTACGAGTAATTATTATGCATAAGAAAATGATTTTTAGCTACCAAAAATTTCAAGTGATTAGTTGGTAGTATAAGTAATGCAAGCAACAGAATCATAGCAAATGGCTACGATCCAGTAGAATCGAGGTCAGAATATATTAAGACATTTAGGACCTGGTTTCCTCGTTTTATTTTTTCTTAACTGATCAAACACTTCAGAAAACTTCAGATAGTTTGAGAAAATTTCCGAACACTTAAACTTAGACTTTAGACTCCAACAGATTATTAATGTGACCCATATAATATATGTGAGTAAATAACAAAATTAATTTGTTGTAAAGCTAAATTGTTCACACAGCAGTAGAAGCGTATAGCTAAAACCGATGAAACGACTCACCCAACTAAATCAGCAGCTAGCACAGCGCGGAGCAATTCAGACCGAGAAGGCAATGTTCTGTGAATTTCAGAAGAAGGGAAAGGTGTGTGGAGAAACCACCCAACTTTCATTTTATTGTTATGCTTTTTAAGGCACTCGGGTAGAAACATTAGATGATAATCATGACACCACACGACATCGCCTTCTTCGTAATGCTCGTTCACCACGTCAGCAAACATCTGGTTTGCCTTTTTGTACGCAGCAAACTGTGATTGAAAACTTCTCGTTGTTGCCAGTCGATCCTCTTGTGGAAGTCCGAGATAGTGAAACAAGGGCCACAAAATGTTGTTGCAATATCCATTATAATACTGATGAACAATCTCCTCGTCAAGAAAAACGGGTATGCACCTCTGAAAAGGAACAAAATCTTGCATATTGGTAAAAGTAGAAACAAACTAGAGTACGTAGATGTAATCGAATAAAAATTCGAAGTTGTATACAATCCAAATTATCAAACCTTCTCTGCAAGAGCCTTGGTAAGAGCATCCTGTCCTACTTTGTCAGGAACGTTAACGCCAGCCCATCCGATCCATCTTGCCTCGAATTCCTTCACACCTTTAAACATATACCACAAATTCCGTCATTCTTCTGCAACTTTTGTATAAGGCTGTCCCACAGTACGATGTAACGAACTAGAAAAAACTAAAAAAGAGTAAATTTTCAAAGCACCCATGTGATCGTAGGACCGACAAGCTCAAGCTTTTCATCGTCATTACTTCAAAATTGACATATTGAACAATAAAGTAGTGAGCGTGAGCATACCAAGGAGAGCACTGACTAAGCCTCCAGCACTGATATCCAACGACCACGAGTCTTCCCCTCTCCGAACAGCAGAAACCGGCAGCCGATTAGCGACCACTAGAAGTCGTTGAGTGGCCACTTCGTCGGCCAACTGATACTGACTCGCAGCTTCCGCCGCACCTTCCAAGAATTTTTCAACTCGAGAAAAATCATGCCCAGCAGCAGCCTCCGGACTATCAGGGCTTTCGTTGTTTTGTGACCTGCTGATTCGTTTTAGCTCCCTTTCTCTAAGGAGCCTCGTGACCCGACTCGTAGAGATACTAGAGTTGCCGTTATACTTGTTTCCAGGCATGCGCTCTATTTTTATTCACGCTGTTTCAACACTAAATTCAGACAAAAGTTTATGTTATTTTTTATACTCAACTTCAAGTAATTCACGGAAATTCCATGTCTCATCTAATAGATTCAAATTTCCTCGAGACTACGATCATCGCCCAAATGTTCATGTTAGACATAGTTCATAGATCATCTATGCTACTCAAACTTGACTACAGATGTAGCGAAACTCCACAGTGTTCAAGTGTTGGACACGCCCATTTTGTGAAAACGTTCTACTCCGTATATTTTTAGTCTAGAATAAAAGTTTGAGGTCAGAAACGAAACACAGCAAAAAAAAAGAAAAGTGAAGTGTCAAAGTAACATAAGGTTTAATCCAGTCATTTTGAGGGATAATTCATTAAAGTTATCTATCTTTTTCGAGCTTAAACACCATTCAAGTATCCTAGAGATTTTGACTACGCCTAAAAATTTCTATCATCACTCAAAACATTTACTTGAAACAAAGTTCGTATCATTTAATCAACCTCATGAACAACATCCAATTATTTTGGAGAACCAGTTCATTAAGGTTCAATGTATTTTTCAAGCTTAAACAAGATTCAAATACTCGAGAGATTCGATCATGTCTAGGGACCTTACGACCTGTTCTCCTCATCTAACTTTTGTTATCATATCAAACATTTCAAAAAAAACTATAATTACTAAAAAAAACACTAAACATCAGACGAAAAGATTAATTATCATTTATTATCATTCAAACATTGGTACAAACAAGGTTCTTACCTTTTATTCAACTCTAACAACATCCAGCCATTTTATTACAAAATCGACATATTTTTCACGCTTTAACACAATTTAAATATCCTCAAGATTTTGACTCTCAATAATCACCACAATTATCACTCAAACATTTACTTAAGAGAAAGTTCTTACCTTTCATTCAACTTTTGTTTTTTTCCAAAAGAAAATCAATTTATTTTTCAAGCTTTAACACAATTAAAAAATCCTAAAGATTTTGACAATGACTAGACACCACACTCATCACTCAAAAACACTTATTTCAAACAAAGTTCTAATACTATTTCATTCAACTTCAACAACATTCAGCCTTTTTTGAGGGGTGGCTTACATGGTACATGTGGTGGTGCGGGAATGCATGTGCCCGGGGGGACTCAACCCTCGTCATCAAAAAATCAAAAAAAAAAAAAAAAAACATTCAGCCTTTTTTGAGGATTAATTCACAGAAATCAATATTTTTTTTATTTTTTTTCCTGACCTTCATCAACATTCAAATTGTCCTAGAGATTCTGACTATGCCTAGACTCCTAGAGGCCACAGAAAGTCGAAAAAAAAAGACGGTTTTTCACAATGAATTGGGTAACACCATTTCAAATTACACTCTAACTACGTATTTAATACGCCTTCGGTTTATTACAGGCCTTATAATTTTATAATTTGAGATTGTAAGACGGTCTTAACAAACCGAAACCCTGACTCAAATATGTACACTTCATAACCAAATTTTGGATAGAATCATTTCAGCAAGTAATGAATCAATGAAAGCAGTAAATAAAGCGAAATTCAAAAACCCAGAAATTTATGAAACCCTCACAATTAAATTACTTCCCATACATCAAAATTTCACAACAAACTACTCAAAAGATTATAAGTTTGATCAATAAAAGCATTCAAATACAAATTTAGATGATAAAAACACCGTGAATTTCAAACAGAGAGAAAAATTCAAGCAAAAAATCGAAAAGGTATAGACTTTTTCAGCGAATCATAAATTAATTATGATCATACAAAAAAAAAAAAAAAAAGAAAAAAAAAAAAAAAAAAAAACAGGAATTCAATCGACTGAACACCCAAAAAAAAACTGAAGAATCAAGCAAAAAAACACAGACCCACGTGAGAAAAACACGTGAAATCAACAATGCAATGAAGGAAACGTATAAAAGTTTTGAAATTTAGACATACCCAGTTGCTGAAACGGTGAAAAAATGCTGTATAAAAAAAGTTATAATATCAAAGTAAATAAAAATTGAAACCCAAAAAAATAAATTAATTTGGGAAGAAAGTTGAAGAGCGAATAAATATAAAGGAAGTGGAGAGGAATGAAATAGAAAGAATCTGGAAAAAAAAATTGAGGAAAATTAAAATTAAAATTAAAAATTAAATTAAAAAAAAATATATATGAAAGAATGAAGCAACAAAAAAAATTGGGATCCTCGTGTAAGTTTAATACGGTGACAATGGCCCAAGGCCATGCAGGCACCTTCTACTCCATGTCTTACTCCTTCCCTTGTTTTTTTATCACTTGTGAAAAACCGTCTTTTATTTAGTTATACTTCCTTCATTCCAATAGATTTTATACGTTTTACTTTTTGGACACTATTCATAAGTGTGTAAAATATTCAATACCACTTTTAACATACAAATAAAAAAACAGTAAAGTGTAATCTTGTTTTAATTGTCTTATCGAGTACATTATTAATATCAAAATTTTAAAATTTTCAAGAATGCGAAACCAAAGATATTAACGAAACAAAATGAGTATTAATGTATGTGCATAAAGCAAACGTATACAACCTATTGGAATGGAGGAAGTAAATTAGTTCTGTGACCCGTAAATTATAATATTCACGAGGTCTTTTTTTTTATTGTTTTGATATATATATCTGTACATTATTCTTGAATTTAGACTTTTAAATAGCAATATCAAAAGTTAACAACTAGCGTACTTAAAGGATGACAATTAATTATTCAAAACTCTTACTTTATATGACTAAAATGGATTTTAAAATGCCACCATATACTCATTTCGTAAAGGAATAATGAAGATTTGATGATGTGAATTAAGACTAAATAATGAATAAATCGTAAGTTTAAGAATACAAAAACAAAAATTAGAGTCCGCTATAACGTACGAGACAGTGGCGGACCCAGGATTTGACGCTAGGGGGGCACCGTACGGAAGAAAAATTTGTATGGAAAAATTGGGTGTGATTTAAAAAAAAAAAAAAAATTACTTTAAAAAATTATGAGATTAAAAGTTACGAAAAACCAAATATTGACAAAGTAATCAAATGAACTACGATTCGAAAGGTCATAGGATTCGAACCCTTGACCTCCCAAATCAAATTTGACCCCCAGCCAAATAAGCTACTACAACTCAATGCACTATAACTGTTACAACAAATACTTATTTAATTTTTCACAAATGGAGTGGGGGGCACGGGCCCCCTTGGCCCCCTCCTCGGCCTGCCCCTGGTACGAGAGCGGATTTCATTTTACATTTTGCGGTGTCGGAATGAGGATTTGATGATGTTTGTAAAGATTGTGTTTATTAAGGTGAGAGTTTTGATTTAAAAAAAATTAAAAAAAAAAAAGCGAGAGTTTTAAAAAAGTGTATTACAAAAGATGACAATTATGAGAAAAAAAAACCCTAAAACTTATTAGATTTTACATACTCCGTATTTTAGTAGATTAAATTTTGCAAAATATAAGGAGACATGACAAAGCAACCTGCAAAAGGATGAAAAATTATTGTTTGGTAAATTGATACTCTGTGTAATTGGAGATACCCGTATCTGTATCCCCTAAACAAAAACCCCGTGCTGAAATGGACTTTCGCAAAAAGCATGTTTTTAACGTAATGTCAAAATGATACATTTTGTCAAAAACATTTTAAGTCATTTAATGCCTAAAATGATTTATTTGCATGTCGTGTAGAATGAGTATTCGCTTAGTCATTTTATTCAAACCGACCAAACACAAAAACAAGCATTTTTCCCAAAAAAGCCCACAAAAACACCTAAACATGCCTCTCGAGACGTCATACGCTCAAGCCGACCTCACGACTAAACACATCGCACAAAAACAATTCAATTCAATACAAAGACATTTTTCGGCCCGAGACCCGGAAAAAGCCCACAAAAGCCCACAAGCACGCCTCCCGAGACGTCAAACGCTCTAGCCGAGCTCACGTCTAGACGCCTTTCACAAGAACAATTCAATGCAAGACAAAAACATTTTTTGGCCCGAGACCCGAAAAAAATACGAAACACGAAACGACGAAACAGACCCAAAGGTCTCGTCCAAGCACCCCTTCAAGAATCTCATCATTACAACCCACCTACATCATCCCTTACGCATGGCCCAAGTCCAATCAAACACCCAAGCCCAAACTTTAAATCGCCAGTAGACTGGCGATTAAACTTTAAATCGTCAGTGGACAAGCGATTAAAGTTTAAATCGCTAGTGCGCTGGCGATTAAAAGTTTAATCGCCAGTGCACTGGCGATTTTCTTGGCAAACCTGGCATAAAAGCGGCGCTCAAAACACTAAAAATACACCCCTTATTCGACCATTATTCACCATGAATTATCATCACTCTTTCTCTCTCTACGCCTCACTCACACCGACTCGGACAAACGGGTTCCTAACCCGACCCGGTATTGGCATTGCGAACCTGTATTCGTAATACGGTTGTAGCGATTCGGATTCCTAATCCGTCTTAAACCTCGCCAGTACCGCATAAGCAACAACCCAATTAACAACAAACAAACGGACACCACTTTACACTTAAGCAAATTCTCATTTACGCATTAAACGACTAAACATGATTTCGACAAAACTTGTACCGTTTTCATTAGTCTTAAAACATGCAAAACTGAGGGTTTTAAACAAACTTTTACACACACATGAGTCGGAAAATAACATTTAAATGATAATTCAAGCAATGAATTATCCCTTTATGTACACTTCCTATAGCAACCTGTCATAGCTTTGACGTGTACATTTGTTTTTAAGCATATTTATTGAGTCACAAATCGCACTTGTACGTAGCGGTTTGTTTTTTCTCAAACATCGAAATTATACACTGTTTTCAAATTAGTAGAGGCTACTTTTACGTAGGCTTTTCGATTACGGTTTTTCATAACGCATTTTGACAAACTTTCGGAAAGTACCCTCACCCCGAATCCGCTCTGATTTCACAATTGCCTTAGACGGATAGGTATCGACGCACCTTGAACTCTAAGATTCGCTTCTTCGAGTCCAATATGCGTCAAACGGGTCCAAATTCCCTCATTATTTGGTGGCGACTCCGAAAGCGGCTTTTAAATGATTTTTCGACATTTCTTTAAAAAACTTTAAACAAATTACGCAATTACATCCCCCATAGCAACTCGAGCAACCACAAGCTCATTTTCGCATTGCGCCTTTTTTCATTTTTCTCGCACGGCGCATTCCACCCCCCCATTCGGGCGGGCGCGCGCAGGGCGTCGAGGAGGTGACCCGCATCCCGATACCTTCAGTAATACATATTCTAGTATATTTTTTTTACTTTTAAAATTTTACATCTCTATATAATTCTTTTATATAGTTCTTATTTATTTGAAACTAAAGGTGTGTTTGGATTGAGGGAAATAAAGGGAAGGGAGAGATTTGGAGGGATCTATTTTTCCCTCCTCCAAGTGTAATCAAAATCTCTCCACAATTGAAAATATTTAGAGGGAAAATATATCCAAACACCAACATCTCATTCTCCCCCCCTTCCCTTCATCTTCCCTAATTTCCTTTTCCCTCCATTTCCTTCCAATTTTGTTATCCAAACACACCCTAAGGGTATGTTTGAATAGTAAAATATGAGGGAAAGGGAGGGGAGGGAAAAAAAAAAAAGGGAATGAAAGAAAAGGAAGGGAAGGATCAATATTTTCCTTCCAAATCTTGCCTCCATTGGCAAGAAAATAAATTGACTTGGAAGGGGAAATGGAGGGATCCATTTTTCCTACCCCTCAATATCCCTCACTTAACCAAACAAGGAAAATAGAGGCATTATCTCTCCCTCCATTTCTTTCTATTCAAACGCACCCTTAAATGTTTACATTTTTTGTTTATTAGTTTTTTAATTTTTATCAAAGTAACACTAGAAATTGTCATTTTTTTCATCTTTTATGATTTTAATTGTATAAATATAAATTTGGACAGTAATTTGATTGAATAATCTAAATTCATTTAGAAGGGCATTTACAAGAATATAGATTATAAAAAAAATCAATTAATGAAAAATTATGAGAAAATTTTGCTTTTGTATGAAATGATATCAAACCATGATATGACAATTCAGCAGATTCTACTATTATTATCTCCATATACATTTGAAAGAATTTTTGAATGTTCACTTAATTGGTTTCAATGATGGTTGGCGATTCACTTGTATCTATTGAAGAGGCGAACAATGACTAATTAAAGAATCAATAATCATACAAAGTCAAAAATCTTGAAATAAAAGACTAAATAAACTCTGAGAAAGAACTGAAAACCCCCTATGAAAAAGAATTAAATCATCTCACCCAAATGAGATTTTTATTGAAAAAATGGGGAAACCATCAGCTTAAAATTGAAGAATTAAATCGATTATGGGGCTTACCAACGATAATTTTGTTGATCGTAACTCTAAATTTTTGATGGAAAATAAGGAATTTTTCAAACAAAAAGTGAATTTATTAGTAACTTAATTAAATCACTTAATTGCAATTTCGATACAAAATTATAAATAAACCTATACAATAAATAGATGAATATAACGATCCTTAAATATTTATTTAGAGTATAAAAGAAAATAAGACAATTTAAGAGGTGTAGCAGCTATTTTCGATCCATCCTGAATAATTTCAATTATCACTTATCTTCCCCAAAATATCCCAAATGAAAATATTTATAAAATAACATCATTCCAATAATATATTTAAGCCAATGTTCACCGACTCTAACAAATAAAAAAAAAACGATTTAAACATATTTAAAAGCTATCATCTTCTTCACTCTTCTTTTACTCCGCTTTCTTCACTTTTCATATTAGTGTAACTTCATCAACAAAAGATGAGACCACTCTGACATGCATGCTAAGGCAAGTAAAAGATAGTTGACGGTGAGAGTTGGGATGGTAGTAATAGCGTCCGTGAAGTCGATGCTCAGGTCAGCGATGAATTTGACATTAACTGTATTGTATTCGTTAACAAGTTGAAGCATGCTTAACTGAGGGTTTTTAATAATCTTTTTGCATATGCATTCATACATCTTTTTGCATTCAATGTCGCACTTGTACGTAGCGAATTACTTTACCTCAAACATCACTAATGGATTGTTCTTAGGCTAGTAGTGGCTATTTTTCTAAATAGGCTTTTCTAAAAGGTTTTCATAAAACAAATTGAATGAATCTTTAAGAGAGTACCCTCACTCCGAATCCGAATCTAGTTTCACAATAGCCTTAGACGGATGGGTGTCGACGTGCCCTGAACTCTAAGACGTATCTTAGAGCTCAAGACACGTAGGCGGGTTCCAAATTACCGCATAATTTGGTGGCGACTCCAAAGCAGTTTTAAAGGTTTTTCTAACTTAATCTTTTTAACTTAAGCACCTCCTCTTTATTCGCCAAAACACCTTAAGTAAGACGTCGAGTGGTCTCCGCACCCCGGGTTCCACAGCCCCATTCCTTAATTTTTGTGAGGGAAAATTTAAAAAGTAGGGTGAAGTGGAGAGAATAACGTTAATAGTATTTTCTAAATTTAATAAATATTTGACAAATTGGCAGTATATAAAAATTGAGATAAAATGTCTTTCACAAACCATAATTTCTTTTATATTGAGATCAATTAATTTATTTTATTGAGTTATAGAATTAGAAACTTTATTAAACAACACATACTTTTTTTTTTTTTTTTAACTTGGGTAATTAGTCTTGATGCACACAATGACACAATAGAAAAACCCTTTAAAAAATTACTCCGTATTTATTAAAACTCTCAAATGAAAAATCACATTATGTTATTGTGTAAATTGTTGAGTTATACACTCATTACCTAAAGATATACTCCGTACAATAATACATAACATGAAATATGTTATAATAGATGTAAAGTTTAGCTCTCTAGAATTTTGCTGAGAGAATCACATTACCTTTTAATTTCTAAGAATTTTTAATATTAGTGCCAAAAAAATGCAAATCCCGAAAATAGAAATTTATTATTATTATTATTATTATTATTATTATTATTATTATTATTATTATTATTATTATTATTTATTTTTTTTTTTATTATAAACCGCAGCCTTTATTATAATTAAAGAAATTTACTCATCTACATAAAAATTCAAGTGAGCTGAGATACAATCTCAGTTCTCACCCTTTGCTATCGCAGTTCGAGTCTAGAAAATATGACGCTGCTACACTGTTCTCTACATCATGGGACGCAGAGAATTATTATTATTATTATTATTATTATTATTATTATTATTATTATTATTATTATTATTATTATTAGGGCTCAATCAAGAAAAATTTACAAATAGTTGGTGGGCAGCCGAGACACAATCTGGGCCCCCATCCCTTTAACAGTAGACTAGCTAAGTCTAGTAAAAATGTACTCGGTCACACGAACCCCTGCGTCATGGGACGCAAAGTATTTTTGTATCCGCAGCTAACTTTTATTATTATTATTATTATTATTATTTTATTGTTTTATTGTTTTTATTTTTCATTTTATTTTTTTCGCAGCTTTAATTATTATGATTATTATATTGAATAATTAGTACTCTCCGTACACTTTTGACTTTGCTTTTTATCAATCCCGTGTGATCCTTCTTTAACCATTTGTTCTCTCTAAAAATAAATTTGTGGTACAAGGCAATGCCATGCAAATATGCAATTATGCAAAACAATGAAACAAAAGTAGTCACAATCTAATAAAAATATGTCTATATAACATCCGATATGCAACCCCCACCACATTGCCTTTTTCAAAGCAATATCCAACATCTATGAAACACTTACGAGTATCTAATTTGCTATAGGACTTTAAATGTGTACTCTAGCTAGTTAAAATCATTAAACGGAAGTGGACAAACCCGAGTGAAGAGATAACAAGTCCATTTTACAAGTCTAAGAAAAATTCATATTTTTCAAAATCAATTAGCAATGAAAAAATGACCCTTAGACTTTATAAAGCACACTACTTTATTTTTCACAATCAATATAAGGCTCTCACATGTGACTAATACTCTAACAAGGCTACCCACCAATATCAAATCCTCACATGTGTAAATTGTTTTTTCAATGTATATTAGTCAACTTTTGTATGTATTTAAATTTGGGATATTTCCCACGGTACCCCTGAGGTTTGCAATTTTTCCCGAAATACCCTTTGTTTTGTGAAAAAATACTTTAACTGACCATAACTTGTAGTTACGAATTCAAAATTCGATCATTATTGTTTTCAAAGTAATCGTCTTTTCGAGCTCTTCAATTTGACATAAAAAAAATTCACGTTTAGAACACGTAGTTTCAAGTTATGGTCGGTCAAAGTTATTTTATCGAAAAAAATTTGACCGACCATATCTACTAGTCACGAGTTGCGAATCTGGAAAATTCGATGTTCAAATTGATCGTCTCAACGAGATTTACGTCTTAGGCAAAATGATTGTCAATTTCTAAACTCGTAACTACAAGTTAAGCTCGGTCAAAGTTTTTTAGCATGAAAAGAGGGGTATTATGGGTAAAGTGACAAACCTCAGGGGTATCATGAGAAATATCCCTTTAAATTTTCATTAGCATAACTTGTTATAATTAATAACTAATCAGGGTGGATGAACTCATCATTTTTTTTGCCACTTCACTCATCATTGTTATAAAGTCAAAAACTTTGGACTCGAATTCAAAATTTGATAATGTAAAAAAAAAAAAAAAAAAAAAAAAAAAAAAAAAAAAAAAAAAACATTAGCCTCAACTTACCAAAGATTTGATCTTTGGGATTTAATGTGTCACTAATCGTTATCCAGAAGCAATCTTATATACTCCGGATATAATATATACAAACTCAACCTTTAAGAGTTGTGTTACAAAAGTTTGTTTATATTTTGACAAATCATCCTATTTTACTTATTATGAAGTCGTGGATCAATTAATTGGAGCATATGCTCAATGTTTAGTTGATAAATGATAAACTGTTTAAAAAAAACTAAATGAATTGTAGAGGGTTTTTTGTCAGATAGTACCTTTTATTTAGGGTCATTTGTGAGATAGTACCTTTTATTTTATTTTTTGTTTTCTAGTACCTTTTATTTTTCGATTTTGTTAAAAAGTACCAAATAACGGAATCCGACAAGTAAAGTCAATTTTCCGGTTGTTGACCTTCAATTTTCTTCATTTTGTTCTTTTTATTTGTTAAATCATACATTTAATTAGTTTATTTTGTTAACATAAACTTAATTTGTTAAATTCTTTCATCAATTCCATAAGTATCATTAAACTAACCTAATTTCACACTTCTTCTTCTTCTTCTTCTTCTTCTTCTTCTTCTTTAATTTAACCATCTCTTTCACCCTCTTACAATTAAAGCCTTCCAAATTAGCCAACATTAATTCTCTCACCACCTTTCTTAATTTAACACATAACAAGACACCATTAGCCAACTCTTTCATTACTTTCTTAAACTTCTCATCATCATTCACATTTAAGATCTTTTCAAAGACTACTTTTATTTGACAACTTTAATTTTGGGTTAGAAAGAGTTGAAGGAAAATATTTAATTTTGGGGGTGAAGAGTGAATTTAGAGGGAACGATTTTATGTGAGTTATATTTTGGGTAAACTAGAATTAGAATTAAGTAGGATTTAACAAATAAAGGCAAAATTTATTAGGTTTAAGTGCCAAACAAGAATTCTCACCGGAAAATTGACTTTTTTCCCGGAAAATTAACTTTTTTCACCGGAATTCATAATTTGGTACTTTTTCACAAATTTGAAAAATAAAAGGTACTAGAAAACAAAAAATAAAATAAAAGGTACTATCTCACAAATGACCCTAAATAAAAGGTACTATCTGACAAAAAACTCAATTGTAGAATATAGAAATATTTTATGTGTTTTACAGTACTCCGTATTGAATTATATTCTCACTTAATTATAGTAAACTAATAAAAATTGTGGAGATAAAAAAGTTAGACGATGATAACGTATCTGCCAATTAAAAAAATTAATATTAAAATGAAATTAATTTCATTAGTTACAAAATTTTCTATTTGTTACTTATAAATATTTAGAAAATTCTACGTGGTACTCATATGTATTTCATGATTTCACGTAGTATACTTCATATTTTTAAATTATCAATGAGACCTAAGGGTGTAAACGAGCCGATCTAAGCTCGAACTTGGGTGGGCTTGAGCTTGGCTCGAAACTCGTCCACCAAGAATATTGAAGCTCGAGCTTGACTCATAAAAACTCGAGCTTGGCTCGAGCTCGAACCGAGCTTGGCTCGAGCTCGAACCGAGCTCGTTTGTCATTGTATTTTTTTTAACTTACTCATCTTTTGAGTCTAACTAAATATAAATATTTTTTAAAAACTAATAAGATTATAAAATATTAAAAAAAAATTATATTATATTACACTTATAAATGTCTAAATAACATATAAATTTGAAATAAAATTATTATTTCTATATAATAAAATTATTTTTAAAAAATGATAAACGGACCCGAACGATCCGAGCTTTCCAGCCTAGCCTTATTGAGCTCGGGTTCGACTCGTATTTAGCCGAGCCCGGCACGAGCTCGAGCCGAGCTTTGACCGAGCCGATTCTGAGGGCTCGACGAGTTAGCTCAGATTATTTACAGCCCTACTGAGACCTCTAAACTTAATTAATTAGTACCCCCTCCGTCCTGGTCAATAGTTTACATTTGGTCTTTTACACGTTTACCAACGTCCCTTTTGTTTTGATGATATCGTGATTGCCTAATTTCAAAACTTCTGAAAATTATTTGATTGTCTTTTACTCCGTATGTATAGAGTTATTTTATAGATTCTCTCCACTTATGAATAATGTCCATAAAATAAACAAATTATTGATCAGTACGTTCGGAGGGATTAATTATATATGTGGTGCCCCTAAAGTAAATTAATTTTTATATTTAGTGACCTAAATATCATACTCTGTTGAGTATATCCTCCATGATTTTTTATTTTTTTATTTTACACTTCATCTGTTTTGTTAGAACCATGGAAAGGGTCTGGCCAAACTCAAATGAAAGAGAGGGCAAGCTCACTTTACAAGTCTAGGGATATCCACATTTCCCAAAACCAATTGGCAATGAAAGGAGGACCCTTAGACTTTATAATATACACAAACCTCTCTTCCACAATCAACGTGGGACTCTCACATGTGCGCAATACTTCAACACTCCCCCTCACATGTGAGATCCCTTGTAAATCCAGGGCGAAACCATGGGAGCGCACCGGAGTGGTATCAACAACCCGAACTCACGAGGGCGGAAATAACCCGAACCCAATCAGAGCAGCAAACCGTCAAAGAAGACTTCCTCTTGTGGCATATTTTTTTTGGAGCCAGTTTAAACTTTATCGAACCCAGGGCAAACTTGTCTCTGATACCATGTTAGAATCATGAAACGGGCCTGGCCAAATCCGATTGGAAGAGAAGCAAGCTCACTTTATAAGTTCAAGGGTATCCACATTTTCCAAAAGCAATTGACAATGGAAGAAAAATCCTTAGACTTTATAAAGTATACAAATCTCTTTTCCACGATCAACATGGGACTCTAACAGAGTCCCATGTGGACAATACTCCAACAAGTTTAGTCATCATTTTATCATTTCTTACAACTTTCATTGACTTTCTCTTCTTTTCAAAAGATTTTAATCATATTCACCGTATAATTAATCTTAATTGATTAAATTTTACTAATATATTAAAGAAAGATTGATGATAAAAATGGTAAAATTATGAATTTAAATGATTAAATTAAAGTTGCATACAAAGATGACAATGAAGATGAAAATTGTGACTAATTAACGAAAAACTTCACATAAAATAATAATAAGGTGATGGCTGAGAATATTTTACGGTTATTGTTGATAATTTTTAAAAATTAAAAGTATAACTTATAATTTCAAAAAAAATTACTCCCTAGGCTCATTCATTTATTTACAATTATTTTATTTCCTCCTCACATAATTCAAAAAATATAAACAAATCATTGGAGCGGAGGGACTGCAAAAATGGCACGTACAATATCCCTAAATTTTGTCGTCCCTGGATCAATTCTTTCACCAAATGTTGGTTATCCATTAAAAAATGAATCTTCTATTTATTTTAAACAATAAAAAGGATCGTTTATCGATTACATCATAAGACTAACTAACTTATAATAACGAGTCCAAGATAAGAGTTTGATATCTTAGTTTTATCGTAACTAGTACTGTCAACAAATTCACCTGTATATTCAAATTCTTCATAAAAAATTCAAACATATATGAATATATACAAAATAAAAACAAAGAAAAATACGTAATATAATCTTAAAATATTTTAAATATACTGTTAGGAACCAACTTAATAAAAAAAAAAAAAAGGATATTTCCCATGGTACCCCTGAGGTTTGCAATTTTTCCCGAAATACCCTTTGTTTTATAAAAAAAAAACTTTAACTGACCATAACTTGTAGTGACGAATTCAGAATTCGATCATTATTGTTTTTAAAGTAATTGTCTTTTCGAGCTCTTCAATTTGACATAAAAAAAATTCATGTTTAGAACACGTAATTTCAAGTTATGGTAGGTCAAAGTTATTTTATCGAAAAAAAATTTGACCGACCATATCTACTAGTCACGAGTTGCAAATCTGGAAAATTCGATGTTCAAACTGATCGTCTCAACGAGATCTACGCCTTAGGCAAACGATTGTCAATTTCTAAACTCGTAACTATAAGTTAAGCTCAGTCAAAGTTTTTTAGCATGAAAAGAGGGGTATTATGGGTAAAGTGACAAACCTCAGGGATACCATGGGAAATATCCCAAAAAAAAAAAACCTTTATTAAGCTAATGGTTGGAGGCCTAAAATCGATTTTATACACTTTAATACGCCCCCTCACACGAATGTCTTTTGAGCTGAAGTGTGGACGCAACTACATGCCTGCCATACCTGATGCTTAATATTATAATATGTTACTCCCTCTGTTCCCATGAGATAGCCCCATGGACCCACTTTTTGTGAGGAGAAAAGTGGGGTCATGGGGCTATTTCATTGGAACAGAGGGAGTACTTAGAAAGGGGTGGTGGGATTCGAACCTGTAACCTCTTGTTACAAAGCTCTGATATCATGTTAAGAAAACTCAACCAAAAATTTAAACTGATGCTCAGAGGTCCAAAATCAATTTTATACAATCTAACATATCGCATCTAAAAAATTCTCAAAAAACTATACTCCATACATTCAACTAAAAAAACAATTACTCCGTATACAAATATACAATAACGAAAGGGTATTGATTAATTGTATACGGATTTTACTCACGTTGTATACTTTTTTCATTTTTTTTCCCTTTCCTACCCTTTTTTACTCATTTGTATACAAAATCCTCTCTTTTGTTTTTCCTAATTTTTCTTAAACTAATTTCATACAATTATTTCAATTATAATCCTAAATTCATACAATTAATTAATTATAATTCGATAATCAATTCAACAAAGTAATAATTTCTATTTAATTTCAATCTATTTCATAAAATTATGTGTAATATTATTAATTTTGATGAATTTAGGTTAAAAACTAAATTAGGGTTTACATGAATTTGGGATTTTCGGGGTTGCCGGCAACGGGAGGCGGCGGGTGATGGCGGGTGACGATCGGAGGTGGTGGGTGGCGGCGGCAGGAAGTGCTGGCAGTAACCCTTGTCACACAAAACCGACGAAGAACAATGTGAGTGCAACTTGAATGAATTATTAAGGTAGTCTAATGTTACCCAATTTCATACGAGAAAAATGGCCAAGAGTTGGGTATACTCATTAATTGTTGTTTCATTTATAAAAGGTAACTTTCTGCCGCCGCCACCCACCACCTCCGATCGTCACTCGCCGTCACCCGTCGTCACCCGCCGCCTTCCGTTGCCGGCAACCCCCAAAATCCCAAATTCATGTAAACCCTAATTTAGTTTTTACCTAAATTCATCAAAATTAATAATATTACACATAATTTTATGAAATAGATTGAAATTAAATAGAAATTATTACTTTGTTGAATTGATTATCGAATTATAATTGAATTAATTGTATGAATTTAGGATTATAATTAAAATAATTGTATGAAATTAGTTTAAGAAAAATTAGGAAAAACAAAAGAGAGGATTTTGTATACAGATGAGTAAAAAAGGGTAGGAAAGGGAAAAAAAATGAAAAAAGTATACAACGTGAGTAAAATCCGTATACAATTAATCATATTCGTAACGAAAAACATATTTAAAAAATGATGATTAAAACTTTTTATACAGTACGAGATTCGGCAATGAACAAAATAATCCAAAAAATAAAGATTATGCGGAAGACACGATCAATTGGAAGTGTGACAACCAATCTCAAAAAGACGTGACTTTTTACAAAGCCAAAAAGTTGTCTAAAATGTGCTCAATTCACAATGTGTGACCATTCATGTATAAAGTAGGATATAAAATCTTTTATTATTATTATTATTATTATATTGGATGATCTAATCAAATAATATTCCACTGTTATAAATAATGTATAGTGTGGATGTCCATTGGGCCTACAACCCATTACTAGCTATATGTATCTAGGGTTTGGGGAAACCCTTATAGCTGATGTACTATATATATGTTGCCCTCCTAAAGGATGAATACACACATCTCTCTTCTCTATTTTCTCTCTCCTCTTATTATTTCACAACACGTTATCAGCACGAATTGTCTCACAGCTATTACGACGTAAAGGTTTATTTATTATATACAAGATCTAATAATTTGGAGGTTCGTATTAGATCTAACTTTATTATTTCGGTAATTAAGGTATGTATACTTCTCATAATCTGATTGCAATTTGATACTTTGATAATTGGTACGGAGAAGTAGAGTACTACTCAATTCGCATGATGCCATTTTAATTCCGTGTTGGCTTTGTTGGTCTCGTTGCTAAGTATGGGGCATGATTTTTTTTCTGGTTTATATCTATGGGGCATGATTGTTTTTCTGGTTGTTTTTAATAAGCATGATTGTTTTTCTGGTTTATATCTATGGGGCATTTACAAATACCATAAATAAATTATTTTCAAGGTCAATTAATTAGACTATTAAATATTAAAGATGTTTCGTTTGAGTATTATGCATGAGTGGTACTGCATGGATTTCCTTTTTCTTAATTAGTGATGTATTTGTGCAAACTATGGTATATCTAACAGTATTTTGTAAGTTTGGTTTTTTTTTACAAATAGCTTTTTTTATATTATAGGATTATAGGTATTTTATATATTTTGAGTTGATTTTGTGATTAAATCACATCAGTTCTTAAAACTTAATCCTATAATCATGTCGTTTGAGATTGCTAATTTATCTATCTAATTAACTACGGAATGGAGCATATAATATGGTTTGTCACATTGACTTATATCAAAGTGTTTAATGTGACGTGGGCTTAAGGTGTATGTCTTTGAGTTTGGTATTGGCTTTTCATATTTGTTTTACTGTTTGTGCCTCAGATTAACACAAGAAAGTCACCTTATGTATTCATTCTTGATTACTCCGTATTTTGTTTCATATTTTGAGCAACAATCTCTTGTTTTAGATATGCGACTAAAAAGTGTATATTGTTTAGTCTTTATTATGCTAAAAATTTATTTCTTCTATATGCGGAGTATGTTAGTATCTTTTAAGAGAAGAAGGTGTTATAATATTGCATACTTTATTGAATTATATAGTAAAGTACAGATTTTATTTGTATGGATATGTGACAATGATATACTACTCCGTATTATGTTTGGTTGGTTATATTAGTATGATTATAATTTTGTCAAATAATATTTGGTACAAATTATATACTTTGTCTTCCTATAATTGATTTGAAAGAGAAAAGTCATGAGACATAAATTAATTGAAATATTATGAGATTTATATAATGACATTCCCGGAAGCGAATGTAATATTTCCTCCCACATACGGGATGTGATTGAGGATGTGACCGCGGAGACGGTCTAAATCAGATTTCATCTAATATCGTTGTTTCCACCGGAAGTGGTCATTATCGAGATCTGACTTATAATTTAATATTTTCCCCCACGTACGGGACGTGGGCGCGGATGTGGCCGCAAAGACGGTTTAAATTAGATTTCGGTGTAAATCTTTTCTCCTACTAGTAGTAGTTGAGAATATTATTGTCACAAAGATGATCTTAAAAGTTTTGGTTAAAACTATTTCTCCCACAAAGGGTGGTCGAGAACGTGACCAGAAATAAATTCATTATTTGTCAAGGTCAGAATGTTAATATAATATTTTCTCTCACCGGGAGTGGTTGAGAGTTTGACCACGATTATGGTCAAAGTGAAATCTAATTAACTAAAATTGTCCTTCCACCAAAAGTGGTTAAGAACGTGACCTCAAGGTTGGTCATAAATTGAGCCTATGTACTCTAAAATTCTCTCCCCTGGAAGTGGGATGATGAAAGATGCTCAAAGTACAAATTAGTCATGCCGACTGTATATGAAATGTTCAAATGATCTTGGACTGGAGTTCCAAATATATTTAAGCACATACTCCGTATAATTTTTGGGCCGGAGATCCCATGAGTGTTATATTTAATTTAGTCATGTGGACTATTTCATTTGGAGAATATTTGATTTAAATACAATTTTGGGCCGGAGATCCCATGAATGAGCAAACAAATTGGCCATTATACCACTATTAAAACTCTTGACATGGGAGATCAAGAGTATAAGGCTTAAAATATGACATATCTAAATTTGGACCTGAAGTCCTAAATATTTATCATGTGGAGTAAGACTTTGGCCTGAAGTTCAAAGTTTGAGAAATACTGTTCAAATCACATAATATTGTTCGTGGCTAGAAGTTCACATGTAAAATTAGTGGCCGGAAGTCCACATGTAAATGTCAGTGGCCGGAGTTCCACTTGTGTAATTTATGAATTGCTAAATTCGCAATTGAATTAATGAAACCTCTTTTGAGGATGAGTAATGTGGTTTTCTTAAATCTAATATGTGGCTTTAATTGAACCTAATGTCATGGTGTTTTGAGCCTAAATTGTATATTAAAAGGATACATAACACGAAAGGCGTGTCAATCTCAGTATGCGAGATGTGCAAATTTGAGAAATGGGAGAAAAATCATATTCTTTCTCATATGCGAATAATATCGTCTTAGGGACGATACATTGTGTGAACAAAAGGGTTCCACAATAATTTGAATTGATATTGATCTCTTAGTGGATCGAAAAATGATAAGCTGCCTAATGGAAAATGTGAATGTTTTTTTGATTGACAAATGGTCGTCATTATTCCCCGAAGTGAATATGACATTACATGTGAATTGAAATGGATAAATATTATACCACTTAATGTGGTTGAGGGACTAAGTGGCTAGTCCTAAACATTCACAAAGATCTATGGATCTTGTTTGATATTTCATATGTCCACCAACAATGGTGTGAGATAAATGCAAGCGATATGTGATCAATATATATTGTGAGGGAATAATCACTAAAAATCATTGCAATCGCTACATCTACTGGAAGGATGGATATAAGGTGGTAAACAAATAATTGCAATCACTAAAAATCATTGCAATCGCTACAACATTATTTTTGAGTAAAAGAAAGAATATTAATATGTGAACAAAATTAAATTAAATAGATATAGATATAAGGTGGTGTACAAGAAATGAGTAAATATTGACATAATTAGTCGTCACTTATTATATATATACTAGTTTTGGTGCCCGGTCCCACCCGGACTAACTATATTTACGTTATAAATTGGAAAATTAAATTTACATTATATTAAGTATTTGTCCAGTTTATACATTTACTATTTATGACATATTTGTATGAAAATTCTTGAAATCATAATTAAGTATAATTATTAACCATACTTCAATTAATATAAAATTATTATCAATGTACACCGTCATGAAAAATAATAGTTTCATATAAATTAACGATATTAAATCTATGATTTCTTCTTGGTGTTTTATTTCAAATATAAACTCACAAATATTATATCATCTAATAAAAAACACAAAGTTCTAATATAATAATGTATGATTTTTATGATATTTCATTATAACATCAAAATATCTAATACGGAGTACCAAATATGAAATGAAGTAAATCAAATGACCAAGATGAAATACAATGATTAACCCGTACTTATGGATATATTCATATATATACAAATAATATATTAGGGTAAATTAAATATAACCCCTTTTATAACACTTTATTTTTTAAATAACCCTCTTATATGTTTTTAATTATACATTGAAAGTAAACAAATATATGGTGACGATACAAATAAATATATGTGTTTGAGTTTTTAATAAACACTAAATACCTCTTTATCAATCAAAATCATATCTGTATCGACCCGTATTTTTGGTAATTAATACATCCCATAGATATGTATTGTGATTTTCAAATCACTTTTAGTAGAATTGAGGTCGTAGGTAAAAAAATAATATATGTATTATGTACGAAGTACTAAACAATGAGTAAATTAAAGTTGAACAGTTAAAATTTAACTTATGAATAAAAAATAAAAACAATAATTGTTGGAAATTTCACCTTGAACTTGATGATATGAAATATGAATCTTCTAATTTTATTAACATGACTTCACTATATGATTTGAATTTTTTTTTTCAAGAGCTCTCCAATTTATATGAAGATGTAAGTGGTGTTTTATAAAAAATAATATTAAAATGATGTTTTTCTAATGTGAGTCATAATATTTTTTAGGTAATTTTTTATTTAAATGATATAAAGAATTAGTTGTCTTGAATAACACTAATAATCATAAAATTAAATCCTAAATTTTCCTAACGTAACCTAACTAATTTAATTTTCATTAAAAGATATATTACTTTCAAAAAATTATTTTTATTTTATTTTTATTGTTTACTCCTTCCAAATATAATGTATCTATTTTTTCCAATTTAATTTGGAAATATAGATTGTTTGTTATAATATTAGATTAGATATTTTTAATGTATTTTAAATTTGTTTGACGTAAGTTTTTTTTAAAAGATTTTATTTTATTTTAGAATCCTAATAATATTAAATATATAATTATATTAATATTATTAAGTTTTATTATATATTAATATAATAACTTAGATTATATATGTTAAAAGATTGTTTGTTATAATATTAGATTAGATATTTTTAATGTATTTTAAATTTGTTTAAGGTAAGTTTTTTTTTTAAAAGATTTTATTTTATTTTAGAATCCTAATAATATTAAATATATAATTATATTAAGATTAATAAGTTTTATTATATATTAATACAATAACTTAGATTATATATGTTAAAATAATAATTTTTTTTATCAACCAATCATATTAGAACAAATGTCAACCATACAGACCATGGTTTCGACTATATATATTAGAGACTATAAAACTTAATAAGATGCCTTTTTTTTTCCCTTTACATTTTTAGTTTAGTTTAATATACGAAATAGTTGATATTAGAGACTATAAAACTTACCTTGATCCTTCATTTGCACTTTAAACTTTTTGTAGAACCGATGACATGATACCAGAGTCTTATAACTAGAGATCACGGGTCTGAACCTTACAAACTTTCACTTTTAAAAGTGATTTGTTTACTATCACGAAGGTGGACATTTCATTCCGTCCACATTTCAAATTTGAAAGATGTGAAACCAGAGACGAGTCCAACCCTACCCACAAATGGAATGAGAGAGCCCGCTTTAAAAGGCCTAGAGGGTTACAAATTACAACCTAAACCAATTGAAAATGAGAGAAGCAACATCTAGACTTACAAAAGTGAGCAACGTAACTTTCACTTTTATGATTAATGTGAGACTTACATGTGAAGTTATTAAGAGTTTTTTCACAAAATCACTTGTATAAAGAGACGTGTTAAAGAGTATAAAACTAATTTTAAGCGTTCAACCGTCGTTTTAACTTTTTAGTTGAATGATTTCTGACAATAAATAGAAGTTACTATCATTTATATAAAAATATCATTTGATCCGCGTAAACTTATTCTAAATATATTTTGTCTTTTAAAAATTGGTTGAAAATATTCTTGAACATAATGATTATTTATTAGAAAATGATGTTGACCTTTGTGTTTATATGTCTCAAGCTAATTTATACGTAACCCCACCAAATCATGCTCTTATTTTGACTTGCTCTTTGTCCTAACTCCTAAGCACGTACGTACTTTCATAAACAATAAGGCAAACAATAAAACATGCATGAAAAACATTTACTGATATATACTTCCTCCGTTCCACAATGATAGTCCCGCTTTGACTTTACGCGGTCTCCAACACTCCTCTTTGACCATGTTTTTCATCGCTTATATACGATTTTTTTTGGTTGAAAATTAAATTTTGTGAAAGATATTTTGACAACAAATGTAAATATCTTATTATCGTATAACGATTATTTACATATTTTAAGTTATTTACGGTCAAAGTTTTAAAATTTTGACTTTCTAAAAGTGAAATAGCGGGACTATCATTGTGGAACGGAGGAAGTATGTCAGAAACCAATTCAACCAAAAATTTAAGCTGATAGTTGGAGGCCCAAGATCGATTATATTCGCCCCCTCACGCGAATGCCCCTTGGGCTTAAAGCGTGGACGCAACTACATGCCCGCCTACCTGGTGCGAAAATATACCACTTTGAAAGTGAAGGGTGGTGAAATTCGAACCCGTGATCCTTGGTCAATAGGCTCTAATACCATGTCACGAATCAACTCAACCAAAACCTTAACACAATCAATTCAATCAATAAAATTATCTTTATGAATGTCTTCTTCATTCTAGAAGTTATTATGGTATCAGAGCTTTGTGACTAAAGGTCACGGGTTTGAATCTCACCACCCCTCTTTTCGCACCAGGTAGGCGGGCCTATAGTTGCGTCCACGCTTCAAGCCCAAAGGGCATTGGCATGAGAGGGCGTGTTACAGTATATAATCGATCTTGAGCCTCCAACCATCAGCTTAAGTTTTTGGTTGAGTTGGTTCCCAATATGTTAGGATATTATGAGATATGTCGAGATATCGACATATCGTATTTAGGGAATGCGGTATATTGAAATATATCGTATAGAATAATATATTAATATTGGCAGAATAAATATATTATGTTGATTAGTCGGTAGTATACCATTATATATATATGAGTTATTGTAATGCTTAGACAACACAATTAAATTTAATAATATAATCTTCTACTTTATGAATTCTCCTCTTTAATATTCCAATATGGTATCGAGCCTCACGCTCTTGAAGCCTAAAAACAAACTTCTGATGTCTTGCCGAATGGACTAATGAATTATGGTACTCTCCGGCGGGATTTAAAGTTGAATTGCAAAAGTGTGATGATAAATTATATATTAAAAAGTTTGTTACTACTACTTCGCATTTTGGAAGGTCGACGTTAAAAAATTGTGGCGTACTTGACATATGTTGGAGATCGAGTTCGAAAAAAATCAACGTTCTCGTTCGAGTTGAATTTGGCGGGTCCGGAAAAAAAAGTGTTAACGTTCCTGTTCGAAGAATTTGAAGACCGAAGAAGTTGAATTATTTTTCTTTTCCTTACCTTTTGCAACCAATGGAAATTTGTCCAAATGGACAAATTTCCATGGGTTTGAGGGAGAGTGTTAGGATATTATGAGATATGTCGACATATCGATATATCGTATTTAGGGAATGCGGTAATCGTCAAATCAGAAAGCTCACGTCATGGAGCATATTGTTCCATTTAAGAGAAAATTTCCGTGTTCCTTAAGGCATGATTTTTACACTCTTTTCGTATTCATTTGATCATAAAAGCTAACAATTGGCTTTTGCCAATAACTTTAAATAATAAAATAATTATTATAATAATGGATATTTCAATAATAACTCAAAGATAAAAACAAAATTATTCATAATCATTTCAAGCTTTTAATATAATAATTTACGTAGATGGTACCAACTACGGAGTATGTAATTATAACAAAAATTCACTACAATTTAAATTACTCCAATAATTTACATTCAATATAATTTTTTATTAGGGAAAATAAATAATATGGTATATTATTAGAATATACCATATATGTTATGATATATTATTATCTTAGAGAATAAGTTAGAATTAGGCATGATAAGATATACAATAGAGTAGGATTTCATAAGGAGAAATTATTATTGATAGTTGTTGTGTTTAATTACATGAGATATGTGAACTATTTATAATAATAGCCCACAAGATTAGGAAAACCTAGATCTACCTAATTCTAACTTATTCTCTAAGATAATAATATATCATACGGAGTAACATATATGGTATATTCTAATAATATACCATATCATTTATTTTCCCTGATATTTTTAATAATGAAAATTCAACTGTATACGTTAAAAAACTCGAGTCGAACCTGAAAACCGAAAAATAATTGAAATAATTAAAATTAAATAATGGTGGAAAGCTGGAGACTACTAAAAAAAATGCAAATGCGTAAGCATGAGAAAAAAGACGAAGCTTTATGAAAAGGCATAAATAGGAAATCTAAAAAAATGTGCGCATATATATTGCAATGCATGTAAGTGTGTGTGTGACCATCCATGCAAAAGTAGGACATATACTTCGTATAAATTTTAAAAAGGTTGTAGGGGCTCTACTTTGGAAGGGTATCATATCATATCATATCATATACTTCCTCCATTCCATTTGATTCTATACATATTCCTTTTTCGGAAATTCCAATCAATTCTATACATTTCTATTTTAGTCTCTACTTTATTAAACTAAAAGACCAATATACCCTTCACTAATATCCACTCAACCCACTTGCAAACAATAAAGTAGGGGTATTTAAGTAATTCCATTATCTACCCCACTTGATTTTCTTCCACCTTAATTACCGTGTTTTGGTCAAACGTATAGAATCAAACGGAATGGAGGAAGTAATATCCAACTTTATGTGACATCAACAAATTCACCCTTATTATTGCTGATTTTTATGTTGGATATCGTTTATCGAATATGTTGTGATCTAATAGTTGGGACTCGAGATGAAAATATTACGTAATAAATTGACAGTAAAATATACTCCCTCCGTCTCAGTGATTTGTTTACATTTACTTTATACACATTTATCGATGTGAGGAGAGAGATAGAAAAAAAACTAATAAAATAATAATATAAGTACAAATGGGGTTCCGCTTGCTTAAAATTGTTAAATGTAATTGGTTAAGAGAGTGGGCTCCACCTCTCACATGGGTCAACTATGAACATTAATGGAAAGTGTAAACAAATGACCCGTACACCCTAAAATGGAAAGTGTAAACAAATGACCGGGACGGAGGGAGTAAGTTAGATTTTCTTATTTAGTTATACTGATTTTTAATTTATACCTTCATTTTGTTACACCTAAGAAAATAAAATTTCAGACACTTTTTTGTTATTGGTTAATGGTACAAGGTATTAGTTGTATATTGTACTGCATAATTTAATGTCCGTGTAAATATATGGCTCTTATAGTCTTACAAAAGAGTGGATACACTACGGTTTAATTTTCATGTCTCACTTTGTGTTCCAATACCTTATCCTTGTAACACATCATCTTTTGATATAAAAGATAACGAAATTGATCATGATAAATAATGATGTGTCAAAATTTTAAGTACGTGGGACACAAAGTAAAAAACTCTGTGTTCTTATATAGTGATTTAGTTTCAACAATAACTGATTAAATTGTATTCTTATGTTATTAAATATTATTTAAAACTTTGGAATAGTAATTTGATTAGTTCATAGCCACTAAATAATAAATTAAACAATTAAATTGACTAGCCTAAATACAAATTTTAGGAATAAAACTTTCTACCGAAGATGTTATGGTCTAGTGATCAGGATGGAAGTACCCTGAGTAATAGATCTACGGAAAAAGGGGAGCCGATTTAACAATATGAATATAATTTATTTGGAGGCCCGAGTAATCAGATATATAGCATTTGCTCATGAAAGTATTCATTGAGAGAGTGACATATGGCACAAGGATGAATTATGTTTCTCTTTTTTTCGATATATATGAGCTAAGAAAGATCTTAAATTCCGTATGAATTAAGAAAGGTCGAATTTTCACACTTTTGTAGCGAGAGAAGAAAACATATTATAGTTAAGAGATTATAGTTAAGATGTAGAGTATTCCGTTGATGGTTATCGTGAAAATTGAGCAAATTATGAAATTAAACCTCTAAAAATCGAAATAGTTCTTTACATTTTCGATAGAACTCGTTATTCAATTACAAGTTTCCAACACGATTATGTGTAATTTACTTTGTCAAAATTTGTAAGAATATGCATAGTCGTTTTTAATTAATCGAGATCGAATTCAAGTATCGTGTCGAAATATGACCCCACTCATGATCAACCCGAACTTTGATGGAACTATCCGAATCATCCGACTAGAATGACTAGTTTCAAAATTAACCCGGCTTATAACCGACATTCCAACAATCCAACTCAGTCAACCGGACTCACAACAACACAACCCATGTGAAAATTACTCGATCCAAATTCACATGAACAAGAAATTCAATAAACACCACACCCCCTTGCGGAAACCAAGCGGATGACCTCCAAAATGATCGCCACGGCCCACAGAGGAGCTGACGACTCGATAGACCGGTAGTTTGCCATGTTTACTTATGGCATATTCGCCACTTCTTATTTTCATCAAACATTTTGGCAGATTTTAAAAAATTTATAACAATTTCACAATACTTTTAAAAATGTCATGAAGATATTTACTATAAACTACAGAAATTGTAGGTTTCAAACTTCAAACAATTTAAGATGAAGGGAGCAAGTCCTTAGTCCTTACACAGTTACACTCCCTTCGGTTTTGAGCCTTTTGACGTGAAGGAACGAAATACGAGGAGATTAAGGGCAAAGTAGATAAACCAAGAAATCTAGTACGGAGTATATAGTTATTTTCTCGGCCGATCGAAAGGATAACAATCATCTGTTGCTTGTATATACCGAACATATAACATAAGCTGAGAATTTTGAACACATTATTCTGCTGATTTCAATGAATAGCAGGCTCACGAACCGAATGATAGTTAGCTAGGCGAGTTCTAACTAATCGGAATTCCTGAAAGGCGCAACTGATCTAAACTGAGAAATCATTCGGAAACCCGAGCATAGGCAATCATATGATATAGTCTGACCACTGCGACATAAACGAGGTGTGATCCATGGATTCTCCAGGAACGTCCTCGTTCTTGGACGGTTTCTCCTTTCCTCCGACTAACCTCGCAGGGTTCCCCACAGCAGTCGTTCTAGGGGGAACGTCGATCAACACAACCGACCCTGCGCCAATCTTGGCGCCGTCGCCGATCTTCACGTTCCCCAAAATGGTCGCTCCAGCTCCGATCAGAACCCCGTCACCGACTTTTGGGTGACGATCACCACCGACCTTTCCAGTACCCCCTAAAGTCACATGGTGCAAAATCGAGCAGCTGTTGCCGATGACAGCTGTCTCGCCAATCACGACCCCGGTAGCGTGGTCGAAGAGGATACCTTTCCCAATGGTTGCAGCTGGGTGGATGTCGACCGAGAACACGTCTGAGATTCGAGAGTGGAGAGCAAGCGCCATGGGCCGTCGGTGTTGGTTCCAAAGTTTATGGGTCACCCTATGTGCCTGACACGCCAAAAACCCCTTGTAGTTAAGGAGACAGTGACAGTATGACACACATGCCGGATCACGGACCCTAGCGGCCCGTAAATCCGCAACTACAGCCGCTCGCAGGGAAACGTCAGTCGATAACGCATTGAGGAAGAGATCGTATAAAAGAGTGGACAGCAAAGTTGACGAACAGAGCTTGTTGCCGAGGTGGAAGGAGAGCGAACGAGCGAGAGAGGAGTGTGAAAGGATTGTCGAGTACAGATAGGACGCGAGCGCTGGCTCAGACTCAGCGTCGCGGCGTGCCTCGGCCTTGATTTGGCCCCACACCCACGTCTCGTCGTCGTCGTGAGACTCTACCGGGCACTGTGGTGGTAGAATTACTGTTGGTGTCGGCGATGGTGAATTGAGCTCCCCTGCCGGCATAGCAGGATGATCAACGGACACGCCTGAGCTGTTAATTTCTTGCTGCAAAATGGTCAGACATTGAAATAACTACTATCAGAACTAATCCTTCACGGAGAAGAAAGTTTAAAGTCGAAGAAACACGGGCTGAAAACTATACTAGGTGGTACTCGAATTAAACAACAAATGCCTTTAATATAACGGATATACACACGATATTGAGCCGTGAGCACTATTGAACCATGCTTTCTGATACAAAATGTCTTCGACCACATCATGAAGCTGTGTGAACCTAAGGGTGCTTACGAATAATAAACGATAACAGAATGGCAAAACTTCTAGCAGATCTCGTTTTCAATAACAATAGAGAAGTCATTCGATTAATTTCACTAACAAAAAAAGCAACTTTGCACTACTCAAAATAAAGCGCTACGAAATTTGCTGTAGCTGAAAATGGCCTAGTAGACGAACGTTTTACGATGCTCAACTAACTGCTAAATCAGAACCCATTTCCATCCTCCCCAACCTCACAGTAAAAACATATGTCAAGCTGCCAAAATATCAAAGCAACAGTTCGAAAACTACGTTTATAGATTTTAAAACTGTCGAGCTATATATCCTCTATTTCATACCCTACTAAAAGCTCGGGGGTTCGAAACATAAGACCCCTTAATCAGCCTCTAATTTGAAAACTTAAGTTATGGAACCAAGACTTAAAATCCTTTACCTAGGACGCTACGAGCAACGACCATTCCCTTTGACCTAAGTTACTCCCAAATTACTCTTGACTCATCTGCAAGTATCGGAAACTATACACTATCTTTTCAGAGTACCGGAAACGGCTGTTGACCTTGATGTGTGAAGTTTTCAATTTGTCTGAAATAAAGTATCAATGTCGCGTGTCAAACTTCCAAAGGTCCATTTTTTGTCGAAAGAGATGAAAATCAAACTCCTGTGCTTAAAATTCAAGCAACCGCTGAGAAATAGAGGACTACTGCAACATATAAACACTAAAAAAGGTCGACTTTTTTGTCGAAAAACCGATAATCAAAACTCCCATAAATGCATTTTTAATCTCCTTTAGCCAACAAACAACAACAACAACAACAACAACAACAACTTGCCAAAGAAAGCCATAAATTTCCACGATTAATTGAAATTTTTGGTGAATCCCAAAATCACAAAGCCACTAAGTACAAATTCTACACCAATAACCAAAAATACAAAAAAAAAAAAGTGTTATTTACTAATCGATTCTTCATAAATTCCAAAATAAATTCGTAAACTACAAATTCTACTCTAAATTAATTCCGAAAAACAAAAACAATCATGTGCAAAACAATAAATAACACAACAAATCATGAATAATCATAATAACTGGAGTGAAATTCATGCAATTGAAAACCCTAATTCGAAAAAGTGATTAAAATCGAATCAAAACAACAATAATAGAAGAATTAAAATAGAAAAAAAAAAAAAAGACCTGATTGATAGAGCAAAGAGTGGAGAAATGATCTAGGGTTGAAGAGTGAGGAGACAAAATGCGCGGAGAAAATTTGGGGGAAAAATTCATTGATTTATTATTATTATTATTATTATTATTAATTGAAATTAAATTGATGGAATAAAGTTGATAATTTAGCGCCATATGCATCTCCTCAACCACATACTGTTGAATTTTCGTAGTTGTTGAATTTTGTGTTCGAGTGGTCCATATTTTTTTATGTTCTTTTTTTATCCCCGCTTTCGGCCTACTTTTCGGGATTCGTGTCGATCCAAATTTTTACGTGAGACGGCTTATTTAGCTCGACTGCTTGAGATAAGTAAAGTCGTAGAGTGGTAGAGGTAGCCATTTGTATGAGTTGGTCTGGTATGTCGACTGTCTAGAGCTCGATCTAGTCATGTTTTGTTAAAGGTTGGATTTCGGTTGAGAAATTTCTACGGTTCAGCTTGACAGGTTATTCTTTTTTGTTTATTTATGATTGATGAGGTTGATCTTAGGCGAATTTGAGCCAACGCGGTCCAGCACGGCCCAAGTACCCTTTGGCTACACTTAGAGGTAAGGAGTGACGGAAAAGGCAGAAGGAAAAACACGTATCTTATTTACTCAAGGCATCATCAAAAAACATACGAGTAAGCATTTGGAAGATCAAAATTTGATGTCTTGATACGATATTGTGAGGTTTTAAAATGGTCAATATATTCTACTACAAATATAGAATTTGCATAAGAATTTCATGATGGGACTACGAGGATAAAAAAAAAATGCGTTTTTAAGGTGGCTCGAGGTATTTTTGGTAGCACTTATTCCATGCTAAAGTTACCAAGTCATTTTAGGATGCAATTAGGACCTGTTCTTTCCAACTTATTTTCAAAGACATTTCGATTCGATTCACCACTTGATTCGATTCGATTCATTCCATTTAGTTCGATTCATTCATTCATGATTCGATTCTGTATGTTATTTAATTGATTCCATTCGATTCGATTCGATTCATTTCGATTCGATTCGATTCATTCGATTCGATTCGATTCAATTTCGATTGATTCGATTCGATTCATTCAATTTCTAAAAGTCTGAAGAAACGGAGTTTTGAGTATCTCTCACAAGTATGTTATAAGTAATGTCGTAAAGCGATTTCTCAACAGATTATACCGTAGGTTCAATCATTGTTATAACATATTTGGAAGCACATTTCAACACCAACTATCTATTACTATATGTGTACATATACAATTCTACAAGGAGAAAAATTTGGAAAGTAAAAGCCAATAGTAGATGAAATATTAGCCCATGTTCTTTCATATTAAGTTATCTATGATTGAGAAACACATTTAAGTGTTATGAAATTTTGAGTTTCTTAATTAGTTTGTATGCCAATTTTTATTTTTATTTTTTAAATTGTCTAAAATCGTCTATTAATTAATCTTAATTTTTTTAAAATTTATAATAAGTTTAAGAAAAAAAAAAATAAAAATAAAAAGACATTATAACATGTCCTAAGTACAAGATATTGTCAACAAAGAAATGCTTATTTCAGGCAAATTATAAGCACTAAAATATTCATAACAATACCATTTCATGCACCACCAAGTGGCTGCAAAATGGACATCTTTATACATCAAATTACCCTACACCAGCATAAGGGGGTAAAATCTGAATGACAGACCAGTTAATAATAATTAAAAAAAAAAAAAAGTAATGAAATAAGGGCATAAATCTGTGTTCATTATGCCATCCGATCCCTACAAATGAAAGCGAAAAAATTCTCGGTTTCTCGACATCTAGCCTTGCTGAATGTGAAACAATTTGCCCTGTCAAAGCATAAGATCTCGATATTAAGCAACAGAGTACCAACATGAATGCACAACGTTACTCCGAAGAAATAGACAGCAAATTTTCAGTAGGATTGTTTTGCAGTAGGACTACAGGGATTAGTTTTGGGTAAGACGGTACTAGGTAGGATTACTAGGGCTAGTTTTGGCCGTCATACATGACTAATGACCTGTCTGCTTCCTCTAAAATTCTAAAGTCGGAAATTTCTAAAGAAAAATTTCTAAAGTTTAGTGCTTTTTTAGTAGTCTACACTCTACAGTTCGAAGTTTAGTGTTTTCTCAAGTTTGAAATTTTTGTGAAGTCATTTGAAGAAGTCAAAAATTTTTAGATGTTGACGAGTCTAATAAGTTAAAAAAAAAAAAAATTACTCCGTAAGATGAAGGGAACAAGTCTTTGAACTAGATTGAGTAATTAAATTGGCGGAAAGGGGAAATATAGATAGAGAATGTTCTTCTAAATCCTATGTTGGCAGCTTCGAGTGGTTTTAATTTGCTTCGTAAGAAGACAAATATATCCTTCGCAAACGGGTCAATCGGGTCAGATAAGTTTGGGGTTTACTAGTATTCGGGACAAGCACGTGGGTTAAATCGGGTCATTTTCGGGTTAGTTATTATCAACCAACAGATAGGAGGTAAAATTTAGTAAGCAATAAAAAACAGTTGAGTCAAGTCAAATAGGATGTTGCCGGTCAAGTATGGGTCGACTTATGCGGGTCGGGTCAATTTCACCAACTCTAAATAGTATATACCGACATCCAAACGAAGGGAAATTCCTCATCTAGTCATCATCCCATCTAAGTGTAAAACCATATTATCCAAAATATGCTTTAGCTTAAACGTATAGAAAGGAAATTTGACTGTACTGAAGAGCATACCATGATATTAGGGCACTAACTAGCTTCGATACGCAGAGGCACTGGAGAATAACTTGATGAAGGGATACATTCTGCACGAGACAAAATCAGAGTTACAAACCGGTAAAGGCACATACCGCACCATAATTGAAAGACGACAATAAACTATATACAGTGCCTTACTCGACACCTATCTATGTTGTTCATAACACCATTGCAGACACATGAATGGTAGAGTGGTAGACCGCAAAACAGGTTATTTTTAACCAGGTCGGGTGTGGATAGATCGATTTGGGTTGGGTTAGTTTTGAATTTATAAGAATTCGGGTGGGTCAGTTGGGAAAGATAAGGTCAGGTCAGGTTCAACTTTTTTGAAAAAAAAAAAAAAAAAAAAAAAAGTACGGAGTAGTATGTACACTATGAGTCTATCCATTCAACTTCATTCACTACATGACAATGCAAATTTTACAACATTGATATTTTTAGTTACGCATTAATAAAATTACAGTATATAGATATGATCTTGTTATTGTCTTCAAAAAGACAAATTAAACAAGATCACACAAGAATTACATTTTCGATTATATTTTCAAATAGTGTCAAATTGTGAAATGAGGTCAACGGACTCAAACGGAGGGAGAAATAATATATATTCTAGTCAAGTCAAATGCGGACGTATCAATTCAGCAACTGGTCAAGCTTGGGGCGTGGTTCACGTGTCGAGTTAGGTTATTTGAGTCAGGTAAGTTTTATAGGGTCTAAATAAATGTGAGGGAGAGAGGGCATTCGACTACAAACCTTTGAAAGGCATGTTATCATGTACTTTACCATCTACTTCCGGGCGTAACCAATCTTGCGTGCAAATCAAAGCCTGCACAGTTTCGGAGCTCAGGGAGCTCCGATACTGGTCGAGAACCCTTCCCCCAGTTCTGAAAGCCAACTCAGGGGTGACTGTAGACATTGGAACGGCAAGAATATCTTGCGCCATCATGGATAAAACAGGATATCGTGGCGTATGAACTTTCCACCAATCAAATATGTTGAAATCGTGATTACGAGGAAACACAGGTTCCTCCAAGTATTTCTCCAAGTCTGAGACTGTGTTTTGTCCATGTGACGTCTCGTGGAGAAACTTGTCAAAATCTTTCAAACGATCCCTCGATTCGCTGCAGCCACCATTGCTGCTGCTTCCAATGCCATAATCAGCAGAAACCGAGGTTGAACCTATCAAATACTCATTGAAAAGGTCTCTGATACCGTCTGAAACTTCCTTAATATACACTTGTGCATCGTCACCGTAGATTTTGGGGTAGTAGTACTCAACCAGCTTCATCTTGAATCGGGGGTCGACTATTACTGCGACGGACAATGACAAACTGCATTTACTCCAATAGACGTCGAACTTGGATTTCATTTTCAGAGCCATGGATCGGATAAACTCGTCGGGGCTGTTGCACCAATCAACGAGCTGCATATGAACGTCACAAATCTCAGGAAAATATATATTTGAGGTCGGAGATTTATTTCCGGTCATTATGTTGGTTATTTCGACAAAAAGCTTCAAGTACCCAGCAACAGAGCTTGCCCATTCCCATTCCTCTTCGGAGAGAACCGATACATAGGACGAGTCGTGTTCCTGCAACAGAGAGAAGGCCGCTTTATACGCCAAGGCGGTTTCAAGCATCACGGTTGTCGAGTTCCATCTCATAGGACAATCGACAAATAAGCTCTTCTCGTTATCGACTCCAACTTGCTGGGCTATTTCGTTGAACTTCCCTTGCATGGGTTGTGTGCTTTTAACGTAGCGTATACTTTCTCGGATCTTATTGATCACTTCATGCAGAGCATCCATCGCATCTCCAACAAGCAAACTCAGCGCATGTGCAGCACAACGCACGTCAAACAGTCTACCATCGCACAAAAGTGGCTTATTCTGAGATAGATGCTCTTTTACTCTGGAGACGATATCGTCACTGGTGAAAACGTCGCCAAACGTAATTGAGAAAATCCGCCTTTCAATGTCCCAATCCATTAGGCACTTTATAATCACCTCCGATTGTATGTCTTCAGTATGAGCAGCATCAATCATAACAAAATTTAGAATTTTCTTCTGCAGTTTCCATTCGTCATCAATATATTGACCAGTCAAACACAGGTACCTGGCATTTTCAGGTGAATTCCACAAATCAATGGAAACACAAATTCTACCACGTAGTCTGTTCACCGTATCAAAAACTTTCTGTTTCTCTGCTGCATAAATTGCAATACAGTCAAGCTCAAGTGCGCTGTTCGTTGCTATGTCGAACATCGGCTGCAAATTCCTCACAAACACTTTGAAACCGACATGATCAACCATCGCCAACGGATAGCCGTGTAATATAATCATTCGGGCAAGATCCATTCGACTACGCTCTTGGTCAAACCTCGGGTTCACAACACTAATCGGGTCAACCCGTTTAGGCTCGGGGTCGTACTTAATAGTAGCGATTGGAATATGTTCTTCCTTAGGTTGTGTTTCGTCATAATAGCTCGTAATTGTAACGGTGTTATCCTTCTTCCTTCTCTTTGCAAGTAACTGAGAAACGTCAAAGTTGGACCGCTTCAAACATCGCATCAGATGATTCCTCAAATGTGTTGTTCCACTATTACTTGACCCGCTTAGCCTTTTATTACAGTGAACACAAACGGCATAGCAAATATCCGCCTTTTTTATTCTTTCAAAATGATTCCAGACAACCGATGTTAACCTTTTCGGTTTTTTAAGGACTATCTCGTTTGAAGTTTCCATGGCATGGACTCAATACTGTACACCCGTCTGCAAAATAACCAATGGCACAAGCTAAACTTCCTGGTTTATGTAGATCCAAAATTATCCAAAGCATTCATGATCAAACAAATTTAAACTTATAGTAATGTACTTATTCGTTTCCTGTTAAACTTAACTCTACTTTTCAAATTTAAAACTTTATATTGTATATGGAGTAGTATGTATGAACGATTCCACATGATGATTCATGTTAGCCGACCCCAAAAAATTTTGCGATAAAGGCTTTGTTGTTGTTGTAATGCACCCGACGGTCAAGACCATACGAAAGCGAAAAAATAGACCCACATTTCAGTATGCCATAGACCCGCATAGATGACCAAAAAACCACAATGTTGATATACTTATCAAAGAACAAACGTGACAATCTAGACTTAAAAAACAAGAGTATGATGATTAATGGATACAAATTCAACTATTGATGTGTCGGGCACTCTGAAAGCTTTATACGTACCCACTTTCAGCTTCTAACTTGTTCTCAAAACAGTAAGGTTTCGATATAATGTAGCGACCAGAAAATACCCACAAAATGTTGGTAGTTCCCGAACATTAACTAGTTGATATAGTCTTCATTCATAACCAACAACCTTATGCTACTCCGACTTAACTCTAAGCGCCGAGTGCGACACAATGTTAGACACAAGCATATTCCTATTTTTTTTTTTTTAAAAAAATAAAAGTTCTACTTATTTTTAACCATTGAAAAGACCGAAACTTCGTCCTCAAATAGTGTTATCATCATAAAAAGTGTCCAATTTCAAAAGTCGCAAGAATACTTTATGCAAAATGCTCAATATCATCAGCTAAATTTCATTCGATTTTTACGACATGGTTTATAAGGTCAACATACGAAAATTTAATCCCAAAAACTACGTTTACAGTCCCCATAAAAGCTGAAAATTCAAAATTTCAGCAGCTACGAGTCGCGAAACTCAACAATTACAAGCATAAAGTCACGAAATTCGACAATTTAACAAATAAAATCAACCCATTTACTCGAAAAAGAAGAAAAAAGAACTCGGGTCCAAAAATGGTATCTTTCCTCGACAATTTATCACAAAAACATCCGCAATGATGAAATTTCAACATCAATTTTGCACCAAAAACTCATAAATTTACGTCTAACACGCTCAATTTCACCCATCAATTCTTAATCAACGGAGAAAAAATCAAATGACCCGTAAAAAAAATCGGATCCAAATAATGAAAACAAACGAATACATGCAGCAAAAGGGGTCAAACTTAAAACAAAAGAGCAGAAACGTGAAAAGGGTACTCACCAATTGAGAATTCAGCTAGGGAAGTCGGATGATCCGACGAAATTAGGGTTAGGGTTTGTAAATTGAAGAAAAAAATTGGGAAAATTGGGGAGGAATTGAAAGTGGGTATTAAAAAGGGGATCCGAAAATGAAAACCCAGATATGGAAAGGGATGATATTCCACGTTTTGTGATGTAACAAACCCCGTTTTTGGGTCCGACTTATATGGGTCAATCTATGTTAGGTGTCTTTTTTTTTTTTTTTTTTTTTTTTTTTTTTTTTAAACAATGAAATTTTATGAAAGTTTAACGACACTTATAAGAATGAAAATAATAAAAATTAACTAATTAACCAAAAATTAAAATTTCTTTTTTACGGCAAAGGATCTCGATCCATTCGGTGGCACAACCTATTATTGTTATTCTCATATAGGTTTTGAGGTTATCTTTCGCTTGAATCAAAGTATAAAGAATTACCCTAAATTGATTTCAATGATGATTGATTATTACCTTCTACGGAGTATCCATTGAAGAAACGTGTAGCAATAATTAAAGAATCAATCATTTCTAATATGCACAAGCACAAACGTTCTTGGAAAAAAAAAAACAAAGAAAAACAAAATAATCCTAAAAAGAGTTCTGAAAAACCCTTATGAAAAAGGAGCTAACCATCACACATTCACACTCAAAATATGATTTTCATTGAAAAAATGATAAAATATCATACTCATATTGAAAATTTAATTAATTGTGGGGCTTATTATCGAGGAATTTCTCGATGATAGCCCCGAATTTTAATGGAAGTTAAAACTCTAGATAAAATGGTTTTTCTATCCTATGTCCATTGTGCATAGGATAAGAACTCTAAAATGGAAATATAGAGCACTAAAATCTTAACTTAAGGGGTATTTGGGAGGCGAGGAACAAGTGGGTGTTTGACGGAAAACCGATCCGATATATCGAAGTGCTTAGCAGGGTGATGAGTACGTTAGCAGAGGGGGTGGAGGATGAACGAGGGGTCGAGGAGGATGGCAGGACAGAGTCTGGGTGGAGTGCGAGGAGGGAGAACAGAGGGTTGTGCAGACGGGAGGAGAAGGAGCAACAATGGCAGCCTCCGGGGCAGGGGTGGCTGAAGGTGAACTGCGACGCGGGTGCTAAGGGGGGCCTGGGGGTGGGGCTAGGTGCTGTGTGCAGAGATAGTAAGGGGGTGGTCAGATGGGCTTTGTCGATTGGGGCAAGGATGGAGTTGGATGCGCGGGAAGCGGAAGCGGAAGCCATACTTGAAGGAGTGAAGGAAGCTCTGCGCGAGGGGCACCGTGAAATTGATGTTGAAAGCGATTGTCAAGAAGTCATTACTATTCTAAAAGATGGAACAGATGGAAGAAGCCCGATTTACCTCACGATTGCAGAGATCCGACGGTTGTCAGCTTATTTCACGTCTATAAGGTGGTCTTATGTTAACCGGAAGTGTAATCGCGTAGCTCACGAGTTAGCGAAGTTTGCTTTGTTTTCGAAAGAGCGTCGTCTTTATAGTGGCTCTGTGCCAAACGATGTTGATGTTTTTGTTAAACTTGATCGCAATGAAATAGTCTAACCCTTGTCGGGTTTTCAAAAAAAAAAAAAAAAAAAAAATCTTAACTTAAGGGGCGCCACGTGAACAAACCTCAAAATTAAGGTATCATGTATAATTTGACAAACTTAGTAGATAACATAGGAAATATTTCAATCAAATAAGATTTTGCATGACTTTTTTTATGTGTAATATTTTGAGCTATTTAAGAAATACTCTCTACCTGTGAATAATGTTAAGAAGGTAAATGATAACTATTGATTGGGACAGTGAGAGTAAATTTAGCAACGAGTTTTTTTATATTATGCCCACTGAAAATAGGATAAGGGAGAAAAGTATGAATTTTTTTTTTCATCTCCCATTCATTGGAAATTGGAATTTTTTTTTTATTTTTTTTAATTTATTTTTAATGAATCAAGGGAGAATATACCAATAATTTATATGCTTTAACCTATGCCAATGGGCATAGGTTAGAAATAGGTTAGAAAAAACCATTTTGCGAATTTAAAATGTGAAACTTATCACAAACCTATTATAGGGAAAGTTTAAGCTAGAAAATTCACCAATTATCATTGACGACAGTTTTTCCATTACAAACATTCTGATATATATTTTCATCATGATATGCTTTTTAAAAATGCAGACATGAATTTTCATTTATTAAAACTACTTATAACATTAACGATCTACATTTTAATTCTTATCGGAATAGGAGTGTGAAGGTGTTAGTGAAGAGCATACACTATTAATGTTCTCAAGGATAGTCCTTATAGTCACCTAAAGAGCGCTCTTGACACGACTCTTTGACTCTGAGGGTGGAGCGTCTCCAGTATCTGATGAGGCATCATCAAATTATCACATTGCCAAAGTGAAAATCGAAAAGGATTGAAGGTAAACATAAAAGCAGTTTGGTGTTAATTAGAGTTGTTATCTATTTTTCGTTAAAATTAAATGTTATGTTTATAGAATGAAACAACTTATTTTTTTAATATATATTGGTCATTACTAAAATCTCAGTAATTGCAGAATGTCTTTACGTGCGATCTTTTTGGTCTAAGACTACGCAACAAAAATTCCTAAGAGTACTGGACGTTATTAGGCTGAGAGTCACTAACGTGATTGCCGCTAAAGGACTGTTGTGGATAGAGTGGGCCTCATTAGAGGAGCAAACCTCGTAAGCAAGGTGGACCTGGTTGGGAGAACTCCGTTGAGGAAGTTCTACATACTAGTAGGGTGACTTGTTGACGGCACGAACGGTTAAATTTTGGATGATCCACGAAGTTGGATCACCATTCCCGTAGACGATACCAATTAATTATGCCAATTTTACACACTACATACGTGTTTATTTAGTTGGAGATGAGTTATAGTGATCTACTTGTGACTAACTACGATTTAAATTGATTTATGATTACGAAGAACAAAGAAAGATAAAGCGAAATGACAAAATATAAATGATAAACACGAGAAAATGATGATGCAGGAAATCTGGCTAAAGAGGGAAAACTTGCGGTGGGAGTCGATATCCCGCCAATTGGTCCACTATGTTTGTAGAGACGAGTTTTAAGGTTCAAATTACAACGAATATCGAGTATTTTAGGGTGTTTGGTCGAGCTGCTATGCGTGGAATTAATTCTTTGTTGTTGCAATTGCTTATTTTTTCGTGAGAATGTGTGCGTCCTTACGGGAAAACCCTTGGATTCCCTTAAGGCCTTAAATACTTGCTACCTCTACTGTTATAATTTTGACTGACTTCAGCATTGCCTCCGCCTCCCTAGAAAATGCGAAGTTGTGAGTTGACTTTTTCCTCCACTTTTCCATGTTCTTCTTTTGCTCTAAGTGACTTTTAGGGAGTTTAATAGTCAACTACTCAACTCCAAATATATGGGAGCTAAACTTTTACGGTGTTTTTGGATACAAAAAATGGAGAGAAAAGAAGGAAGGGTAAAAGAGGTGAAATAAAATGATGAAAGCTTGTAGATGCAATATTCGAACCTCCTAAACAACGCTCTATGATGTAATACACTTTTAAAGCATGTTTTTAAAATTTAAATTAGTGTCATCATTACGATATGTTGAAAACAATTAAGTCAGTGAAAATACGTCAAGTCAGGTCAATATGCAAAAGATCAGTTAATTTGAATGTTTATTCCTTTGTTTTAGCCATAGATCGACCAACTACAAGTCAGGTCAGGTCAATATACAAGAACTAACCCTAGCCACAAAGGCAATTCTCATTTAAGACGGAGTATTTTCATCGTAACTTACGACGAAATTATGCATTGACAAGGTCTAATCCATCATCTTCATCATTCCCATCAAAATCTCCCAACTCAATCATTAGCATGGCATCCTCATCTTCCGAGTCACTTTCATCCTCAAATCGTCCAGTGTCTACATTATTTGAGGATAATGACACCCACCGTCTACATTACTTAGCATAGAAGTGAATGAGGTGTTGGTTGGAAAAGAAGAAGGGTTTTGTGTTATAGTTTCTTGTTCAATTGGTTTGATGTCAATGAACAAATCTAATTGAGGAGCTTGAATTTGACTCACACTAGCTCACATAGATTCCAAACCACGATTGTTCTTCAATGGGAGCACTCGAAAACCACCTCTAACAATTGAATATTTCATTTTCACTTCCAATTCAAAGTTTGATACATCCAACTCCATAAGCTCATATAAACCACTAACTAAATCACTATAACTAATATCTTTCGTAACTGTAAGAAAATCTTGTTTTCCACCTACATAATCAACCTTATCACCGTCAACAACAACCTTAACCCCCCCAATAACAAATAAATGAAAATTTATAACCCTCGTTTATGATAATCACTAATTTCTTACTAATTAAACAAAACACAACAACTTTCAATCACAAACTAAGTAGACAACTAAAATTTCAACCCACAAATAACAACACTATAGCACATTAATTCGAAATTACAAAGGACTAATTGCTATTGAGATTATTAATTTCGAAATTAGCAAAGTTATTACCTTAGAATAGATTACAATGATAAAATACTTGATTTGGAAGAATAGAACTCGATTTAGTAACAAATTTGATGGATTTTGGTTGGAAAATAAGGTGAAACTTGATTTTCGATTTCTAGGGTTTGAGGTTTTAATTTGGGGGTTTTTTTTTCAAAAATGGGGGAAATGAGGGATTATGCGAGTATTTGATAGGGGTCTGATTTCAGGTAAAAGAAAACGATGTAGCCTACAACGTTTTCCTGAAATTTCAGAAGAAAACGCTGTAGCCTACAACGTTTTCTACTCCATAAAAATCAAATTTTCCATCAGTGAAATCTGCCTTGGAAAGGCCTGTTCCGGTCATTTTTAAAACCTTGAAAACGCTGTAGCCTAGAGCGTTTTCTATAAAATTCATGAAAACGCTAAACGCTACAGCGTTTTATTAAAAAAATTTACGAAAAAAAATAAAATAATTGCTGACGTGGACCCATAGAGGGTAATAAGTTTGAGGAGAACAGTATTTTGTTAATATTTTAGCCAAAAAACGCAATTTTGTGAAAAAGTTCCCTAAATTAGTTATTACAAGCACATTGCTATTATAGTACTCCGTAACATTTTATCAAAAAGTGATTATATTTTATCATAAATTAGTCACATTCTGCTCGTTTTAACTTAAACGAAAAATTTTCGTCGTAAGGAAGACTTTCTAAGCCACAAAATAGCCCAAACCCGACACAAAATAGTCATTAACTTAAGCCAATGAGAATGATCCAAGTAAACTAACTAGTCACGAAGTAAAACAACTCGTAAATTTCAAACACACGTAAACAATTGGTATTTACAATTGATGATCATGGGTGTGTAAAGTGATTGATTTTGTGTGATGCATCGAACAACATTTATAAGCTCAGCAATTTCATCATTTTGTTCCACCAAAGTTGGAAGCTTTCGTATGTTCTCACATGGCGGAGATCACTCATTAATGGCGTCCAAACCTAAACTTCTCTTGCTTCTCAAGCCTCTTGACGCTTACCCTTCTCTTCATCTTCATGGGTTTTCGACGACCAAAAATCCCAAGGTTTATTTGGCTCTAAAAGTTGTGATTTTGTTGCGTTTTTTGGTCAGGCACACTACCTGTTTGATGAAATGCCTTGCTTAATTTTGCCTTCTTTATGTCTGTTTCAATGGTAGAATGATTACATATTCATGGGTTTTCTAGAGTAAATCTTCTGTGTGACGGTTTTGTTGGTGAGTAATTGTGTGATGCGTATAGCATTTATAATCTCATCATTTTCATCATTTTATATCAATAAAGTTGGAAGCTTTCATATGTTCTCACATGTTGGTGATCACTCACTCATTAATGGCCTCCATCTTCAAGGGTTTTTGATGATCACCAATCCCAAGAGTTTTTGGCTCAGAAAGTTGGGATTTTGTCGCATTTTTGGTCATGCACACTGCCGTTGATGAAATGCCTTGCTTAAACTTGTCATCTAGTTCTTTGTTTTTTTTTTTTTTCTTTTTTTAATATTTGGTTTAGTGTGGATTCAAACGGTAAAGTCTGCACATTTCTAGTGCTCGAGGCTCTAGTTCAGTTGAATTAGTTGCTTATTGACTGATTTAGAAGTGGTAATTCATTCGTTGTAACGTCAGTTCTTGTATGAGGCCGTCTTACAAACATGACCCTTTACGGCTTTACCTATAGTAACTAGTTGCATGGTGTCCGTAACAATTTTAATCTTCCTTTCTGTGGTCATTTTGCTCTGAAGTGTATAATGATCTCACAATAATTAGAGAGGAGAGTAGTAAAACCACATGGGCTACGAAATTAGGATAAGGCGTAGGCTTTACGTTAGATATCTTTTATTACCACTTTAGGTTTGGTTACTTTCATTATGAGAAATAGGTGTAGGCGTGGTTGAAATGGCCTTAAAGGAGATTGGGATCGATAGTTTTGTGTACTTTTTATGTTAATGGGTTGTTGAGTATAAATTGAGCTCTATCTTTTTTTGAAGATACATGTTCCAACTCCGACTTGATAAAAAGGTGAGACCACTCATTACTTGTATAAAATGAATGGATGTAGAGCTTCAATATCAATTTCGTGTTTGTGGATTTGTTTCGATATGACCTATTTGAGGGATAGGTTGAGTGGATTTAGCATCGTAAAGGTAGCAAGTCTTGACTTGCAGTGAGACGCCCTAACGTTGACTCGGTGAGATTGGGTTGTTTTTGTGTTGAAATGACCTTACACGTCTTACCATCAGATCCTCTCATAGAGTCTATTAGGTTGAATTGACGTAGCGCTACAGTTGTTCGGATAATAGATATGCTCCCAGTAGAGTTTTGTTTCGGATAAATGTACTCGACTCTAGAGCAAAGATACGTATATCAGTCAATAGCTATTTCATGGAGGTCTCATGCGAAATCGTTAATATAGGTAAAATGAAGTGTTCATGTTAGTGGAAGTTCCTTGTTTTCAATTTGATCATAGTTAGTTTTGTTTTGGCCTTCTGATGTGTGAGACAAGTTGGATTATATCAGATTATTAATGTGGAACTTCATGATCAATTAGCTTATTGATATTTATTCTTTCCAATGTCTAATGATTGTAGGTTGGTGTATGTTCTCGATCGTTAAACACACTTACTGTTGACGTCCTACTATTGTTAATAGACCGCGTGTTCACTGATGTTTTGTGAGTCACTGAACTACAAATTGTTGAAGTAGTTACTATATCTACTACCATGAAGCCCTATATCACCATTATCCGTGCTCTTATATGTTGCTCCTTCCATTCCACTTTTAATGTCCTAATTTCTAATTTAGGTAGATTTTAAGCAATGGTTGTGGGGGAGGGGTGATTGGGATAGAGGGAGTATTTTAATTTTCCATTCATATTTACATCACCTGTTGTAATGTCGTTTTTCGGAAATGCAGATAGTACAACACTTGGATGATAGAATTCAGGCTCACAAGCATGCTGTAAAGTTTTGCCAGGATGTCTTACAAAGAAAGATGGTTGATTGGGAAACCTTGTTTCACAAAGATTTATCTCAGCCGATACGGGACGTAGATTTGGTTGTTGCAATTGGAGGGGATGGCACTCTGTTGCAAGCTAGTCATTTTATAGATAACACGATTCCTGTTTTGGGAGTGAATTCAGATCCAACACAGCTTGAAGAGGTACAAGCACTTTAATCTTGTACCGAAAAACAAGGAAATTTTTTGACAAGTGTGATTGATCTAAGTTTCTTTCGCAGGTGGAAAAGTTCAAAGATGAGTTTGATGCTACAAGAAGCACAGGTTACCTCTGTGGTGCTACGGTCGAAAATTTTGAACAGGTTACAGCTACTACCATCTTTTGATACTGTCAATAATAGAAAGAAATAGTTAAACGTGAAAATTGTTTATAACATTCTTTTTCAAGTGATGTTCTACCAAATATGTTTGTGCAATTTTTTGACGTACCATATGGAGCGTTGTAGGTTTGGTGAATTACTTCCATCCCTTTTAGGGTCTGTTTTGAGCTCCTCTTGGAGCCTCAATTATAATTGAGTCTTGAACATGTGTACCGAGTAACAAATTATTAATGACATGAAAGCTTTCTGCTAAAAAGCATGCCTATCTAAAGAATCATTATTCATAATTTGACTTGCCGAGTTCATAATTTTGGTTTGTTTTATTTTATAGTGAACAATAGGTAACACTTGATCACAGATTGACCTTTTTGCTTCATCAGTTTAACATTTGTTTTCCCTTCTGGCGTCGAGTGTTTTTTCTTCATGTTCTTCTGAGATATACGTATGGAAGTCACAGTCTTTAAGTTTTATTATATTTATTCTCATTTCCTGGCAGGTTTTGGATGACATTCTTGACAAACGTGCTGCTCCTTCCGAGATATCACGAATATCGATAAAGTTAAATTCAGAGGTTTTGCCGACACATTCCTTAAATGATATTTTGATTGCCCATCCATGTCCAGCTTCATTGTCTCGATTCTCTTTCAGGCAAGCTGCTCTACGTATTCCACGTAATAAATGCACCCTCGTTCTTCAGCAGAAATAATCCCCCTTTAATTATTCCCTTTTTTTTTTCTTTTGCAGACTCACGAACGATGACCAATCAAGCAGTTCCTTGGTAAATTGTCGATCAAGTGGTTTACGAGTTGCAACAGCTGCTGGATCGACTGCAGCTATGCTCTCCGCTGGTGGGTTTCCGATGCACATCCTGACGAAGGATCTCCAGTACATGGTGAGGGAACCCATACTACTTGCTCAAGAAAACTCTACTTTAATGCATGGTTTGATAAGGTTGGATCAAACTATGGAAATCACTTGGTCTACTAAAGAAGGTGTTATATACATTGATGGTTGTCATGTTTCCCGACCTATCAAACTCGGAGATATCATTGCACTGTCATCCCAAGGTCCAGCCCTGAAGATCTTCCTGTCACACCGCATATTATTCGCCAATAAACCAGCAAAGCTGTAAGGTTTCCTTTCTGTTGCTATTATTCACGATGATTCAATTAGAAATGTTAGTAATAAAATTTTCTAGCTCTGTTCATAATGATAAAGCTGGTTTTAGGTAAGCATACCACACTGGTTTACGAATCACATATTGCAATTAATGTCAGTTTTTGTTATTTTACTGAACGATTGTCCACAGTGATTAACTATTCACAAATATTTACGCGATCATTTAGTACAATTAGAGAAATTGACACATCCACTTGACACTCAATGTCCCTTGTGTTTGTGTGTGTGGAGATATTGTAGTACTGATGATACATGACAATGAGTTTACAGTACCGAAAAGGTACATACATTTATTCTTTAAATTACATGTATTTCACCTTTACTTAAGGTTTGGAAAATGCTACAAAACATTCTCCAAACTGTGAAAAGTCAGCCATAGGCAGAACTTTTGAAGAAGTCCCAATTAGTCAAGTCCCAATTAACAGTCGGAAATCGGTATACATATTTTGATCAAATAAATGGAGTGGTGTAAGCTCTCGCACTTGCGACCAGAACCTAGCCGTTCAGCTATGACCATAGTGACCCGAGCATAGTAGTCATCCAGGACATGCTCACCAAACTGAGTACCCATCATGTACTTAGTGGTTGCTATCAATGGAGCTGCTATGAACTTGGCTCTTTCATACACATCGATCTTAGTATCACCATTTCCATACTTTTGCGGATCTTTTGAGGACAAATCCCAATCGACTGAAAATTCCATGGCTTTGAATCTGAAACGATCCTTCATCTGCCACCACTTTCTTCAGTTCTTCAGTAGTTGGGGGATAAAAGGCCAGCTCAAATTCATCCAATTTCTTTTCATCAATCAAACCGTACAGTACAGTACATTCATGGTATAAGCTGCAAAACCATTTGCTGAGCATTTCTATGTAAAATCTCTAGTATTAGGCGTTTAAGATCTGTTCTCCTCATCTTATTTTTTCTTAACTTTATCAAATACTTCTAGACAGCTTTAAAAACTTTAGAAAACGTCAAGATAAACATTACTTAAATAGTACGGAGTATAAACCTTCAAAAAACTTGAGAGTTGAGACTACTTTAGAAAAGCTGAGACTTGTGACAACTTAAGACGAAACGAACATGTCCTTGTACTGTATAAGTAAAATTTTGGTTGTGATTTCATCATCTGTTTTCCTAAGAATGTGTTGGAGACATGGGTGAGTAGGGTAGCATCACCTTTGTGGCTGATTAGACTAGTATTAGGCACCAATGAATATAATAGAGTTATTGGACGCATGAGGACTAAGTTTAAAATCGCCCTCGTCATTTCTTATTGTCTCTGTATGTTTTTTCTTTTGCAAAATTTGTCGTTTGGTGGTTGTGTACTGCTTAGATAGTAGGACTGGATTCAAATTAATGTAAGTACCTCAGCAGCCGTATGCCCCCAAGGGAACGTTAAAAGCTTGTTTCATGAAGTAATCTTGAGGCCTGTAGGATTTCGTACTAGCCAAAAATGTCGGGAAATCTTCCTCAAATTGCTCTCTGTATGCTGCGTGAACTCCCGGGGGACTTGTCTCAGAAATGTATATGTTTCCCTTGTTTATTGACCCCCTGCCTTTGGTTAGCAACCCCTTCGGTACCTATCGTCATGCACTTACAAAATTAGAAATCTTTTTAGTGTTGGAGTCATCTAAAGTTTTTGACTTTAAGCCATTCTATATCGCGTTTTTTTGTGTATCTAGTTTGTCTCCGGGGATCCTAGTTTGTGAACTACTGTAAGAGTGACTCTCCATACACAGAACTGTTTTCAATATTACTCATACACTTTAGACACTTCTCTCTGGTAGCTTGTCGTTTGTTGACGTGACACTTAGTTTGAAAAGGCGTGCCTCAGGTGCACCTCGGAACAAGGCACTGTGAGCGCCAAACGTAATGCCTTGAGGTGGAGTGTTTGAGGGTTTCTTAGAGATTCTACTCTTTCTTAACACCTGAGAAATTCATTTTAAACCAACGTCGGATTCTAACAGCGAAGTCTGAGTAACAAATATGACGTGCGAAAAAGCATGCAATTGTTTTTGCCGGCATAGCGCTAACTAAGTACTGAATAGCAAACCTGAGAGAGCCAATGAACACTTTGCGAGCAATGAACAAACTGAAGAAAATTGTTCGGAAAAATCCTGTTCAGGTAAGAATAGATCCAGGAGTGGCAGAGATGAAACATTGTCCGACACTGCCTTTCCTCTGAATATCGAGTCGCTTGTAGAAGCCAGGAAGCGAAAGAGCAATCGTGTTAAAATCATTTGCAGGAAGATCGTTCAGAAACAAGTTGATTTCCGGCATTTCATAGGAATTCAGAGCTCCGTAAGCTTTGTATTTGACATCCATGACTTCTGGTATTTGGCCCCCTAACTCTGCTACCATAATGCATTTTGGTTGCATTGTTGAGTATAGTCCTTCCAATGCATCTTTTAGGGTCGGAAATTCCTTCGATATTGAGATCCCCTGTTACGAAAAATCATCGACATACATTACTTCGACCCCGTTCTTTAGAACTTTGTCTTCATTTCACTTCAGTTATATATAGATAATTGTAATGCAGGTTTCCACCTACATACTCAACTGTAAAACATTAATTGTGCAAGACCCGACAAGGGTCAATTGGGTCGGGTGTAGGTCGGGTCATCTTCGAGTCTTGAGTCTGTTTTGGGATGCTGTTAATTGGTCATTTCGGGACTGGGTCAATTCGTAGTGGGTCGGTTATTTTCGGGTCGAGTTAAATTATAAGTACAAATTTAGTTAATAAGTGTGGGTGGTGTTTGGTAACTATTATACTACGGAGTATACTCGTAGGAGATATTGATTCTGTAATTATGTCATTCAAGTTGAATTTCATCTTTATGGGGGTCAGTTTCGAGTTTGCAGTCGAGTCAAATCGTATGAGATTAGTTTTATCAGAGATCTACTTGAGACAATCAGTCGGACTCGGTTATGATATTTCGATCGTATGACCATTACTTTCGTAATATACCTGAATCACGGAGTTTCGAGCATAGCGATCTTGGTCTGTACTCTGTACAGCAGCAGTATGTTAAGCATGCAAGTACGTACATGTTCACATCATCAAATTAAAGAGTAATATTTTTATGATCTAAAACTTGATTCAAGTACTCCGTATTATTTTCTTCATGATTATGATCTAAAACTTGATTGAAATAATTTCATAACAAGGAGGGTTACAATTAAGAATTGTACTCCGTATTTACTACGGAGTACGGAGTATTATCCAAATTATAGAAGCAATATTATAATGAGATTTCTCATATATACTAATTACTCGTACTAGTTACTATCTCCATCCACAAGTTCATACTTTCTTTTTTCATCTATCCATATTTAAAGTTCATACCCCATTTCTGTCAATAATCCATGGTTATTATCAACTGTGACCTCACAATTTTTCTCAACTTTCATTTTTCATCTCAAATTTCACTTTACTCTTAAATTTTGTACCCCTCCACCCATGAACTTTAAATTTGAATGGAGGGAGTACTTAAAACTAGTACTCCGTAGGTGGTTAATTGTTTGACGTTATATATGTCATTTTTAACCTCTTTGTAGTAGTTACCGAGTAATCCCTCCTTTTGACTCCATTTATATCTAAGATAAAATTGACACTATTCATTAAAGCGTGGAATTTGCGGAATTTCTTGTGATTTATAAAATTAAACGTAGTCATGCGGGATCTTGAATGATACGTACAACAAAAAATCAAAATTTTTCATTTGTTATAATAAATATTCTCGTCCGACATGTCTCGATAAATGTGAAAATGACGAAGGATGTGAAAGGAGTTGAAGGGGGAGAATACAATTCAGTTGATTTATAACAATATAAAAATATTACAGTGGTAATTTGAGTTTTCTCCTTGGTTATATTTTATTTTATGCATGCAATCGACTCATTAGAATAGATAAAAATTTTCTACTATGTATCATGTAGAGAAGCATTTCGTGAGATAGATTGTCCGACATAGAAACTCACTAAAATTCATCCTTACTAAAACCGTAATTATAGAAGGCCCATGTGGTTTTATAAGGTGGACAATTATCTATTCTATCACCATTGTGGGACGGCTTCACATAGGGAGATTTTATATATTCTGACACACCTCCGCACATATGAAACCCATAAATTGATGAGGTTCACATACTGAAGTGAGGTCAAACTCCATAGATGATCTTATTGACGATGTCAGAAGGTAAAAGAGGGCCCACATCAATATCGAGGCTCACTTTGATTTTTTATGGGAGACCCAAAATATAACCAGACTCTAATAGAATGATGAATTTGATGTAAGAGAGAATCCATCCTTATTAAAAGCAATTGGCTGAGAGTAGGTGACGGTGGAAGGCTACCTGATACCATAAAGAATGAAGAAGCCTGAGAAATTGAGAAAATTTTCTGTGTACCCATGGTATTAGAGCCATGGTTAATTATAACTTGACTTCCGTAAAATAAATCTGAGCTTCGGTATCCCCATGGACTCTCCTTTCCTTTCCGACATAGTCAGACAATGAGTTTTACACGTGCGAGGGTGTGTCAGAATATATAAGACTTCACATTTGAAGCCGTCCCATATCTGAGGCGCAATTAAGAATTCTCTTACTATAGCAAATTGGTTTTAGTAAGGATGGATTCCCATGGGTTCCGATGTTCGATATTCTTTTAATCATGGGTATAGCCGGGTCTTCTCAAAATTCAACATTAAACTTCAATTTAAAGGTGTTGCACGATATCAAATGGCTTTCCTCCACTGATTAGACCACCCTAAAGAGAATTTATTTCGAACATAGTCAGATCCTCTCAAAATCCAACATTGAGTTTACCTTAAGTGACATTTCATCTAGTTTGCTTTTGATCAATTTGTTTCAAATTTTAATCCATTTATTACGAGTCCAATTTGACGGAATACTAATCTAATTGACACTCGTACGAAGATCGAGCAAACCAAACCCGACATGACCTGACCCGACCCAAAACATATGCCTAGAGCTGGCAAACTTGACCCGACCCGAGTGACCCGAGCAAAAACCGACCCGATTGACCCGAAAATATTGTGACCCGGGAACCGCCCGACCGATTCGACGATTTAATTCGTGAACCCGACATGACCCGATAATCGCGATCTGAACCCGACTAATTCGATGATGACTGACCCGACATCGAATTCGACTAAATTGACGACCCGATAATTATTAAGCTTAATTTTATTGGATTGAAAGCAAATTATTATTTAGAATGATATATTTGACTTAATAATGAAGTAATTAAATAAAATAATGATCGAAATACTTATTTTAGTGGTTAAAAATTAAAATAATTCGATAAAATCGCGATGACCCGACCCGACCCGATACACTATTTGACCCGACCCGACCCGACCCGATGACGACCCGAACCGAACCCGACTCGACCCGAAAGGGCACTTTGACCCGACATGACCCGAACCCGACATGACCCGACCCGACTTGACCCGACCCAAACCCGACCCGACTGACCCGATTGCCACCTCTCCCTATACTTGGATCCTAAATCCAAATTCTCCATCTTATCTAACCCCCTCTTCACTTCAAAAACTCACAACAAAAGAGATAAGAGAAAGAGCACAAACACAAGACTAAAAAAAATGGCAATGATGTCATGTGCATCATCATCATCTCCTTCAACATTTATGCCATTTTCTTCCCCAAAGAAGACATCTTTTCTAGGGTTTACTGTGTCTTCAACAACAACAACAACAACATCTTCAACAACAACTTCAAAGCAAAGTCTTTTTATCAGATGTGCAAGCAATACTACTAAGAAATACCCTCTTGTTCCTTTGGAACAACGTTGGATGTTCAGTAATGAAGAAGCTTATGGCCCTGTAATTCTCTCTCTTTTTTTACCATTATTATTTTGTAATTTCTGTAATTGGGTTTTCTAAATTATCTACAAAGTTTTCATCTTTTTGTATTTTTTTACATGAATTGTACTCGTATGACGAGTAATTTCTGACTAAAATGTGGTTATTATTACTGTGTTGTAATTGGGTTTTCTTAATTATCTACAAAGTTCTAATCTTTCTAAGCCTTTGCTTAGATTCTAGCTTAGATAGTTTAATAGTATGCATACGACGAGTTATTTCTGACTAATATGTGACCATTATTATAACGATTACTGTGGGACCATTGTTAGCAATTACTACTATAGTGTAACTGTTTTTTTGAAAATGTTATTTACATGCCTTTATTAGATTCTATAGCTTAGGTGTTTGTGAAGTTTGAATTGTTATGTTGTATTCAACAATATCACATTTTTGTGTGTAGAGGTTGTATTAACCCTTGGTCTCTACATGCCATGCTTAAATTGCATCTCAGATGTTTGGGAAGTCTTGAATCTGGAGAGGTAATATAGAAGTGTGACTTCCGAAATTGTGAATAGATGGAGGATGTATTTTGATATGTGAGATTGTGAGGTTAGGCTTTAGGTATAGTTTTATGCTCAATATGTGATTCTGATGCTTGGATCGGTGGAAATGTTTGCGATTATCAGTGGTTCAGGATTGATTTTGGTATGATTGTGTTGGTTTTAGTGAATCGGTTTTGTTTACTTCAAAAAAGTTGTTTGAGTTATACGTTTGTGAACTGTGCGTGATGTATACTGCTCTCAAAGTAGGGTTCTGAGGACTGTGTTTGCATATATGTTTTTCGAGTAAAAGGGTACACTTACGGGTCTATGTTTATGGTTCAAGAAGCAAATTTTAATTCGTTTGTGCTCTGATGGTCATGCTTCTTGGCTATTGAGTCTTAAAATGGTTGCTTTTGTTACACTTCAAAGAGTTGATGTTGTTCAATCACAAATTCACAATGGCTGTCGTTTCCTTTAGGAAATTATTTTAACTCTTAAGTGAATTTCGTGTTAACGGAAATGCTATCTTCAAGAAGTGTATGAGGAAGGAAATGTCATGCAACTACTTTAATCGTGAGTTGTGTTAGCTTCATTGATGTCGCCAAATAGTGATCCCAGACTAGACTGATGTACGTACTTACCAGTGTCTGTGGTCTTTAGTGTGGCACTGCTGTAGGAAGATTAGATCCTCGTGAGATACAAGATATCTTTTATCTCGTAGCTGCATGGGAAATTGGGTAAGTCTAGAATCAGCCTGAGTCGTTGAGAGTTTACGTATTGGTGTTGTAAATAGTTTGAATGTCCCAAATAATAGATTGAAGTATGTCCAATTAAAATGATAATAATGATTAATGATATTCAAGAAGTTACGCTGTCAAAAAAGATCAAGTCATGTTTCGGATATATTATAATCCGTTGCTAATTGATAGATGAACTTTTGGTCCGAGTATGAACGATGAAATGGTGTTCCATCCTTCATGTATGGTACTAAAAGAGATTTGCTAAATTTAGTGAACGTAGATTTCTGATATCCCTTTACTTTCTCTGAGCGGCCTATAAGAGTAACAAAGCTCGTTTAGTTTGTGAGCTGATCATAAGACTGACATTGGTACTTTTCTCGTTAATGCAAGTCCGTGATGCAAATATTCTTCACAAATCACAATAACATTACATTCATCGATTTATTTCATGAGGAATGTTCTTGCATTTGTGCATGGTTTTCCTTATTCCACATCTGGGATTTTCTGCACGTTCTTAATAGTGATAAATCAGTCTGCCTGTCAACAGTCATGAAGTATAACCTCAGTCGAGTAGCTGTCGATGATCATAACCTCCGAATATTCGACTTTCATATGCACGTATGATGATTTGTCATCTTCCTTATCATGGGTATTACGTCTTACGTGTATGTTGCTTCAATAGTTCAATGTCGTCACTTGTCAGTTGTGCTGCCTTGTAAAATTACTGTCATCAAATTCAAATACAAGTTCCAAGTTTCCTCACGTACACTGCTTAGACTGAAATCCTTAAAACTTATTGCGCATATGAATATCGTTTTTGAATGTTGTCGATGGCAATTTGTAGAGTTTGTTGTCCCTTCCTATCCAACGGAGGATCCGTAAATTGTTTAGGATTGGATGTTATTTTTCTTTTCAGTTTGAACGATTCTTATCTGATAGATACTCCATGTGCAGGACATCTGGAACAAAACATGGTATCCTAAAGCCTCCGACCATGTCAACACCGACAAACCATGGTACATCGTCGATGCCACAGATCTGATTCTCGGGAGGTTGGCATCGACTATATCAATCTACATTCGTGGCAAAAATTTGGTTACATACACACCTAGTGTTGACATGGGCGCCTTTGTGATTGTTGTAAGTTCATTGAATTCGTAAATTCTTTTGGCGTTTCATTATATCTTACATTTCTATGTCGATTGTAAAATGCTTCCTGCTTTAAGTTTTACAGTGTTACCACAGTATAAGGACCCGTTTTCTTGGTCTAAGAAGTTTTGTGAAGTGTTTGATAATTTGAGGAAAAATAAGATGATCAGAAGCGGCCATAAATGTTAACATAGCAAGCCTCATGACGGGAAACGATTTCTATATGGCTCGACTACTATGTCATACACGTTAACTGTCGTTTTTTTTATTTGTCGTTTCCTCTAAAAAGTTCAACGATGCACTTTCGGATGAAATGAGGTAGTGTTACAATTAATATGTGCGTTTTTCATAATTTTGTGAAACAGACGAATGCGGATAAAGTTGCCGTGTCGGGCAAAAAACGATTACAAAAACTATACAGGAGGCATTCAGGAAGACCTGGTGGTATGACAGTCGAAACCTTCGACCAACTTCAGAAAAGAATTCCTGAAAGAATCATTGAACACGCTGTTCGTGGCATGCTTCCTAAAGGAAGGGTAAGTAATTTCAATTTTCATTCAGGAATAATTCTACTACAAGACGGTTGTACTAGTAATTTCAGCCGTCAATAATTTGTCATAGAAAGCGATTACTTTAACGGTAATTGTGACCATTTTAAACTATATTAAAATATCCACGTTTTGCTTGTTAATGGTCTCCATAAGCAAATGACTACGGAGTACTTTTTAAGCAAAAATAGTTGTTCTCGACTTCTCGTACGCGTCCAACGATCTCAATGTAGGACTTGTGCTAGTTCTTAGCTATCATTGTATTAAATTTTACGTATTTTCACCTTTTTATATATATATATTTTTTTTTGGGGAACTTCATCTACAGCTTGGTCGCCAATTGTTTAACCATCTCAAAGTGTACAAGGGCGCAGACCACCCACATCAGGCGCAACAACCCATACCGCTTCCCATCAGAGACAAACGAATTAAGAAGGAGAATTGATCGCTGCAAAGACGACTTAGCATCTTTTTCGTAGATCGGATGTCGTTTTCTTCTTCTTCTTCTTCTTCGTCTTAGGTTTGTTCGAGTAGATAAGTGTACCACCATGCTTAATTTCATGTCCTTTTTACAAGGAGCACGACTTGTGGAATTTTTATTTTTCTATGTTTTATTTGCGATTTCCAATTTTTTCGTGCTCATGAATGTTCATGTTATTATTCGAGTTTATCTTGTATGAAACTCGTGTACGTATGCGATGAAGATATGTAAACTATTGAAATGCTCGTTTTATGATTTGGATGGGTTTATTGTGCAAATCGGAATAAATAATGTAAGATGTCTGTGATTATTAACGAGTGAACTTTTCTTGTAATGTAAAATAAATTCATTTGTTACAAAAGTTTATAAAGAGGCAAAAACACTTAATTTTATATAAACTAGTCTAAAAACCCTAGCCTTCCTCTTTTCTCTCTTTAAAAAAATTCTCAAGAAATCCTCTTAAACTCTCTTTAAGGGGGCTATTATTATCACTTGTGATGATAATAAGCCCTAAAATTCATCTTAATCAACTTTAAATCTATTATAATTACAATAAAATAATCCTCTCTTTATGAGAGATTCGTTCCCACAGTTTTGTGGGTTTGTTCTCTACTTTGTTAGAGTTTTTTTTCTTTATTATTGACTTATTGCAGATGATAATGAGAAAGATTAATGGGGTATTACGAATTATTTCAAGTTTCCGGCAACAATTTACAAAATTCAATGAAATTCGCTCTCTTCAAAACAATATCAGATCCAAAGAGTCCCTCGTGGAAGGCTGTGTCATTAGGCAGCGATGTGATAGAGGCGGATGTGCAGAAGCCGTATATTTTATTACTAGAGATCTTTGTTTGAATGAGAAGAAAATCATTGTAATTTTGATAATTTTGTTTTCGGTTAATTTTGCAATCGTTTGTATGTGTGATATAATTTATTATTAATGAAATTAATCTTTCACGCAAACAAAAAAAAAAAAAAAAAAAAAAAAAAAATGAAAAAAAATATAAACTATTCCAATTTAACACAAGTAATTGACAATTTTAAATGAAAATAGTAAAAGCAACTAATTTACCCCACTTAATTATTTCACAAACAATCAAATACACTTGTGTAATGTGTGAAAACTAAAAAAAATACATTTGATCATCAAAATGAAAAAAAAAAATTACACTTCTATAAAGAGGCAAAAACACTTAATTTATATACTCTCTCTGTCTCATTAATTTGTTTACACTTTTCTTATTCTGTAAGGGAATTTGAGGAAAATGTAAACAAATGACTGAGAGATGAAGTATTATACTCTGTAATAAATGTAAATAATCGACCGACTATAAAAACGCAAATAATAGTAAATTCCAAGCATCAGGAACACCGGCGAGACACCAATGAGTGCAGTCACTATAGGTGTGCACGAGGTCTGCATAGTAGTTAGGGTGCGCATCTGGCCTTAGTGTTGTTAACAATGATATGTCTAAGAAAATTGCTGGATTTTTCATTTTGCCAATTATGTTCTTCACTATTTCTATTCCTTGGCTTGGTGGTGTTGGGCTTGTTGACCCCGGTACTGGCTCCGTCTCTGATCCACAATTTTTCGCCTCGGGTTTCCCAAAATCGGATCCGCTGTACATTTATCGAGTTGAATATATCAAATAAGTAATATTATATTCATGGTAGTTTATTTCAGATTATGCGTAGTAGTATATATTCTGTACAATTTACTGGTTGACAAAATGATTATGAAATATTGTGACAAATATTATAAGACCTATAAATACAAGTTATGTAGGACTATCTTATGATACAATCATACAACCCAACCCAATAATAAGCAAAATCAAAATAATTTTGAATTAAATTTTCAATTCTAAAAATCGACATTTTATGAACAAATATAATTAAATTTAAAGGTGTTTTTGGCAGTGTTAAAATGGTCGGACATCAAAATAAAATAAAAAAAAATGGAAAATTATATGAGGTTTATTTTTTATTCGGTCTGTCCTGTAGTACAAAAAACTCTCACACAACAATCAGTGATTGTTTTACGTGTCAGCATTTGTCATGTAAGATGACTTACTATGAGATACAGAGTACTCAGTATATTATAACGAGCTATTTGCAATGAATTGCTCAATGATTACCATAAACATAATTCTTTATTATCTTCTGATATTCTATAATTATAATTATATATCAATAATATTACTGCATATGTTATGGTAAGATCATTATATCCAACTAGTATAATACCCGTGCATAAATGCACGGGATGTACAAAAATAAGTTAATAGTTAATTGAATTGGTAATTGAGTTAAATATTAAATTAATATAAAAATACTTCGTAGTAATAATATAAACGCAACCTAAATAAACATGTATTCTTAGACCCAAAATATCACAAACTGTATTTTAGCCGACCGCGTATTTATTTAACATGTAACCCGCTTATTCGACCCGTAATTGTCTTCTAATTAACCCGTTTAATTTGTTTAAAAATGTCAATTTTGATTTTTCTTAATTAACTATGAAAATTAAGATGATAGAATCGTTGAAAATTGTAACAAAAAAAATTAGAATAATGGAACATCTAATTTTTTTTTATACAAATATAGATATAAATTTAATTTTAAAATAAATCATAATGTGGCAAAAACCGATCAAATTATTGCAATATATTGTCTTAAAATTCATCATTTATTATAATAATTTATTATAATAATATAGTAAAACGCGCTTAAAATGTTATATTGAAAACACATTAAATAAAAATGGACAGTTTAAGAGATATAAATAAAAAAAAAATATTCTGTTGTACGTAGAAAATCTTGACTTACTTATATGACATAATTTCAAAAAAGAAATAAAATAGAAGGGATAAAATAAAATAAAATAAAATAAAATAAAAGGGTAAAAAAAAATTGGAGGGAAATTTGGAGGGAAAATTTGTGTAGGATGGTTTTTGTTATATATAATTAATATAGATAAATTTTGTTAAAAATATTAGGACATACCGATAATGAGAAGCAGAGATGCCTTGATAAAACACTTTGGTTTTGGAATGGTCTACTTCAGAGTCCACCCATTTGGCCCATGTTTCAAATGCTATTTGAAATGCTTGTATTCTGTCCATGTTTTTCATTATGTTGTTACCCAATTGAATATAATCCCATCTGAAAAATAATAAAAATTTAATTTTGAGTGAAATTTTATTTAACCAATAATATAAACATTATAACACAATACAAATTGTTACCTGAATAACAACCGAAAACATTAGTAATGATAAACGAAAATTAAACGGGTTTTGTTTGGTTATACTGTAGGTATAAGGAGAAGAAATTTTCAGGGAAATACTACGGTGTATCGTTCAGTTTTTTAAATTCTATGTTTTACCCTCACTTTTTTCGAATTTTACGATGTAGCCTTGAGATTCTTATCTTTTTACGGATATAATCTAGAAATTATAATTTTGTTTCCAATAAAACTTTTTTCAACATCGCAAAAATTTAGACTGTTAATTATATCTATAAATGTACAGATCAATGCTCTTAAATTCTTCATCAATCAATAATTTATCTTTTTAAATCATTATTTGTTTTATACCATGATATTGATTGTTAATAACAACCATTTATCATCAAATTCGTACATTTTTAATTGTAATATTTATAGCAAATAATACCCTCATTTACTTCTATATAAACAACATCACTTCCTTCATTAATATCAATAAAAGTGATTCAGATAAGAAAAATGATAAATTATCGAATTTAATAAGTTATTTAACAAGTTAAATTAACAAACTGATAAATAAGGATCATATTATAGATAAAATATACATAGCAAAGTTTAGGGGTATACCTTGTAATTATATAAAATTAAGGGTATATTATAGAAAACTAAAAAAACTTAGAGCTACACCATAAAAGTTCCCAATTTTTATTGAACTCAAGGTATACAAAATACATAAAAATGAATAATTACTGTAAGTATACGGAGGGGGAGTGTATTAAGTATTATAGTACCCCCTAAACTAGAGCTGGTAATAGGGTCGATTGGGTTAAGTTTGGATTGGGTCAAGTTGAGTCGGGAGATGTAGGATTTGAGTCATATAGGATGAACATGTCCTTTTGAATTTGCACAAATTTATTGATAAGTGTGTAAATTTTTTTGATTTAACGTTTAACATACAAAAAAAAGTCATGTGCGATTTTGTTTTAGTTGTCTTATTAAACACATTATAAGCATCAAATTTTTAAAATTTTTGAGAATACGTAACTAAAGATGGGAATAAAACAAAACGAACATTAATATACGTGCGTAAAGCAAATGTATAGACATAATTGGAATGGAGGAAGTACTATAGGAAAATCTATCATTTGAATTTTGTTGGAATATGTCGATAGAAATATCTCATACAGAATAGGGGTTTTTCTAACATGTGCATACCATGCACTGATGCACATGTTAAGTAATTAAAAAAAGGAAATGTTCATTGAAATTATTTCCTTAAAAAAATTACTTATTACAATAATAGAAATTACAATGCAAGAATATTTTAGTTTATTTTCTTATTAAGTTTCTTAACATGTGCATGGTATGCACATGTAAGAAAAGTATGCCTCTATATAAAGTTTGTCTTTTATAATAGACTAAACAACACAATTACATTCAATAAAATCGTCTTTCTGAATATCTCCCTTATTTTGGAATTTAACAAATTCACATTTTCACTTTTTATTATATATACGGAGTAGAAAATGATTAAAAATGATTAAAAAAGAAACTTAAGTTGATATAAATGTCCAAAATGAAAAATGTAACATATATAAATAGAATAGTAGAATAATAGAATGAAAAAGAGCAAATTAATTTAGCATGAAGTAAATAAAATAAGGGAGTAGTGGAGGACATACGGTTGTTGTGGAGGCTTGTAAAACCACCAATGCCAACTATCAAAAACCAATAAGTCATAAGTTTTCCAATCATTACCACCTTTTATACTATCAAGCTTCAATACTCTTCCTATTTTTTCCTCATCTATGTCTACTAGAAATTGATGCCATTGCATTGTAATTGATACTTCATACTCCTACATACGACATTAAATATTCAATTAGTCTATAAATAAAAATAAAAACGTAAATAAATAATTAAAATAGATGTTAATAAATTGATTAACTATTTTATTTTAAGGTGTTGAGGTATATGAATTTACTTTTACACAATTTCTTTTAGTGTTTCACATGACTACATGAGTACTGATCAATATAGGTTTTTATATAGGATTGATTCGTAATATATAATATGAGATAATTTCAATATATTTGTACTTTTAAATTAAACAGTAAGTTTCAATTAATATTTTTAACAAGCTTTTACTTTGTAATTATAATAAGCATTTCAATGATAAAATTAAGATTTTCTAATCTTAGTATGTCCATTATCATAAAGAAACATCCAATCATCAAAATAGAATTTTATAAACCAAGTATAGACTTATAGTGGACTAATCTTACCACAAATTTTGGTGAAATAATTCTATATAATAAGTTGTCTTCTTTATCTTTATGGTTATTCAAGAAATTTCTCACGTAAAATGGTTTATACATAAAATATACGAGAGGTCACGGGTTCGTCACCAACTCAACCAAAAAATTAAGCTTATAATTGGAGACCCAGGATCGGTTTTATACACTCAAACAATGTAAAATACGAGAACATACGTACTTCTTCTGATTTAATCATTCATTCATTTGTTTATCTTTTTTATTTTGAAAATGAGCAAGTATTGACGTTTTTATTTGACTTAAATTAAATTTTGATCTTATACTCAAGCAAAATAATAATCTGTATTAGGTACAAGTGTACAACTATACTATTCTCTTTCGGTCTTAATCGATTTTAAAGTATGATTATTTTACATAATGAAAAAAGCCAATCTGTGTCCTATATCATAACAGAAAGAAAGGTGTGTGGATTCCCACCAGTCGTAAATTAACTGTATAAGCTGCAGTTTGCTTCTTTGGGCACATATTTTTTACTTGAGCGAACTAGTATTTACATGGCTATATTATTTTTGGTAATTATTGTAACTGTCTATGTGGCTATGTGAAGTTACTGCAGACAATCTTCACATGAGAGAAATGTAAGCAAATAATTGAGAATATATACTATGATATTTCCATAAGTAAAAACAAAATTAAAAGACAAAATGTTGATGAAAAAACTTACCGGAAATTCAAAAAAATACAAGGGTTTTTGATCCACATGATTATATTTAGCGGAAGGAACAGCCGCATGAAGCATGCATGTGAAAGACTGCCATTGATTAAGACTTAGTGAGTCTCCTACAAACAATATCTTCTTTCCCCTTGCCCTTGTCAAAAATTCTTGTCCATCAAACCTATTTTTTGTTGGTCACATACAAATAATATAATTCGTTATATATTAAAACTCGATTAAATTTAAACATAAAACATTAGTTGTAGAAGTAAATAATACGTATAATATACAGTAAGCTGATTACTGATATTATGTTAATTTAAGGTACCATAGTTAAAATCAATTTTTCGTATCAACTAGTATGATAATAATTACATAATATTTTGAATTACAATTAATTAGGAATCAGAATTTTATTCGAATTTAACTGTAGAATATAAACATTTATTAGTAACCTATAATAATAATAATAATAACAATAACAATAACAATAACAACGATCCTCGACTTATAAAAATATACTTACTCTGTATATGATAATAAGATATATCATCTCGCTCATGACTATTTGTATTTATGAGCATGCATGTAAATATATTTTCAACTTCAATTTACTTAGCTACGTATTAGAGTGTATCTAATTTCCTGTAATGCAGAACACAATTATTATATAATGAACGTAACGATTAATTAAAAATTAGCGATATTTAATCAAAATAATAAAGATATACCTTGGTAGATTGCACTCATTAGGCTGCCATCGATACTTCAGATAATCTTTATCGGGTCTACCGTTCTTTAGACAATCAAATTGAGTTCTCAAGAATGGACAAACAGATGAATCATATAGTGGATATTCTTCATCTCTTACCCAACTTCCCTCAAATATATTACAACTATTTGTATTTTCAATACCATTTGATTGATGAACTAATATTATTAATGAGCTTATCATTATTGTTACAATATTACTTCTCCTCCAATTTGCCATAATTTTCTCTAGTAAAAATTAATGTGAAGACAAATATTAAATTGCTTGAATCTAATATAGTACCCCGTATATACAATTCTTAAGAATTTTTATGTGCATGAAATTGACAAAATAAGAAAATTAAGATTATATATACACATTTAGAAGAATAATACCGTATACATGTGAATGATGTGATGGATCATTATCACTCCATCTGTCAGTCATTTGTTTACACTTATTTTAAATCTCTCCCACAAAAAGTTAAAGTGTAAACAATTCACTGGAACGGAGGGTGTAGCCATTTTTTATAACAAATTTTTGAGTATGTAGCCATTTTTTTATTATAATTGATTTGATAGGAAGTAGATAAAAGGGTTGATTTACGTTATGGTTTTGCCAAATCATACTCGTAGTTTTGGATTTTGGAAGTATTTGGAAATTTGAAATCAAATAATTCATGAGATTCATTTTATCATTTAATTTGGCTATTTCACGTTGCTGGATACTTGTTTATTTCTTGTAATGCTGCAAACCTTTTTTTTTTTTTTTTGGATATTCTATATGATACCCTTTAGTTTTTTTTTTTGACTTTTTACATGGTACCCCTACATTTTTTTAAAACATACATGAAACCCCTAATTGTTGTCATTATTCGCAAGCATACCCCTTAACTTTGTTTTCAGACAATTAAACCCAGTTTTAGGCCTTACGTGGTGATTTGGATGCGTAACTAAGCTTGTCATTTATTATCTCATAACATAAAGACTCTATTAAGCTCAATATCCATCAACAACCTAATATTTATTGATATATAAGGGTTAAAAAATTTGACAAAAAATAAGTTATTGTTCCCCAACAAAATTATCACGTCTAAGATATATATTGAGCCTAATAGACTCCTTCTATTATGGGATGATAATAACCAAGCTTCGTTGCACGCCCAATTAAACATTTAACGCTTAAAATTGTGTTTAATTGTCTGAAAACAAAGTTCAGAGGTGTACTTACGGATAATGAGAACAATTAGGGGTACCATGTATGTTTTAAAATTTGTAGGGGTACCATATAAAAAGTCAAAAAATTGAGGGGTACCATATAGAATATCCTTTTTTTTTCTTATATTCCCTCAATAATACTAGTATTTGAATTTTTACCCGATTTTACATTAAAAGATAGGTAAATTATTTATATTACGAAGATGTTGAATATGATAATTTTAGGATATTGTTCAATTGTACTCAATATTTACTCACTTATACCCAAAAATTACTCACATATCCTTGTCGTTTCGTCCTCTTCAATTTGAGAAATTAGGTTTTTCTCATACCTCTTGAAAATTAAAACCAACTTCATCTTGCACCACCTTCTACCACCATTAGACTGGCAAACAGATCGGGCCGTGTCGGGTTCGTGTTCGTGTCAATGTTAAATGGGTCATTATCCTTCCAACACTAAACCGACCCATTTACATAATCGTGTCAATTGCCCCAACCCTAACCCGACCCATTTATTTTTTTCATAACCCAACCTGACTCGTTTAACCCATTCATCTTTTGGCAAATCAATTTTAACCCATTTAACCCATATAACCCATTTAAATTAACCCATATAACCCATTAAAATTTCTAACTTGGGCGACTTATGTATGAGTCATTAACCCAAATTTTAAATATAAATATTTTGTTTTAATATTTTAGATAGTTTACTGTCCTGATTAATCCAATTATGTCACTTTTAGATAATTAACGGGTTACTCGTGTTAAATTCATGTCGGCAGACTTCAACCCTAACCCGACCCATTTAATTTCGTGTCGTGTTCGTGTCGACTCAATTACTTAAATGGGTCACTTTATCTCAACCCAAACCCGCTAACTTCGTGTCGGGTTCGTGTCGTGTTATCGTGTCGTGTCACTCATTGCTACATCTAACCACCATCCCTGGCGGCTGAACCGCAACAGTGTGCCACCACCCTGCACCAGTGCGCTACCATCGTGCACCACCGTGGCCGGAGGGAAGAGAAATCGACTAGAAGAGTCGGGCCACCCAGAAAAAGAGGGCGACTGGGTGGGCGCAATGTGTGGTCAAATCAGAACACCCCTACCCAACCGGCGGCCTAAGGTCACCCACTGATAGCTCGCCAGTCACAGACATCGCCCACTGCACCAACACGGCCCTTTCCAACAAGACTTTGTCCTCACTGGTGCGCATCCTGAGAACTTCCCAGGAGGTTACCCATCCTAAGAGTACTCTCCAGCAAGCACGCTTAACTGAAGAGTTCTTAAGATGAGCCACCAGAAAAGAAGATGCATCTTGTTGATATGAGTAGTACTTACAATCCTTTTTAAGCACTATGTCACTTGAGCCAATACATGAACCTCTTCAACGGGGTACCCGGCCCGAATAACCTCGGACAACACCGGGTATTACACAGACGACCCCGTCAGGAACACTGGTGGTGGTTGGTTCGTGGCTTACGAGTAAAGGTGGTGGGGGGTTGTGTTTGACGTCTGGTTTCATATTTTTCTTTTTGCTTTTTTGTTTTTGTTTTTTTTTTTGTTATCATTATTATTACTACCCATTGTCATTACTCACATTCATCCTCTTTCCTCCGGCTAACGTTTCGCACCGTCAACGCCGTCCTCAGCCCGTTTCACCGTCCCTTTCACCGGTAACCACCAAAAAAACCCATATTCAATCAATAAAATTAAATTTACTACATACAATATAAATTAATCAATGAAAAAAAAAAACAAAAAAAAAAAAACAACGAATTACTTGAGTTCTATTATTGTTTAGATTCATAGTCAAAAAATTTAATGAGTTGTACAATTAATTGATTGAATTTGTATAGATTTAGGTGATTTTAGTGTTGAAAGTATTGAATAAAGAACAGAGAGAATTTAGGGTACTCAAGGGCAATGAATGAAAAAAAAATGAACAAAAAGGGTACAATTGAGTAAAACTTGGTTACAGTTGAACCATAACGTATTTTACTACTTTGTACTCCGTATATATTTTCTTGTTTGTTCATATTTTACTTTTTTCTCAAAAATTTATGAGAAATCGTTTGATAATATAAATAGAGATTGATTGTAAGATTAAATGTGACTGATCATATTAAAAGGATTAATTGCCAAGAATAATCCGAACTCGTCCTCTTATTCCATAAATAATCCGAACTCGAATTAATCCACGAATAATTCCAACTATTGAAGTAACATTCCAATAATGTACTTTGGCCAATTTCAATCGACTCTAACACGTAAAAAAAATCGTGAAATCGACTCTAACTATGCCTCACTCTTATTTTATGTAAAATTCAAACCGTTTTCACTTCTTTTTTTATCGATTAAAGCATGTTAAAATTGGCCAAAGTTCATTATTGGAATGTTACTTCAATAGTTGGGATTATTCGTGGATTAATTCAAGTTCGGATTATTTATGGAATAAAAGGACCAGTTCGGATTATTCTTGGCAATTAATCCTATTTAAAATGCCACAATTTAAAATAATCACTGACTTTTTGTTTGATTAATGTTGCTTCTTTCTTCATTACATAATATTCCCTCTCGTCAAAAGTAATTTAGATGTCATTTATTAGTCTAACATGTTAAGAGTTTGTCATTTTAGCAAGTTTTATTTGTTTTTTTTTTATTTAACATGTCTTGTAATTAAGTAGACAAATTTAAATCATGTACAGAGTATGTTTTATTATGAGCTTAATGGTTCATATCAATTGTGATAATATCAGATTTCGAATAACTTCAATAATATTGTTATCAATATATATGTGTATCTTTGTTATACATTACTCGCTCTACACAAATTGTGTTACATTATGAATTATTTGAAATTTCATTCGAATTTCTGAAACATCAACATTGTCAATTATATATTTGAGACAATAAATACTCATTTATTTCATGGAGAATATTCTTTATTTTGTATATATGTGTAAATAATCAACAAGAAAAAAAAAAAAAGAAAAGAAGCCTTTTTCTACAAGTGGGTATATAACTTTGCAAGACTTATAATGGGGTCAAAATATCTTTATTTAATTTCTAGTGAATGGATATATCTTTCGAAGAATTAGTTATATGGCAATCACGCAATTTGTTGTCAATTTGAGTATTGGATACATGCATTTCATTTTTGCATTGTGGCTAATATTCGTAATTATCTTGTCATTATAATGTACGAGTATATTTTATTTTTAATGATAATTACAATCATATACGGTTTTTTATTCCCTTCATTCAAATCCACTTCCCCCATATGTACCTTTTGACACTATTCATGAACTCTAAAAATGTTTGAGATTGCAGGTAATGTATAAGTGCAAATGTAGTCGTGTGTGATATTGTTTTATTCATTTTCTTAAATAGAATATTAATATTAAAATTTTATAATTTTTCATAATGTGTAACTATAGATATTGCCATTGTAAAACGTACCTTGACAAACGTGCAGTGACATCATAAGGGAGCGGATATAAATTGAGGGAGTAAGAGCATCCACATCAATGGGTCACTAAGTGACCCAAAAGTGCCAAATATACACTTGTGGGGAGGTCAACCAATGTGGGAGGTGTCCCAAATTTTGGGTTTGTGGCCCAAAATTTGGGGGGCCCCTCTACATTGGGAGGGTTCCCATTTGCAAATTGTATTTTTTTTTATTTATTATTAGTTGATTAAAATCAATTAATTATTTTATCATCCAATTAATTACTTACTAACCACTTTTCAACTAGTGCAAATTATAATGTATGTTTTCTTTAATTAACTTTTTTAAAATTGAAATAAAATTAGTTAGTACATTTCCGGAAAAAATTGTTAAAAAAAAATATTTGTTATTAATTAAAAAAAAAATTACGTAGTAGTGGTAGTAGCTACGTAGTAATGGTAGTACAAAGGTTTAATCAATAACTTAATAAAAAAGAATAAAAAATAATAATAATAATTCTACTCTATATATACAAGTTACGTAGTAGTGGTAGTACTGATGAACGTGATACGTTCCAAAATTAATCTTGGGTCATGTGTTATTTCAAGTTCAATTAAAATTAATGTCATAATATAATACTCCGTATAGATTATGCATCTTTGTGTTATAATATAAATTATGCATCTTTGTGTTAATTAAAATTAATGTCATAATATAAGTAATTAATCAATGTTAGAATTTAAAAAATAAATATGGTGGACCATGAAAAAGTGGAAATGGGGAGCTCCATTGATGTGGAAACATGTAAATGAAATGGGGAGGTTAAGTAAAAAGTTGATGAAAATAGGAGAGAGAAGTTTTGGGGAGCCCCATTGATGTGGATGCTCACGAAAATAACATATTCTAAGATGTGAAGTACACACTATAACTTTTTGTCTTTCCTTTCACTACATTTTCACTTGCCATTCTAAGTCAAATAACTTTTTATCTTTATTTTTGAGCAACAAGATACGCGGGAAAAAAAAAAAAAACATTTCTTATATAGTTATAAGATTATACCAAGCACCCGCAAGGGTGTGGTCTAGTGGTTAAAACATGGGTGAAATTCCCATGGGTTTCAGGTTCGATTCCCTCCGGTAAAAAAGGTGGTTTACCTGACGTGTATGGTTTGCAGGCTAAAAAAAAAAGATTATACCAAGTATCCCTTTTATTTTGTATGTTTTTCCACTTGTTTAATATTTGAGTGGAGTACTGTATTCAAGTAGGAAGAATATTAATAATGGAAGAGATTACTTATCTATTAACTAGTTTGTACCTTGTGCAATGAACGATTTTGTTCAATTATGTAATTTATAATTACAATAGATTTTACTTTTAACAAAAAACATTACGTATACATTTTTGAAAAAGCTTTTTATTTTGGAAAGTGATGTGACATTGTGACGCCACCGGGTGGTACTGAAATTTGGTACCACCCTAATTAAAATAATTATATTTTAAATCTTTTTTCATTTTAGCGTCAAAATTTCAAAGATAAAATTTGTAATTTAAAATCAATCATTTCTAAGAGATTCCTTTACTATATCAAAACTATACAAAATTTTTATTTAATTTACATAAAATTTACGGTATTGCTCATTCATGTATACAATTACTCATTCTTGTACACTTTTTATCCTAATTTTTCCATTCAATATCTCTCCCCTATTTTCAATTACTCCCTCCGTTTCGGTGATTTGTTTACATTTACTTTATACACATTTATCGATATGAAGAGAGAGGTAAATAAAAAAACTATAAAAATAATAATATAAGTACAAAGTGGGTAAAATAAAACAATGTGATTGGTTAAGGAAGTTGGGTCCACCTCCACAAGTGGGTCACCATAGACATTTATGGAAAGTGTAAACAAATGATCCGTACACCCATAAATGGAAAGTGTAAACAAATGACCGGGACGGAGGGAGTACAATTTTTCCTCTCTTTTATATTTACAACTATATTGCATAGTTTCACTATAGTCAAGCAATTATGACGGATCCCCTACCCTTTCATGAGGTAAATCTAATAATTTTAACGGTTTTGCGAATAATTCAACATTATTTATTTAAACGGTTTATTAATAGACGCGATTTTGGGTGATAATGGTGATATAATACGGAGTATGTTGTTAAAACATGACGATTAAGAGACGAATATGGGATAAGGTCGACAGCAGTAGTAGTACGTGTCGGTACGGGTACAATTGTGTCCGTGTCGTCTTTGGTGCGTAGGGTTTTGGGGTGGGGTGTGTCATGTCTCATGTGTGTAGTGTGCACAGCTGAGGTTGGTTTGTTTTTTCTTTTTAATTTTTTTTCATTTTTTTTTTATTTTAAGTTTTGTTATCTTTTTATTTATTAATATAATTTGTTACTTTTAATATATTTTTTTTTAGTTAATTAATTTAGTGTTTATTTTTTTGTAAAATACATATTTCAACATTTTGAATAAAATATTTAATTTTTTGAATAAAAAGAAGTGTACAAAAATGAGTAAAAAAAAAAGTGTACAAAAGTTGTACATTAATGAGTAAATTTAAAAAGGTGAGAGAAAAGAGAGAAAAAACTAAAAGTGAAAATAAGAGGAGGGGTATAAAATAGAAAATTGTGTACACTAATGAGTAAACTCGTTTAGATCACGTGCATCAATGCACGAATACTATAAATATTATTGTTTTTAATTAATATAATTATAAGTAATAAATCAATAGAAAAATAATATAATTGTTAATTTATATGGTATTCAAGTTTACATTTAGTAACGAATAAACATAGATTCTAAATAACAAACATACAGAGTATATGAAGTTCATTAATTATTTCTAAAACTTTGTACAAAATTTCGGTGAACCATTTTTTTTATTAGATTATACAAAATGAAAAGTAAAAAAAATATTAAAATAAGCAACTATTTATTTTAGGAAAAATAGTTTTTTAACAAATCTAAAATAAATATTAAAGCTACATACACATATTCGAAATTAAAAGTGGAGTTATAGTGCAATAATACATTAAAGTACTTATGGAGTAGTTTTCAATTCTAATTCTAATACATAATTAAACGAAAAGTAAAATATTAAAATAATAAATTTAGGATAAATATATTGTTAAAAGCTCAGATTTTATTAATTTATGCATAATATTAATGTGAATATGATTATTGAGTAATGATAATTGTAAGTAATGAATATAGACTTAAAAACATATAATAGGATGAATAATGTCAGCACGGGGTTTTGGCGGGAAAAAAACGCACAGAATCGCGACATGTGGCAGTGATGATGTCAGCGATAAATGTGGTTTAGTATAATAAAGATGTGGTACATGAATGAACAATACCCTAAATAAATAGACTACAAACTTGTTATGTGCCATTCGTAAAGCGACCATCTCAAATATTGTGAGTTTTCGGACACATGAGCGTTACGTTTTAAATTTATACCGTAAGCATACGAGTTATTATAGCATACGGGTCGATCATAGGGAGGTCAATGACTAAGTACTAGTTCGTCTCAAATTACCAGTACAGTTATCTACACGAATTAATTATAGGGTGATAAAAATCTAAATATACTGCTAAAAATAATTGTAAAACTAAATAAGAAGAAGAAATCAACAATATTAAACGGCGTGGGTTTCATATCATTGCTAGACAAACTCTCAAATAACGACACGATTGCATAATTGTTATTCAAGGGAGACTACTACAACTCTTGCGGAATTAACTCTCTCTCCCGACTAACAATAATTCTTCCTAAATATGTTTAGCCCCCGCTCCCGCATGTAAATTAGACACATAGAAATAATAAGACCGTAGATAAATCTCAACTATACAAACTAGCACTCCCATGAAAACTTGTACAACCTTGATTAGAGTGTGTTCATAATTATTAAATCTCAGCTTCCGCGTTCTAAATTAATTATAACGGTTTAGACAACTCAAATATACCGATTTAACACTCAACCAAAATATTGTCCAACTTCCGTTGATAGCTACAAATAATCTCATGTCAAACTCAATTAAGAATCATCATCTAATAATCATGATAAAATCTAATCAAAGTCGTACAAACAATTTCGCAATCATATCAACAACTACAATATGCTTGTACAATTAGCGATGATATAACCCTAAAATTAGTTACTCGCAAATTATGAAGAAAACACAAATAATCATAATAGTAAACATAATTAAAATAAATTAGAGAGCAGAAAATAAGAAAACTTAGACTTGAAGGAAAAAGCATCAATCTTGTAAAAGTAAAGAACTTGAATGACATATGACTTTTTTCCTCGACCTAAAATTGCCTAAAACTCATGTAGTGTTAAAGTAAGTGGAAGTAAAAAAGTGGAAGTAAAACTCAAAGTAAAAGTCGGATTGTATTATTTTATTCCAACCTAATTACAATTTGGGCTTAAATAAAAAATTAGTCTTTTCGGTCCGCTTCTTTATTTTATTGCATTTGATCCAACTTGCTCCGTCTTACTCGTGTCTCATAATCGATCTTCGTAATATTGCATAGTTCACGACTCGGTATGAGTCCACGACAATTTCAGCATATAATCTTCATCCAACAAATAATAACAAAACTCGTAGTGGCTTTGCAGTTTCCTCCACATTTTGTTAGGCTGATTATGAATTGTGTAGAGACACCATATTATTCTTTATGTGTGAACGGGAATTAGTTTGGTTTTTCAGGGGTAGGAGGGGTTTGAGTCAGGGAGACCCTCTGTCGCCTCTTCTGTTTACTCTTTGCATGGATTATTTGAGTAGGATCCTTAAATTAGTGGGTGGTCTAGATGATTTTCGTTATCATCCTTTGTGTAAGCCGCTGGGTCTGAATCACCTTTGTTTTGCTGATGATTTGGTGATGTTTTACAAGGGTCAGCGTTCTTCTATGGAAAGATTGTTGAATGGTTTCATGTTGTTTTTTGCTACGTCAGGGCTTGAGATGAATACTGCTAAATCGGCTATGTATGTGAATGGTGTGCCTCCACGAGTAGTGGAGGAGATTAGGATGAAATATGGTTTTAGGATGGGGACTCTGCCTTTCAGATATCTAGGTGTTCCTATTTCGTCGAAGCGTTTGAGTGTGCTGGATTGTAACGTTTTGATTGAGCGGATTGTGGGAAGAATCAAATCTTGGGGTTTGAGGAAGCTGTCGTATGCAGGCATGTTAACTTTGGTACAATCTGTCTTGAGTTCTCTTCATGGGTTTTGGGCTCAGTTGTTTTTTTATACCTTCTTGTATAATTAAGAGGATAAATAGCATTTGTCGTAATTTTCTTTGGGAGGGACACGAACATTTTTCTAGGGGGGCCCCTGTTGCGTGGGAGGATGTGTGTAGGGTTAAGGGTTGTGGAGGCCTTAGTATTCGTAATAATAAGCTTTGGAATGTTGCTTCTATTGAGAAATTAGTATAGCGGATCTATGTTAAAGCAGACAAGTTGTAGGTAAGATGGGTACATCATATATATCTCCGTGGTCATGAGTGGTTGTCGTATACTCCGACTGTTAATTCCAGTTGGAGTTGGAGGAAAGTTTGTATGGTTAAGGAGAAGATTATTGGTGATTTTGCTGAATATGATCGTTTTGGGCGGGATTATTCAATTAAAGAGGGTTATCGTCGGCTTTGTGGGGAGCAGGGGCGGGTTGGGTGGGCATCAATTCTTTGGTGTCGGTATAATTTACCTCGATTTGCCTTTGTTACTTGGTTGGGTTTACAGGATAGACTTTTTACGAGATATAGAATGAAGAAATTTGGTTTAATTATGGATTCCTCATGCTATGGGTCACACAATACCTTTGAGATCACTTTATATACAACACTACACAAGGCTATGGGCCTAAACTCCAGAACTGATTGCGGATGCTTAACTTTAGGAAGTAAGGAAATAAGAGTTGAATTAATTTGACGAAGAATCTAAACCGTGGTAAAAAAATTCCTTTGTAGCACGACATACATCCGGACCCAAAATGTCCCACCCTTTCTTAAAAAACGCACTCGAATAACCATCAGGCCCTCGAGCCTTGTCATCCGGAATAGAAAAAACAGCAGATGTAATCTCCACATCACTCACAGGTGGCAAAAAAATCGAATTCATGTCGTCAGTAACTAGCGAACCACACTGCACAATAGCAGAGTTAACAGGTCGAACAGGTTTAGACTCTTCCAAAAGGGACTGATAATAATCCAAAAAAGCATTCTCAATCCCCTCAGGGGTCTCACACCAAGAACCGTGAACATTCTAAATACGCAACACCCTATTCATGCTCCGATGTGCTTTAATACTACAATGCAAATAGGCTGTATTCTCATCCCCATTCTTAATCCACTCCACCTTAGCTTTCTGTTTAAGAAAGCTCACATATCTAATCTGAATCTCCCGAAACGCAGCGGCCGCCTGCTTCTCTTGATGTATCAAATCCAAATCCGTCGGCCGTTTATTCATATCACTTTGAATGCTCAAATACCACTGTTTAGTGATCTCAAAAGTTTGCTCAATATCAGAAAAATTCCGTCGATTCAACTCCTTCAAAGGCTGTTTCAAAGCCTTCATTTTCTGCACAACTTGATACATGAAACAACCCTGCTCAATTCTATCCTATTCCCGCAGCACAACTTCCTCAAAACGGGGTAACCTAGTCCACATGTTAAAAAATTTAAACCCACGCCCTCTGAACCTCAACCCATCACACAAGGATACAATACAAGGGGAATGATCGAACAACCCCTCAGCTTGAAAATCCGCAAAAGAATCGGGAAAAGCCAAAATCCAATCATCATTAACCACAACTCTGTCCAATTTACACATAACCCTATTAGCCTCGTCTTGTTTATTATTATTCTAAGTAAAAAAGAACCCCTTCGCCTTCAAATCAAGCAACTTACAATCACGCAAGCACTGCTGAAATTTAATCACTTCATGTAAGTGCACAGGAGCCCTAATCCGTTTATGAGAATAGAGCACATTGTTGAAATCACCCATCACGAGCCAAGCACCATGCGGCTGAACAACCCTCAATCGTCCCATAAACACTCTCTACGACTCCCATCATTAAACCCATATATAACCGATATCCAAAAAGTAACACTCCCCACAATACACTTACAATGAATCATTTGCGCAGACACCTTAATGACATCCAAATGAACCACTCCAGCCTTCCAAAGAACCCAAATACGACCTCCCTAATGACAATTATTATTTGTAACGACAAGCCAGTAACAAAATCCTTCATTACACTATCAGTTGCACTAGGTTTTACCCTAGTCTCGAGGAGTCCAAATAAGTCGACTTTATTACGATTTAGAAACCATTTGATCTCTTGTTGTTTAGCCAACTTATTTAGACCCTGTACGTTCCAAAACCCGAATCTATGCATTACCAAATTGGGCATGAGGACCCAATTTAGTAACAGACTGATGCACAGCAGAAGTGAGCACCTCCAAAAACGTCATCCGATTACGAGACGACCCCTCTTGCATAACTACACTAGAAGCACGACTCAGAACATCACCATCAGTCTGCTTCACCACAGTAGCCTCCACAGCCCCTTCTATAGCTTCCACAACCTGTTTACCCATGTCAACTTGATCCTCGGCCACTACCACAACCTCAGGAGGGGCCTTATCAGTCACCGGTCGCCAAATGGTTTAGGAGGCTGAACAATCTGACGTTTACAGTCCTTCCCCTCATGCCCAAAAGCCTTGCATTTTAGACACTGAACATGCTTCCATTCGAACTCCACCCTAAGTTCATGCATCGCCCCCATCTCATCCCTAAACTGAACCACCTCCGGAAGCTTACTATTTACACCCACTTCAACCAAATATCGCACAAAACCCAACCGAGTTTTTCAATGTCGTTTCAGCATCCGGTTTAATAGGCATTCCAATCAAATCAACAATCTTAGTTAAGCACTTCTCCCCCCAAAACTTTAGCTCAAGCCCATACAAACGAACCTAAGTGGGAACAATCTTGACATCCTCCTTAATCAAACTACATTCAGAAGACCAAGGTCGAAATATCAGTGGTTTGCTGTCAAATAGTTGATAACCTAGATCCAAAACCACCTTCATCTTCTCCATGTCCTTGAAATGAACTAAGAACACACCATTTGGCAAAAAGGAAACATTATCATAATCATACCTCGCCTAAATGCGTCGGATAAAGCCACGAACAATTTCAAGAGGAGGGTTAGCCCCTAAAATGTAACAGACCAAAGACGATTTCTAGTAGCTAATCCCCTCATCCACATCCTCAGCTGCCAATTGCAACACTGGCGGCAAGAAACATGGCTGCACCACCTCACCCACACCAGCATCACTCACCGCTAGAATATCACCCCCAATCTCCGCCTCGAACGTATCCAAATCCAGGGGAATTTCAGAGCAATCTTTTCCAGTCGATGCCACTGCCGGAATAGGGCTCAAAGACGATGAACCACGTTTTGGCTCATCGGCTGACACCGATTGGTGAGAAAGTTTTGAACTTCAGGCTGATTTAAGAACAATTTTAGGATTAGGGTTTTTCTTTTTCCCCTTTGCCATTACAAAGGTGACAGTAATAAGAAAATCTCAGACTCTCTCACTCTAGATTCTCTCTCCTGATCCTTGCAAGCAAACAGCGTATTCCAAACACAAAAGCGGTTTTTCACAAAATTCGTCGTTTCAACATTTCTAGCTAAAATTAGCTAAATAAAACATGAAAATTCATAAAAACAAGATGAAATGGAGCATTAACATGTTCCATGGCAAGGCAACGCAAAAGGAATGATCAAAATCGGTTGAGAAATTGCAAAATGGTGTTTTTTTAGTAAGAGAAACCGTAAATGGAGGTTATTGTAACACCCCGGCCCCAACTAAAGGCCGAAATGTCACCCACGGTAGCTCGCCAGGCTGCGTACATCGCCCACAAACCAACACGGGTCCTTTCCAGCACACTTTGTCCTCACTCGTGCGCATCCTGAAAACTTCTCAGGAGGTCACCCATCCTAAGACTACTCTCTAGCAGGCACGCTTAACTGAAAAGTTCTTAAGATGAGCCACCAGAAAAGAAGATGCATCTTGTTGATATGAGTAGTACTTACAATCCTTTTTAAGCACTATGTCACTTAAGCAAACACATGAACTTCTTCAATGGGGTACCCGACCCGAATAACCTCGGACAACATCGGGTATTACAGTTATGGCTACCCACGGCTGATTTCATTGCTTTATATACACCACTTTGCCTACGAAGGTAACCGCAAAAGGGCTTGCGGTTTGCAGCCTAAACCGCAAAGTGGCCTGCGATTTGCCCTTTGGGCTTTTTCTCTTGTTTTCTCGTTTTGGGCCTATTTTTGGGTTCCTAATTCATTTAGGCCCAAATATAATTCTTTATATACCTCGGGCCTTGGGTTAAGGCGTCACCTACAGTCTGTCACACGCGTACTAACACTTAGTAAGTAGCGCAAAAGAAGATGCAATGACACTATTTCACGAGTTTTGAAGTATTAGCACTCCTACGTTTCCCCACGGAGTTCAAAGCATATACACTCTACATCCCCAACAGATCATTGCATCACCTTACATCCCCAGTGGATCACACTTTCCCCAATGGACCTCTTTTACACATGCACATCCCCAACGAACCATCATTATTCCTCCATTCCCCAGCGGAAGGCGAATATATACAAAAGCAATTGCATGAGCACTCCCTAGCAAGTTTAAACATACAACCATAGAAGCATCTGCATTTACATAGGCACCACACACTACACATATGCGCTTTTCGGTGAGACCATACAACTACGACAAAAACCCCCTGGCGGGCAAATACTCCCCAACGGAAGAACACTAAGCACATGCGCTCCTCAGCGAGACTAAGCATCATCACAAGCACAACAACGACAACATCATTTTGCAACAGCTTTGACAAATAGCACCGCGCAATAGCACAACAACATCATGCAGGCTAAGGCAATCAGCGAGCCGGCATGCCCTTACAATATGCGCAGATCGTCTTGTCCTCAAACGTGTTTTCCCGCCCCGGATAGATTGGTTCGGAGTCCCTGTCTCACCAATGGACACATGCTCCGTTCCGCTGATGGTCCGGATACTGTCGTGTAGTTTGACTAGCGCTGTAGTCCAAGCTCAGTTAAACTGGGGGCTCTGTGGATACTTGTATTCGTACCCTCCCAAAACAAGCCATGCGATATAACAGACTTTTATTACGCATGCTTTAACGCTGACTTAGACGGTACTAATTATGTCAAAATTTAATTAAGTTTTTAAATGTCAAAATTAGTCAAAATGTGTCATGACGCTTAAATAAATGTCCTTTGGTTCATTTAGAGTCTAGCTTGATTCACGTCTCGATTTAACCGGCATGGACATCCCCTTTGCAATTGAATTGACTCTTTTAAATTAAAAAGGCTCAATTCAATTATCCTAAATTCCTAAATTTAGGCCCGGTGGCTAAAACTGCTATTTAGCATTTTCATTTTCAAAATACGACCTTGCGGGTCTTCCTATTTCAAAATATACAACAAAATGCACATTCTTCACATTTTCGGGTCTCGGCCCAAAAACGGAGTCTGGCCCGCTCTTGGCCCGTTTCCCCAAGTCCCAGAGCTCTCACAAAATATCTTGAGTAGCTTCTAGAGGATTATACTCGGTACTCTTAAGGTCCAAGCAAGAGATTATTCGTATATTTCTAAAATACGTTAAATATGATTTAGAAAAATACGAAAATACACAATCTTGCCCAGCCCCCTAACCGCAAGAGGCCTTGCGATTTGAGGGTCAAACCGCAAAAGGCTTTGCGATTTAGGGGCCAAACCGCATCAAGCCTTGCGGTTTCCAGGTCGGATTTTTCCAGAATTTTTCCTAATTTCCTCGTAATCTCTACTATAAATACCCCTCTACACCCAACACAATTGATCATCAATTCTTCTTCAATTCTCATGAAATACACATACAAATCGACAAAAGCCTCCCGCACTAAAACTTTGCATTCAGCACACAACTCGTGTTAAATGCCCCCCCCCCTTTTGTTGAAGCGAAGCTCTGCCGGTTTTGAAGCTCGAGACATGTAGGTCTTGATCCAAGCGTGGGTCAAGGTTTTGTTTTGCTTTATACTAACAAAGGGACTACATTAGTGCCCAACTCGGCTTTGGTTTGCGAGCCCGTTTTTCATAAGGCGGTCTTGCAACTCGAATACATTCCATTCGTTTTGTACCTCCCCAAAGTCGCATAAACAACGCCCCCTTAAAATAAACCAAACGGACTTTATTTTAAATTTATGCATTAGCATCCTCATCTTGCATTAAGTCAAATTAACAATGAATTCGACATTAAAACGACCATTTTCGTTAACAAGTTTAAGCTTGCTAAACTGAGAGTTTTTAACAATCTTTTTGCATATGCATTCATACATCTTTTTACAAACAATATCGCATTTGTACGTAGCGAATTACTTTAGCTTAAATATCACTAATGGATTGTTTTTCGGCTAGTAGTGGCTATTTTCAAAATAGGCTTTTCTAAAAGGTTTATATATAACAAATTGAATTAATCTTTAGGAGAGTACCCTCACCCCGAATCCGAATCTGGTTTCACAATACCCTTAGACGGATGGGTGTCGACGTGCCCTGAACTCTAAGACGTGTCTTAGAACTCAAGACATGTAGTCGGGTTCCAAATCACCACATAATTTGGTGGCGACTCCTAAGCAGTTTTAAAGGTTTTCTAACTTAATCTTTTTAACTTAAGCACCTCATCTTTGTTCGCCAAAACACCTTAAGCAAGACGCCGAGTGGTCTACGCGCCCCGGTATCCACAGTTCCTTACCATACGGCAGGTCTGTTTTTCAAGTATTGCCTTATTAAGGCATCCCATATCTCCTATTCCCAGGCCCCGTTTTGTTTTCGGAAGGTTTAAGACTAACCTACTACACTAGTGGACCGTACGTGATTCCTTACAGCCAGCCCCCCAAAAAAGCGCTAGGAGGGAATTAATTTTTTCCACCATATTTACCGGGATTTTAAAGACCGATAGAAAGTTAACTGAAAGGGTAGACGAGACCGAATGAATCAGACATAGTCTCCCAGCTGGTGATATGAAAGTTTCATTCCATGACGATATTCTCTCCTTGACTTGTTCCACAATAGGATACAAAATCTTTGCTTTTGACCCTGTTACCTTCGTCGGGCATCCTAAATAAATTCCCAAGTCACCACTAGGCTTTACCTGTAAAGTCTTGCTGCAATTTATCAATGTTTGAAGCGTTTTACTGGGGCTAAAAATAATCGCCGACTTTTTCCTATTTATGTAATACCCGAGGTAGTCCGAAGATGTTATTCGGCTCGGGTACCCTGTTGAAGAGATCCATGTGTTAGCTCAAGTGACATAGTGCTTAAAAGGGTTGAATGTGCTACTCATACCAACAAGATGCATCTTCTTTTCTGGTGGCTCATCTTAAGAACTATTTGGTTAAGCGTGCTTGCTGGATAGCAATCTTAGGATGGGTGATCTCATGGGAAGTTTCTAGGATGCGCACGAGTGAGGCAATGTGCGCTGGAAAGGACCCGTGTTGGTTTGTTGGCGATGTACGCAGCCTGACGAGCTACCGTGAGTGACATTTTGGTCTTTAGTTGGGGCCGGGGTGTTACAATTTATATACTGTCCAGAGGCTCTGCAATATCCTCCCAAAAATACGTTGTAGATTCCTATAGCCATTGTTTTTATCCTAAAGGAAAAAATAGAATCATCTGCAAATAGAAGGTGTGTAACCGAAGGCTCATTTCTAGCTATACTGATCCCCCAAATTTTATCTATCTCTTGGGCCTGTTTAAGATTCTGTGTAAGAACTTTTGAACACAGGACAAAGAGATAAGTTGATAGGGGGTCCCCTTATCTTAATCCTCTATTGGGTATTAACTGTTTTTATGGTAGGCCGTTAACAAAAACTTCATAGGAGACAAATGTAACACAATTCATAATTAGCTTAACCAAACACTCCGGGAATTCCATTTTCATTAGAACTCCCTTAAGGAAATTCCATTTGACCCTATCATAGGCTTTACTCATATCTGCTTTAAATGCAAACCCACCTTTCCTTCCTCTTTTATGATTTGTGATGTTATGGATGACATCATGAGCAGGAATGATATTGTCTGCAATATTTCTACCAGGTATAAAGGCATTTTGGTTTTTCGACACCACTTTACCCATCACTGTCTTTAGCCTATTTACTATACACTTTGTTATGATTTTCATAAAGACATTGCATAGGCTTATAGGTCTATAGTCGCCTGCAGATTCTGGGTTCTCTATTCTAGGAATCAAAGTAATGAATGTTCAGTTCTTTTCCTTTAGGATATTCCCTGTGTTAAGGCATCTAAGAATCGCTTTATAGACATCTTCTTTTATAAAATACCAATATCTATGAAAGAAAAGAGTCGGAATACCATCAGGTCCCGGCGATTTCCATGTACCCATTTGGAAAATCGCTTATCTGATTTCTTTCTTTGTGCACGACTTTTCTACGTGTTTTCGATCTTCTTCCGACAGACGTCCTTCTGAACCTTTAAAAATATTCCCACATTCTGCATAATAATCCTCAAAGCTTCGTAAATTCGGACCTTCTAAAAAAATGGATCTATAGTGGTTACAAAGGATTCTACTGATTTTCTCATTATCAAAGGTCCATTCCCCTTTCTTATGTTTCAAACCTACAATATGGTTTATGGCCACTCTGCCTTTAACCCAGTTAAAAAAGTATCTCGTACAAGTATCACCATCTAAGGTCCATTATAATTTGGCTCTTTGCCTCTAATAAGTTTCAACTGCGTGGGAGAATTCTACTAATTTTGAGTGTATATCTTCATAGTCCTTTGGATCTTTCCCTTCAAAGACATCTTGTAGCTCCCTTGTGAGCTCGTCATCAAATTTCATTCATTCTATTCCCCAATTCTCTTTCTTATTTTTTGACCATTTCCTCATTCTATTTCTAACTTTTGATAGTTTCTTTGTGAGGACATAGCTATCAGAACCTCTAATCTTTTCCTTCCACAATTCCTTAACTACCTCCGCATGCACATTCGTCATAATCGAATATCCATGCCTCCACCTTATATGGTTTTTTACATATATCTTTCACCAGTGTAGTGTCTATTTCAATAGGGGCATGGTCCGAAATTTGAATTGGACAATGTCTAATCCCTATATTTGGAAATAAAGACTGCCAATCGCTTGTCGTTAACACCTAGTCCAGTCTCTCATAGACTCTCTTGGTTCCCATCCTTTTATTATACCATGTAAATTTTGGGCCTTTAAAGGGAACTTCCACTAATAAGTAGGTTTTTCTCCATTCAGAAAGCCATTCAGCCTTTTCAATTCTTCCCTTATTCGACGATAGTTTGTCTCAACTGAACTCCACCTGGTTAAAGTCCCCAACTAATAGGATTGGTCCTTTTACTTTCTCAATCCATAGGCCAATGTTTTTCCAAATTTTCACGCGTTTTGATGTTTTCGGTTCTCCATTAACAAAGCATAAGTACCAAAACAAGTCCTTACATTGCTCCACTTGACAAAAGATGAAATTATTACACTTGAAGAGACAAAGCATTTTAACACTACATTTTCATCCTAGATAGAGACCCCCTTTAGACCCTTTCGCATCCATTTTTTCTTGTTTAATAAAGCCAAAGAGTCTACATAAAATAGAAGCTCTTTCTACATTACATTTAGTTTCCATAAATAATACAAAGTCATAATTATTTCTACTAAGTAACGCTATAAATTTAGGGATTATAGGGGCGAGCGTGTTGTTTAAACCCATACAATTCCACACTAATCCTTTCATTTTTTCTTTGGAGGTGTTTTAGGGTCCACCTCTTCACCCACTTCATTCCACACTAATCGAAGTTAAGTGTCTATTTCAGTCGATATTTTCACTTCCCTGATGCTCATTCTAAAGGCACCACTCCTCCAACCAACTTCGACCATAAGCCCCTCAACCCTCATCTTCTTTGCCAGCTTCCTTATGTATTCTTCAACTTCCTCAAGGGTAATAAGACATTCTCCTAGAATCTCATCCTCCTTTGGGCTTGTTCTTGTCATTCTCTTCACACTTATTAACTTGTTCTCTATGTTCTTTCTGTTGTTTTCAAAATCACTAACAGTCTCCTTATTCTTCTAGTAAACTTTTTGTAGGCCATTCCTCAGCTTTTCTGCTACCTCAGTCTTCTCTTTTATTCCTCTGTTTATTTCACTCTCATCCTCTAGCTCTCTTATCACTATTCCTCCTCCCCCTTCTCTTGTGACTTCTATCCCTATCAACTCAGTAATCCTTTCTCTCATCCTCCCATTCATCCACCTTTTGTTTCCCTTTTCCTAATATCTTTCTTTTATATTCCTCCTCTTCACTCCGCCTTATATCTATATCTTTCTCCTCTACCTCTCTTATTCCACATTGATCTCTCCCTCAACCTCCTCAGATATCCTCCTTACCGTCTCTATCATTTTTCGTTGGTAGGTCCTCCCTTGCCTCCATGCACGTGTCATCGCTAGACCCCTGCGTCTTAGTAGGGATGGCAATGGATCTGGTTTGGATCGGGTTTACCATGATCCAAAACCGATCCACTTTCCTAATGGATCATCGATCCAAATCCATACCCGATCCAAACCCATAACCCTAAAATACAAATCCGATCCATTATGAAATTTTCATATCCAAATCCATATCCGATCCATAATCCAACCCATAATCCGACCCAAAATCCAACCCAAACCCGGTCTAAATTCAAAATTTTGACATACTTTATCAATTTTTACGATATTTTTCATATATAAAGCTAATATTTAGAGCTTAACTCACTCTAGAACTCAATATTTTGGATCGGGTTGTGTTTGAATCTGAAGTGGATCGGTAATGGATATGGATCGGGTTTTTTTATAATGGATATGGATCGGATTATTTTTGAGTGGATATGGATATGGATTTTAAAGACGTGGGTTTGGATCGGGTTTTTAAACTCGGTTCGAGTCGGGTTCAGTTCGGTTTTGGGCATAATTGCCATCTCTACGTCTTAGGTTCCATCGGTGATGAGAATTGCATGCTAGGCCTCCCAAGAGACATCAGGTCAACATCCTCAGAACCCCCTACTATTCAGCCAACTACCTCCTCTGATGTTCTACATGTTAAAGACAATATGACCTTGTGTCTCCTGAAAAAGTTCAGTCTCAGTCTCCTCTGAGTCCCTCCTTTGATCATTATCATTACGCATATTCGCATCCCTCATTCCTGACATGCCATTTCTTACCTCACCTTGGATAACGAACATCTGGTTATATCCCCTCATATCATCATCCTTTCTTGCCATGAACAGGTTTTCCTCAATCCTCAATCGAATAGCCTCTTGGGTACTTACATCATAATTGAAAGGATATTCATACTCTCCATGGTTAATGTGACCCATGTATGTATGGGTCCATAAACACATTGGTCCCATGATTAAAATTCTCATTTGCCATTCCCTGACCTTGATCCCTACCCATCCCATGTCTCTGTCCAGCTTGACTCTGTTCCACATTCATCCTACTCTCTTCTCCTATCTCTCTCCCTGCTCTACCATTTGCATCCCTTTTTTTATTTTCAATTGTCCCCATTAAAATTTTCCTGTCTCTGACCCTGCACTATATTCTCTATTCCATTCTCCCTAACACCCCTCATCCTTATATGTTGATCATGTGTGAACACTATAGGGCTAGTAAAAGGTTGGGCTGACATTATGAAATGTATACCTGGTCAAATTCTTCCCCCTGTTGTGGTCCCAAAGTCAAAGTTAACAACTCTTTCCTCAAAGTAGTCTGCAGGTGTCGTTACTCCTTGGTTATTACCTAGCCTCACCCTTGATGTGATGTATCTAGACGTCGATGGTAGAGCTCTTAGATGTAAATTGAACATAGTGTGGCTACTTTCAACCTGAAACCATTCCTCCTCATCCTGTCTAAACCCCTGTTGATATTTCTTGCTACATTCTCAGCCCTATTATTACAATTTCTTACCCAGTGTCCTATTCTCCCACATCTTACACAATATTTAAACATCTCCTCATATATTAATTGGATCTAGAGCAGGTATCCCTCCTCCTGAGCAAGAATGAAGCCTGGTATGAGGGGCTCATTTAGCGCAATACAAGCCCTTATCCTTAGATAATCTGTCCCTGGTACAGATGCAAAGGGGTCTCCCGCATAATGACCTCCAAACAATTAACCTATTGTGTTTGCTGCCTCCATGGTTAAAAACTCAAAAGGACGACCACATACTTTGATCCATAAGCATGCATAGAAAAATGCATGGTTCTTGGAACTATTCCTGGCATCCACCTTGCAAACACCATTAGAGCTCCGTTTAACGAAGCTACACTTCTATCCAGCAACTCCCTTCGATCGTCATCATCCTCACAGTAGAAAACATACAGATCACTCATTCTATAGACTGTAATAGCCCCTCTAGTAACCCAGTTATCCTCAAGAAACCTGGTAATTGCATAGAAGCTGAAAAGCATGTAGTCCACCAAGTATCCCAGTACACATTGTTGCCAGAAAAATCTGCTTTTAAACACATCTTCTGGACCTAGAGACAAGATATGACCCATCCTTAGGAACCTCCATGCATTTTGTACGTGGAATAGCAATGTTGCTTCCCTCCCCTCGTTCCAACGAATTATTGTTGCCTCTAGGTATATTACTAGCCAACCCATTACCCAGTCCATGTCCTGATCTTGTTGTACCTCATTAGCCCCATCAGAGAAGTGATGAACCCCATGCATGTCTATATCCCCATTTTCCATGTTATCCCCATTATCATGCAAGTTTGACATCTTAAAGTACTTTAGGATTAAAGACACAAAAAAAAAACTGACATTTGAAGGACAAAGGTTTAAATGCAGTACGATAATAAAAGGAAACTTTTGGAATGTTGTAGTTAAAGACGATTATAGTAGTAAATACAAGTAAAGATACGAGCATATATACTCAGCAAAAAAGAAGTGTAAAGGTCATACCCAACTAGTTTCTTGCTTTACAGTAGAGTAATAATGTCCTAACCTCGCAAGTTATTGGCCGTGGGCTACGTAAAGACGGTTCACTATACTCTAGAAGTTAACATATTAACACCTAATCAAAGCTTAACTCTATCCAAAACTACATATATAAACAAACAAATTACACAAAATATTCTCTGAAGACTTGAAAAACTACAACAATCATTTGCATGCATGGAAGGTGATTGAACACCTGCATTGGCACTCTCTAGAATTAGTAGAGAGATAGTCTCTCGTTTCAGTGAGAGATAATTTGTTGAGACAATTATCAGACTAAAAGTTTTACTCCTCATTAATTTATCCCACTTAATTGTTTCACAAAAAATCAAATACACCTGTGTAATAATGTGTGAAAAATAAAAAAAATACATTTGATCATCAAAAGAAAAAAAAAAATACAAAGTAGTGCAAAGTACTTCAATCAATTAATTATTTAATCCTATTTTAAATTTTAATCTCTTTGAGATATATATTACTCCCTCCGTCTCAGTAAGTTGTTTACATTTTTCTTATTTTGTAAGGGGGATTTAAGAAAAGTGTAAACAAATGACTGAGACAGATAAAGTATTTTAATAAATGTAAATAATCGACCGACTATAAAAAAGCAAATAATAATAAATTCCAAGCATCAGGAACACCGGCGAGACACCAATGAGTGCAGTCACAAGAGGTGTGCACAAGGTCTGCATAGTATTTAGGGTGTGCATCTGGCCTTAGTGTTGTTAACAATGATATGTCTAAGAAAATTGCTGGATTTTTCATTTTGCCAATTATGTTCTTCACTATTTTTATTCCTTTGCTTGGTGGTGTTGGGCTTGTTGACCCCGATACCGGCTTCGTCTCCGATCCACAATTTTTCGCCTCGGATTTTCCAAAATAGGATCCGCTGTACATTTAACGAGTTGAATATATCAAATAAGTAATATTATATTCATGTTAGTTTGTTTCAGATCATGCGTAGTATTCTATATTCGATACAATTTACTGTTTGACACAATGATTAGAAAATATTGTGACAAATATTAAAAGACATATAAAGACAAGTTATGTAGGACTATCTTATGAAACAACCCAACCCAATAATAAGCAAAATCTAAATAATTTTGAATTAAATTTTCAAATTCAAAAATCGACTATTTTGTGAACAAATATAATTAAATCTAAAGGTGTTCTTGGCAGTGTTAAAATGGTCGGATATCAAAATCAAATAAAAAAAATGAAAAATTATAAGATAAGGTTTATTTTTTATTCAGTCTGTTCTGTAGTACAGAAAACTCTCACAAAAGAATTAGTGTTTGTTTTAAATGTCAACATTTCTCTTGTAAGATGTCTTATTATGAAATACACCGTACTCCATGTATTATAACGAGCTATTTGCTATGAATTGCTCCATGATAACCATAAACAGAATTATTTATTATCTTCTAATATTCTATAATTATTATATATCAATAATAATATAATATTACTCTATATGTTATGGTAAGATCATTATATCCAACAAATTTTGTTAAAAATATTAGGACATACCGATAATGAGAAGCAGAGATGCCTTGATAAAACACTTTGGTTTTGGAATGGTCTACTTCAGAGTCCACCCATTTAGCCCATGTTTCAAATGCTCTTTGAAATGCTTGTATTCTGTCCATGTTTTTCATGGTGTTGTTTCCCAATCGAATATAATCCCATCTGAAAAATATTAAAAATTTAATTTTGAGTGATATTTTATATACCCAATAATAAAATCAGTACAACACAAAATATATTGTTACCTGAAACGATTATATTATAACAACCTTCAATTATACCTATAAATGTACTGATCAATGCTCTTAAATTATTCATCAATCAGTAATTTATCATTTTAGATCATTATTTGTTTTATACCATGATATTAAATGACAACCATTTATCATCACATTCGTCCATTTTTAATTGTTTATGGCAAATAATACTCTCATCTAATTCTATATAAATAGCATCCCTACCTTCATTAATAGCAATCAAAGTAATTCAGATAAGAAAAATGATAAATTATCGAGTTTAATAAGTTATTTAACAAGTTAAATTAACAGAACGATAAATAAGGATCATATTATAGATAATATATACATAACAAAATTTAGGAGTATACTATGAAATTATATAAAATTAAAGGTATATTATAAAAAATAAAAAAATATAGAACCACACCATAAAATTTCCCAATTTTTATTGATCTCAAGGCCGGTATACAAAATACATAAAAATGAATAATACGGTAGGGGGAGTGTATAAGTATTATAGTACCCTCTAAACTAGAGGTGGTAATAGGGTCGAGTAGGTTGAGTTTGGATTGAGTCAAGTTGAGTCAGGAGATGTAGGATTCGAGTTATATTGGATGAACATGTCCTTTCAGATTTGCACAAATTTGTTGATAAGTGTGTAAAATTTTCGATTTAACGTTAAACATATAAAAAAAAGTCACGTGTGATCTTGTTTTAGTTGTCTTATTAAGCACATTATTAGCATCAAATTTTTAAAATTTTTGAGAATACGTAACTAAAGATAAGAATACAAAAGGAACATTAATATACGTGCATAAAGCAAATGTATATACATAATTGGAATGGAGGAAGTAGTATAGAAAAATCTGTCATTTGAATTTTGTTGGAATATGTCGATATATCGACATATATTATCGTAATTGATCAACTGTACCCGACTTTCTCTCAGTTGTACCCAAAAAAGACACCAATGCCCTTTTCATTTCCTACCCACATATTTCTAAACCTACAAATTCTCTTTTCTCTCTCCTCTCTTCATCCTCATTAAACCATCTCTTCATCCTTCATCCTCATACAACCACCACAACTAAACTACCACAACCACCACTTAGGCCCCCGCCGCCTCTCCCACGGACCACAACCACCACCACCTCTCCCACCAACCACCACCACTCAATTTTAAAAAAAAAAAAAAAAAAAAAAAAACTTGAAGCAGTCAAGGCCACCCCCACCACCGCCTGCCCCCACCACGGCCGCCGCCGCCACAGTCACCCCTACCACAGCCGTCCGCCGACCTACTCCCCACCATCAACTACCCTAAACCCTAATTCATTAAAAAAAAAACAAACAAACATAAACCAAATTAATGAGAAAAAGTTAAATTAATGAAAAAATAAGTAAATTACTTGAAATATATCGTCACAAAGATCCATATAATAAGAATTGAATTAATCGTATGAGTAATTGAATTAATTGAAGAAGAAATTGGTTGATTTCAGATTGTTTTAGGGTTTTTTGGGTTGAAGGAAAAAGAGAGAAACTTTGATAGAGCCAAGGGTAGGTGATGGAAAACTAATTAGAAAAAAGGGTACAATTAAGAAAAAGCCGGGTACAGTTGATCAACACCCTATATTATTGGGTTAGGGAATAATTATGATATTAGAGAATAAACTATATAGAGTAATATTATAAATTATTATGTCAAGTATGTCTCTATATAAGGTTTGTCTTTTGTAATAGATTAAACAACACAATTACGTTCAATAAAATCGTCTTTATGAATATTTTCTTTATTTTGGAATTTAACAAATTTAACTTTTTACTTTTAATTATAAGTATATACGGAGAGTAGAAAATGATTCAAAAAGAAACTTAAGTTGATATAAATGTCCAAAATGAAAATGTAACATATATAAATAGAATAGTACTTCTTCTGTTCCAGTAATTTGTTTATAATTTGACTTTTTTGTGAAGGGGATTTGAGAGAATTGTAAACAAATAACTGAGACAGAGGGAGTAGAATAATGGAATGAAAAAGAGCAAATTAATTTAGCATGAAGTAAATAAAATAAGGGAGTAGTGGAGGACATACGGTTGTTGGGGAGGCTTGTAAAACCACCAATGCCAACTATCAAAAATCAATAAGTCATAAGTTTTCCAATCATCACCACCTTTTATACTATCAAGCTTCAATACTCTTCCTATTTTTTCCTCATCTATGTCAACTAGAAATTGATGCCATTGCATTGTAATTGATACTTCATACTCCTACATACGACATTAAATATTTAATTAGTCTATATATAAATAAAAACGTAATTAAATGATTAAAATAGATGTTAATAAACAGATTAACTACGAGTATTTCATTTTAATTTAGGGTGTTGAGGTATATGAATTTACTTTTTATAGAGTTTCACATGAGTACTTAATATAGGCTTTTGTATAGGATCGATTCGTAATATACAATATATGAGATAAGTTCAATATATTTATACTTTTAAATTAAACAGTCAACTTCAATATTTTTAACAAGCTCTTACTTTATAATTATAATAAGCATATCAATGTCAAAATTAAGATTATCTAATCTTAGCATGTCCATTATCATCAAGAAACATATCCAATCATCAAAATAGAATTTTATAAACCAATTATAGACTTATAATGGACTAATCTTACCACAAATTTGCTAGAATTGAAACAAATTGAGAGAATTTGAAGAGTGTTTTGTATTCATGAATTGAGAGAATGAAAAGTGATGATACCCAACCTTTGGTGTTGGAGAATTTATACAGAAAAACAGAGGAGAGGGGAGAGAAGTAACAAACCCTAACTAACCTCTAACTACCAAATATAACAACCCTTAACAGACTATAACAACCTCTCTAACACCCCCCCCCCCCTCTCAAGTTGGAGGGTGTGAATATACTCCCAACTTGGACAAATGATGCTGATTCTGCACACTATTCAAGCTCTTGGTCATCATATCTGCTGGCTGCTGCAAAGTGGACACATGCGACAGACTAATCAACCCATCTTGTAATTTTTCACGCACAAAGTGGCAATCCAAGTCAATGTGCTTGGTTCTCTCATGAAAGACAGGGTTTTTGGCAATGAAAATGGCTGCTTGACTATCACACGCAACTGTCAGGGCATGCTGCCCAATCTGAATCACAGAACGCTTGTAGAACAAAGTGAGGAGAGTCATTGAGCAGTATCCCTTGTGCTGGGTCCCTTGCAATGTATTTTAGTACATGGCAGGCTGCATCCCAGTGCTGCTTGCGTGGAGAAGAAAAGAATTTACTGAGTAATTGTATGGCAAAGCTGAGGTCAGGCCTGGTATGAGTCAGGAAGTTCATCTTCCCAATCAACCTTCTGTAATGAGTAGGGTCTGTGAGAAGCTCAGTTGCCTCATTATACAGTTTCACTGTAGGATCGAGAGGACAAGAAACAGTTCCATTAACTTGAAACTCATTCAGCAAATCCTTTGCATACTTTTCCTGTGTTACTGCTACACCCTTTGCTGTGTGAATAAATTGCATACCCAAGAAGTAATGTAGGGTACCCAAATCCTTGATCTTAAACTGCCTATCTAAGAGAGCTTTCAGCTGTTGTATTTCATCATTATCATTTCCTGTGACCAGAACATCATCCACATATACAGCCAGATATACACTCTTGCATCCATTATGTTTATAAAACAAGGAATAGTCATTCAAGGATTGTACATATCCCATGGCTTTTAGGGAAGCACTCAATTTTGCATACCATTGTCTTGAAGCCGGCCTATTTTAGGCCATATAAGGACTTTTGAAGCTTGCATACAAGTGACTTATCCTCTAAAACCAAACCTGCAGGAGGCTTCATGTACACTTCTTCATCCAAGTCACCATGGAGGAAGGCATTGTTCACATCTAACTGAGCCAAATTCCAACCTCTTTTGACAGCAACAACAACAAGTGTTCTAATGGTTGTCATTTTTACCACAGGAGAGAATGTCTCATTATAGTCTATTCTTTGCTTTTGTGTGTAGCCTTTGACTACAAGCCTTGCTTTGTACCTTTCAATGGTACCATCAGCCTTCTGTTTTATCTTGAAGACCCATTTGCTGCTTATTGCCTTCTTTCCCTTTGGTAGAGGAACAAGTGCCCATGTTTTATTTGTGTCAAGAGCTGTAAATTCAGCTTGTATTGCTTTCTCCCAATCAGGAGAAGTGATAGCCTCATGATAAGATGTAGGCTCTTGCACAAAATTATTAGTAGTACAGTTTATAGCAGAAACAGAAGTATTGCAACAAACAGAACTGAAAGAATAATCAGGTATGCATAATGAAGTCAATGTATGATCACAAAAATCTGTGTTAGTCACAGCTGTACAAGCATGCCTTTTAGGTAAGGAAACATAGTTTTGGGCTAGATAAGATGGCAACTTAGAGGTCCTGGATGATTGCCTAGGCTGTACTGAGGCTTAGAGACTTGTCTAGACTGTGCTGCAGGCTGTATAGTAGATGTCTGAGATATTTCCTGAGCAATGTGAGTGGGTTCAAGTACATGCTCAATCCTGATATCAAGACTAGAGCTATTTAGATTACTTTGTGCAGAACTGTGATCAGACTCAGAAGGTGGTGACTGAGGAGTATGTTGGAACTCAGTCTCCATCACAGGAATAGGAATAAAAGATGTATCAGAAGATGGAATGTAGGGAAAATTATTTTCATGAAAGACTATATCCCTGGACTCTATGATAGAATAATTCTCAAGAGACAACAATTTGTAAGCTTTCTTCCCAAAATCATAGCCAAGAAACACACAAGGAATAGCCCTAGGATCAAATTTATCCCTATGAACTTTTGGAGAAGTAGCATAGCAAAGACAACCAAATGTCCTCATGTGCTCTAATGATGGTTCTGTGCCAAAAAGTTTCTCATAAGGTGATATATGTTGTAAGACTTTAGTGGGAAGCCTATTGATGATATAGGTAGAAGTCAGAACACACTCTCCCCAACATTTCTTAGGTAAGTTAGATTGAAACATAAGAGCCCTGGCTGTTTCTAACAAGTGTTTATGCTTTCTCTCAACTACACCATTTTGCTGAGGAGTATGGAAGCAGGATGTTTGATGTAATATGTCATGATCTTTGAAAAACTGAGTTAATGAATCACTTCTTCCTAATTCAAATGCATTATTAGACGTAATTGTTTTTACTTTCAGATTAAATTGAGTGTGAACCATCTGAACAAAGTTTCTGATCAGACCACTGGCATTACTTTTAGTAGACATAAGATGAGTCCAGGTGACCCTAGAGTAGTCATCTACAATAGTGAGAAAGTACTTGTATCCATTGTACGTTTGTGTATGATAATGACCCCAAACATCAACATGAATAAGCTGAAAAGGTACAGTAGAAACAGTGATACTATCAGAAAAAGTTAGCCTGTGTTGCCTTGATTTTGCACAAATAGAACAAGTTTGAATCTTATTTTTATTATTATCAGATAGAGAGGTACATCCAGTCAAGTTTTTCAATTTGTACAAGGGAAGATGTCCTAGCCTATTGTGCCGTAGCACTACATTATTAGATGAAGCTACAATCTTTGAGACAGCAACATTATTCGAAGTAGCAGATAAGACTATATCAGAAGAAAGAATGTAGAGATCCTTTGAGTTTCTACCAATGGTCAGAGGCATCTTCAAAGAAGAGCCCTGCAAAGAACACACACCATGTGTAAATGTTACAGAATACTGACTGAACTTAGTTAATTTAGCAACAGAAAGGAGATTGAACCTAAAACTAGGAACATACAGCACATCTTGCAGCACAATATCATCAATAATTTTAACTCTACCCTTGTAAGAGATAACTAAAACTTGACCATTAGGTAGGGAAATGTGATATGTACTAGAAAGAGAAACTAGGACAGAAAACAGGCTTTTGTTTGAGCACATATGGTCACTAGCACCACTATCTATAATCCAAGAATTAGACATGTTTGGTAAATGAGTACAAGAAGAAGAATTACCAGCAAAGTTGGCAGAGGTCATTTGAACAGAAGTATCATTAGGATGAGAATTAGAAGATTCACCATGATGATTAGTGCCAAGAACACCAGTTGAGTCATGAGCCTGAGCATTTGCAGCAAACCTTTTGTTCCTGTTCTGCAGCCTGAAGCATTTGTCAATGGTATGACCAGGTTTCTTGCAGTATTTGCATTCAATGTAGCCAACCTTCTTAGGATCAATGTACCCAGGTTTCCCATTGTAAGGCTGAGAGATGACTGGCTGATTGTTTCTGAACTTATTGCTTTTGACAAGGAATGAAGCCGAATCCATCTGAAAATGGGAAGAATGTGGTGCTTCTTTCTGATCTTCATCCCGAAGAAGAGAGTTATACGCTTCAGCCAACTTAGGGAGAGGTTTCTGCATGAGTATGGACCTTCGAGTGAGTGTGTATGCATCATTTAAACCCATTAGAAACTGCATCAACTTCTGCTGTTCATTGAAATCAGTCTGTTTTTCCTTGGAACCACAGGTGCAGCCACATGAGCAAGGAGGAGTGAGGTTCATAGACTCAATGTCAATCCACAAAGACTTCATCTTGGTGTAGTAAGTGGTTATACTGTCTGAACCTTGAGAGAATTCAGAGAGTTTCTTCTGCACATTGTAGAGTTGAGTGCCATTTGATTGACCAAATCTATCTTGGAGATCAACCCATAAAGCGTGCACTAAGACTGAGTAGAGTACTGAATCTGCGATCTCAGTGGAAAGAGCATTAAGTATCCAAGAAAACACCATATCATTGCAACGTTGCCAAGTTTTGGCTCCAGAAGGATTGGTTGTGACTGATGGTTTTGGAAGTGTTCCATCTATGAAACAAAGTTTGTTCTTCGCTGATAATGCTATGATCATGGATCTTTTCCAGTTTCCAAAGCCAGATCCTTTGAAGACATGTGAGACAAGCTTTAAACCAGGATGATCAGAAGAATGGATGGTTAGAGGATCATCTTCAGGACTTCAGGTGTAGAGGAGACTTGAGTGACTTGACTACTTTCAGCCATTGTAGAAAACAGAATGTGTGAATGATAATAAAATCTTGATTAAAGAGTTGAAGATTATAGAGAAGTTTCAAAGAGAAGAGAATTGAGAAGAAGAATGAGTAGACAGAAGATAATTTCTGGGAAATTTATGAGAATTTCTGGAAATATCTGGGAATTTTGGATGAAGATGATGAAGATGTAAAGGAGTTTGGGATGAAGATGATGAAGATGTAAAGGAGTTTGGGATGAAGATGTGAAGAGAATTCAGATGAAGATGTTGAAGATTGATAAATGAATAAGGAGAAAAGGAAACAAAGAAAGGAAAAAAAAACAGGGAAAAAAAAAAAATTTAATGGATAAAAGCGGAAGAATGGATCGAAGAGATGCTCGATACCATGCTAGAATTGAAACAAATTGAGAGAATTTGAAGAGTGTTTTGTATTCATGAATTGAGAGAATGAAAAGTGATGATACCCAACCTTTGGTGTTGGAGTATTTATACAGAAAAACAGAGGAGAGGGGAGAGAAGTAACAAACCCTAACTAACCTATAACTACCAAATATAACAACCCTTAACAGACTATAACAACCTCTCTAACAAAATTTTGATGAAATAATTCTATATACTCCGTAACAAGTTGTCTTCTTTATCTTTATTTATTATTTAATAAATATCTCACATAAAATGGTTTATATATAAAAAATATAAAGTATTTTATTTATATCACATAGAAAATAAATTATTTTGGTTGTAGAGCGAGCACAAACATCTATGGAAAATACCGCAATAAGGAGTGAAATGAGAAACTCCCATATATAAAATATGTTCCGATATACACTTCGACCGATTAATATAACTCTTTTAACTAATAATATTATATGATATGATGGTTAGTTAACACAAACTGAACTTTTATCACATTAAAATCTATGAATTGAAGGTTAAACATATTTTTTTCGTATACATATTTTATGATTATATTATTAAAAACAATTCTTTTAGGTAAATAGATTATAAATATGATGGTTTAATTTATAAAAGTTAATTGACTCAAGTATTTGCCACTATCAGTAGTTTTTGTGTAAGACCGTACTCACGTTAATATAACGTAAGACAACACACAAAAGTTATTAAAAAAAAAAGTAAAATAAAATAAAATAAAAAAGTAGCCACCATTGTGTGAGAGGTCTCACACAAGTATTTGCCACTATAGGGGTAGTACAAAGCACAAGTAATGTTGTACAAAAGTCAGGGTGCAATTACAAAATGTGAAAAATACGAGAATATATAAACCTCTTGTGATTTAATTAGTTGTTTATTATTATACTTTGATTGTGAACAAATATTGACGCTTTTATTTGACTTAAATTAATTTCTATTCTTATACTCAAGCAAAATAATACTCCGTATTAGGTACAACTATTCTCTTTCGGTCTTAATCGATTTTAAAGTATGATTATTTTATACAATGAAAAAAGTCAATTTGTATCCTACGGAGTATCTCATAACAGAAATGTAAGCAAATGATTGAATATACGATATGATATTTCCATAAGTAAAAACAAAATTAAAAAGTGGATGAAAAATATTACCGGAAATTGAAAAAAATAAAAGGGTTTTTGATCCCCATGAGTATATTTAGCGGAAGGAACGGCAGCATGAAGCATGCATGTGAAAGACTGCCATTGATTAAGACTAAGTGAGTCTCCTACAAACAATATCTTCTTTCCCCTTGCCCTTCTCAAAAATTCTTGTGCATCAAACCTATTTTTTGTTGGTCACATACAAATAATATAATTAGTTATATATTAAAACTCGATTAAATTTAAACGTAAAACATTAGTTGTAGAAGTAAATAATACGTATAAGATACAATAAGCTGATTACTGATATTACGTTAAGATACAACAGCTAAAATAAATTTTTCGTATCAACTAGTATGCTAATAATTACATAATATTTGAATGACAATTAATTAGGAATCAAAATTTTATTCGAATTTAACTGTAGAATATAAATATTTATTAGTAACCTATAAAAACTATAACAATAACAATAACAACGATCCTCAGCTTATAAAAATATACTTACTACGTATATGATAATATGATATATCCTCTCGCTCATGACTATTTGTATTTATGATCATGCATGTAAATATATTTTAAACTTCAATTTACCTAGCTACATATCAGAGTGTATTTAATTTCCTATAACGCAGAACACAATATTATATCGTAATTGATTTTTCATATACGGAATTTACTCAAGTTGTATACTTTTTTCATTATTATTTTCAACCCTATCCTTTTTACTCAAAAAATATACACAATTCTCTATTTTTTCTCTTTTTTTCGCAAATTTTTTCCCTAACTAATCTTCAATTAAATTCATTCAATTTTACGATTTATTGATCATTAACCCCAATAATAATTTCTAATTGTTTTCAATTTCAACTTTTGTGTTTAAATTATCGATTTTTATTAATTTTCAATAGATTTAAGGTTAATTTAAAATTAGGGTTTATAAAGGGATGATTATAGAATTTGTGAAGGGTGGTCAATGGCGGTGGTCGGTGCCCGACAGCGAGGGAATGGGCGACGCCGGCGTGGGTCAGGGTTGCGATGGCGTAGGATGGAGGGCGGCCAGTTGACCGGTTGTCGGTTGGGGTTAGTGGTTGTTTTAGTGGTGGTTTAAGGTGGTTTGTTGGTAAGAGAATTGTGTATATTCTTTGAGTAAAAAAGAGTAGTATTGGAAATAATAATGAAAAAAGTATATAACTTGAGTAAAATCCGTATATGAAAAATCAATACCATATTATATAATAAACGTAACGATTAATTAAAAACTAGCGATATTTAATCAAAATAATAAAGATATACCTTGGTAGATTGCACTTATTAGGCTGCCACCGATACTTAAGATAATCTTTATCGGATCTACCGTTCTTTAGACAATCAAATTGAGTTCTCAAAAATGGACACACAGATGAATCATATAGTGGATATGCTTCATCTCTTACCCAACTTCCCTCAAATATATTGCAACTATTTGTATGATTTTTAATACCATTTGATTGATGAACTAATATTATTAATGAGCTTATTATTATTGTTACAATATTACTTCTCCTCCAATTTGCCATAATTTTCTCTAGTAAAAATTTATGTGAAGACAAAAAAAAATTGCTTGAATTTAATATACCCCGTATATACAATTTATAAGAATTTTTATGTGCATTAAATTGATAAAATAAGAAAATTAAGATTATATATACACATTTAGAAGAATACCATATAAATTATTTCTATACATGTGAATGATGTGATGGATCATTATAAGCCTTTTTTTTATAACAAATTTTTGAGTATGTAGCCATTTTTTATTATAATTGATTTGATTTGATTGGAATTAAATAAAAAGGGTTGATTTACGTTATGGTTTTGCCAAATCATATTCTTAGTTTTGGATTTTGGAAGTATTTGGAAATTTGAAATCAAATAATTCATGAGATTCATTTAATCATTTATTTTGGCTATTTCACATTGCTCGATATTTCTTTAGTTCTTGTACTATGATGTAAACCCTCGGTTTGTTTTTTTTTCTTATATTCCCTCAATAATACTACTCCGTAGTATTTCAATTTTTACCCGATTTTACATTAAAAGATATATTGGTGGTAATATTTATATTACGAAAACTTTACTTATTTAGATTATGAATACTTTGAATATGATATTTTTACTACTTCGTATATATTTTCTTGTTTGTTCATATTTTATTTTTTCCTCAAAAGTTCAGAAAAATCGTTTGATAATATAAATAGAGATTAATTGTAAGATTAAATGTGACGGATCATATATATTTAAGTAAGATGACATGACAGTTTTAAAAACAAACTTTTTTGTTTGAATTGATTAATGTTGCTTCTTTCTTCTTTACATAATATTCCCTCTGGTCAAAAGTAATTTAGATGTCATTTATTAGTCTAACATGTTAAGACTTTGTCATTTTAGCAAGTTTTATTTGATTTTTTTTTTTCGGTATTGATTTTTCGTATACGGATTTTACTCCCGTCGTATACTTTTTTCATTTACTTTTCCAACTCTGCCCTTTTTTACTCACACAATATACAAAATTCTCTCTTAATTTTTTCTAACTTTCTTAATCAAAATTCAATCAATTTCTCAATTATTCAATGATAAAATTAATAACGAATTCAATTGAGTAATAATTCGATTCAATCAATTCTAAGATTATTAATTTCTATTCAATGGGGCTTATAAGTTATATGTGTACTCCATCCTATTTCTTCCAAGGCATGAAGACGTGAAACACTTTGACTATCATCTCCGACCGCCTCCCATTGCTCCGACCACTTCGACTATCATCTCATGATAATTGCCGTACTATCATCTCATGATAATTGCCATACTTCATTTGTTGCCGTATTATATATATTCATTTGCTCCATCCTATTTCTAATTGCCGTGGTTGTCGGCCTCTCGCCACCTACCACCGCTTCCCGGAAACCACCCATATTCCAAATTTCTATAAACCCTAATTTTTTTTAACCCAAAATTATAAAAATTAATAAAATTAACTTAACTTTATTAAAATTATTGAAATAGAATCGAATTACTACTTTGTTGAATTGATTATTTCAATTATTAATTGAAATAATTGAAATTTGTATGAATTTAGGTTAAGTAAAGTTAGAAAAATAAAAGAGAGAATTTTGTATAGAAGATGAGTAAAAAAGGGTATGGAAGGGAAAAAAAATGAAAAAAGTATATGACGGGAGTAAAATTCGTATACAGAAAATCATGTTCAATATATAACATGTCTTGTAAGTAGACAAATTTAAATCAAATACAGAGTATGTTTTATTCTGAGCTTAATGGTTCATATCAATTATGATCTATCTATATTTAATTATATATAACAAAAACCATCTTACACAAATTTTTCCTCCAATTTTCCCTCCAACTTTTTTTTTACCATTTTATTTTATTTTATTTTACCCTTTCTATTTTATTTCCTTTTTGAAATTATATCATATAAGTAAGTCAATATCTTATATTTACAACAAAATATTTTTTTTATTTTTATCTCTTAAACTGTCCATTTTTATTTAATGTGTTTTCAATATAACATTTTAAGCGTGTTTTACCATATTATTATATAATAAATGATGAATTTTAAGACAATGTATTGCGATACTTTGATCGGTTGCCACATTATGATATATTTTAAAATAAATTTATATCTATATTTGTATTTAAAAAAATAGATGTTCCACTATTCTAATTGTTTTATTACAATTTTCAACGATTCTATCATCTAAATTTTGATAGTTAATTAAGAAAAATCAAAATTGACACTTTTAAACATATTAAACGGGTTAATTAGAAGACAATTACGGGTCAAATAAGCAGATTACATGTTAAATAAATACACGGTCGGTTAAAATACAGTTTGTTGTGTTTTGGGTCTATGAATACATGTGTATTTAGGTTGTGTTTAAATTATTACTACGAAGTATTTTTATATTAATTTATTATTTAACTCAATTACCAAAATTTACAATTAACTGTTAACTTATTTTTGTACATCCCGTACATTTATGCACGGGTATTATGCTAGTAATCTCATATTTCGAATAACTTCAATAATATTGTTATCAATATATACGTGTGTATCTTTGTGCTATACGTACATTACTCGCTCTACACAAATTGTGTTATATTATGAATTATTTAAAATTTTAGTTGAATTTCTGAAACATCAACATCGTCAATTATATATTTGAGACAATAAAGACTCATTTATTTCATGGAGAATTTAATTTGTATATATGTATACTAGGTCAATACCCGTGCATAAATGCACGGGCATGTATAGACATATTTATTAGTTAACTGAAATAAATTAATGATTTAATTAAATTTTTTAATTAAAAATAAGGATAATGCTAATATAATTATCATAATCAAATTATTATATTTAACCCGTTCAAGCCATATATGTTTATATGGATCAACCGTCAGAATCCAATAAAAATGTTCAACCCGTCATAGGATTAAAATATTGTATCAAAATATAGGCTAGTCTTGTGTTCTTCTCTAGCTATAGAATTTTTTTAAATAGTATAACTGGGCAATATCATTTTAGTATGAATTGTAATTATATTGAATAAATGTACCATAAATGTTGGAGTAAACAAATTAGGATCGGCCTATTTGTGAAAAAAGAAACATGTGTTGAGCTTAATGTAGTTATTAGTCATAGAACATATTTATATTATTATAATATTATGTATGAGTTTTAACATTTATAGAAATCTTGATCAAATAGAAAACATAAAGACTTTCAAAGTTTTTAATTTTAAATTCAACTAACCCGTGTCAAAATTTTGATTTAATTACGTTAAAGGCTATAAAATAAACTAATAGAATGAAAAACAATTAAATTTTTATATATGGAGGCAAAATAAAATTAGAGTAAATACTTTAAAAGATAAATAAGAAATATATGTTAAAGATATGATTAATTTAAAGTGTTCAATGGTCAGAACTCATATAAAAATATATGATCTGTAAATGGAAAATCAATATAAAACAACAATTAATAATCTTCTTTTTAAGTAACAAATTATTTCAGTTATAAAATTATGGATCATGTAAATGCTAAATAATAAAAATTATCTTCTTAAATTAAATATTTGAGTTAAAACAATAGTTCATATACTTATATTAAGTAACAATAAGTTATAAAATTGTAGACCAAGTAAATGCAAAATATTATGTAAAATAATATAATATTGATCAATTTAGGAAACATAACAAATGTTAAATTAGGCATGAATAGTTTGAGTAAATGCAAAATATTATGTAAAGTAATATAATATTGATCAATTTAGGAAACATAACAAATGTTAAATTAGGCATGAATAGTTTGGCGGGAAAATTTGTGGGGATGGTTTTTGCTTTATATAATTAATATAGATATAAATAATCAAAAAGAAAAAAATAAAAGTCTTTTTCTACAAGTGGGTTTATAACTTTCCAATACTTATAATGGGGTCAAAATATCTTTATTTCTATGAATGGATATATGTTTGGAAGAATTAGTTATATGCTAATCACGCAATTTGTTGTCAATTTGAGTATTGGATACATGCATGATGCATGCATGTTAATTAAAAGCAAACACATAATTAAGCACCATCTGTTTGTATTTCTTTTTTTTTTGTGGCTAATATTCGTAATTATCTTGTCATTATAATGTACGAGTATATTTTTATATTCAATGATAATGATAATTCACAATCATACGGAGTAATAAGTTACGTAAAAGTAATTGTTACCCTTTAATTTTGTAGTTGTATTTCAATCTTAAGAAAATGATGTGTGATAAGTTTTTCTAAGTAGAGAAACCATATTTTGACGTCAATCCACTCTTTTTTTTTTTTTTTTTTTTGAAAATAACATATTCTAAGATGTGAAGTACAAGCTATAACTTTTGTCTTTCCCTTTACTACATTTTCACTTGCCATTCTAAGATTAATTACTTTTTTATCTTTATTTTTCAGCAACAAGTTACGCGAAGAAAAAAAAAAAAAAAAAAAAAAAAAAAAACAAAAACAAAAAAAACCAAAAACAAAACATTTCTATATGTATAGTTATACCAAATATTTCCTTTTATTTTGTATGTTCTTTCCACTTGTTTAATACGGAGTACATGAATGGAGTATTATATTCAAGTAGGAAAAACATTAAAAATGGAAGGGAGTACTTATTTATTAACTAGTTTGTACCTTGTGCAATGAACGATTTTGTTCAATTATGTAATTTATAATTACAAGAGATTTTACTTTTAACAAAAAAACATCACGTACAAAAACATGAAAATTAACTTAAAGTTATAATTTAAACATGTTTGTACAATTTGCGATGATGTATGTAATTTAAATTGTAAAAACATGAAAAATTAACTTTTAACTTAAAAGTTATAATGAAAAATTGTAGTCATTTAAATTAACTTTTGTTAAAATTGTTTGTTAATAAATAATGTTTGTACAATTTGGGAGTACTTATTTATTAACATGTTTGTACAATTTGTGATGATGTAATTTAAAGTTAACTACTCAAAAATTACATTGAAAATACAAATAGTCATAACAACAAACATACTCCGTAATTAAAATAAAGTAGAAAGAAGAAAACAAGAAAACTTAATCTTGAATTAATCTTGAAGGAAAAAGTATCAATCTTGTAAAAGTAGAGAACTTGAATGACATGTGACTTTTTTTCCTCAACCTAAAATTGCCAAAAACTCAGGGGATGTAAAAAAAAGTGGAAGTAAGAAATGTGAAAGTAAAGCTCAAAGTAAAAGTTGGGTCCTTATATTTAGCGGAAGGAACGGCAGCATGAAGCATGCATGTGAAAGACTGCCATTGATTAAGACTTAGTGAGTCTCCTACAAACAATATCTTCTTTCCCCTTGCCCTTCTCAAAAATTCTTGTGCATCAAACCTAATTTTTGTTGGTCACATACAAATAATTTGTGTTTAACTAGTTATATATTATTATAACTTGATTAAACTTAAACGTAAAAACATTAGTTGTAGAAGTAAATAATACGTATAAGATACAGTAAGCTGATTACTGATATTACGTTAAAGTACAACAGCTAAAATAAAATTTTCGTATCAACTAGTATGCTAATAATTACATAATATTTGAATGACAATTAATTAGAAATCAGAATTTTATTCGAATTTAATTGTAGAATATAAACATTTATTAGTAACCTATAAAAACTACTCGTATAACAATAACAATAACAATAACAATAACAACGATCCTCAGCTTATAAAAATATACTTACTCCGTATATGATAATACGATATATCCTCTCGCTCATGACTATTTGTATTTATGAGCATGCACGTAAATATATTTTAAACTTCAATTTACCTAGCTACATATCAGAGTATATTTAATTTCCTATAACGCAAAACACAATATTATATAATGAACGTAACGATTAATTAAAAACTAGCGATATTTAATCAAAATAATAAAGATATACCTTGGTAGATTGCACTTATTAGGCTGCCACCGATACTTAAGATAATCTTTATCGGGTCTACCGTTCTTTAGACAATTAAATTGAGTTCTCAAAAATGGACACACAGATGAGTCATATAGTGGATATGCTTCATCTCTTACCCAACTTCCCTCAAATATATTGCAACTATTTGTATTTTTAATACCGTTTGATTGATGAACTAATATTATTAATGAGCTTATTATTATTGTTACAATATTACTTCTCCTCCAATTTGCCATAATTTTCTCTAGTAAAAATTTATGTGAAGACAAATAAAAAATTGCTTGAATTTAATATACCCCGTATATACCAATTATAAGAATTTTTATGTGCATGAAATTGATAAAATAAGAAAATTAAGATTATATATACACATTTAGAAGAATACCGTATAAATTATTTCTATACATGTGAATGATGTGATGGATCATTATAAGCCTTTTTTTATAACAAATTTTTGAGTATGTAGCCATTTTTTATTATAATTGATTTGATTTGATTTGATTGGAATTAAATAAAAAGGGTTGATTTACGTTATGGTTTTGCCAAATCATATTCTTAGTTTTGGATTTTGGAAGTATTTGGAAATTTGAAATCAAATAATTCATGAGATTCATTTAATCATTTATTTTGGCTATTTCACATTGCTCGATACTTCTTCTATTTTTGTACTATGATGCAAACCCTCGGTTTTTTTTTTCTTATATTCCCTCAATAATACTAGTATTTGAATTTTCACCCGATTTTACATTAAAAGATATATTGGTGGTAATATTCATATTACGAAAACCTTATTTATATTACGAATACTTTGAATATGATATTTTTACTACTTCGTATATATTTTCTTGTTTGTTCATATTTTATTTTTTCCTCAAAAGATCAGAAAAATCGGTTGATAATATAAATAGAGATTAATTGTAAGATTAAATGTGACTGATCATATTTAAGTAAGATGACATGACAGTTTTAAAATAATCACTGACTTTTTGTTTGAATTGATTAATGTTGCTTCTTTCTTCATTACATATATTCCGTCTCGTCAAAAGTAATTTAGATGTCATTTATTAGTCTAACATGTTAAGAGTTTGTCATTTTAGCAAGTTTTATTTGAATTTTTTTTATTTAACATGTCTTGCAAGTAGACAAATTTAAATCAAATACAAAGTATGTTTTATTTTGAGCTTAATGGTTCATACAATTATGATAATCTCAGATTTCGAATAACTTCAACAATATTGTTATCAATATATACGTGTGTATCTTTGTGCTATACGTACATTCCTTGCTCTACACAAATTGTGTTATATTATGAATTATTTAAAATTTCAGTTGAATTTCTGAAACATCAACATCGTCAATTATATATTTAAGACAATAAAGACTCATTTATTTCATGGAGAATTTAATTTGTATATATGTATATATAAATAATGAAAAAGAAAAAATAAAAGTCCTTTTCTACAAGTGGGTTTATAACTTTCCAATACTTATAATGGGGGTCAAAATATCTTTATTTCTATGAATGGATATATGTTTGGAAGAATTAGTTATATGCTAATCACGCAATTTGTAGTCAATTTGAGTATTGGATACATGCATGATGCATGCATGTTAATTAAAAGCAAACACATAATTAAGCACCATCTGTTTGTATTTCTTTTTTTTTTGTGGCTAATATTCGTAATTATCTTGTCATTATAATGTACGAGTATATTTTTATATTCAATGATAATGATAATTCACAATCATACGGAGTAATAAGTTACGTAAAAGTAATTGTTACCCTTTAATTTTGTAGTTGTATTTCAATTTTAAGAAAATGATGTGTGATATGTTTTTCTAAAGTAGATAGACCATATTCTAAGATGTGAAGTACAAGCTATAACTTTTGTCTTTCCTTTTACTACATTTTCACTTGCCATTCTAAGATAAATAACTTTTTATCTTTATTTTTGAGCAACAAGATACGCGAAGAAAAAAAAAAAAAAATTTTTAAATAGTTATAAGAGTATACAAAGTATTCCCTTTTATTTTGTATGTTTTTTTCCACTTGTTTAGTACATGAGTACAGAGTACTTATTTATTAACTATTTTGTACCTTGTGCAATGAAGGAACGATTTTGTTCTATTATGTAATTTATAATTACAATAGATTATACTTTTAACAAAAAACATTACGTTTACATTTTTAAAAAAGGTTTTTATTTTTCATGTAATCATTATCTAGTTTGACTTGCTGCAGATATAAGTAGTTTAAACAACTCATATAATTATTTTAGTACGGCGAGTTTTTAGAAGCGACTATCATAGTTATTTTCTTTTTTTAAAAAACTTTATTAATAAATAAATAGACTACATATTTGTTATGTGCCATTCATAAAGTGACCATCTCAAATATTGTGACACATGAGTGTTACGTTCTAAATTTATGCGGTTAGCATACGGGTTATTGTAGCATACGGGTGTATCATAGGAAGGTCAAGGATTAAGTACTAGTTAGTCTCAAATTACAAGTACAATTATCCACATGAATTAATTATAGGGTGATAAAAATCCAAATAAACTAATCTAAATATACTATTAAAAATACCTTACATTTTATCCAATTTGTGAGTTACTACCTTACATTTTATTTTTTGTAAAGAACTACCTTACATTTTCAAAATCTTGTGGAACACTACCAAACTCTATTTTGTCGTTAAATCTAACCGTTGACCATCATTGACTGATGACTCTTCTTCCCCAAACTATTTTCATTCATTTTAACCTCATTTTTCTGGTTTCCCTTTTCAATCTATTCTAATTTTTTCTTTTCATCTTCCTCGCTAATTTAATTAACCCACATACAAATACGGAGTACCAAAATCATCATTAAAACCATGATTTTTTTTTTTCATCTTCAAGACCTTAGTATGAAGCTTGAAACTAAACTTGTGTTGTGCAATTGACACCAATTTCAGTGTGGGTTGGTATATAGTAAGTTTGGGAATTGTCGTATTACACAATTACTAACACAAACATAAACCCTAATGTCATTTTCAAATGTTATCTCCTCCTAAGTTATCCAACCCATTCTCAAGTTCTTCAAACTTGAAGATTTTGTTAAGTTCTGTTGGGAAATTAACGACAATCTCCCGACGCGCAACGGAAGCACCGATCGATAAGTAAAATAAATGTATAAATAACCGCAAGCTAATAATAAGTTAAGACAAATTTTAGGGTCAATACCCAGGGCAAAACCCTCCAAGACGGAGGAAAAACCCACCAGCCGAACCGGCTGAATTCCACTATAAAAATAGTGCCCAAGATAACGTACCCGGGTCAACTTACAAACCAATTTGAACCCGACAATAATTTAGGTACAATGACAAACCCTCTAGACCACCAGTATAATTGGTAAAAGCGACCAATAAATACCCCTAGAGTAACCCCTAAATTATCAGAAGAGAAGACCCTTATCGCCTCACACCCCACCCAGTTGAGTAACATAATTCGGACTCAACCCCGTGTTTAATTTGTGTGAGTATATCTCACAGCTGTATGTGAGATCTGCCTTGTATCAGAAAAGACCACTGATACAATACCAAGGAATTACTACTCCGTATTCCTTGCCTTCCCTCTGCTTAAAACCAAGTGAAGTAGCTCCTTTATATAAGCAAAAACTTCACGCATGTTTTTCCAATTGTGCACCAAAGTCAATACATGAATAGTATCTTATGCCTAATACTCCAACACATAGCATCCATTATTTGCCACCTTTATTTGACAAAAATACCCAATACTACTCCTGCACTTCATTGCCACAAAAGTCACCCAAAAAACATGCATCCATGCTCTTGTGTGGGACCAACAAGTTCTTTACCTTTTTCAACTTCAAAACTGACATTTATGCATATTTGGGAATAGAAGGTCCTTGAAATGAAGAGCCAATTTTGGTGTGGGTTAGTGAGCTTGAAAGGTCAATGACGTTTGGTACGCCGTGGAATTCCACATCGACATTTATGCGTCTTTGACAATGAAGCGGATGACTATTAACTAATTAAAGAAACCGAGGAAGAAAACGAAAAAAAAAAAAAACTGAAAAAGAGGGGTGAAGAATAAGGGGACAAATAATTGAGTATTAGAGAGCAACTAATGTAAGCAATTAAGTGAAAACTTAATTAAAAATGGAGGAAAAACTACATTCTAAAGAGTTAGAAGAAGTTGTAGTTAGTCAATGACGGTCAATGGTTAGATTTAACGGCAAAATGGTGTTTGGTAGTGTTCCACAAGATTTTAAAAATGTAAGGTAGTTCTTCGCAAAAAATAAAATGTAAGGTAGTACCTCACAAGTTGGCTTAAATGTAAGGTAGTGTCTGACAAAAAACCCTAAAAATAATTGTAAAACTAATTAAGATCAAAGAAGAAATCAACAATATTAAAAGGAGTACTGTTCATATCATTGTTAGACAAGCTTTCAATAACGACACGATTGCTTAATTGTTGTTCAAGTGAGACTACTACAACACTTGCGAAAGTAACGCTCTCTCCCAACTAACGATAATTCTTCCTAAAATGTCTAACCCCCGCTCCCGCCTATAAATTAGACACATATAGAAACAATAAGACCGTAGATAAATCTTAACTATACAAACTAGCACTCCCATGAAAACTTGTACAACCTTGATTAGATTGTGTTCCTAATTATTAAATCTCACCTTTCGCGTTTTGAATTTATTATAACGGTTTAGACAACTCAAATATACCGATTTAACATTCAACCAAAATATTGGCAAACTTTCATTGATAGTTACAAATAATCTCATGTCAAACCCAATTAAGAATCATCATCTAATAATCATGATAAAATCTAATCAAACTCGAACTAATAATTTCGCAATCATATCAACAATTAAAACATGCTTATACAATTAGTGATGATGTAACCTTAAAGTTAACTACTCATAAATTACGAAGAAAACACAAATAATTATAACAACATAATTAAAATAAACTAGAGAGAAGGAAATAAGAAAACTTAATCTTGAATTAATCTTAAAGGAAAAAGTATCAATCTTGTAAAAGTAGAGAACTTGAATGACATTTGACATTTTTTTTCCTTAACCTAAAATTGCCTAAAACTCATGTAATGTTAAAAAGTGTGGAAGTAAAGCTCAAAGTAAAAGTCTGATCCTTTTATTTTATTCCAACCTAATTACAATTTGGGCTTAAATCAAAAATTAGTCTTTCCAGCCAACTCCATGGAATGTAAGTTATAAACATTGTATACATGATTCACTAGCGTCCGATGAGTGATACTTTTTATAAGTCTTAAAAGTGTGAAAACGAATTTTCGTGGTTCTTAGCGTAAGACATGTTTTCTTAAACTAACAATTGTATCACCCTTAGTCGATTTCTGCTTTAAATAATGCTTATGTCGTCAATTTTTCTTAGAATTCCATTTTGAGAAATGAATTTGGGGCCACCTCGACATTGAGCCCACGTCGACAAAACTAGACTTCGGATTTGGCACGATTTCTACTACAACCTATTATTTTCGGCTAAACGTGCTCGATCATTTGCTTACGATTTCTAATAACAGGTGGTGCTTCTTGTGGCACTTCTGCATTAAAGCGATCAATAAAGTGGTTATTGCGAGCTCGATCATTTTCAGCGAGAGGGGCTTAAATGTGTGTACCGTTTTTAAATAGCAAAAACAAACCTCGAAAGATTTTAGACAAAATTGAATGGCAAATCTCCGCGCACGGAATCAATCAATGAATATCATAACAAGATTTATTAAACGTCCCGTGAATGTCACGGGCCACATCACTAGTTAATAGTTAAAATCTCAATGTTCAAGAACTTTTATTAACGAGTGAACTTTTCTTGTAATGTGAAATAAATTCATTTGTTACAAAAATTTATAAAGAGGTAAAAACACTTAATTTATATGAACTATTCCAATTTAACACAAGTAATTGACATTTTTAAATGAAAAAAAATGAAAGCAACTAATTTATCCCACTTAATTATTTCACAAACAATCAAATACACCTGTGTAATAATGTGTAAAAACTAAAAAAAATACATTGGATCATCAAAATGAAAAAAAAAATTACAAAGTAGTGCAATATACTTCAATCAATTAATTATTAATCCTACTTTAAATTTTAATCTCTTTGAGATATATAATACTTATTTCGTCTCAGTGAGTTGTTTAGACTTTTCTTATTTTGTAAGAGAATTTGAGAGAAGTGTAAACTGTTGGAATTTTGGCAGCGGAAGTATTTTGTGTTGTGGACCCGTAATTCCCGAACATGGTTTTTATATTGAATGTTTAATTTATTTGATACATGAGGGGGAGAGGGTGAGACCTAGAAACTCCACAATGGGAGTTATGGACTACACACCTCTAAATGAGGTTTACACTCATATTTATAGTTGTACATGGATAATTCTAGATATTAGCTAAATGTCTCTATTTTTCTAGATTAATCTTGTAGTTTGCTATATTTCTAAGTTATACAAGAATTTTCTAGATTACTATTTCTAACACTCCCCCTTAATCTGAAAATTCTTGACTATCGAATTTGAATTTTGTTTGAAATCATTCTCCTTTAGATCTTCGACTATTTTGAGTTCTTCAATTCGTACTTGAATCTTTTGTAATGATGTCACTTCCCCTTGATCTTGAATGTCTTCTCTTGAACTTGATATTGCACGCACCTTCTTCTTGATTTTCTTGTTCGTCTTTGTTTCCCACTTTGATTGGCTTTTCTTCCCATGATTTGTTTTGTGCCTCTTGCTTGAACTTTGGATCTTCGTCCCAAATTCTTAGGATCATCCGCTCGATCCCTTTCTTGTTTTGTTTGTTAGGGTATATGCCCTTTCTTTTCGGGGTCTTCTTGCTTCGCCCCATGATGCTTTTGGGTTGACATTCTTTCATTTTCTTTTGTCACCCTTTGTTTGATTCGGGTTAGCCCCATGTGCTACCCTCATCGGATTAGCTTTTTCGCTATCCGGACCTTTGTTTTGGTTGCCCTCGTCGGGTCTTTTCTTTGGTTGCCCTCGTCGGGTCTTTTTTTTTGTTGCCCTCATCGGGTCTTTCTTTTTGTTTGGGAAGAGTATTTTTTTTTTTTTTTGGTAAACTAATGTAAGAAACAAAGAAATTATTTGAGGTAATATCATCGCCCAGATTTGATAACCATGGGCTCTGATACCATGTTGGAATTTTGGCAGCGGAAGTATTTTGTGTTGTGGACCCGTAATTCCCGAACATGGTTTTTATATTGAATGTTTAATTTATTTGATACATGAGGGGGAGAGGGTGAGACCTAGAAACTCCACAATGGGAGTTATGGACTACACACCTCTAAATGAGGTTTACACTCATATTTATAGTTGTACATGGATAATTCTAGATATTAGCTAAATGTCTCTATTTTTCTAGATTAATCTTGTAGTTTGCTATATTTCTAAGTTATACAAGAATTTTCTAGATTACTATTTCTAACATAAACAGATAACTGAGGCAGATGAATTATAATAAATGTAATTAATCGATCAACTATAAAGACGCAAAAAATAGTAAATTCCAAGCATCTGGAACACCGGCGAGACACCAATGAGTGCAATCACAAGAGGTGTGCACAAGGTCTGCATAGTATTTAGGGTGCGCATCTGGCCTTAGTGTTGTTAACAATGATATGTCTAAGAAAGTTGCTGGATTTTTCATTTTCCCAATTATGTTCTTCACTATTTCTATTCCTACGCTTGGTGGTGTTGGGCTTGTTGACCCCGGTACCGGCTCCATCTCCGACCCACAATCTTTCGCCTCGGATTTCCCAAAATCGGATCCGCTGTACATTTATCGAGTTGAATATATCAAATAAGTAATATTATATTCATGTTAGTTTATTTTAGATTATGCGTAGAATTCTATATTCTGTACAATTTACTGTTTGACACAATGATTAGGAGTGACAAATATTAAAAGACATATAAAGACAAATTATGTAGAACTATCTTATGATATAACCCAACTCAATAATAAGCAACATCAGAATAATTTTGAATTAAATTTTCAATTTTAAAAATCGACTATTTTATGAACAAATATAATTAAATTTAAAGGTGTTCTTGGCTGTGTTAAAATGGTCAGATATCAAAATGAAATAAAAAATTGGAAAATTATATGATACTCCCTCTATTCAAATTCAACACTAGCATTCACTATTTTAATTAGTGGTCTTCGAGGCGGTACTTTGACTGTTAATTTCTCTATGTATACGTGAAAATTTGTCGTTTTGATTTTGTGAAAGATTATGTTATAAAGGTTGACTTCATAAAGCAAATGTTAGTGTTGGATTTGAATGGAGGGAGTAATATTTTAGGTTTATTTTTTTCTTCGGTCCGTCCTATAGTACAAAAAACTCTCATATAAGAATTAGTGTTTGTTTTACGTGTCAGCATTTCCCATGTAAGATGTTTTATTATGAAATACAGCGTACTCCATGTATTATAACGAGCTATTTGCTATGAATTGCTCCATGATAACCATAAGTAGAATTATTTACACAAATTCTTGTTTAAAACGGTAATACCCGTTTCCAGCTTAAAACGGGTCGGGTTGATCCGTTTTTCCTTTTTTTTTTTGATTTTTTTTTTTTTGAATTTTTTTTCAAGACCCAAAATTTATTTTTAAAAACTTTTGTCGGAAATCGTGTTTATAGGGTTATTGAAAATGGTAACAAAGTAATGTGAAATGGTAACATATTATATTATATTTGTAACATATTATAAAACATAGAAAATAAAAATTTGTCATAACATTTGTTTAATATGTTACCATAATTGTATAATATGTTACCAAAATAAGTTCGTGTTTATAGGGTTATTGAAAATGGTAACAAAGTAATGTAAAATGGTAACATATTAAATTATATTTGTAACATAATATAAAACATACTCCGTAGAAAATAAAAAATTATCATAACATTTGTTTAATATGTTACCATAATTGTATAATATGTTACCAAAATAGGTTAATTATGTTTTAATTTTTTGAGAATATGTCATCAATATAATATAGTATGTTACCATTTTTATCAATATTGTTACCATTTTTATCAATATTCTTACCAAAAAAAAAGGGTCTTAAAAAAAATTCGAAAAAAAAAAGCCAAAACGGGTCATATTTGACCCGTTTTAACTTAAAACGTGTTGATCCGTTTTATAGGAGACGACTCCAATTATTTATTATCTTATGATATTCTATAATTATTATATATCAATAATAATATAATATTACTCTATATGTTATGGTAAGATCATTATATCCAACAAATATTGTTAAAAAAAGTAGGACATACCGATAATGAGAAGCAGAGATGCCTTGATAAAACACTTTGGTTTTGGAATGGTCTACTTCAGAGTCCACCCATTTGGCCCATGTTTCAAATGCTATTTGAAATGCTTGTATTCTGTCCATGTTTTTCATTGTGTTGTTACCCAATTGAATATAATCCCATCTGAAAAATATTAAAATTTTCATTTTGAGTGATATTTTATTTAACCAATAATAAAAACATTATAACACATTACATATTGTTATCTGAAACGATTATATTATAACAACCGAAAAGATTAGTAATGATAAACGAAAATTAAACAGGTTTTGTCAGGTTATACGGTAGGTGAAAGGAGAAGAATTTTCAGAGAAATTCTACGGTGTATCGTTCAGTTTTTTTATTGTACGTTCACCCTCACTTTTTTAGAATTCTGCCATATAACATTTTTTTTTTTGCAAGATAATAGTGTGCTTTTATTCATCCATAAAGGGAAAATAAAGCAAATCTTACAAAAAGAGAGAATCACTATGCCTAGGCATTAAGAATATCAACTACATCATCAGGCAACGATTTAGCCCCATACAAAACAGATCTGCCATATAACATTGATATTCTTATCTTTTTTTTTTTTTTTTTTTTTGGGATATAATCCAAAAAAATTTATTTTGTTTCCTATAAAACTTTTCTCAACATTGCAAAAATTTAAACCGTCAATTATACCTATAAATGTACTGATCAATACTCTTAAATTTTTCATCAATCAATAATTGATCATTTTAAATCATTATTTGTTTTATACCATGATATTGATTGTTAATAACTGTTAGAGTACAAACCCAAGTCCCACATCGGTGGAGAATAGGTGAAAGATGATCTATATAAGGGGTTATCAAATATAATAGTATGAGGCCTTTTGGGAAGGAGCCCAAGAGTAAATCCGTGAGGGCTAGGCCCAAAGCGGACAATATCATACTATTATAGACCGTGGACACCGATGCAGCAGAGGCCCAACGTCAGTAGTCAGCGCTTCCGTTCTAACAAATTGGTATCAGAGCCCAAGGTCGACTTGGGCTGGGCACCAGTGGAGAAGCATTTGCCGAAACTCCTAGCTCGAGTGGAGTCTTGAGCAAGTTTGGTCCATGGTGAAATGGACAAGAAAGGCGTCATAGGTCAAGCGGAAGACCTTATGTGTACTAGAACTGTTGATCAGGTGGACCCTTATCAGATTGGGTGCCACAGGTCTGGTGGGTCCTTTCCAGATTGGATGCCAGAGACCGTTGTGTTCTAGGACTTCTGAAGTGGCGGACCCGGTCCAGGGTATATTGGATGCAGGGGAGTTTCAGATGCCCGTTAAGGGGAGGCTACCAAGTCTTGGGGATGAGAAAGGGTGCCTAGAAGTTGGGGCTGCAAAAGTGTGAGAGGTTCTCCAAATAGTTCAAGGTCCGAGTCATAATGATGGTCCTTGGTTTGAGGGGAGGATTTGTTAGAGTACAAACCCAAGTCCCACATCGGTGGAGAATAGGTGAAAGATGATCTATATAAGGGGTTATCAAATATAATAGTATGAGGCCTTTTGGGAAGGAGCCCAAGAGTAAATCCGTGAGGGCTAGGCCCAAAGCGGACAATATCATACTATTATAGACCGTGGACACCGATGCAGCAGAGGCCCAACGTCAGTAGTCAGCGCTTCCGTTCTAACAATAACAACCATTTATCATCAAATTCATCAATTTTTAATTGTAGTATTTATAGCAAATAATACCCTCATTTACTTCTATATAAACAACATCACTTCCTTCATTAATATCAATAAAAGTAATTCAGATAAAAAAATTTGACAAATTATCGAATTTAAAGTTATTTAACAAGTTAAATTAACAGAACGATAAATAAGGATCATATTATAGATAAATATACATAGTAAAATTTAGGGGTATACAATGAAATTTTATAAAATTAAGGTATATTATAAAAAAACGAAAAAACATAGAGCCACACCATAAAATTTCTCAATTTTTATTGATCTCAAGGTATACAAAATACATAAAAATGAATAATTACGGTAAGTATACGTAGGGGGAGTGTATAAGTATTATAGATTTATAGTACCCTCTAAACTAGAGGTGGTAATAGGGTCGATTGGGTTGAGTTTGGATTGGGTTAAGTTGAGTTGGGAGATTTTGGATTCGAGTCATATCAGATGAACATGTCCTTTCGGATTTGCACAAATTTATTGATAAGCGTGTAGAATTTTCGATTTAACGTTTAAATACAAAAAAAAAAAAAAAAAAAAAAAAAAGTCATGTGTGATCTTATTTTAGTTGTCTTATTAAGCATGTTATTAGCATCAAATTTTTAAAATTTTTGAGAATACGTAACTAAAGATAGGAATAAAACAAAACGAACATTAATATACGTGCGTAAAGCAAATGTATAGACATAATTGGAATGGAGGAAGTGAAGGTACCGGATCAAGACCCTCCTCGACGCCTCTCGCGGGCCCGCCCGTATAGGGGCAGGGCGCTACACGAGAGAAAATGTAATGCGCGCGTTAAGGTGCGCTCGAGTTGCTATGGGGGGATGTCATGTTGGGGTTAGTGTCCTCCACAGTGAGTGCAATAACATAAATAAATCTCTAAAGGTACACAGGGTACATTTTGTATTTAATCAGTTGATTAACGTTTATCAATAACGGTTGGCTTGCTAGATAAGTTTGACGTTATTGTCATACAGATGGCGGTGATCAACTGGTCCCTAAGAGTCACACCTAAAGGATGTGTTTGAGAGATGTGATTATTTGAGAAAATAATCATATCGATGCCTTATTTAATGACTAAAAGGTTAGTCAGTGTTGTTGACTAAGAGGTTAGTCAAATGTGATAATGAATGTTATTTAATAATGATTAAATAATATTAGATGAGAGGAATTAGCTGTAATTCGGAAATTGAATATAAAAGGTTATATTTAATTATTACGTATAATGTAGGCTAATTAATTTTAATCAGTTATAATTAATTAGTAAATTATAAATATACGGATATTTATAATTCATTATAATATAAGGATATTATAATTACATTATATATTAAAGGCCAAAGAAAACTAATTAAATGGGTTAATCTTTTAATTAGATTTGGGCTTGAAATTTAGAAGTGGAAAAGTCCACTCCCACCTCTAGTTGGACGTGTAGATTAGGGTAGGAGAGGGAGTTGTTTCATTCCTCTCTACTTAACCTAATCATCCTCCTACATCTCATCTAACCAAATTACAATTCTACATAGCACACAACACAAAATTCCTTAAGAAAGAAAATCAGTTTTCTCTCTAAATTTCTAGCAACTCAAGGGCATATCAAGAACACATCTTGGGTGAGATAATTAGGAGATACCATACTTTTGGTATTGATCTTAGGCCAATTCTTAAGGATTAAAAGGTTAATTCTTATTCTTTTATTTTGTTATGCAATTTTGATTTATGACTTTAAAATCTTATAAAGTTTTTCATTATAATCCTGTGGATTTTAAGGTCTATATACGGATATAAACCTACAAGTGGTATCAAAGCCTTAGGGCACATGAAATTTTTATAAGGTTTTCATAAAAATCGATTTTGTATAATTTTAAACAAAATTTTCAATTTGGCCGAATTACTTTCATGATTTGGCCGTGTGGTTTTTGCAATTTTTGGCTTGATTTTGGTCTTTTGATTCATAATTATCGATGTTTTAAGATGTTAAAATTATCTCATATGAATTTGTATAAGTTTTGATTTAATACTGATTGAATTAAAACATAAAAGGATCAAAATTTTATATGTTAATGAACATATTGTGTGCTATTCATTAGATCTATCAGTTTTAAGTTGTTTAATTTAAAAAGTTAAATTGAATCTCTTAAATCAATGTTTAATACGGATTACAATTGAGTTTGTATCGATCTATTTATTAGCATAATCGAATTAAAACAGTTTAATTCATTTTTCATGTTTTGGCCGAATTATAATCATTAAAAATTTTTGTTTTTGTTGATTTTCTTTAATTGGCCGAAAACATTATTTAAAATTATAAAAAAAAAAATTTTATTCGGCAATTTTATTTATTTGGCCGAGATAGTGTTTTTTTTTTATTTTCAGTTTCCTATTTTGTTTTTGGAAATTAATTTCTAGTGATATCTTATTATATTTTCGTTATATTATAAAGATAATATGTTTTGTTTTATTGTGAAGTAGTTCATAATAAATATGATACCTAATATTTTAAAGCAGTTTAAAATACTTTGAGATCGAATTTATGTTATACGGATAATATAAATTGATTTGGATTATTATTTTAATAAGATATTATAAACAATTAAGGAATTGTTGCATAATGATACTCATTTAAAAAGGGTGGTTTGGATATAATCAATTTGTATGCATTGTTTTTTTTTTATGTTTAGTTGATGCTATTTTTGTGAATGAATGTTATGAATGGTTTTATTTTACGCATTAATTATGTACAAACGGTTGTAATTTACTAGTGTGGCCTTAGAAAGTTGTGTTTTCGTAATGAAGGAAACACAATTTTGGTTGTATTTTGAGATCTCGAATCTCCAATTTTGTAATATTTTAATTTTGGCATATTTTGAATTAGAATGTAAATAGGTTTATTTTTGTAATTCAAAATGTAATATTGAGAAGATTCAAGATGAAGATTCAAGACGGAGAGCCCAACTCCCACTTAAAGCCCAAGATGAAGAATGAAGACAAGCTTAGGGTCCATGGATGGATTCCACTTTGTAATTGTCTTTATTTTCATAGGGATAGGCCACACTAGGTGTTTTTCCTTTTTACGTTTTCTTTACTGTTTTCATTGCATTCACGTTAGCTAGTAGCATCATATTCCGCCTAAACTAAACCAAACCACCTAATATGCATGAAAATGGATCATATAGTTGCATCCGAGATCATAGACATACGGATGTCATTTGTTTAGAGCTATCACCTCAATTTAATCATTCACGATAATGCTAGATATTAGTTCACTTAAAATGAATTAAAATGAGTAGATGAGATCTTCCTCTAAAACTGAAATTGAGAATTAGTCTTTATGAGTCGTACCACTATGAATCCTTTCTTCGTCGGTAGGCATAATATGACCCCTTCTACGTTGGGTAAATAGTGGCTGTCGACTTAGTTTATCTCAACATTATGGTTCGAGTAATATCTCGAAGGTATGGTGGACTAATAGATAGGATTTACTGAAATCTATCGACCAAGAATTCTAACAGTAGAATTAGCTAAGCAGTTAGCTTATCAATTTAAAGAAATTGAGTCTTGGGATCGCTTATATAATTCTCGAGGGAGGTCAATTATATGAGTGCATAAGTCATTGCATTAAAATGTTATTGTTTTGACTTAAATTTTTTTAAAACAATGATTTCTTATCTTCTCTCTTCTTCTTCTTTCTTTTCACAGTTTCGAATACGTTATATACAGATATAACTACTATAACAAATGGCTGTTCGTATTGAAGGCCCAATGCCGAGTGTCACACTTGAACGTGAATCATGGCTGAGAATTTTTATGGACAGCATGAATCAGTCCACTCGACTGAAGAATGATGGGTCCAATTTTGCTGATTGGGAGGCCGTATTACGGAATGCCGCCATAGCTGACGGCAAGCTCAAGTACTTGACTGAGCCACTGCCGGCCGAACCAGCTCCCGATGCAGGAGCAGATGAAGTCGTAGCTTATAGTGATTTCATGATGGAGGCGGGTGCGTTACGGAACGTGCTCATCTATGCAATGGAATCCAATTTGCAAAAACGATTCATTACCCAGGGTGCAAACAAGATTTTCACCACCCTTACTAAGGAATTCTCGAAAGCTCCGAGAATTAAGAGTTACGAGTATACTACTCGTTTCTTTGAAGCTAGACTCCAAAAGGGCCAACCGGTTGGTCCACTCCTTCTCGCCATGATCGAGAACGTTGAGAAATTGGAGGAGCCACTCTCTTCATGATGGGTATGCCCTCTTTAGGGCAAACTATTACATGAATGACATGCAGAAAAGTCTGCATGAACTGCATTCACTCCTCGCATGCAGACGGTGATCGAAGTTGAGTGGGAGCACGAAGCAAGATGTTCTCATGATTGGGAACAAGAAGGGTAAGGGTAAGGCTCCGGCTAACCTAGCTGTAGGTAAGCCAAAATTCAAGAGGCCAGTGGTTGCTAAGAGTGGGCCTGGTGAGTCTAGCGGTAGCTCACAAGGCAAGGCGAAAGCAAAGCAGACCATGGAGTGCCACCATTGCCACAAGCCTGGGCATTGGAGGCGTAACTGTCCCGTGTATGCTGAGGACATTAAAGCAGGCCGCGTCGCTCCTGTTGGTATGTCTTCTTTTATTCATATGATTGAGATTAACCATGCAAGTTTCGGAACTTGGGTACTTGATACTGGTTGTGGTTCTCATCTGTGCAATCATTTGCAGGGCCTAAGAAGCATCAAAACTCTGGTAAGAGGTGATGTAGACCTGCGAGTAGGGAATGGAGCAATAGTTGCTGCCGTTTCAGTAGGGACATATGTAATCTAACTCCCAAGTGGATTTGAGTTATTTCTGAATAACTGTTACTATGTACTTAGTTTATCGAAAAACATTATTTCTGTATCCGTTCTTGATAAAGAAGGATTTTCATTTTTAATAAAGAATAATAGCTGTATTTTCTCTTTAAATGAAATGATTTATGGTAAAGCTGTTTCCATGAACGGAATTTATGTTTTAGATCAAACCACAGAAATCATGCATGTGAGTAACAAGAAAGCAAAGGTTGGTGACAAAGATCAAACGTATCTATGGCATTGCCGTATGGGACACATAAATGAGAAACGCGTGAAAAAGCTCATTAATAGTGGGACAATTGCCCCATTTGACTATGAAACTTTTGGCACGTGTGAATCATATCTCATAGGCAAAATGTCTCGAATTTCCTTCAAAGGTGTTGGAATGCTGACCTATTAGGACTCATACATACTGATGTGTGCGGACCTATGTCAATCAACGCTAGAGATGGCTATAGGTATTTCATCACTTTCACGGACGATTTGAGTAGATATGGACATGTCTACTTAATGAAGCATAAAAGTGAGTCCTTTGACAAGTTCAAGGAATTCCAGAATAAGGTTGAGAACCAACTGGATAGAAAGATAAAAGCACTACGTTCAGATCGTGGTGGCGAATATCTTTCAACTGAGTTTGATCGACACCTGAAAGGCCGCGGAATAGTATTACGATTAACTCCACGGAACACCACAATCGAATGGTGTGTCCGAACGCAGAATCGAACATTACTTGATATGGTTCGATCCATGATGAGTCACACGGTTGTACGACTCATTATGGGGCTATGCTCTTTTGTCACCGCTCTTATACTTAACCAAGTCCGTCTAAAGTCAGACAAGACTCCATACGAGTTATGGAAGGGAACGGTCCCTAACTTGTCCTTTATTCGGGTTTGGGGGTGCGAAGCTTATGTCAAGTGGAGTCACGAGGATAAGCTCGGCCCGCGATCGGTCAAGACATACTTTATTGGTTATCCAAAAGGAATGTTTGGTCATTACTTCTATTCGCCTACCGAACACCGCGTTTTTGTTGCGGCTAGTGCGACGTTCTTAGAGAAAGAGTTTCTCGAAGACAAGAGCGGTAATAGAACCTTCGATCTGTCGGAGATTCCTGAACCAACAACCGAGCAACCAATGGAGGAAGCTGTTCCTTCTACGTCTGCTGCGGTTAATGTCCCTTTGGAACCCAGGAGGTCGGGTAGACTTTCCATTCCTCCAGATCGATATATCGGTATAGTCGAGGAGAATGGGAGAGACGACGTTTTACTCCTTGAGAGTAACGAACCCGTAACCTATAAAGGTGCCATGACGTGTTCTGACTCAAAGCTATGGCAAGAAGCCATGCAATCCGAGATGGACTCAATGTATGAGAACGATGTATGGGATCTGGTTGACTTACCTGATAAGGCTAGGCCTCTTCAGTGCAAATGGCTTTACAAGATAAAGCGATCTGTAGAAGGACAACCAGATATATACAAGGCACGACTAGTGGCAAAGGGCTTCACTCAAGTGCAAGGGTTGCACTATGATGAGATCTTTGCACCCGTAGTCATGCTTCGTTCCATTCGGATTCTCTTAACGATGTCATTGCGCGCTTAATTTGCTTAAAACCTTTTAAAGAAATGTCGAAAATCTTTTAAAAGTTGCTTTCGGAGTCGCCACCAAATTATGAGGTAATTTAGAACCCGTTTAACACGTCTTGGATTCGAAGACCCGAAATTTTAGAGTTCAAGGTGCGTCGATACCTATCCGTCTAAGGCAATTATAGAACCAGAGCGAATTCGAGGTGAGGGTACTTTCCGAAAGTTTGTCAAAATGCATTATGAAAAACTGTAATCGAAAAAGCGTACGTAAAAGTAGCCTCTACTAGCTTGAAAACAGTGTATAAATTGATGTTTGAACAAATGCAAACCGCTACGTACAAGTACAATATGTGACTCGATAAATATGCGTAAAAGCAAATGTAAATGTAAATGTCACAGCTATGACGGGTTGCTATGGGAAATGTACACAAAGCGATAATTAATTGCTTGAATTATTACTTAAATGCTATTTTTTGACTCATGTGTATGTAAAAGTTTGATAAAAACCCTCAGTTTTGCATGTTTTTAACACTAATGAAGACGGTACAAGTATTTTCGAAATCATGTTAAGTCGTTTATTGCGTAAATGAGAATTTGCTTTAGTGTAAAGTGGTGTCCGTTTGTTCATTGTTAATTGTGTTCGTTGCTTATGCGATATTGGCAAGGTTTAGACAGATTAGGAATCCGAATTGCAACAACCGTATTCCGAATACAAGTTCGCAATGCCAATATCGGGTTGGGTTAGGAACCCGTTTGTCCGAGTTTGTCTAAAAATTCCAATCCGAAGGTAAAGTTTTTACCTTACAAATGCAAAGACGATTTTTTTAGAGAGAATAAGTGTAGTGAGAAGTAGAGAAGAGTGAATGAATGAATTGTGTGTTGTGAATGATCGAATAAGGGGTGTATTTATAGTGTTTTGAGCACCGCAATTTTGCCAAGATTAGGGGGGAAATAGCCAGTGCACGGGTGATTTCAACTGAAATCGCCAGTGTCACTGATTTCCATTAGTGCACTGGTGATTTCAAGTGAAATCGCTCGTTCACTGGCGATTTCGTGGGTGGTCCGGAGATTCTTGAAGTGACTTGGGCCATACGCTGATGGGCTAGGCAATGATGAATGCTTGGTCGAGACTTTTGGGTCTATTTCGTCGTTTCGTGTTTCGTGCTTTTTTCGGGTCTCGGGCCGAAAAATGTTTTTATCTTGTATTGAATTGTTTTTGTGAAACGTGTTTAGTCGTGAGCTCGGCTTGAGCGTATGACGTCTCGGGAAACGTGTTTGGGTGTTGAAAAAAAGGCTTGTTTTTGTGTTGGGTCGGCTTGAATAAAATGACTAAATAAATACTCATTTCACACGACATGCAAATAAATCATTTTATGCATTAAATTATTTAAAATGTTTTTGACAAATTGTACCGTTTTGACATTACGTTAAAAACATGATTTTTGTGAAAGTCCATTTTATCACAGGGTTTGTGTTTGGGGTATGGATACGAGTATTTACAGGAAGTACTATAGAAAAATCTATCATTTGAATTTTGTTGGAATATGTCGATATATCGACATATATTATCTAGGTAGAAATATCAAATACAGAATAATTATGATTTTAGAAAATAAACTATATAGAGTAATATTTTAAATTATTATGTCAAGTATATATCTTTATATAAGGTTTGTCTTTTGTAATAGATTAAACAACACAATTACATTCAATAAAATCGTCTTTATGAATATCTCCCTTATTTTGGAATTTAACCAATTTACATTTTTACTTTTAATTATATATATACATATACTTTTGTATATACGGAGTAGAAAATGATTAAAAAAGAAACTTAAGTTGATATAAATGTCCAAAATGAAAATGTAACATATATAAATAGAATAATAGAATGAAAAAGAGCAATAATTTAGCATGAAGTAAATAAAATAAGGGAGTAGTGGAGGACATACGGTTGTTGGGGAGGCTTGTAAAACCACCAATGCCAACTATCAAAGACCAATAAGTCATAAGTCTTCCAATCATCACCACCTTTTATACTATCAAGCTTCAATATTCTTCCTATTTTTTCCTCATCTATGTCTACTAGAAATTGATGCCATTGCATTGTAATTGATACTTCATACTCCTACATACAACATTAAATATTCAATTACTCTATATATAAATAAAAACGTAAATAAATGATTAAAATACGGAGTAGATATTAATAAACAGATTAACTATTTCATTTTAATTTAGGGTGTTGAGGTATACGTACACGATTTTAGTGTTTCACATGAGTACTTAATATAGACTTTTGTATAGGATCGATTCGCAATATACAATATATATATAATATGAGATAAGTTCAATATATTTGTACTTTTAAATTAAACCGTCAGTTTCAATATTTTTACTAACAAACTCTTACTTTATAATTATATTAAGCATATCAATGTTAAAATTAAGATTATCTAATCTTAGCATGTCCATTATCATCAAGAAACATCCAGTCATCAAAATAAAATTTTATAAACCAATTATAGACTTATAGTGGACTAATCTTACCACAAATTTTGATGAAATAATTCTATATAACAAGTTGTCTTCTTTATCTTTATGGTTATTCAAGAAATTCTCACGTAAAATGGTTTATACATTAAAGAGTAATTCTCCTAAAAGACCGGACTCACACTAAATTAGTGTGAGTCACAAGCAAATAAATCAAAAAAATAAAATTAAAAAAAAAATAACTACCTCTTGTGTGAGAAGTCTCACAATAAACTTATTGTGAGACTTGTCTCACACAAGTATTTGCCTACATAAAAATATAAAGTATTTCATTAATCACATAGAAAAGAAGTTATTTTGGTTGTAGAGAGAGCACAAACATTTATAGAAAATACCACCGTAAAGAGTGAAATGAGAAATTCCCATATATAAAATATGTTCCGATATGATATACACTTCAACCAGATCAATTAATATAAGTCTTTTAACAAATAATATGATATGATGGTTAGTTAACACAAAATGAACTAGCAGGGTCGGCCTAAATTTTTTGGAGGCCCTGTTCTGATTTGTAAAATGGGCCCTTAATTTTATAGTCGAAAAATTATATAAAACTATTTGAATACGTTCCATTAAAAAAAAAAAAAACGAAAATAAAATTAAAGGGGCTTGAACCTCGATGGCTTATATAATAATCACAATTTTTATCAACTAGATTACTACATTTTTTTACTATATATAATTTCAGTTTAATTTTTAACCTTTAATATAATGTTAGTTTTAACAAATTGGGGCCCATATTTTTTGGGGGCCCTGTTCCGGGAACCTAATAACTTGCCCAATGAGCGGCCCTATGAACTAGTATACATATTTTATGATTATATTATTAATAACAATTCTTTTAGGTAAATAGATTATAAATATGATGATTTATTCAAGTTAAATAGTTAATGGACCTATCTAGCACTAACTATACGGGTAACGTATTACAAAGCATAAGTGATGTTGTCAAAAACCAGGGTGCAATTATAAAATGTGAAAAATACGAGAATATATATGTATTTTTTTCTGATTTAATTATTTGTTTATCTTTTTATTTTAAAAATGAATAAATATTGATGTTTTTATTTGACTTAAATTAATTTTATGATTATTTTATACAATGAAAAAAGCCAATTTGTAATTTGTATCATATCTCATAACAAAAATGTAAGCAAATGATTGAATATATGATATGATATTTCCATAAGTAAAAACAAAATTAAAAGACAAAAAGTGGATGAAAAAACTTACCGGAAATTCAAAAAAATACAAGGGTTTTTGATCCACATGAATATATTTAGCGGAAGGAACAGCCGCATGAAGCATGCATGTGAAAGACTGCCATTGATTAAGACTTAGTGAGTCTCCTACAAACAATATTTTCTTTCCACTTGCCTTTGTCAAAAATTCTTCTGCATCAAACCTATTTTTGTTGGTCACATACAAATAATATAATTAGTTATGTATTAAAACTCGATTAATTTAAACGTAAAAATATTAGTTGTAGAAGTAAATACTACGTATAAGATACAATAAGCTGATTATTGTCTATTACGTTAAGGAACAACAACTAAAATCTATTTTTTGTATCGACTAGTATGTTATACGGAGTAATAATTAAATAATATTTTGATTTATAATTAACTAGGAATCGGAATTTTATTCGAATTTAATTGTAGAATATATACATTTATTAGTAACCTATAATAACAATAACAATAACAACGATCCTCAGCTTATAAAAATATACTTACTTCGTCCATGATAATATGATATATCATCTCGCTCTTGACTATTTGTATTTATGAGCATGCATGTAAATATATTTTCAACTTCAATTTACCTAGCTACGTATTAGAGTATATCGAATTATCTATATCACATAACACAATTATTTTATCATAAACGTAACGATTGATTAAAAACTAGCGATATTTAATAAAAATAATAAAGACATACCTTGGTAGATTGCACTCATTAGGCTGCCATCGATACTTAAGATAATCTCTATCAGGTCTACCGTTCTTTAGACAATCAAATTGAGTTCTCAAAAATGGACACACAGATGAATCATATAGTGGATATTCTTCATCTCTTACCCAACTTCCCTCAAATATATTGCAACTATTTGTATTTTCAATACCATTTGATTGATGAACTAATATTATTAATGAGCTTATTATTATTGTTACAATATTACTTCTCCTCCAATTTGCCATACTTTTCTCTATTAAAAATTTATTTGAAGACTTAAATTGCTTGAATTTAATATACCCCGTATATACAATTTGTAAGAATTTTTATGTGCATGAAATTGATAAAATAAGAAAATTAAGATTATATATACACATTTATAAGAATACCGTATAAATTATTTATATACATGTGAATGATGTGATGGATCATTATAAGCCTTTTTTTTATAACAAATTTTTGAGTATGTAGCCATTTTTTATTATAATTGATTTGAGTTGATTGGAAGTAAATAAAAAGGGTTGATTTACGTTATGGTTTTGCCAAATCATATTCGTAGTTTTGGATTTTGGAAGTATTTGGAAATTTGAAATCAAATAATTCATGAGATTCATTTAATCATTTATTTTGGCTATTTCACAGTGCTCGATACTTCTTTAGTTCTTGTACTATGATGTAAACCCTCGGTTTGTTGTTTTCTTATATTCCCTTAATAATACTAGTATTTGAATTTTTACCCGATTTTACATTAAAAGATATATTGGTGGTAATATTTATATTACTGTTAGGGTCCAAACCCATGTCCCACATCGGTGGTGGAAAGATGATAGCTCATCTATATAAGTGTCTACCAAATATAATAGTATGAGGCCTTTTGGGAAGGAGCCCAAGAGTAAATCCGTGAGGGCTAGGCCCAAAGCGGACAATATCATACTATTATAGACCGTGAACACCGATGCAGCAGAGGCCCAACGTCAGTCGTCAGTGCTTCCGTTCTAACAAATTGGTATCAGAGCCAAGCATTTGCCGAAACTCCTAGCTCGAGTGGAGTCTTGAGCAAGTTTGGTCCATGGTGAAAATGGACCTAGAAGGCGCCATAGGTCAGAGTCTTATGTCAGAGACTAGAATCAGTTGATCGTGGACCCTTATCGACGTTAGGTGCCACAGTCTAGTGGGTCCTTTCCAGATTGGATGCCGAGACCGGTGTTCTGGGACTTCTGGCTGGCGGACCCGGTTCAGGGTATATTGGATGCAGAGGAGTTTCAGATGCCCGTTAAGGGGAGGCTACCAAGTCTTGGTAATGAGAAATGGTGCCTAGAAGTTGGGGCTGCAAAGAGTGGGGAGGTTCTCCGAATAGTTCAAGGTCCGAGTCATGATGATGGTCCTTGGTTTGAGGGGAGGATTGTTAGGGTCCAAACCCATGTCCCACATCGGTGGTGGAAAGATGATAGCTCATCTATATAAGTGTCTACCAAATATAATAGTATGAGGCCTTTTGGGAAGGAGCCCAAGAGTAAATCCGTGAGGGCTAGGCCCAAAGCGGACAATATCATACTATTATAGACCGTGAACACCGATGCAGCAGAGGCCCAACGTCAGTCGTCAGTGCTTCCGTTCTAACAATTACGAATAAGACTTTAAATATGATATTTTTACTACTTTCTATATATTTTCTTGTTTGTTTATATTTTTCTTTTTCTCAAAAATTTATGAAAAATCGTTTGATATTATAAATAGAGATTGATTGTTTATTTTTTGGTCAATCGAAACGCGCACTAAGTCGCATTACAATAAGGGGGAAAGGGGATCCGATCCTGGGACCTAATGTCCAGAATACTTCAGTTTCAATCACTAGGCTAAGACTTTTTTGATAAATAGAGATTGATTGTAAGATTAAATATGACTGATCGTATTTAAGTAAGATAACATGACAGTTTTAAAATAATCACTGACTTTTTGTTTGAATTGATTAATGTTGCTTCTTTCTTCATTACATAATATTCCCTCTTGTCATTAGATGTCATTTATTAGTCTAACATGTTAAGAGTTTGTCATTTTAGCAAGTTTTATTTGATTTTTTTTTTTTTTTTACTTAACATGTCTTGTAAATCGACAAATTTAAAACAAATACAGGGTATGTTTTATTCCGAGCTTAATGGTTCATATCAATTATGATAATCTCAGATTTCGAAAAACTTCAATAATATTGTTATCAATATATACGTGTGCATTTTTGTATTATACATTTCTCGCTCTACACAAATTGTGTTATATATTATGAATTATTTAAAATTTCAGTCGAATTTTTGAAACATCAACATCGTCAATTATATATTTAAGACAATAAAGACTCATTTATTTCATGGAGAATTTAATTTGTATATATGTATAAATAATTAAAAAGAAAAAAAAAAGTCTTTTTTTCTACAAGTGAGTATATAACTTTCCAAGACTTATAAATTACACAAATTTTTGTGTGAGTCAAGCAAGCCTCACAATAAGTTATTGAATAAGTTATTGTAAGTCAGCTTGATTTGTACTCGTTTATATAATTTTTGTACAATTTTAGTAATATTTATTAATAATTGTAATTAATTTTTTTTTTAGTACCCCTAAAAGGGACTTTAGTAGATTTTTTTCATATTTTTGTACCCTTTTAACTACAATTTGTACAGGCTGGTCTCACAGGAGACTTACTGAATAAATTATAATGGGGTCAAAATATCTTTATTTCTATGAATGGATATATGTTTGGAAGAATTAGTTATATGCTAATCACGCAATTTGTTGTCAATTTGAGTATTGGATACATGCATGATGCATGCATGTTAATTAAAAGCAAACACATAATTAAGCACCATCTGTTTGTATTTCTTTTTTTTTTGTGGCTAATATTCGTAATTATCTTGTCATTATAATGTACGAGTATATTTTTATATTCAATGATAATGATAATTCACAATCATACGGAGTAATAAGTTACGTAAAAGTAATTGTTACCCTTTAATTTTGTAGTTGTATTTCAATCTTAAGAAAATGATGTGTGATAAGTTTTTCTAAGTAGAGAAACCATATTTTGACGTCAATCCACTCTTTTTTTTTTTTTTTTTTTTGAAAATAACATATTCTAAGATGTGAAGTACAAGCTATAACTTTTGTCTTTCCCTTTACTACATTTTCACTTGCCATTCTAAGATTAATTACTTTTTTATCTTTATTTTTCAGCAACAAGTTACGCGAAGAAAAAAAAAAAAAAAAAAAAAAAAAAAAAACAAAAACAAAACATTTCTATATGTATAGTTATACCAAATATTTCCTTTTATTTTGTATGTTCTTTCCACTTGTTTAATACGGAGTACATGAATGGAGTATTATATTCAAGTAGGAAAAACATTAAAAATGGAAGGGAGTACTTATTTATTAACTAGTTTGTACCTTGTGCAATGAACGATTTTGTTCAATTATGTAATTTATAATTACAAGAGATTTTACTTTTAACAACAAAACATCACGTACAAAAACATGAAAATTAACTTAAAGTTATAATTTAAACATGTTTGTACAATTTGCGATGATGTATGTAATTTAAATTGTAAAAACATGAAAAATTAACTTTTAACTTAAAAGTTATAATGAAAAATTGTAGTCATTTAAATTAACTTTTGTTAAAATTGTTTGTTAATAAATAATGTTTGTACAATTTGGGAGTACTTATTTATTAACATGTTTGTACAATTTGTGATGATGTAATTTAAAGTTAACTACTCAAAAATTACATTGAAAATACAAATAGTCATAACAACAAACATACTCCGTAATTAAAATAAAGTAGAAAGAAGAAAACAAGAAAACTTAATCTTGAATTAATCTTGAAGGAAAAAGTATCAATCTTGTAAAAGTAGAGAACTTGAATGACATGTGACTTTTTTTCCTCAACCTAAAATTGCCAAAAACTCAGGGGATGTAAAAAAAAGTGGAAGTAAGAAATGTGAAAGTAAAGCTCAAAGTAAAAGTTGGGTCCTTATATTTTAGGATTAATTGGTATTTCCCACCTTTTATAAACATTTTCTCAAAATTTCTCATCAAAACCTCATTTTAACCATATTAAATGTCTATTTTCATTTATGAAAACATGAAATTCTCGTTTTTATTTTTTCACATTTTGAGTTTCGGTGCACGATAGTTTACATTCGTAACGAAAAATATTTAAAAAAAAAAAAAAAAAAAACTTTAATTTTTACAAAGAAAATACATTTTGGTGGGAATTTTAAAGAAAATGCTTATAAAAGATGGGAAATTTTAAGAAAACTTATAAAAGGTGGGCCGCCGGAGACGTGGTCATCCGTGGCCCGTCTCCGGTGGGCCAACCTTAAAAGTTCCGACAACCGGTACCGTCTTGCCGTCTCCGGTGGGTAGTCACCGTTTCGGGCTTTGGCTTGCATGCAACCTTTTTGGTCACCGTTTACATCTCAACCTTGTTCTCCTGGGTCCGCTTCTGCCTTCGTTTCACTCACTCGCGCCCACCACTACGATTCGTCATGGTGTCCTTCTTGGTTTGTCCCTCCTACCCCGTCTTGTTGTTGCTAGCACCGACGTCGTTCGGATTTCGATGGGTTACCGCTGGGTTTGAAAGCGGTATTGTCCTCCCCCTTGCCCCTTCCCCCACCTCTTTCAGTCGATCCCATAGTTAGGTTTCAGGTGGCTGTTTGCAACTGGCATGGTGTTCCCCTTCCCCTCGCCCCCCTCCCCCACCTGTCATGTTGTTCATACGGCTCTTGTAATTGAGACGGTTTGTTGGTTGTGTCTTGAGTCACTCCTCAAAAAAGAAAAAATATTAATATAAAAAATAATAAAAAAGAAAGAAAAATCAAAACAAAACAAAATAGATAACATAAAGGGGTATGTTGAATCGACGTTTTCGATTGGTAATGCAAGGTTTTAGTTTTGAGCCTTTTTGTCAAGCTGTAAAGCTAGTGGTGGGCCTCTAAGGTGTGCGTTGGTTTTGGTTTGGTTAAAGTTTGGGGCCGTTTTGGTTATGAAGAGATCAAGGATGTGTTTATGGGTTTTAAGGAGTACCTTTTTAGTGGTTGCGATGTAGCCTTTCACAGGTTCAGGTGTGTTACGAGCTATTATCAGGTGGCTGGGCTGTTGTGTCGTGGTTGGTTTGTGGTTGGGGTTGATTTGGCTGTGGTGGTTATTCTTTTTTATGTCCACGCATGTTTGGTTAAGAGTGTCCTGTCTCTTAACGTTTTTGAGCTGGTTTGTCCTGTTTAGACCGCGTAATATAATAAATGGTCTCTCAAGCTTGGGTGTCCTGTTCCATTGCTTGGGTTCTTGTTGCAAGCGACTATATCTTGTCTTAATTAATAGCTTTAAGACATTAGTACTATGCTTGTGTTCAGCTCCAGTTAATTTCGTCATTGGAAGAGTTTTCATGGCGATCGTGGACATGATCTTGGTTGAGAAGCAACTCTTTACGAGGTATTTCTGGTCGTTGGTCTTCCCGGTCTACAGTTCTTTTGGTCAAAGGGTTCGATCACCAAGATGTAGGAGTTTATACTCCATCGGAAGCATACTTTGTTTTGCGTCCGCCCCTTCATTTCTACGCCTTTATAGCGTAAGTATATCTTGTTCTTGTCACCCGTGGACTCAAAAGCCAAGATGGCCTCCAGAAGATGCCGGCGTCGGTTATCCAGTTATAGATTGTGCTCGTGCCCAAGTATTCGTTCTACACCTATCCCTTTTTGCTACTGGATGCAGTTATGATTGTATAATGGTACTAATTGTCGTATATGAACTTGTTTGTAGTTTATGCAGTATTTGTATCGTGGTTGTAACTCCTTTCCGTAGCGGTCAGGAACAATTATTGTAATACTAATACTTGCACTCTTGCCAAAAAAAAAAAAAAAAAAAAATAAAAGGTGGGAGTTTTTAAAAGTGTGGTTATAAAAGGTGGGAATTATCATATTACCCATTTATTTTATTCTAACCTAATTACAATTTGGGCTTAAATCAAAAATTAGTCTTTTCGGCCAGCTTCTTTATTTGATTACATTTGATCCAATATGCTCCGTCTTGCTTGTGTCTCATAATCGATTTTCGTAATATCGCATAGTTCGCGACCCCGATCCACGACAATTTCAGCATATAATCGTCATTCAACAAATAATATCAAAACTTGTAGTAAACCGCGAAAGGAGAAAATATTATACAAAACGCACTAACACTACAAAAAAACAGTCTAATTGCGACGGAACTTGCGACCGAAAACAAATTTCCTCGCAGGAAAAAAAAATTTGCGACGGACAATTCGATTTGCGACGAAAATACTCAATCCCGTCGCAAATTTCCTCGCAACTTGACCCGCGCATTATTCGAGCCAAAATTTTCTTATCCGCCAAAAACCTACGACGGATATTTGCGACGGATCGTCTAAGGCCGTCGCAAATTCCGTCGCAAATAACCCCGCGGATATTTGGAACGAAAATAATCTTAAGCGCCAAAATGCTGCGATTGATTGTTGCGACGGATTGTGATTTGCGACGGATTCAAAATCCGTCGCAAGTCACTGAAGATGCCAAAGAATATTCCTTGGCAACTTCAGAATGTGTCAGTATTTGCGACGGATTTTAGATCCGTCGCAAGAAGTTCGTCGCAATTTTTTATAAAATTACAAACCCTCAGTCAGTTACTTCTTCTTCTTTCTCGTTCTTAAAATTAAAAAAAAAAAAACCACAAAGCAACAGATGACGACGACGACGCCACGCCAGATTCGCCGCCCACCCCACCTCGCCAAGACTCCACCGCCCCACCTTGCCGCCGCACTTACCGCCCACCGTGCCGCCGCACCGCCGCTTCACCTCGCCGCCGCACTCGCCGCTTACTTACTCGGCAATCAGAACCTCGAACAATGTATGTTTTCTTTAATTTAATTTGATTTAAGTTTGTTTGTTATAATTTAATTGATTTGATTAGTTATAGTTTGATTGTTTTAGTTTGATTAGATTAATTTAGTTTGATTTAAGTTTATTAAATTTGTTTTAGTTTGATTAGATTAGTTATAGTTGATTAGATTAGTTTGATTATGTAGTTGATTGTTTTTGTTTGATTTAAGTTGATTGTTTTAGTTTGATTAAAGTAGTATAAATTAAATTAGTTTGAGTTAAGTAGTTTAAATTAGTTTGATATTATTGAAAATTAATATTTGTTTTATTTAAGTTAATTATATTTAGCTAATTTGACTAGTTGATTAAAGTAGTATAAATTTATTTAAGTTAATTATGTACAGTGTGCAGGAACGTCGACACTCTTGTCTATACCCGAGCTCGTCAAAAAGTCAAAGACCTCTAAAAAGAGTGGCGGTTTCATAAGCAACAAAGTGAAGAGTATATTTGTAAGACTTAATTTATACTTCAGTAATAATTTTATGATTATATTGTTATTTACAATCTATTTAAATTAACGAGTATTATATTTTATATTTTATTATTAGGACCGCTTCGCACCACGAGTGGAGGAGCTCGAAAATACCCAGCCTGACACTCCCGTCGACGAAAATTGGTTGTACTACGAGGTTGTCGGCGGACACGACAAGAAAGGACGTGTCTACGGCACAGGTTCAGCGACATCTATGTTTTACGAGCGTCCGCCCCCTCGTCACTCATCTGCCGGGGACAGTCATCGTATACTCCCGGCCTACTGACACGCCTAAAAGAGGAGAACTGATCGATGAGTCAAAGGTTGGCGGCAATTAAGGAGTATATCGAGTCTCAACGCCTAAGTACGCAGCTTCCTCCGACTTGCAACCAAGGCGACTTTGACTTTTTGAGGCGTGGACCGTTTGACGGTGACGGCGCTAGTGGTAATGGCGGCGCAGATATATCGTTGTACTGATGACGTTTTGTTGTTAAACATTGAAAATTTAAACGGTTTAAGTTATTAGATTGTGTATTTTGGGTGTTTATAACGGACACCTTATGTTAGTATGTGATATGTTAAGTTTATATGGGTGTTGTGTGTTTGTTGATTTGGTGTATTTTGGAAGTATTGAATACCGCAAATGAATGTAAATGCAGCTTTTGGTGGGGAGCAGAAAAAAATTTGCTACGGCAAATACAACAGCTTTAGCGACGGAATTGGTTCAACTTGCGACGGAATTCCGTCGCAAAATAGCCCCGTTTTTTGCGATGGATAGCCTCCGTCGCAAGACGTTTGCGACGGAATTGGTTCAACTTGCGACGGAATTCCGTCGCAAAATAGCCGCGTTTTTTGCGACGGATAGCCTCCGTCGCAAGACTTTTGCGACGGATTTTTTGAATTTTTGCGACAGATTACGCTCAGTCTATCTGCGACGTGTTTGACCATTTGCGACGGCATTAATCCGTCGCAAATGAAATTGCGACGGAAATTTCCGTCGCAAATGAAAATTTGCGACAAAATGACTCGGCGGGCCGTTTCATCGCAGATTCCGTCGCAAATGGCCATTTGCGACGGATTTCGGGTTATTTGCGACGGAATCATGCCGTCGCAATTCGACTGTTATTTTGTAGTGTAAAAATGTCTTGATAAGCGTAAAATGACAGAAACTAAGTATATAAAATATAGTAAAAATATCGACTTATCAATGAGTCGCAACAATATGTGTATAGAATGTATATGACTTTCTAATTTTGATCACAAAATAATTGTTTTATTTAAGCGACAATGGTACACTCGCACTGTAGATACCCGTATTCATATCCTCCAAAACAAACCCGTGATGTTACGTACTTTTAATGTACGTTTTCAGCTAGAATGATGTATGTAGTCGATACAAATGTCGTAAACGAATACGTCGAATAATGCACTAAATGAGTTAAAAATGTTAAAGATCGCTTATTTTGGATGTTCCCTCGTTCATTTTAGATTTTAGGTCATTCGACTAGGGGTGAGCATGGATCGGATATCCGATTCAAACTAATAGTTCGGATCACATATCCAAACTTGAAATTTCTAAATTTTAATATCCATATCCAATTATTTCGGATATACAATGTTTGGATATTCAAGATATTTCGGATCAGAGGCGGATATCCATATAGCGTCATTGCACAAATAAAAAAGTTAATTTATCGTTAAATTTATCGTTATCCCGTTCATTCTTTCTCTTATTTTTTTTACTTTTAAGTTCGATAATGAATTGTTAAGTATGATTGTATTAATATCTTCATATATCAAATTATATTATTTATATATAGTATTAGTTCTCTGCATTTTAGATTTAGCTAAATAAAAAAATCATAAATTTCAATTAGTACATTTAATAAATTTTAATGACACGAAAAAATTGAAAATTTTAGTATATGACATTGGATGATATAAAACTACAACTATCTTTAATAAAATTCAATTTTTAGTAAACTATAAAAAATAAATATTGAAAATAATCAAGATATCAAAAATTAATTTCGGATATCGGATATTCGAAATTTCAAAACTAAATATCCAATGGATATCTGATATCCGAAATTTTCAAATATGGATATCCGAAATTTTTTAAAAATCGGATTGGATATCGAATCAAAATTTTTTGATTTCGGATATTTTGCTTGGCCCTAATCTCGGCTCAACCACAAACGAAAACAGCACAACAACTCAAACACAAGTACAAGCACAAAATAAGCCCTTTCAGTCAATGGCCCAAAGCAAACCTTCTAAATTCCTAAATTTAGGTCAAATAATAGTTACCTGCTTTTTTAACAACCTCAATGCAAAAACATAGCCTACCGCTAAGCTTATACGGAGTAATAAAATTTCCAATAAAGTTAGCATTTATCGGAAGTTCGGGCTCAGGGCCCAAAACCTAAGCCTGAGGCTCGAGAGACCCGCAAACCAAGCCCAAAAACCCTCACAAAATATCTTAATCCTTTTAGAAATTCTAAAATCTTGCATTAGCTGAGAGGATAAATAAGAGATTAATATAGAATTATATCTTACCCGTAAATCTAGGGAATAATAATCATGCAAATAAAATTTTTCCAAAATCCAAAAATCGCAAGTGGACCTAGATTCTACTTCCATATCGCGTCATTGTTAGCGATTTCCAAACTTTGGTCCAATTTTCACTATAAATACCAGCCTTCATCCAAAATTTCAAAACATATCTCAAACGCAGTTACACATTTGTGGAACCCGGGATCGAGAGGGACCCAACTCGGCGTCTTGCGTAAGGGCGGATTAAGTTAGAAAGACTAATTTAGAAAAACCTTTAAAATTGTTTTGGAGTCGCCACCTAATTATCGCGGAAATATGGGTATCCACAACATTAAAACCTTCGAATCTGATTAACGTCGATCAGATTCCTTCTGAAACACATCTCAGAATTTCCTCTCAAACATAACATACAAAATGTTTTTCTACTTTTTATAATCTCTAAAGGGGATCTCAACAGTATGCAAAGACCCCTGATGTAGAACGGGGGCGAAGTTTTGCAGCGGAAAATAAAAGATATGAATTAGCTAAGAAAATCTCGCAAGACCCCTCAACTAAGACTAGAATTAAACTAGCAATCTCGCTTGACTACTCGATTAACTCGTTTTTGTAACTTTTAACCTCGCAAGGAATCAAGTTAACAAGAATTCTACCTCGCAAGGAAGACTTAAAAATATTTCACTTTCGCAAGAACGAAATAACACTCTTATAACTCGCAAGTTAATAATAATACACAAGTATAAACTTGAATACTTTCTCAAAATAATCTGATGTTGTTAATGTGAGAATACAATAGTCTCTATTTATACTACTATTGATCCTTCCTAAACTAACTAGAAAAGTTATTAAACGAGTAAATAAAATACTATCTTACCTAAATTATCCTAATCAATTTAGAATTAGGTAACAAACATTCCTAATCTTTTTAAAAACAACTAACTTTCCTAATTTATTCAAAAACAATAAATTAATCTAAATAATTAATCTCACTCGATTATGCTCCCGCATCAACCCCATCTTTATGACAACGACTTAATAAGGGTTACATTAACCCGCCTCAACATTGGCACCACAAATCGTTTTTCTTAAGACAATATTAGTAACTCGATGGCCAGGTGGTATTCAACTGGTGGAGGAAGGCTGACAATGTGGAGGAAGGCTGACCAGCCATTTCGCTAGATAGCTAGGTGGTATTCATCTGGTGGTCCTCCTCCTCCAAGTCCACCACATCCCTCGGTGGACAGCTCTCAAGAGGATGAAAAACTTGGGATTTCTGCGGTGACGGCTGAGGCCGAGTCTCAGCTCGCCTCTCTTCTGCCGCTTCGCCTCTTTCGGCTTCTTCGACGGAATCTTCTTTCGCGTAGGCTTGTGTTGCTCCATAATAGTCCGCATAACTTCTTTGCGGTTGGTTGTGTCGACTTCAGGCTGCGCTGTGAAGCGTACTTTGTCGGTGTCTAACCCTATACAGCCGTAGTCAATCTCAGTCAACGACTCAAGTCTACTTTGTCGGTGTCTAACCCTATACAGCCGTAGTCAATCTCAGTCAACGACTCAAGTCTACCTGCACAGATGTTGAACGGCACGACAAAGCCAAGGCTAGCATAAACGGGCGCAAGCAGGAGGCAGGAGAGTTTAGGAGTTAGAAAATTTTCAGAGAATTTAGGTGTGATGAAAGGGGCCGCACGGCCTCGGTCACTTACGCACAGCCTCGATCACCGAAAGTCGCTGATAAGGTTGGATATCTCCCCAGGCCTCACGGCCAGCTATAGTCACACGGCCCTAAGTGAGGTGGATGGCCACCCACACGAGGGGACAAGTGTGTCAGACTTTGTTTGTACCTGATCATAATAAGACAACACAAGAAGACAAGATTCCAGCTTTTGTGTTGACATAAAGTACAAAAGGACATTGAAGATCTCTATAAATAGGGGAAGAGAGACGCGGTCGATGATTCATTCACATATAACTCACAAAACACATAAAAGGTATTATTTAGACTTGATCTCTCTACTTTCTCATTTCACACATACATATTTGCTTACTTAAGCATCGGAGGGGTTTTCCTCGGACACCTTCGAGGCTAGGTTTGCTGCATTGTGCAGGACATCTAGTCGAAGAGAAGCAAGTGATATCGCAGCCCACAGAAATTTATTCAACTTACATTATTTGATTCGTATTAGGAAATATTTCAAGTGTTTATAACCCGAAACAGATTTTAATTTGAAATTGTAAATTTCCCTTAAATCTGTAAAGTTGACTCTGCATCTCTACTTAGGTTTTATCATATGCATATTTATGGTTTAACAATTACACTAATTAATTCAAAAACAATATGAAAATGATTTAGTAAGATATTTATGATAATCGATACATTGCATTCCAAGCAAGTTAGGACAAAGGTCAATTACAAAAGAAGTATTGTGACGGTTAAGGTTATTATTATTGATTTTTTAGTTAAAATAAATATAATAACCACAGATTAAAGCAAATAAATTACTATGTACATAATTTAACCAAGCAAATCATAGTTGTCAAAGTTTATCCACGTGATGAATTGGACTGACATGCAAAATAATAACAATAATAAGCAAATTACACCTGCTTCAAATTGATTTATAAAACAAAATGAAAAATAATTAAGTTTATGAATGTTGGATAATAAATCCAAGAAATTAGCATGGATGTTGAATAAGATCCGAATAAATTAGCTGGATCACATGAAATTAGTCCCCACCAATATGTGATACCACTTTTGCTGTTTTGCATGGTTGGTATTCATGTTGTATAAAGTTTTGTTATGGTCATCTTTGTCTTAGTTAGTGCCTCAAATAATTATAATTAATTTATAGTGAAAAACTAAACCTATTTTTTAATTCTATTATTATAACACAGATATGTTGATTTTGATAAATTACAGTCCTTGTTTGTAATTCAAAGTAAATCTTACTAGTACCAGAATTAGATTATTATACTCCGTAATAATTACTCCCTCCATCCCAATTTAATTGTCCCCTTTTACTAAAATGTTAGATTTAAGAAATTTAGAAAAGAGTCACTAATTTTCACAATAGTTATCTATAATTCCAATTTTACCCTTAAAATAATATGGATGGGAGGGCTTGGTATACCAACTTGAGCAAATACATATTCCCACAATAAAGATGACCTAAGACTACCCGCAGTGGTGGTCTTGGAAGGTAGGTCTTAACCTACCTTTTTCATTAAAATATTATTTTTTCAACTCATCACCTTTCCACCAAACCTACCTCTTAATTTACCAACACAATAACACTAGGTCTAAACCTAGGTGTTCTCATTATTTTATCAATATTTTTATATACCTCACATTATATTTACACATAATGTTCTTAATATTTTTACAAACGAATTGATCATTTAATTTAATTCGGAAAAAATATGCGGACAAAATTTGATTCAAATAAGATTTTCAAAAATTTACGATAAAATTTTGAAAAATGAAAAACTTATTTAAAAAATTTACACACGTGTCGCTTTATTATTTGTTGTGTTAAATTTTGGATGTATATTATTATCAATACAAAATAAAAACTTAAAAATAAATTATATTTAATTAAATAAAAGAAAAAAAAAATATTAAAAAATTGAGTGAGGAAGGTTTCCACCTAGGTGGAAAATTGATAAATGGGGACCTAGGTGGAGAAAAATGAGGGGAGGTCTTGTTTTTTTTATTATTATTTTAATAATTGGGTAGGTCTTCACCATGCCAAAAACCACCACTACGTGTGGTCTAATGATAATTAAGTAATTTTTCCAAAAGCGACTAGTAAATTGGGATTTTTCAAAAATCAAAAGGGATAAGTAAATTGGGATGGAGGGAGTATATCGTAAGAGACCTATTTTATCAATATGTCTAGGTAATTTAATTAATTGGGTAACTTGAGTTTGAAATTTTGAGGTGTTTTAAAGTTGACATATTTTGTAAAAGTAAAATATTTCATGGAGTAAGTCCATTGTATGACAATTTCACGCATATGCGTATACGACGTGTTATTTATGACTAAAATGTTATCATTTTAATGCTCAAAATTACTACTTTAACTTTAAATGCGACCAACTTTTAAAATTTCACAGTAGACACATTAAACGATAAAAGAGATACATTAAACAATAAAATGATCATATTTTAAATAATAGAAACTTAATATTTTAAAATATGTTTATTTCGACGGATCCCAAAATATCGTAACCATTCAAAATCAAAACCTTTATAACTTATAAGGGAGCCAAAAATATAGCTTTCCACTTGATTTCAACCAACAAGAGAACAAAATCTTCATTAAATTTATCGGGGTACGCATTGGATCGGAGGGAGCGACTAATTCGTCGTTGTGGCCTTATGGCGGCTATGGTTTACCTCATATATATGGCATGCATGGGGTGAAAGGAACGGGAGGATATTTGATTATATTCATCTAACGATAGATCTTATTTTTCGACATATTCAATACATTGTTAATTAAAATCTTATTTTTCAACATATTCAGTACATTGTTAGTTTAAAATTTTTGGTTATAAATCGTGGTATAGAATTGGAGGAAGTTGTACAAAGTCTTATAGGACATGATATGTTCTTTTGTAATATGAATGAATATACTAGCTTTATCTCAAAAAAAAAATAAAAAAATAAAAAATAAAAAATACATTCATTGATTCGAGGTAACCATCGTCATTAACTATGATAACTCCTATGAGTAAAATTTATTTCTTTTGTGGTGTTTTACGGCTTGTTAGAATGTTTTTTAACTATTTTTAGTTAATTAAAAAAATTCCTTTGTTCAAAGTTTTCAGTTCGTTATCTTGCCGAATAATTATCAAATCATGATTCGATATCCTTGGTTCAAAGAGAAATTTTTTTTTTATTTTCTTTTGTTTTTTATTAAATTTATTCGTCATAAATATTTGTCTGACGATATATCAATGTACTTACTGTTCTTTAAAATATTGAAATTGAATTTTACGAATTAGAAAAATCATAAAGGATAATAAAGAACAATTAATATTCAATATTCAATAGCAACAAACATGGCAGGCACGCAGATTCAAATAAATTCGTATATTATAAGATATGTTGGTATAAGGTTTTCTTGTACATAAAATAATTACCATTATATAACAAATACAAGACTGTGTATCCTAGATATGTGAAAAATAACTGTGGTTAAAACACCGCTGAATTTAAAAACCCTTTCCTAACGGCTTACAATGAATACATTCAAATCAAATCAAATCATTTAGTTATTGAACGTACGGTATATTTTGTGAGGCGATGGGGTAACCAACATCGCATACAGAAGATGATTCCAAGTATCAGGAACACCGGAAAGACACCAATGCGAGCAATCATTGCCACGAGCACCATCTGTGCCAAAAATAGAAGGATGTCCATCTTTTCTAAGTTGTGACAAAGTTGTGATGTCCAATAATGTAACCTTTGTTGGTGACATTTCACTCAACACTTCCTTTACTACTTGTGTTGGTGGTGGTAACCCTGCAGGGTATGTTGACCCTGATATTGGTGTTGTTTCTCCTTTACAATTTCCTGTTGTTGCATTCCATTCTTGTGATCTGAAATTTTATAACAGGGTAATTAATTGTTAGTATTTGATTAAATTATAAGTATTAGCGATAAATAAAGATTTCGAATTAAGATTTTAATAATGTACGTAGTAATATTAAAATTTATGCAGTGACGGAGCTCAGTTCAGGCCCACTAGGGCCATGGCCCGGGTAGGAATTTGAGGTGCCTTTGTCGTGTAAAATTCATATGGGGGCAACTAAATAATGAAATGGTCAAATTAAATACTCCGTATGACCCAAAAAACAAAAGCAAATCAATTTTTTTTTTTTTATTGTGGTCCCATTGAGTTGATCTCTAATTTGCTGCGCGACAATATTTGAACTAAGCCATTAATTGTAGGGTAGGGCCTATTTTATTATATATTAGGTTGTAATTTTTTATGTTTATTTTCTAATTCACATGACTCTTTTTCAAATTAGTTTGATTTTTTTTTTTTTATGTCAGTATAATTCTTCCAATAAAAAAAATAATACAACTCTTCCAAAAATTGATCAACTATTTCTTTAAGAAAATTATAAATTAAGAGTTTTCTTGAGAAAGAAATATACGGTAAATTTAACTTTTTATTCAGATCACTTTTTTTGTTAACTTTTTCATAAATTTTTAACTACATGCAAGTAGTTATCGTTCAATTAATTTAATATAAATTAGTAAATATTTTATGGATTTATACGTTTATTGTGGTTTAAGCATATATATAGGTGAAATTTCCGAGGAAAAAGGACATGTGATAATTAACCAATTAACATATGGAGTCGAGTAATTTTTAGGCTATTAGAATACTTTATCTTATCGGTAAACATTTTTTACTCAACGAATATTTCATAGGAATACACCAAACTAACGATCACTTCTCAATATACCAAACTAACATCTTACTCATAATATACCAAACTAACATCTTACTCATAATATACCAAACTATTACATATGCCTTCTCAAAATATACTAAAGTAATATTTTACGAGATATTTTTGAAGTGATTTTTTTATAGGCTAATGAGATAAGAGAATTTTAAGGCTTTTTCACTACTTCGAGTGGTCTTGCGGAAAGTTTTTATTTCCTTTTACCGTCAATGAAAAATGACATTAGTATATTCTGAGAAGACATATGTAATAGTTTGGTATAGTATGAGATAAACATTAGTTTGATATAATTTGAGAAGGTAGTCATTAATTTTGGGTAATTCTATATACGAGTATGAAATATCCCTTTTCCTAATAAATTTTTTTATAACATCAACCACCATTGATGTGTTGAACTATATAGTTTTACGTTGATTTATTTATTTATTTATTTATTTTGAGCACATCAAATATATGACTTATAATAATCATCTTAGTTAATGGAATGTGTACAACACATGCATGTCGCAATTATGTGTAGAAGAAATTAAAGATCACTCTCTACACTTCATATAAAAGCAACAAATAATTAAACAAGTTGCTAATAGATAAGAGTGGCTAACAATTTAACATGTTATTTTGTTCATAATTATTGTGGTGGCTCACATTATCACATGTTATCATAATAAGGACTGACAGTATTCCAATTTTGCGCATCAATTAAGACACTAAAATCCATCACAAATAAGCCACCAAACCAACTACAAAAAATACATATACACAATAGTACAATACACTCCCTTTTTAATTTTTAAAATAATGTAATTAATTTTTTTTCGCGTAAATATAATCAAATTAACGATATAAATAACGATCTATTTATCGGTATAAATAAAAAAGAATTCGACTAATTTTATGGCTATAAATAACGATCTATTTATGTTAGTTTCTAAAAAAAGAAATTAATAAATTTTTTTTTTTTTTTTGATGACGAGGGGATATTCCCGCACCACCACATATATCATGTAAGCCACCCCGACGGGGGCTGCGGTGGCCAAGTGGAGAAATTGGTTCCAGGTGAGATTTGAAATTAATAAATTACCAAGACAGAGAAAGTGTATACAATCTTTATTACCTGTAGTGAGTTGGGGAAATATTTTGGAAGAAAACTTGAGTTTTTTGGGTGTCAATGTTGTTTTCTACCCATTTAGACCATGTTGTCATCCCATATTTGTATGCTTCCATTCGATCCATATCCTTGTATATTTTATCGCCCAATTGAATGTAGTCCCATCTAAATTTGACATAAAAGATGTCATCATAAACCCGCCTCAGTTAATTAAGAGTTTAAGACAAATACAAATTTTAATTCTTCGATAACCAAGTTTCTAATTTATTAAAGCGCGCATATCATATACGGATCGAGTATCAATAAGAAAAGTATATATGAACTATATATCGCCATGTTTACCTCCTAAACATACTCACTACTAAATGCAAATAGAGTACTAAAATATTGACAATTGAGTCATATGAAACTCGTGTTATAAATGAGATTGTGAATAGTATAATTGTATGATCGTTGTTGATAATTATTACTGAGTTTATAAAAACTGTACTGTACTAAATAGAAGTAAAATAAACTATTTTAAACGGACGTTTTTCTCTTCATTATAAGACCAACAATGAATAAATATACGAATATAAATAAATATATAATATAAATTGTTAAAGTACGAGGAAATCAATGTTATATACTCCGTAACCCGCAAGGGTGTGGTTTAGTGGTTAAAACATGGGTGAAATTCCCATAGTCTCAGTGCTCAATTCTCCAAGAAAGAATCTCTTGTGAGGAATGTTAAACTCGGCGTTATTCCTAATAGACACGGCACTGTCAGCCTTAAAAAGGTGGTGACCTGGCGTGTATGGTTTGCGCTTATCACGCACGCTTTACCCACAACAGCAGCTGTGCTCCCACGTTATTAAAAAAAAAAATGTTATATACTCCGTAATTCAAAATTACGTACCCAGTTTGGGAAGGAGAATGGACCCACCAATGCCAACTATTAAAAACAAGTACATCCATATTTAACCAAGCATTACCAGCTTCAATTGAATCAAGTTTCAATACTCTTCCTATTTTTTCTGTCACTACGTCCACCAAATATGCTGTTCTATATAGCATCACTGATATCTCGTACTCCTGTGTACATCATTATTAAACTACTAATTAATATTCCATTAACTTCAATTTTGATAATACATAAAATCAATTAAATACTTTAATTTTAGGATAAATTGTATAAATATCGTTAATTGTACTTCCACATGTATCGTGGATTCGTGGATTAGATTCGTCTAATGTCATGTTCATAAATACGGCGGTAAGAAAAGTACTCTGTAAGATGTATTTGTAATTTCGTATTTTTTTTGTTTCACTTTTATATTCATAACTATATAAATCACTTGTTTTCTTTCATAATAATTTCTTGCTTACATATTATCCAAAACCAATAAATGACCATGCCCCTCTTTTTTTCAACAATGAAACCCTAACCTTAGATCAAAGTTACTCATTTATCTTGTTCAGAATATGTTTATTTTTTGTCGAAAACAATTTACTTTATTTACTATAAGATTAAGAAAAGTACCCTAACTAAAAGTAAATTTTTAGTCGAAAACAATTTACTTTATTTTCTTAATCTTACAGTCAAAATTAAAAATAATAAATAATATAACTAAAATCAATTAAAAAACAGTTAAATTTGTTAGAGCATATAATTGATCTTGGGCCTCCACCCATCAGTTTAAACTTTTGGTTGAGCACACAAAATTAGACTTGTTTTGGAGAATATATGTTCTACTAAAAAGAAAAAATTGTTTATTACGCATATTTTCTAGCATGCACGTGCCTTTAAATATATACTACGAATACTTAAGTTTCATCAAAGAAAATGGTGATAGAAAGATTTTTCTGAAAATAATTTTAATTTTTTTTTTTTTTTTTTTAATGTGCACCTAGTGAATATGCTTTTTTTTTTTTTTAAAAAAAAAAAATGTTTTAGATAAATCAAAAATGATCAAAATACAATAATACTTAGTATGCAATACATATATATATATATACCTGTATAGAGAAGGTAGCAATGCCATTTTTGTTAGAGAAAGTGTAAGGTGAAAGAGGCACACTTGCATGCAACATGCATGTTAATGACTGCCATTGATCAAGACTTAACGAGTCTCCTACAAACATTATCTTCTTCCCCTTGTATCTTCTTAGGAAATCAACTCCATCAAAGCTATATATATACACACATTAAAAAGAAACATATAATTAATTCAATTACTTTAATTATTCACCATATTATATATACAGATTAATTAATAAAATACGCGTCACTTGATGACAATATATATTAGTCTCTTTAGTCTTTTACTTTTCGATTTATAAGGACCATACTACATTTGACATGCTGAATGATACTTTGAAATTCTGTGTTATTTGATGACGTCCTATCATTATATTATGGTTTATAACAAAGTTGACAGTAAATTCTACTCACGAAAATGAGGTTAGATAGTTGTGTAAGCAAACTACATTATCTATTGCAGATAGTTCTACACGAGACAATCTAATGATATATAAGATTATCGTGACTCTCACATCTATGACTCTATCAAAACAATTTAGTCTCGGTTTAAAATTATGTGAGACACTTTTATATCAGATTATTAATAACTGTATTTATTTGTAAGAGAAATTTGAAGTTCTTTATTTTAGTTGAGCTTTATGAATCATGTTCTTAAACTTGACTTGTAGTACAACCAAAAGAGAAAATACACAAAATTTTCCAAAAAGACCCTAATATCAAATATAACAACAAACATATGGTAAGTACATTTCTAAAGGAAAAGGGGAATATAAATATTCCAAAACAATACATATTCGTGACACCCCCACCAAACAATATGATATAATTAACCTATGTTATCATTGAATCAAAAAGGCAAAAAAAAAATAAAAAACCCTTTTTTTTTTAAGTGTCATTTCTAAAGAAAGTTATATGGACAATTTTGATATTACCAACTTTTAATCGCAAACTGTTATATGTTGAGTCTATGAGTATCATCTATTATCAACTTTTTATCTTTACCTATGAAATTAATCTAAGTACACCCTTTATTGCATTAAATTTTTACACTGTTTTTATCCTCAATTTCAGTGAAAAATGAGAAATGTAAACAAATAACTGAAATAGAGAAAGTATTTGAAATTAAAGCTAGTTCAACTAATATAGTCATGACTCATGAGTAATAGTATATTACATGAACTAAAAATCCGTTAATATGTGTATCGTCTAAAATGAGAGTTAATTATATTACGTAATACTTGTTCTAAGACTTAAGGTATATATATGCACCCTTACGTTACTCTTAGATTGACCAGTTAGCTTGACATCTGTTATATGAATTAAAGTACGAAAGCGTAAATGATTAATTACCTTGGCAAAGCACAATTAGTAGGCTTCCATTTATACTTGAGGTAGAGTTGGTCGGGTCTACCGTTCTTTTGACAATCAAATTCTTTGCTAATGAAAGGACATGAAGAAGTATTGTAAAATGGAGTATAATTATCATTATACTCCCAACTTCCATTGAATATGTCACAAGAAGTACTATCTAATTGTTGTTTAGCCTTAATTTTGTGTGTATTGTGGTGAACTACTTTGGCATTGTATTTATGTACTAATAGTAAAATAAATATAGTTATAGCAATGTTATAACCCATGTATAAGAATTTTAGAGAAAATAATATATGGAATTTTAGTTGGGGAAAGTGTGATGAAGATAAAGACAAAGGTAGAGAAAACATTATCGACGAATATATATAGTACACTAATATTTCTTGTGAACTTTGTTCGTCTTATTGTTACGGTTGATATAAAGTTATTTATTGATTTTGAGTAAAGACACTTCTTAATTCGTTGTATTTGATTCATTAAAATATATAATCACTTTTAGAAAATAATATGCAACAATTTACAAATAATAGTTATAATGTCAAATAATAAAGATACTTCTTAAGACTTAAATTAGTCCCTTTTTTTTTTTTTTTCTGTTTTTTGTGTCTCAAAAAAAGAAAATAATATGCAATAAAGTCAAGTTCGTCGTACTTAGAAAATTTTATAATATGCAAATATGTTATGAGATTATAATGGTCCATATTAGAAACCTAAACCAAAATACTACTCCTATTATATATTATATGTCTTAGGATTTATTCTTTTCAGCTTATTTTCAGCTCATTTCAGTCCAGTTCAACTCACTTCGCCTGGGCCAAATTTTCATTCGCTCACCACTTCGCCTGGGCCAAAGACAACTATATTATTTAATTGAACTTCATTCAGCTCGCCTGGGCCTGGGCCTGGGCCAAATTTATTGGCCTAACTCATTTCGCCTGGGCCTGTTTATCTGGCCTAATTCGCCTCAGTCAAATTTAAAAGTCCTAAAAATGTATTCTTAATATGATAAGATACACTTATAAATCTTTAGTTTATTTGTCTTGAACATTTATCTGTTACTAAATTGATAATGTTTGGAAAAGATAATAATTTTAATACTCCTATATTATACCGCAATGATATATAAATTCCCTCATTATTTTGTTTTTTACGTAAATATTGGACTAATTTTTCTAAACTCATTTTTATTCAAAACTAATATATGTGCATGAAGAGAATTCATACATATACGTAGAATGTACACACTAATGATAATCTTGTAGGAGTGTATACACTCCATGTCACTTACATGCTATAGTGATTCTATTTCATTGTCGTATATAGTATCATACTATAATAGTAAAATCTTGATTATAAAACACTCATGCAATTTTTATGAGTATAAATTGACTTAACATATAAATTAGTAAATTTTGTCCAAATAAAGAAATTGTATTCGAAGAACCAAAACAAAATTTTACTCATTTGATCATCACATCCATTATATTATGGATAGAGTACGTTTAAGAAAAGTATCACAATGGTGATCATTTGATGTACTTCCTTTGAAGTAAAGTTGAAAATGCAATAATACCTCATATTATTATAAAGATTTGATTGATACATTTCCTTTTAAAAGGATGTGAGTGTGATTCATTGATTCATGACTAGGGGTGAGCAAAAATATACGATACGGTTTTATTATACGAATACGATACGGTATATGATTTAAATTTCACGAATTTTAGTATATACGAAATTCCGTATATACGAATTCCGTATATACGATTGAAACCGTATCAAAAACGGTTCAGATTTTTTTGAAACCGTATATACGATATACGATACGAATTTTTTAGCATAAACGAGTATATTATTTTTCGTTATGATTTTATCACATTTAGGTTGATTTTCCCCCTCAATATTTGTCTATCATCCCAATTATTATTCATTTCTCCTGTTTTCTTTTCTCTATTCAAATTATCAAACTAATATCACTTGTTTGCTTTACTTCTCTTCGATTGACCACTACACAAGTCATCAGTTGCATACTATTATCCAATCGCGTCATCTTTTCACTTGTAATTTTCACATTTGTTATAGTATATATTTAGTTTTCTTGTTTATTTTATCGGTTTATCGTTGTTTAATATTAATTTTCTTACTAAAAACTTATTCGAACTTTTATTACGCTCATTTTTATTATAAAAATTACAAATAATTTTGGCATGGTATGAAAACCGTATATACGATTACACGAAAATCGTATATACGAAAAAACTGTATATACGAAAATCGTATATACGATTAAAACCGTGTCAAAACCGTATCAATTTTTTTTGTGATTTTAAAACCGTATATACGGTTTCCGTATATACGAAAACCGTATATACGGTTTTGCTCACCCCTATTCATGACTGTTAAACAAATTTAGCACTTAGGGACTATTCTTCCATTTTATTTATCTTTATCTTATCAAATACTCCGTACTTAGAAAAAATTTCATAAAACTTAAAGAAACTTCATAAACTTTTAAAATAATTCTAAAAAAATTTAAAAAAGAGCTTTAGGCAACTTTAAAAAACTTAAGAATACTTCAAAAAAAAATTAAGAAATCTAAAAATAATAATAATAATAATAATTATTATTATTATTATTATTATTATTATTATTATTATTATTATTATTATTATTATTATTATTATTATTATTATTATTATTATTATTATTATTATTATTATTATTATTATATTATTATAGTCTATCTTATACCCACTAGGTATAGAATAAGACAAAAAAAGTGAAGAAAAAATTTTCATCTTCCACTCATGGGTAGGTGAAAAAAAACTATTTTTTTTTTAATTAAAATTATTTTTTCATTACCCATCAATGGGTATATTAGAAATGCTTAACCCAATGGGAATAGGTTAGAAAAATCCTTACTATTATTATTATTATTAAAAAAAATCATTGTTCATATAGAAACAAAGCTTTTACACAAAATTGGTGGATAGCCAAGATACAATCTAGGCACCCACCCCCTTATCTACAGCAAAGCTAAATCTAGTAAAAATATAAGTGGCAACACGAGCCCCTGCATAATGAGACGTAGAAAATTTCTGTATCCGCTTGAGCAAAGTCATAGCATCCGAATCTAGCACCTCAAGCGTACAGAAAGAGAAGGATATGAAACCATAACCAGCAAGTGCGCACAAATCCCGGTACTTACCATACTTACGCTGAGCAGCATCGACAACAACCTGACCGGACACGAACCCGACCATCCCAGACTGAGTCAAGGAGATGATCCGGTCAGGTCGACACACACATCCCGGCCCCTGTCCCAAGAACAAAGAAGCATGTCCGTAGGACGAAGAGATCCACCCTGACCATCAACCAGACCGATTATTATTATTATTATTATTATTATTATTATTATTATTATTATTATTATTATTATTATTATTATTATTATTATTATTATTATTATTATTATTATTATTATTATTATTATTATTATTATTATTATTATTATTATTATTATTATTATTATTATTATTATTATTATTATTATTATTATTATTATTATTATTATTATTATTATTATTATTCTATTTTACTATATTATTATTAGGAAAAATTTTATGGTACCATTGAATTTTGTCAAATTACACATGGTACCCTCTGTGTCTATATCTAAGGTTTGTTCATAAAGTATCCCTAAATTTGGTGTTTATGTGCCAAATGTGCTCTTTTTCTAACAAAAAACTTGATTGTTAGGCATAATATTAACAAACTAACTTACACCTGAGTGATAGACGCTTTCTCGACTCTTGGTTAGAAAAAGGGCATACTGGCACCTTCTTTGTAAAAACTAAGGCCTCTTGCGGTTTAGCCTCCAAACCGCAAGGCCTCTTTGCGGTTAGAGGGTCGGGCAAAGTCTGTGATTTTCGTATTTTCCTAATAAATCCGATTTGACGTATTTTGTAAATATACGGATAATCTCATGCTTTTGGGCCTCAAGAATATCGATTGATAGTCTCTTAGGAGCTACAAAAGATATTTTATGCGGGCTCAGGGCTTTGGAAAGCGGGTCAAGAGCGGACTGGACTCAGTTCTGAGCTCGAGACCTGAAAATGTGAAAGAGGTGTATTTTGTTGTATATTTTAAAATAGGAAGACCCACGAGGTCGTATTTTGAAATTGAATATGCTAAATAGCGGTTTTAGCTATCGAAGCCTAAGGAAAATTGAATTGGGCCTTGTAAATGTAAAAGGGTCAATTAAATTGCAAAGGGGGATGCTCATGCTGCTTGAATCGAGACGCGAATCAACCTAGACTCTAAATGAACCAAAGGACATTTATTTAAGCGACATGACACATTTCGACTCATTTTGACATTTAAACGACTTAATTAGAATTCGACATAATTAGTATCGTCTAAGTCAGTGTTAAAGCATGCGTATTAAAAGTCCGTTACATTACAGGGCTTGTTTTGGGAGGGTACGAATACGGGGTATCCCCAATATTTAATAGTAATTTACATATAAACAAATATTATTTTGTATGTATACTATTAAGACTAATTTTTATTCATTTTAGTAACTTGTAAAATAATAATAATATCTTCGTGGATATCATTATAATATTTTAATCTTTATTTTTGATATGATTTTAAAATTTAAGCTATTAAATTTATAGTTTAAATAGTTATTATAATTATTAAATAATTAGTTTTGATGATATATTCATTTTTATGTTTAAAATGTCTTTTTATGTAAAATTACACTTGATCCATCGGGTCGAACGGGTCTGGTCGGGTCTTGACCCTAAATTAGCGGGTCCTTTCGAGTTCGGGTCATTTCGAGACACGGGTCAAGTTACGGGTATTAGATAGAACTGCACCCGTCACTGGTCTGTTTGGGCTTCAGATCGGGTCGGTCAGACGGGTTCGGGTCGAATCGGGTCATAACAGAAATTCGGCTCGCTTTAGTCGACGGTTCGGTCATGCTCGGGTTATAACAAAGTTCAGTTCGTCCGGTCATATCTGCCTGATCATTAAAGCTAAAATTGTCGGGTCAATCGGGTTCGGGTCAAATTCGGGCCACTAATAATTTAGGCTTAAATTTTGGCGCCAAAACAAATTTTGAAATTTTAATATTTTTCAAACCAATATTTGAATTTTTAACTATATACCAATCTCAAAATGTCAAATATTATATTTGGTGTATATTTGAAAGATTGAAAATTTTAAAAAAAATTAAAAGTTTCGGGTAAATTCGGGTCACGGGTCATTTCGGGTCAGCTATCAAATGAACTCGGGTTGAATCGGGTTACTGGTCATCTCGGGTCGGGTCAGGTTCGGTTTCGGGTCAGACTTTATCGGGTCGTATCGGGTTACGGGTAGTCATCGGGTCGGTTTCGGGTCGCTATAATTTCGGGTCCTATCGGGTCGGTTTTGCTCGGGTTCGGGTCGGGTCGCTCGGGTCGGGTCAAGTGTAACAACCTGGTTTTTAGTCGACTTTAATTACTAAGGCGGAAATTAATTAAGTCTTAAACCAGCGTCATTAATTATACATAAAACCCAAAAGTTACAACAACGTTCAAGAATTGAATGAAACAACTCTAAATACGGTAATTTCAAAGAGTAAAGTGTTATATATTACAAATCTCTCAAAATACGACTAAAGGTAAAGCATAACATGTAGCGTGGCCCCGTCCAAAATCCAGCTCCCGGTCCACGATCATCCTGCACAATAAACTGATGGGGGGATGCCCGCTGAGCGGACAGTGACTAGCTATGCATATACTTACCCTCGATTTCAATTACTTTGGTTTAATATTATCGCTTTATAAACATAACGTTATGATAAAAACATAAACATGCTTATTACATATAGCATATAAAGACATATAAGTCATAATAAGCATGCGTTTATGAAGGTACCGGGAATGTGAAAGATCGCTAGTCCCTATCGACGCCCTGCGCGCGCCCGCCCTCGCCCCGTGTGGGGGCGCCGGGGCGGAATGTGCCTCGCAGGAAAAAGTGCGAAGTTTTGAGAAAATGGGGGAGATCATTGCATGAATTTGTGACCAAAAAAGAAAAGTAGAAAAATCCTTTTTGAAATGTATTTTCGGAGTCGCCACCAAATATTAAAGGAATTTGGAACCTATTCAACGCGTCTTGAAATTCAAGACACGAGTGTCTCAGATTTCAAGGTGCGTCGATACCTATCCGTCTGAGGTTTGAAACCAGAGAAGGGATTCGGAGTGAGGTTACTTTTCAAAAGTTTTGACAAAAATGTGTTTTTGAAAACTGAAATCAAAAAGCCTACGTAAAAGTAGTCTCTACTAATTTGAAAACATTTAGTTAATTTCGATATTTGGGCTAAAATGACGCTACGTACAAGTGCGAATATATATGACTTGATTAAAATGCATAAATAATGTAAATCGTCAAAATAATGACTTTACTATAGGAAATGTACGTTAAATAATAATTTATTGATTAAATTATTACCATAAACGTTATTTTCCGACCTCGTATTTGACTCTTTAAGAATTTGTGAAAAACCCTCAGTTTTGACATGCTAAAAAGACTCTATGAAACGGTACAATTTAGTGTTGGATCCGTGATTCTAGTCGTTTATTTAATGCATGAATGAGGACTTGCATAATTATAAAAGTGACGTCGGTTTGCTTTAGTGATAATGAGTCGTTTATTTATGCGATATTGGCGGGGTTTAGACGGATTATGAATCCGAATTACTACAACCCTATTATTTAATACGGCCGCTTAATGCCAATATCGGGTTGGGGTTAATGTAACCCCTTTGTCCGAGTCTCAAAACGTCCCAGAGCGTAGGTAAAATGTTTACCTTTCGAAAGTGAAAAGACGGTATTTTTGAGTGGATTTTGTGAGTATTTTTGTGTTTTGTAAAACCGATGTGTGTTAAGAGGTGTTTTGGTAATGAGGTAAGGGTGGGTATTTATAGAGTTTGGCTGGCTTGAAGGTGGACAAAATATAAATCGCCTGTATACAGGCGTTTTATATTTTGTTTGGGTTGGATTTTGTAATAAAAATGAAAAGGCGGCTGTGTGGGGAGGAGTTTATAATCGCCTGTTAACAGGCGATTAGAAACTTAATCGCAAATCTTAATCGCCTGTTCACAGGCGATTTCTATTTTGTTTTGGTGAGCTGTTTATGCCGCCTTTTGGTTTTGGTTGTTTAATTATGTAATGATTGTGTTTTGTTGTTTGCTTATGGGTTAAGTATTTGTTCGGTTTTGGTCCGAATTTCGGTTTTCGTGTTTCGGTTTTGTCGTGTTTTTCTGCTTTATTCGAAATAAAATAATATTAGGTTATATTATTTTATGGTATCGTGGAGTCTTGTTTTGTGAAAATGTGACACGGACGACTTTGGCCCGCTTTGAGTGTTGTGTTAGTGTGCTGGGTCGTTTTTGTAAGTTTGGGCCGTTTTGTAGCTAGTTGGGCTGTTTTTGTGGCTTGGCTTAATAAGACGTTCCTATATTGCGCTCGTGTTACGCTCATAATGACTAAAATTGACATTCATTTTCATGATTATGCAAATCCAAATTAATACGCTAAAAATGACTAATACGTTTTAGACACTTTTGTACCGTTTCGACTCTTTTAAAAGCATGCACGAAAGTCCTTTTCATCATCGGGTTTGTTTTTTGGGGGGTACGGATACGGGTATCTACAGAGCCCCCAGTTTGACTGAGCTTGGACAAAGCGTTAGTTCAAACTTTAAGATAGTATCCGGACCATTACAGTCTCGATACTACCTGGCGGCGCTAAGCATGTGTCTTATGGGAGAGACGAGGACTTAGCGTCGGGAAATGCGGGGAGGGACGACATGTTTTTAAGGACATGACGGTCCTACATGTTTAAGGGCATGTCGGCCTGCATGTGGCCTGAGTACTCCCAGCTGGCGTCTTGTTTGTGTCTTCGCTTGGGCTTCTGCTTGTGCTTCGCTTGCGCTTCTGGCTTGTGCTTCGCTTGCGCTTCTAGCTTGCGCTCCTGGCTGTGATTTGCTTGCGCTTCTGGCTTGCGCTCCTGGCTGTGCTTTGCTTGCGCTTCTGGCTTGCGCTCCTACGGACGTCTCGTAAAGGAGGTTACGTGTTTTAGGGTTTGGTTTATAAGAGTGGTTTAGGCTTTTGTGAACGTCTCTTGGGGAGGCTACGCGTTTTTGTGTTTCTCATAAAAAGGGCTAGGCTTTTATGGACGTCTCGTGAGGAGGCTACGTGTTTTTCTCATAAAAGGTAAGGTTTTTATGAACGTCTCGTGAGGAGGCTACGTGTTTTTCTCATAAAAGGTTAGGCTTTTATGAACGTCTCGTGAGGAGGCTACGTGTTTTTGGTTTGGTTTTATAAAAGTGGTTAGGCTTTTATGAACGTCTCTTAAGGAGGCTACGCGCTTTTGGTTTGGTTTTATAAAAGTGGTTAGGCTTTTATGAACGTCTCTTACGGAGGCTACGCGCTTTTGGTTTGGTTTTATAAAAGTGGTTAGGCTTTTATGAACGTCTCTTACGGAGGCTACGCGCTTTTGGTTTGGTTTTATAAAAGTGGTTAGGCTTTTATGAACGTCTCTTATGGAGGCTACGCGCTTTTGGTTTGGTTTTATAAAAGTGGTTAGGCTTTTATGAACGTCTCTTACGGAGGTTACGCGCTTTTGTATTTCTCATAAAAAGTTAGGTTTTTATGAACGTCTCGTGAGGAGGCTACGTGTTTTTGTATTTCTCATAAAAAGTTAGGTTTTTATGAACGTCTCGTGAGGAGGCTACGTGTTTTTGTCATAAAAGGTTAGGCTTTTATGAACGTCTCGTGAGGAGGTTACGTGTTTTTCTCATAAAAGGTTAGGTTTTTATGAACGTCTCGTGAGGAGGCTACGTGTTTTTCTCATAAAAGGTTAGGCTTTTATGAACGTCTCGTGAGGAGGCTACGTGTTTTTCTCATAAAAGGTTAGGTTTTTATGAACGTCTCGTGAGGAGGTTACGTGTTTTTGGTTTCTCATAAAAAGGGCTAGGTTTTTATGAACGTCTCTTAAGGAGGCTACGTGTTTTTCTCATAAAAGGTTAGGCTCTTATGAACGTCTCGTGAGGAGGTTACGCGTTTTTGTATTTTAACGTCTCGTGAGGAGGCTACGTGTTTTTCTCATAAAAGGTTAGGCTTTTATGAACGTCTCGTGAGGAGGTTACGCGTTTTTGTATTTTAACGTCTCGTGAGGAGGCTACGTGTTTTTCTCATAAAAGGTTAGGTTTTTATGAACGTCTCGTGAGGAGGTTACGTGTTTTTCTCATAAAAGGTTAGGTTTTTATGAACGTCTCGTGAGGAGGTTACGTGTTTTTCTCATAAAAGGTTAGGTTTTTATGAACGTCTCGTGAGGAGGTTACGTGTTTTTGTATTTTAACGTCTCGTGAGGAGGCTACGTGTTTTTCTCATAAAAGGTTAGGTTTTTATGAACGTCTCGTGAGGAGGTTACGTGTTTTTATCATAAAAGGTTAGGTTTTTATGAACGTCTCGTGAGGAGGTTACGTGTTTTTCTCATAAAAGGTTAGGTTTTTATGAACGTCTCGTGAGGAGGCTACGTGTTTTTCTCATAAAAGGTTAGGTTTTTATGAACGTCTCGTGAGGAGGTTACGTGTTTTTGTATTTTAACGTCTCGTGAGGAGGCTACGTGTTTTTGGTTTCTCATAAAAAGGGCTAGGTTTTTATGAACGTCTCTTAAGGAGGCTACGTGTTTTTCTGTTGGGTTGAAAATGTGTTTGAAATGGGTTGAAAGTGTATTGGGACGAGGAAAACCAGCCCAATAACAGAAATAGGAACCCAGAAACAAAAATAAATCCCGATTTTGTTTTTGTTTTGTGAATTTGTATAAAAATCTGGGAAGAGAGGGAGACTTATTCATTTCATCCGAAAAATAAAAACAAAATCGAAACCCTCTAAAACTCGTCTTGGCGATTTTCTTGATCAAAAATCGATTTTCCGACTCCTACAATTCATCATGGACCAAGGTAAGTATCCAACTCGCTTGGTTTTTCGGGGTTTGAAGATTGTTTGTGTTGGTTTTAACTCAAATACCGCTTTCTAGGGTTTGGGTCGAAAATGCTCGGTTTGATTCGAGTTTAGCTCGCCCTGCTTGAAAACGTTAGCCATGGTTGGTATTGTGCTTGCATTGCTTGTCTTCTTTGTCGTTGTGTGAAAACCCGGCTTGTGGTCTCGATTTTCGTGCGTTTTGACTAGAAGGGCATTTTGGTCATTTTTGAAAACGTCTCGAAAATGGCTCAAAACTTCAGTGTAGCTTACCCATTAGTAGTATAACGTGTTGGTGAGTTCGGTTTGTTGAAATTCGTGCGAAAAACGGTTCGTTTGGGGTGAAACCGCATGAAAGGGGTTAAGTCGGGGCTTGTGCTCTGTTTTTGTATCGTAAGGCGATCCCGAGTGGCTTGGTTATTTTGAAAATGTTGTAGTATGCCTGTGTGGAGGTTTGGGTGGCTTGCGTGCAAAAAATGGCTCGAAAAAACGCCATTTTCGTGCGTTTTGGCATAGGGGTCTGTTTTTGGTTCGAAATTTTCGGTTCCGAAACTTGCCCGAATTCTCTGTATTGCATTGTCATGGCTAGTATGGTACATACTTGGCTTTGTTTTGTAGGAAATGTGTTGTTTGGAGGTGCTTTGGAACCCTTTTTTTTTTGTAGTTTAGGCTAAGTTTACAAAAATCACTTTTCCTCGCTTCACGTGCCCCGTTCATGGAATGTATGGTAATGTATGTTGTTTGTGTTGGCTAGAGGGCTGTTTTGTGGGAAGTCGGGGCTTTTTGGTTGAGTTATGGTCAAGAAAAGGCCGTTTTTGTAGTTAGTAAGCGTTTTGTAAAGGCTATTCAGTCGAGGCGTTCGGGACATCATTTTCGCATGGAATTTTTTGCACGTGTTTATTGTGATTTATGGGTTGGGTTTGTCTAGGAAGATGTGGGTTTCTGGCTTTCTGTAGCGTTTTTCCCTTTTCTGCTATTTTTGGGTTAAAAAGGCCTGCTTTCTCCCTTTTGGCTAGTTCTCTGCTACTTTTGCGCGTGCTTGCTCTTGACTTGACTGAGTAGGACGTATATATCGTATACGTCTCATGGAATTTGATTTTCTGTGCTTCTGCTCCGTTTTGGCCTTATCGGTGGATAATGTAGGCCTCAATGCTCGATTTCCGTCGTTTTTGCTTGCTTCTGCTTTCTTTAAGTGACCTGCTACTGCCGTTGTCTGAGTGTGCCCTTGAATCTTGTGCAGGTGATCCTAGGCCTTCAGTACCTACTTCCAGTGACATGGATCGGGTCTTGGCTGGCGTTGACTTTACCGTTATGAGGGACGAGCATACTCCTACTTCGTATGCTCGCGCTTTGGAGGTTTCAAGGTCCGTCTCACCGACTTCCGAGAGCCTTTCCTCGACGCTGGAGCTTCTACGACGCCAGGGAGTGAGTTTCAGTGGCGCCGCCAAGGAGTCTCCCGCCTTTTTCGCTAGTGGTGCTAGTCTTTGTCGGTCGTCGTCTGGGCCTTCGCGAGTGGCCTGGGGCGTGGTCTTTGTTCTGGTGGTCCCGAGCCGCCGATTAGTGGCGCTGGGTCGTGGCGTTCTTTGACGAAGTCGCTCTTTTTTAATGTGGTACGCGTGAGAGGCGCCGCTGAAGCGGACGCGGTCTTCCTGGTGATGCTAGCGGTAGTGGAGCTTCTTTGGGTCGCCGAGGTCTCCCGCTGGTGGCCGAGGTCGCTCAGTGTCTTCTCGAGTCTTTGCAGGGCGGGACGCCGCGCCGCTGGGGACATCTGAGGCTCATGGGGGACCCCGTGGTAGAGGTCCGGGCGTAGCTGCAGGGTCTCTGCAGGGCGTGGGCCGTGGCGGTCTTTGGAGGACGCCTGTGGCTCGGCAGGGCCGAGGCCGAGGTAGTGGTAGTGGTGTCGCCGCAGGGCTTCGCAGGACGCAGCGGCGTTCAGAGATGCCCGCGCTCTGGAGGGGCCAGGTTAGAGGTCGTGGTCCGGCCTGAGGAACCCGGCGAAGAAGCGCAAGGTAGATGAGGCTTCGGTGAGGCGCAGATGAGCCACGACGCCGAGCTCGTGCTGCTGACGAGGGTGGCGACCGGGACGAGGCTGAGGTCGCCGGTGTTTTGAGGAGGTTGGAGAGCGGGGAGACCTCGCGAGGTCACGCAGCGAGGCGTGGTCGTGCTCGGTCCGGAGCCGTTACGAGATCCTCCCGAAGTCGGAGGGGTCCTCGAGTGACGAGGATGATGATCTTGACGAGATCAGCGGCAGGCCACCGCCGAGGCCGAGATTCGGCTGAAAGGCCGTCGCCGCCGCCAGCCGCCGCCGACGCCGCCAGGCCGCCGCTGTCGCCGGGCCGCCAGGGCCGGGGTCGTTCGGGGCCAGGTTCAGGATGAGGTTGAGGCTGAGGGCCATGCGGAGGCTGAGGCAGAGGCTGAGGCTGAGGCAGAGGCCGAGGGTCCGGCCCAGGATGCAAGAGCGGCTCTTCGAGGCCGCAACCCGAGGTTTTCATGGGGATGGTTGACGAGTTGGGCGAGAGGCCTAACTATCCTCACGGCCCTCGTTTGTGGTCGCAGTGGCCATTGGCGGGATGGCGTGACTGCGGTTTGGAGTCGCTTGGAGCACTTGTCGATTCGAGTGAAGGCTCGCTTCCGTTAGGCTCGATGAGGACCTTCTCCGGGTTCCTGACGGTGTTTGACGCCTTTGAGGGTAGGCTCACCCAGAGGAGCGGGATATAGTGCTCGGGATGCCTTTGGTCCCCAGTGCGCAAGTGGAGGGAGGTGCGGGGTAAGCGGGTGAACTCGCGCTCATCAGACTCGGGCGTTGATGGATAGGTTTTGGGATACGACCAACACCTTCCACATGCCTGGTTACGAGGTTGGCGTGACTCCTTCTTCGTGGGCGCGCTTGTCACTGGTCGCCTCATGGTGAGGGCGCATTTGACTGGGGCGTGAGCGACCTCCTATCGATAGCCCACGCAGTCGCGGCGCTGATTGGCGGCGGGGTTAAGTCGCGGTAGGTGAGAGCATACGTTTGACCGGACTATTTGGTTTCTTGACTTCTTCGAGGGGAAGAGGAAGAAGAAGGGGTCTACTCGAGCGAGCGCTGAGCAGAGGGCCCGGCTGTGGTTGTGGTGGTTCTTGACGGCCACCCACTTTGGCGACAAGGGGGAGCGAGCGTCGACGGCTGTGTTGATGGCGCTGTCGGACATGACGCGTCTAGGTGACTTTGACTGGTCACCTCGCTGGGTCGCTGATCCGCTACTTGAGGGATGCAGTGCGTCCTGACCGGATCGACGAGAAGTCGGATGTGTCGCTTGTGGGCCCCGGTCTTCTGATGGAGGTAAAGTTTGATTTCGCAGAGTCTTGTTGTCTTGTCCCTGCTTTCCTTTTGTAACGTTGTATTCTGATTGCTTGCAGGCTTGGTGCTATGCTCACTTCCCCTCTCTGCTTCCGGACACGTTCAAGGTTGAGGCGCAGTATCCGGCTTTCCATGCTTACGCGACAGCGGATCGGAGGGGTATTGGCCTAAACTACGATGCGGCTCGGGTGCGTTTCAACGGGATGACCGTGGATAAGGTAAGGATGATTGTGTTTTGTATTCTGGTCTTTTGTAGCTTGTTTTTGGGTTTGTGTTTGTTTTTGTGGTTTATAATTTGGTTTTGTTTTGTAGTTCGTTCGCGACCCTTGGAGGAAGTTTCTGGCCCCTCCGACGATTGCGGCTTCGCTTTGGTCCCCTCGACGACGGCGGTATATCTCGAGACCCAGTACGGCTCGTACTGGTACTTGGGTGAGCGTCTGTCTGCGCAGACGGGTCGTGGCGGCTTCATCGTACCTGCTCCTCCGCCCTCGGTTTTGTTTGTGGAGACGCCCGACGCTAACGAGCGTCGTGACGTGTACCATGAGGGTGAGTCCGACTCCTTGCTGCGGCCGGTTGAGGATTACGTGACTTGGGCAGAGCATGCCCTTGCTGACGCTGTGATCGAGGTATGTTTTGTTGTTGTTTTTCTTTTTTGCGTTTTTGGTTTTAGGAAGCAAAAATTTACCCTATTTTTGTTTTGCAGCGACGTGATCCTGATCTTGAGTTCCAGCCTCCTCCGTTCGTCAAGGATCCGCTGGTACGCTCACGCAGGGTCGCCTCATTCGATCGTGCTGCCGCCTTGCCTGTCTGTGGTCACCGATGCGGGCCTTGAGAGGTGGGATCCGCGCGTGAGGAAGGTATTTACTTTATTTTTTGTACAGCATGAGTATTATGTAGTATAGCCCCCAGTTTGAGTAAGATTTTATTGTAAAATCATTAGTCAAACTCTGTTGAAACGTTTTTTTTATTATAGCCCCCAGTTTGAGTAAGATTTTATTGTAAAATCATTAGTCAAACTCTGTTGAAGCGGTTTTTTGATTATAGCCCCCAGTTTGAGTAAGATTTTATTGTAAAATCATTAGTCAAACTCTGTTGAAGCGGTTTTTGATTATAGCCCCCAGGTTGGAAAGCTAAGTATATTTTGCGTGTTGTTGGCAGGTGACGGCTGAGGGGCACAGGAGGCTGTGGCGGGCGGCAAACCGGTGGCGGGCTATCGTGAATGAGAAAGTGGTTGACGCTTGCAGGGCGCAGAGGGAGGCGGCCGACGCTCGACTTGAGTTAGCGGTCGTGAGAGAAAGTCTTGAGATCGCGTCGAGTGGAGGTCAGCGCATACCGAGGAGTGGCGAGAGTCCCGCGAGCTAGAGGGTCTGTGACGCAGGGAGCCGGATAGGCGCGTCTTTGAGATCGACTCGCTGCGTCTTTGTCTTACTGGCGTCGTGACCATTCGCAGTAGGCTTGGACTTGTGTGTATATTGGACTTGTATTACGAATATTAGTATATTTTTTGTAATGGTTTATGTATTTAGGATTTTGTGTGGGTGTTTATGGTTTTAATTCGGTTATTTTGTCTTGTTGCGAAAAATGCATTCCTGCGTCGTAGTAGGGTCTGAAATCCTCGCGTATTTGCGTGACGAGCGTACCTGCAAAACAGTGTTAGTCGTAAAAGCACATATACACGTCTCGATTGAGACTGACTCGCTAATGACCAAACTAAAGGCAAATAGGAGTTTTGAAAAATGATGTTTATAAAAATATTTTAGACTCGTGAAAAGACGTTTTTGACATTATAAAAATGTGAGCTAAAACGACGTTTTGAGACGAAAATTGTGAATGCGAAAATCGTATTTTGTGTGGGGTTTGATTTTTGTGTGATTATCGTGTTTTGTGAAAAATGAAAAATACGAAAGACGGGAGGCAATTACGCAAATCGAGACGACGTGACGGGACCGTGAATGTCGACCAAGAGGTCGGTAAAAGTAATAAGGGGTAATAAGTTAAAAAATTTAGGGTATAGGTGTGTAAGAAGTGTAAGAAATCGAATAATTTTGTCAGAAAAGAAAAAGAAAATCGCCTGTAAACAGGCGATTTTACTTTTAATCGCCTGTTTACAGGCGATTACAATTTTGTTTTGTGGTTTTTGTTTGATTTATTTTAATCGCTTGTTCTCTAGCGTTTAAGTTTTTGTGTTGTATTTCGTTGTGCAAATCTCGGCTATAAAAGGAGGGCTAGGTTAACTCATTTCACTCATCCTTTCATTTCCCATTCTCGATTTTCCAAAAATATTCAGAATATTTAAGGAACATCTATCGAATTATGGAGGATTTTGAAAGGAACTTGCGCCGTTGGTGTGCGTCTTTGTCGGGTATCGAGAAGAAGCTTTTGAAAGATTGCGGAGTTGGCGTATTTCGTGGGCTAAGGCAGGTCCGAATGGAGCCAGAGTTCTTGGATGCATGTCTTGAGTATTGGGATCCAAGCCTTCACGTGTTTCGCTTTCCTTGCGGGGAAATTTGCCCTTTGGTTGAAGAGTTTGGAGCCATTGGTGGGTGGGTGCGTATTAGCTTGCCGGTATGCGTCAGGCAGGAGTTTGGATATAAGAGGCAAGTTCAGAACTACCTCCAGATGACCCGAGACGAGGTGGAAGAATTGTTTGGTTGGAGTCGTATCAACCTCTATCGCTTGTGTCAATGGTTTAGGAATGGCGAGAATGGGCATATCTCAGCTGTGGCCAGGAGGAGGGCTTTGGCCTTTTGCCTGGTACACTGCTACATGTTCCCGGACTCTGTATCCGAGGGGTTGTTGGGAGATCCGCGTTTAATTGCCGTTGTGGAGCAGATGGAAATAGGTTGCAATCCTTCTGCTTTAATTCTGGCGGAGACAATCCTTGGATTGGATGACCGGGCATGCAATAGGGAGCATGCGTACCGAGGATGTCCCTTGATCCTCCAGTTGTGGCTGATGGAGCGTCTGAACGTGTTGAACGACTTCGGCTTCGATGTTGAGTATGTCGCAGGGGGTATCACCAGCCGTTATATGCGGTGGTCTCCGCATTTAACGTCCTAGTGACTATTTCCCTGAGTTTGTGAGGTCATGTGCTATCCGTTGGTCGGTTCCGTGGTGGGGGATAATTGACATGACGGCTAGCGCAGTAGGGGATGGTCCCTCCGGAGTTCTCTTATGTGGGTTTGAGATGGGAGTTTTCATTCATCCCCTGCGGGTGAGGCGACAGCTAGGGTATGCGCAGTTCATTCCTGGCCAGGACACGAAGATACAGGATATGGTTGTGCTAAATAACCAGGTGACTGATGAGTGGGTCGGTGGTTGGATCATGCGACCTAAGTGGCTTGTAGCTGGTACTCCTGGGACGATCCGGGTATCGAGAGCCTATGTTAGATGGACCGTTGCTGAAAGTGTTCATAAGAGGGCTCGTCTTCGTGCCTTAGAGCTTAACGAGCCTCCGCCGACGTCTGCCTACGACCCGATCCGCTTTGGACGTAACAGAGGTGGGGGTGATGCTTCGAGCTCGGCGCCCCTCTCAGCGGCGGAGTGTGTGTTTGGTCGTTGTCGCATACCAGGGCCGGGTGCTCCAGGTCGTCATGGTAAAGTTGGGGATCGCCGCAGGGGTTGAGGGTTGGTGCTTCCCCGCTCAGTTGAAAGGTTCGGTGGCTTAAGGGAATCTAGTGTGGTTTTGTTGTTGGTTTGTTAGTATTATGTTCGTAGTATTTCGTATTATGTATTATATTATCTATCCTAAACCCGATGTACATGCCGGGACTTGTATTGTAATATATTGTAGTGTTTGTTAGTGTAGTTTATGCTCCTACGTCTGAAAAATCTAAAATGTAACCGTTCTTTTTAAGATTAATAAAAATCAGGTTTTTATTTACGACTTTGCCTCATTTTGCTTGTTATTCTGTGTGAAATTCCTTGGCCCTAATCTCTTTTCAAAAGTTTAGAATGCAAGCATGGGTTTTTAGGAAATCTTTGTATCGACTATTCCCTCCACTTTTTTAAGCTTTGGGTTTGTCGTTTTCGTGTTGAATATCGTCCCCTTTACCCTTTGGGTTGTGGAACGTTTTTGTGCTGACTATGTCCTTGGCCTTTTTTAAGCTTTAGACGTGTCATTTTTGTGTTGAATATCGTCCCCTTTACCCTTTGGGTTGTGGAACGTTTTTGTGCTGACTATGTCCTTGGCTTTTTTAAGCTTTAGACGTGTCATTTTTGTGTTGAATATCGTCCCCTTTACCCTTTGGGTTGTGGAACGTTTTTGTGCTGACTATGTCCTTGGCTTTTTTTAAGCTTTAGACGTGTCATTTTTGTGTTGAATATCGTCCTTTTAACCCTTAGGTTTAAAAGACGAATTTTGTGCTGACTATGTCCTTGGCTTTTTTAAGCTTTAGACGTGTCATTTTGTGTTGAATATCGGTTGCGCTTTTTGCAAAGCTGCCTACGTATCCACGAAAAATAGAATCAAACCGGCGTAGTTCGGAAGTGTACGTTTAGGGGCATACCGGCCCAGGAATTGTGTTTGGTTTTTTTTTTTTGTGGTGAATGTGCACGTTTAGGGGCATGCCGGCCCATGAATTGTGTTTGGTGGATGCATGTTTAGGGGCATGTCGGCCCATGAATTGTGTTTGCGAGGGGTGCACGTTTAAGGGCATGCCGGCCCATGAACATGTTTAAGGACATGTCGGTCCATAAATTGCTTTTGATTTTTGTGGAGAGAAAGAGCATGTTTAGGGGCATGCCGGCCCATGAACATGTTTAAGGACATGTCGGTCCATGAACATGTTTAAGGACATGTCGGTCCATGAACATGTTTAAGGACATGTCGGTCCATGAATTGCTTTTTAGAAAATTTCGCATTTTATAGATACATTGCAAGGCATTTTTAAGGGTAGTACTTTTTGAGCTGGTCGAGGTTCGTTGCTAGGTTAAACTCTTGACCGTCCAAGTCGGTTAGTTTTACTGCTCCGCCTGTGAAGATTTCCTTGACGAGGTAGGGTCCAGCCCAGTTAGGCTTGAATTTTCCTCGTGGGTCGACTGGAAGTGGTGCTCGGACTGACTTTAGTACGAGATCACCTACTTTTATGTTTCGTGGCTTAACTCGTTTGTTGAATGCTCGTTGTAGTCGGGCTTGGTACATTCGTACGGTACTCAGGGAATGCAGTCGGCGTTCATCCAGGAGCATGAGTTGTTAAATGCAGATTCACGTGCCCATTCTCGCTCGGATGCTACTTTCCATTAGTATGCGTAGAGACTGTATTTCTATTTCCACTGGTTGGATGGCTTCCATGCCATAGGTGAGGAAATAGGGGGTCATGCCTGTGGGCGTGCGAATGGTAGTGCGGTATCCCCATAATGCATATGGTATCTTGTTGGGCCAATCTTTGCAACTGTCGATCATCTTCTCGAGTATGGTGACGACCGTCTTGTTTGCTGCTTCAACGGCTCCATTGGTTTGGGGTCGATAGGGCGAGGATTTGTGATGTTGGATGTTGTATTTTGTGAGTATAGCTTCCGTCTCGCGCTGAAAGTGCGAGCCTTGATCGCTGATGAACTCGTGGGGTATGCCATATCGGCATATAATGTTTGTCTGTATGAATTTGGTGACTTCTTTGGAGCCGAGGGTTCGAAAAGATGCTGCTTCTACCCATTTAGTAAAGTAGTCGATGGCCACCAGCACGAAGCAGTGACCTCCTGCTCCGATGGGGTGGACTTTTCCTATCACGTCGATGCCCCAGGTTGAAAAGGGCCAGGGTGAGGTTAGGCTGTATAGTGGTGAAGGTGGTACATGTTGGACGTTGCTGAAAATTTGGCAATTGTGGCAGTGCTTGACGTATTGGATGCAGTCTGCTCGCAGAGTGCTCGAGCGTTCATGTGCGGTCCGCATTCGCCATCATGGACTTGTGTGACGATTTCCTGCCCCTTTTTGTAGTCGACACATATGAGCAGTGTTCCTTGTGGTGTTTTCTTGAGTAATTGTCCTATTTCTAGCACAAATTGAGAAGCTAGGAGTCTGATAGCTCTCTGTCCACGTTTATCGGTGTCGGGTGGGTAAGTGTTGTCTGTTTTGTAGTTGATTATGGCTTGATACCAAGGCTCTGTCTGCTCGGCTTCGTCCAGGTCAATGGTATGGATGTATGCTGGTTCGTCACGTCTTTCGACGATGATGGGTAGTAACTTCATGTCTGGTGGCATGTTGAGGAGGGATGAGAGTTTTGACAGTGCGTCGGCAAACTGGTTTTCTTCCCTTGGGAGGTGGTAAAATTCGATGCTGTCGAAGTTGGTTAGGAGTTTTTGTACTTTTGTTTGGTATTTGGTGAGGGTTTCGCTCATGATCTTCCATGCCCCGGTCACTTGATTTATGATGAGGAATGAATCTCCATGCACCCGTAGGTTCTTTATTTTGAGGGCGATGGCGGCTTGCAGTAGTAAATGCAGCTTCAGATTCTCGGCGTTGTTTGTGGCGCTAAAATCGAGCTTGATCGAGAGCGGAGTATGGTCACCATTTGGGGATATTAAGAGTATTCCTACTCGTAGTCGCGGTAATTTGATGCTCGTCAAAGTATAATTGCCGCACTTTCTATGGTGAAGATCCCATCGTCCGGAAATGACATTGTATCGATCATGGGTTGTTCGATGATAGCGTTTTCTGCAAGGAAGTCGGAAACTGCTCTTCCCTTGATTACTTTCAGAGGGAGTATTAGAGTTCATACTCGGCGAGGAGTAGAGTCCATCTGGCCATGCGCCCATTTAGGACTGGTTTTTCAAATAGGTACTTGAGGGGGTCCATTAGGGAGAAGACTCTTGTTGTGCTAGTGAGTAGGTAGTGCCTGAGCTTTTTTGTTGCCCGCATGCGAGGCGGCTTTTCTCGACCGGGTTCGCACTGAAGTTTCGTAATCGTGAAACTTTTTGCTGATATAGTAGATGGCCCGTTCTTCGTTGTTGACTTCCTGGGCGAGCATGGCACCCATAGCGTTTGGCGTGGTCGTTAAGTATAGCGATAGTGGCAAGTCCTTTTGTGGGGGTACCAGAACGGGTGGATTTGTGAGCAGGCTCTTGACTTTGTCGAATGCTTGTTGACAATCGTCGTCCCATTTCGTATGCTCTTCTTTCTTCAATTTTTTGAAGATTGGCTCACAAATCATGGTGAGTTTGCTGATAAATCGGGAGATATATTGGACTTGTCCCAAAAAGCTCCTTATTTCGTCGATGTTGCTTGGCGGTTTCATACCCATTATTGCCTTGATTTTGGTCGGGTCTATTTCGATCCCGCGCTGGCTTACTATGTGGCCTAACAACTTGCCTGATATGACCCCAAAGGTGCATTTCTGTGGGTTTAGTCGCATCTTATACTGCCTAATTCGGGTGAAGAACTTCCGAAGGTTTGTGACGTGGTTGTCCCTTTCCTTTGACTTCACGATCATGTCGTCGACGTATACCTCGACCTCCTTATGCATCATGTCGTGGAGCAAGGTGGTAGCAGTACGTTGGTAGGTAGCGCCGGCATTGATGAGCCCAAATGGCATGACTGTGTAGCAATAGGTTCCCCAGGGGGTTACGAAAGTGGTTTTTGGCATGACGTCTGCTGCCATTTTGATTTGGTTGTATCCTGCATATCCATCCATGAATGATGATGGCGTGGTCTGCTGTGTTGTCGATCAGGATATCCATGTGAGGTAGCGGGAAATCGTCTTTAAGGCAGGCTTTGTTTAGGTCTCGGAAGTCGGCACATACTCGTATTTTGCCGTTCTTCTTCATGACTGGAACCATGTTGGAGACCCAATCAGAGTATTCAATGACTCGGATGAATCCAGCTTGTAGTTGCTTTTCGATCTCTTCTTTGACCATGAGAGACCATTCTGGCTTGATGCGTCGGAGCTTCTGTTTGACGGGTCTGGAACCTTGCTTGATCGGGATACGGTGTTCAGCTATCTCGCGGTCTATGCCGGGCATGTCCTTATATGACCAGGCAAAGACGTCCTTAAACTCTGCGAGGAGCTTGGTGTATGTGGCTTTTCTTCTGTGCTTAGGGAAGCCCCTAGTTGCAGTTCTTGAGGCTCTTCGGGCGTGCCTATGTCGATGGTTGTTGTGTCTTCAATGATAGGCTCCTGTTCGGGTTTTGAAACAATGCTTGCAATGTATCTATATAATGCAATGTTATTTAGTTTAAGTTTATCGCAATCATTAGAAAGAGTAGATTTTAAATGAGGCAAAGAGTAACCAAAAACTTTCATGTTATTAATGTTATCAAAAGCGGTTACATTTGAAGATAGCTCAGACGAGGGAGCTTTGGACAACCTTAATGACTCTAGTTACTTACTGAGACTTACTATAATAGCCGTTTTTAGAAAAATGGCGTCGTGACGACGCAGGGTCCTAGACTCTAGGTGTAGGCGCTTGAATTGGGACCTTCTGAGTCGTCGGTAGATTGGGTGGCCTCTTCTTCGAGCTTCAGTTGTCGGAGGGCGGCTCGGAAATCAGAGGCTTCTATGGTGATAACCTCGTTGTAGAAAGGGATCTTAACCTTCTGGTGGAGAGTTGATGTTATGGCCCCGGTAGCGTGAATCCATGTCCTTCCTAGTAACATATTGTACGCCGGGGGGATGTCCATGAGTTGGAATTCGGTTTTTGTCTCGATGAATCCTGTCATGATGGGTAGGGATATGACACCTTCTATGCTGCGCGAGGTACTGTCGTACGCTCCTATGTTGTCGGAGCAAGGGGTGACATCACTTTCCTTTAGTCCTAGCTTGAGAGCAGTTATTAGGGGCAGGATGTTGATCGCGGAGCCATTGTCGATGAGGGTAACGGGTAATATCATGTTTCGGCACTCTACGGTTATGTAGAGTGCTGGGTTGTGTGGATCTTGGAAGGACGGCAAGTCTGCGTGGGAGAAAGTTATGGCGCCCGGTAGCCAATCCCGGATGATGCGGCTAATGAGTTGTGCTGGGAGGATATCTTTGGCGTTACGCCATGTTGTGTATAAGGAAGGGTCGTTCGTTATGGGTACGGTAGTAATTTTCTTGATTATGCCCTTGTTTCTGCCTTTGCTTGCGAGTTTGGGAGGGAATCCTGGCGGTATTAGTAGTTCCGATGGGTCTTGAAATAAACGTTGGAGGTGAGCAGCCTTTTTGTTGCCGTCGGACTGTCTGAGGGGGCGCTGATAAGGGATCTGAGTTAAGTTTCCTTCCTTGTCCTCATGTCTTGGCTTTGTTTTTAATTTAGCTTGGTGGATGTGATCGATGTCGTTACCGTTGTTGATGCTGTCGCAAAGGACGTTGACTTCGTGATCGCCTGCGGGAGCCAGGAGGGGATGATTAAGGATGGGATGCGTTCCTACAAAAATGGGGTGAGAACGGGGCGTGCTATGCTGGACCGTTGGTTTAAGAGCTATGCTTGGCTTGTCGATCGTCTCGTTGTCAATCATGTCTTGGATTACGTTTTTCAAGCGAAAACAGTTCTCGGTGTCATGTCCTTTCCCCCTGTGGAATTCGCAGTACGAGTCTTCGTGCCATGATAGTGGTTTCTTGTCCTCAGGTGGTTCACTGGTGGGCTTGGGGAGATGCAGAATGTTTTTCTTTACGAGCTTTCCTAATGCCTTTGAGTAGGACATAAAGAGGGGGTCGAACCTTCGTCGCTGTTGTGACGAGAATGGCCTACCTGGTGATGATCTGGGTACAGCAGGAGTGGGTTGTGCTAGGAAAATTGGTTGCGCTACTGGTACCTTCGAGTTTATAGCGTTAAAGGGTTCAGACGTTGTCGTGGTTCGGGGAGTATTGTCCTGGCGACCATGATCTGCAGTTTTGGCCAGTTTGTACCTGTGGATTTCATCTTCTAGGGATCGAATCCTCTTAATGTGTCGAGCAGACTCTTCGGCGAATAGTCTAGCGTTTTTATCGGTTTCGATCTTCTGCATGGCAGCCAGATGTTCGAATAGGGCGGCGAGGTTGGCTATCTTGTGGTCGAGTAGCCCACGTGTTCGGTGATCGCCATTAGCGGAGGAGGTGGTGGAAGGCGCCGTCACTTGCGAGGTTGAAAGCGGAAATTCATATTGTGTTTTGCGGCCAGTGTTCAGGGTTTCTCAATGAGTGGACCTGACAAAGTTTTCAAACCTTTAGTGACTCTAAAAAGGAAGAAAAGACTCAATGAAAAATCACATTCACGACCAAAGAAAGACATAAAAATGCAAAAGGTGGGTGCAAGACTCGACTCGTGTTTTTAGCTTTTAAAATGACACGGGAAGCTTTTGAGGTAGAGGCATATTGACACGTCTCTATTCTCGAGGTTGAAAAAATTTTATGATCATGATCTGATTAACCCAGTTTAGCGGTATGTTGCTAGGGGTTTATCATCACGATAAAAAGGATCAAACCGAAGTAGCGATAGGCTAATCGATCTGAGGATGTTAAAATTGGGTAAAAGGCGACCAATTGTTCGCCTTTTACGTGTGACTCAGGGATTTAAATCGAAAATGACAATAAGTCACTCGATTCAAAGAGTAAATCAACGGGTTCGCATCTGAACGAGCCCGCGTTTTTGGTTTTTTGAGAGAAAAAGATTAAATCGGGATGACTAAAGAGTCACTCGACTTAGAGCTAATTCTAATGTACTAAAGGTTAATTTCATTTAAAATCTCCGAAATGCATTGACGTTGTCGGGTTTTTGCTCCATGAAATTTTTTGCAATAAATGTATTATGACGATACGTCAGTCGCATAATTCATTTACGTTTTGAAAAAGATCGGGGATCTAGTGATTATCCTGGATCGGTTTTAAATGCACTGGCATTTTATTTATCAAACTCAAATGACTATAGGTCAAAGAGCCTAACGGCGTGTTTTTAAAAGTATGACATTTTTTGAAAAAAAAGTTAAAAAAGAATTTTCAAAATGGACGTATTTTAAATGTATAATGCCTAGGAAATGTTTTTGCATGAAATGGTTTTGAAAGACGACTATAGTGAGAGTACTATAGCCTCACACTTGTACATATAAACACAGGTTTTTGGCTTATAGGGTAAGGTTCCCTCCGGTCATTCCCGTAACGTTTAGGTAGGGGCACCCGCAAGACTACACACGTCTTAGGTGTGAATTCAAGACGGACCCTAGAGCGTCCGAGTTTGACTGGTTACGATCGTTTGTACGGATGCCGTACTTGTAATCGTGGAGGGGTGAGAGAACAGTGTGTCCGGAGTTACCTCGCTTATGAAGCGAGTTCTTGAGGGCCGTTCCTCAAAGGGTGTGGTTTGAATCAGGAGGATTCGACTCAACGTACTTTTGCCCAAATATCGAAAGCGTAAATGTTTTCAAAGTTTCAAGCTTCACTTCTTTATGATTTTAAAATAACAGAAAAACTAGTTTTTCAAAAATAATAAAAATCATGCTCGCCCTCAAATGAGTCGCCACCAAGGTACCGAATGTGAAAGATCGCTAGTCCTATCGACGCCTTCATACGCCGCCTCGCCTGTGGGGCGTGGCGCCGGGGCGGAATGCGCCTCGCAGGAAAAAGTGCGAAGTTTTTGAGAAAATGGGGGAGATCATTGCATGAATTTGTGACCAAAAAAGAAAAGTAGAAAAATCCTTTTTGAAATGTATTTTCGGAGTCGCCACCAAATATTAAAGGAATTTGGAACCTATTCAACGCGTCTTGAAATTCAAGACACGAGTGTCTCAGATTTCAAGGTGCGTCGATACCTATCCGTCTGAGGTTTGAAACCAGAGAAGGGATTCGGAGTGAGGTTACTTTTCAAAAGTTTTGACAAAAATGTGTTTTTGAAAACTGAAGTCAAAAAGCCTACGTAAAAGTAGTCTCTACTACATTGAAAACATTTAGTTAATTTCGATATTTGGGCTAAAATGACGCTAAGTACAAGTGCGAATATATATGACTTGATTAAAATGCATAAATAATGTAAATCGTCAAAATAATGACTTTACTATAGGAAATGTACGTTAAATAATAATTTATTGATTAAATTATTACCATAAACGTTATTTTCCGACCTCGTATTTGACTCTTTAAGAATTTGTGAAAAACCCTCAGTTTTGACATGCTAAAAAGACTCTATGAAACGGTACAATTTAGTGTTGGATCCGTGATTCTAGTCGTTTATTTAATGCATGAATGAGGACTTGCATAATTATAAAAGTGACGTCGGTTTGCTTTAGTGATAATGAGTCGTTTATTTATGCGATATTGGCGGGGTTTAGACGGATTATGAATCCGAATTACTACAACCGTATTACGAATACGGCTTCGCTAATGCCAATATCGGGTTGGGGTTAATGTAACCCCTTTGTCCGAGTCTCAAAACGTCCCAGAGCGTAGGTAAAATGTTTACCTTTCGAAAGTGAAAAGACGGTATTTTTGAGTGGATTTTGTGAGTATTTTTGTGTTTTGTAAAACCGATGTGTGTTAAGAGGTGTTTTGGTAATGAGGTAAGCGTGGGTATTTATAGAGTTTGGCTGGCTTGAAGGTGGACAAAATATAAATCGCCTGTATACAGGCGTTTTATATTTTGTTTGGGTTGGATTTTGTAATAAAAATGAAAAGGCGGCTGTGTGGGGAGGAGTTTATAATCGCCTGTTAACAGGCGATTAGAAACTTAATCGCAAATCTTAATCGCCTGTTCACAGGCGATTTCTATTTTGTTTTGGTGAGCTGTTTATGCCGCCTTTTGGTTTTGGTTGTTTGATTAAGTAATGATTATGTTTTGTTGTTTACTTATGGGTTAAGTATTTGTTCAGTTTTGGTCCGAATTTCGGTTTTCGTGTTTCGGTTTTTGTCGTGTTTTTCGGTTTTGGCTCGAAATAAAATAATATTAGGTTATATTATTTTATGGTATCGTGGAGTCTTGTTTTGTGAAAATGTGACACGGGACGCACTTTGGCCCGTTTTGAGTGTTGTGTTAGTGTGCGTTTTTGGGTCGTTTTTGTAAGTTTGGGCCGTTTTGTAGCTAGTTGAAATTTGTTTTTGTGGCTTGGCTTAATAAGACGTTCCTATATTGCGCTCGAGTTACGCTCATAATGACTAAAATTGACATTCATTTTCATGATTATGCAAATCCAAATTAATACGCTAAAAATGACTAATACGTTTTAGACACTTTTGTACCGTTTCGACTCTTTTAAAAGCATGCACGGAAGTCCTTTTCATCATCGGGTTTGTTTTTTGGGGGGTACGGATACGGGTATCTACAGTTTAAAGCGATAAATCATATAAGTATGATATTCAATTATGAAGGCAAATAGCATATAATTAGCATAGCAATAGTATCACAATAATTCAATAGCATTACAAGGCGATATCGGATCGCAATCAAACATACATATTGTATAATTCTCCTCATGCAGACTCGATTCACTTCAGAAACTTGTGGTCTTTAATTTTCAAAGATAGTACGCACTCATTCTCAAATAATCATACAACAGACAACACATACTGCTTACGAGCCTGACCACTGGGTAGGCCATTGTACTCTAGTCGCTTGCATCTCACTACCATAGTGCAGCGGCTTACTCGACTCGTAAACCACGCCGAATACTATAGTACTTGCATCTCATCTTCTAGTGTTCGAAATGATTCGAACTTCAGATACAATCTCGTCAAGTGAACTTTACATGTGGTAAGAACGAATGCTAGTGTCGCGCCCAATAAAGACGAAACTCGGCAAGGAGACAGAACCGCAAAGCGCATAAGCACATAATGTCACGGTGGCCCTGATAACTCTAGCGAAATAGGGGAATAAAACCCTAGTCTAGTACATGTACACTAGTATCCACGTTAAGAGTAGGCTATGCTATTCATAGAGCACCTTAACTCTGGATAAAACGACTATTTCCTAAAGCCTGATACAAAAGCATTGGCATATTCATTATCTTGTACGGAACAGGCTATACGACTTAAGGCGTAACGGCATGGGTAGAGCGCATAAGCACATAATGCTACCTGAACAACCACACTAACCGGATGACCAACGTCGAGACCGAGATAGTGGCGTCCGCTACAAGACTATCTTAACCCCACTTCACTCACGATTGACGTTCCCTTATCTGAGGCCCAAGCTTGACCTTTTATTTAACTTACTCAAGATTTATTATTTATTTGATATTTACATATCACATGTTACTAGACTCTCCTAGTCTCACACAAACGTTTAATTTGAATTGTAGGTTTCATATGATCACATAACATATTCGTTTATTATTTGAAGTGCTGTTAATTATTAACGTTTTCCAGTTTCTATATTGATACGTTTATTAGTATGTCCAATTTTATTTAAGTGTTTTTCAAAACACTTTAAGTCATTTACTTATTCATTTTAAATTTTTCTATACTTAGTAAAATTTTCAATTATTTTCAATATTTCAATTTTTGAGTTTTGAAATATCTTTAAATTTTAAGACGCAACTTGTTTTACAAGTTTCGTAAATTTTTCACTATTCACTTTTCACTATTCACTATTCACTATTCACTATTCACTATTCATCGTATTTTATACGTATTTTTATACTTAAGATATTTTAGGTATAATACTAAATCTTTTTATTTCCTAAGTATAAATTCTAGTTTCAAAGTCGTTAAGTTCGTTTTGTACTTAGTGATTTTTGAAAATATTCTAAAAGTCTAGTTTTAAAAACGTTAAGTTCGGTTTGTAAAAAGTGATAATGATATTCATTTTAAAATACTAGTTTTAAAAATGTTAAGTTCAATTTGTAAAAAGTGACAATGATGTTCATTTTAAAATACTAGTTTTAAAAATGTTAAGTTCGATTTGTAAAAATGTGATAATGATATTCATTTTAAAATGAGACTTAGTTAAATTTAGTCGTCTATTAACTAAATTTAGCGATTTTCATTTTTAAAAATAATAGTATCGTGGATGATTCATTTTAGTCCGTATGTCCAAGATCAACAGTCCAAATAGCAAAGGCAGTAACACAAGATTTAGTTCATTTTTATAACGGTTACATATTTTTATCGGTTTATAATATTTCATTTATAACTAAATCGATTTATACTAAAATTCAATTCTAATTACTATTTAACTTTAGTGACTTAGTGATAATTTCATTTTGATTAAATTTGGTCCATTTTAATTAGTGAAACCGTGTGGTATTATATATGTATAAAAATTGATTTATTTCTTTTAATTTCTTAATTCTAACTTATTAACTATTAATTAAATTATATTAACAATAAACTAAAAAGTGATAAAAATAAATTTAACACTAAAAATGGCATGAATGCCGTGAAGAATGATGGCGATGTTCAAATTTTCATTTTTCGATTTTATCGGTTTTTAGCTTAAAGTTTTTATATTCTAATTATTCTCAATATACTAAAACGATTTAAACTAAAATGAAATTTACTAAATATTTCATTTATATTTATGAATAGTGTTTTTCAACACTTTAATTTTCTAATTTTTTTATCTAAATGATTTATAATGTTTTAAGTTGTTTTATATCATATTACTAATAATATATAAAACAATAACTAAACATAAACACAAAATATTAACAAACATAACATAAAACAAAATCAAAATGAACAATAATGATGAACATCAACATGAAGATCACATGAACATTATGAAGATCAAAAATAAACTCAAGAACACCATATTCAATTTTAACAACTTATAAATTATTTTCCTAATTTAATTCTTTTTACATGGTAGCATCCATTTTAACTAACTTATTCTAACATATTATTTACAAAAATTAAAAGTGAAAATATATTAAAAAAAAATTGAAAATGCCGTGTATATGTATGTTTTTGTATAAATTTTCATTTTCGATTTTAATCACTTTAAACTCATTGTTAATATTTCACATAATTTTTTATATATGATTACTACTTAAATAAAACATAACTAAACATAAAAATCATATGAACATAAATTAAAAATGCTCAAAATTAATTTAACTAAACATAGAACAATATTACTACAATAATCTATTTAGCATATTATTTAGTTATTATCATTTTATTATACAACACATAAACATACAAGCACATACAAGTGATGTTTAACATATTTAACATAATTTTCATACTCATAAAATCATAATAACAAAACAAATTAATTTACAAAAGAGTTTAAAATGAGATATAACTAGTCACCTTAATCGGTAAGTTTATTGGTTGTCCGGATCTATTATGTTATCAAGGCCTAAGTCTTCACCCAATTACCCGTCTTCACCTTCAAAAACCCGTAACAAAGTGAGCTCCAAATACCCAAGATTAAGTTTAGAATACTAGTAAACTATTAGAGTAATATTTAGGGTTTTAATTTAGCAGTTTTAGGAGGAAAAATGAAAGAAAAATATAGAGAGAAATGGAGGAGGTTGCTCGGCTGGTCTAAGGGTCTTCAAGGGTTGATTTTACACTTAGGAAATAATGGGAACAAGTGGTGATGTTTTTAGGTTAAAAGAATTAGGTTTTGTTTAGGTTATTTAGTAAATAAAGTTTTATTAAATTAAATCATGAGTCATGTAATTCAAGTGGCACAACTTGATTATTTAGGAATGTTCCAATTGATATTTTGATGTTAAAAAGTTTTTCACGAAATTTATCAGTTTTAAAAAGTCGGGTGTCAAAAGCGATAAAAGTTAATGTGTGCTCGTTTGACGATTTTTCGAAATATTTATACTTTTAAATTTTAAGACTAAAATATAAATTTCATTATTCAAAAATTTTTAAAAGTTTTAAAGAAGTCGATAAATTTTACAAAACGAAAGTTTTGCAAAAATTGAGATTTTGGAAGGTTAAAAGGTTAAGAAATGATTTACGATTTGAAATTAGAAATTGATGGCTAAATATTGAATTAAATTAACACGGGGTGTTACATCAAGCTTGCCAGCTCTAGTCTTAGACCTTAAAAATCGGGTCGGGTCGAGTCGGGTTTGCAGATCGGGTCGTATTTTGACAGGTCTAGTTGGAGTACATGTTCAATTAATTAAATTGAAAAAATTTCATGTATGATAATATTTAACAGTTAATAGTTTTCTATATGTATATGGAAAAATCTAATTTTACTTTTGCTTTAAAAGGAAAAAATAATGACCAATAGTTTCATGACAAATGTCGATTATTGGAGTGTACAAATTCATGACAGGAAACTCAGACCTTATTATTCTCACCATAGACGATAACTGTTATGAGTTAACCCTAATGATAGTTCGCCTGAATAGGTCTAATATCCTAATACATTCCGACAATCGTAAAGGCAGGACTAGTACAAACTATACGATTAGAAAATTAAAATACAATTGACAATCTATATAACATTATTAAAAGGGTAGCTTAAATTTCTAATTAAGACTCTAAACTTAATAAAATTCCATGTGGCATTACTTCCTACCTTCACCAATTTGCTTCCACCTTGACATGCTCATCCATTTGATCTTCCACTACATAAATTCATTTTCATTTATTCACATTCATTTGCACCATTTTATTGAAACTCATTTAAATGACCTTTTCACCTTCATATTCGCCCGTTTCAAAACATTCATGTCATTATTTCCACGGTTAGGTCTATGATTCCATGCATTTACAAGTAAACTTTTCAAATCCCCTTTCTTTTTAAGTATATTAAGCTTCACTTTTGACTTTTTGTATGCAATTTCTTTCAATCCAAAAATAATTGTTACTCTGTGCTAAATGTTTGCACTTGAATTTGTCGAATTCTCCATTTACTTGCATAAGTATTCCTCATTTGAATATTCAATTCCAAGTTAAATTAAAAATTGATATCTAACAATCCGTCATGAAGACATTGGTGAAAGTATTTGTTGGGACCAAAAACCCAGGCTGGTCCAGAACCCTGGGCCAGGCCTAGACGGGTACAGGATCCACGGCCAAGACCAGAACTTGCAGACAGCACTAGACGGGACAGACAAAACAAAGGTGCAGGCCGGGAGAGGAAAAGTCAAGATGGGCCAAGCCCAACAAAGGAAGTAAACATCAAAGAAGAAAGCCCAAAGACTCGGCAGCAACCCTAGAAGGAGACGTTGGAAGACTTGGTCTAGGAAGCAGAAAACGAAGCCTTGAAGATAGGAACTGCTGGAGTGATAGTTGGGGAAGTTAGCTACAAAGAAGGAAGTGAACGTTGGATCCTAAGGCACTATAAAAGGAGTAGAACTCAGAAGAAAGAGGCATTCATTATTCACATCAGAACTCACACAACTCAAGCACATCATTCCCTACGCAACTCACAAGCAACTAAACACTTAATTATTATTTTACGATATTGTTGTATTCTGTACCAGTTGGTCCAGACCCTGTACTTCCTGAACCAGAACTAGTGCATAACCTCTCCTGGCTTGGCGCCCGTGGTTTTCCCTTAACATTTAAGGGTTTTTCCCACGTAACCATTTCGTGTGTCTTGTTCCATTTTCGTTATCTTGTACACGTTCTAATCCCTGAATCACGAACAACATAAAACTTAACCTAAAGGATAGTACTAGTAGATCCACAATTACATAAACGAACCGTGTGAGAAAATCACCCCGAACAGTTTGGCGCCGTCTGTAGGGATACTAGTTTATTAATCCTGTAACATTTTCCCAATCAACGAGATCAACCAACGCGAAAGATGGAAGGTACAAGTGCAGAAGCCATGCTGAAGCTCCAGGAAGAGTTGCAACAAGCCAAGCAAGTTGGTTAACAGGCCAAGAAAGCTGCAGAGGATGCTAAGGCTGAGGCTGCAAGGCTGAAGGAGGCAGAGACTGCCCTAAAGAAGCAGTTGGAGGCCTCTGCACAGAAGAAAGCCTCAGGATCCAGGATCCCACCAGGTACACCATTTTCTGACGTGATCAAACAACTTGACTTCTCTACTTTCTCTTCTACAGGGTCGAAAGGCACAAAAGGCGATCCACTCCATGTAGAGGAAGATCAAGAGAACAACGGTGCAGGTGGAAGCGGTGAACCAAAGACACCAGAGGGAGTAAGTGCAGGCCAGGTCATGGAATACATGATGATGGAGATGCAGAAACTCTCAGATTTGGTACGAAAGGTTCCAGGACTTCCACCACCCATTGAAGAGGCAGCACCAGGGAGTTATGCAGATTCCCCCTTTGACGACTGCAGTGCAATGGTGGAGATGCCAAAGAAGTACTCAGCACCCAACCTAAAGCTCTATGATGGGACAGCAGATCCTCTGGAACATGTTGCACAGTACAGGCAGAGGATGTTCAACGTTCCAATCCCAGCAGAAAAGAAAGAGGCTTGCATGTGCAAAAGCTTTGGTTCAACCTTGACTGGTCCAGCCCTCCAGTGGTATATCAACCTGCCAATCAAGACCATCAAGTCCTTCGCGGAGCTGATCAACCTTTTCAACATCCAGCCACAAGAGCGCATCAGTTGGAGAAGCGGCACGGTGATCTGTACCGGGTCATCCAGAACGAGAACGAGTCTCTAAGGGACTTCCTGCACCGCTTCAACAAGAAGAAAGTGTCCATCCCCAGATGTGACATCGGCACGGCCATTGAGGCCTTCAGGCAAGGTTTGGTTAGAGATTCTGATCTTTATGTTGAACTAACCCGCTACCCTTGTTCTACCTTTGAGGATGTGCAGGCTAAGGCTCTGGCCCAGATCAGGGTAGAAGAGGACCACCGATTCAGTGGCACGCGTTACGGGGACTGAGCGGTGAACGTAAAGTCACCACCCAAAGGCACAACAACAGCAGGTGTTACGGTTAAAATATACCTCTCACGCAAGTATAACGTGGTCAATGTAGCAATGAGAGGGTCGAATCCACAAGGATGGGTAATTAGGCTCTAAGTTTTGTCTTCGTCCTAGTTTAGTCGGTCAAAAAGTGTATTGGAAATTCTAAACTAAACAATAAAAGAGAAAATGAGTAATAGAAAATATAGATAAAGGATTTAATCAATAAGATAAAGAAATTAGGGTTCGATTTCTCCACTAGCACGCCTAAGACAAGTCAATGGATCGCAAATTTGGGGGATAACACCTATGAAGCTACCGAATACTCCTCTCCCGAGTTTGTATGCAGTCGCACCTAAATTACCCAACACTTCCCTTCCGAGTTTGTGTAAGGACTCCTTAACTCACATGAAAGCTCACTCCCATGACACCCCATATAAGTCAAGGGAATAAAATGGTGTCTAAAATCCCGACCTTTCCTCTTCCACTCCCATGGTAAAAGTCTCGGTCCTAGTCAAGGGGTGCCCTCAAAAGGTTGCCTCTCTCAGAGTTTAACCCAAATAGTGAACAAAAACCCCCTTAACAAACCCAAAAATCGCAACTCAATAACTTGTCTAGGAAATTCAATCACAAAGATTAAACCATACTAGGGATTAATCAAACCCTAAAAAATATAACTACTCACTAATCATAATCAAATCAACACTAATCATAATGATAAAAGACAAATTTAACATAAAACTAAGAGCAATTAACAATAAAGATTAAAACTTTGGTTCAATATTAACACATAAAAGTAAAATAAGGCATAATCTCAAACTTTAACATAAATAAAATGGACTAAATCTACACATAATTTATGAACTAAACTAATAAACTATTGATTAAAAAGTAATTAAAATTAAAGTAACTAAATTAAAGAGAGAAATACACAAGAAAAATGGAGGAATTTGGCCCGAAATCGTCTACTTCTACTCGCTGTGTCTGTCCTACTTTTCTACGGCTCCTTCCTCTGCTCTACTGCTCTCGTGCTCCCTACTTTCATTCCCTTGTGCTGCCCCCTTCTTTTCTTTCTTTTTGTTTTCTTTTATTTGGGCCCAATTACTTAATAAGGTTTCGGTCCATTTATTTTTGTTCGGTCCGTCTGAACTCTTCCGTCTTTTCACGATATGTGGTAAGTGCTCCTCAATTTGGTACCTACAAAATATTGATACAAAAAGCAGTACCACATTCTCGACAAAATAGCTAAAGTACGATAAATATAAGATTGAGCCAACTTATTTATAATTAACTACAAATTGAGCTATTTAACCAATTAAGATTGCAAAACGGACTAGATAAGAGTACAAAAGCGGGTATACAATCGGTAAAATTATCACTTATCAAATTCCCCCACACTAAAGTCTTACTCGTCCTCGAGTAAGCTCAAAATACAACTAGGATCAATCACATTATTAATTAAGCATATACACATAAACTAATCTAGATATAATAACCGAATCGGGACAATTAGCGGGTCCATCCGCCCCTTCAACTCACAACGTAATACTCATGAGGAAGAAGTGTTGCGTGCAAGGTGTTCGGGGTGATTTTCTCACACGGTTCGTTTAAGGTTCACGTGGATCTACTAGTACTATCCTTTTATTATGGTTTAGATTATTGAGTTGAAACGTAAAGAAAAGCAATGAAAGTACACAAAACACACGATATGTTTACGTGGGAAAAACCCTTAAATGTTAAGGGAAAAACCACGGGCGCCAAGCCAGGAGAGGATCTTCACTAGTTCTGGAATAATCGGTACAGAGTCTGGACCAGTTGGTACAGAATACAATAAGAACGTAATTAATTAATTGTAAAGGTGTTTGAAGGCTTGTAAGTTGTGATGAGTGTTATGTGCTTGAGCTGGATAATGAATGGATGAATCTTTTCTCTGAATTCTGCTCCTTTTATATGCTTCATGAGTCTTCTAGGGTCCTCAACTCCTTCCTTAGAAATAGGTCAGCTTCCTCCTTTTTAGTAGGGGGGTTGGACTAGGTTTTCCATATTCTTCTCTCCTGCATTTAGTTTTCTTAGGTGGGTAGTTGCTTGTGTTTCTCCCTCTCTCCTTGAAAGTAGGTACCACTTCTTTGACTTCTCCATCTCTACTCTTTAGCTGATAATTCCTTGACTTAGGGTTTAGCTTTGCTATTTTATTGGGCTTGGCCCATCTTGACCTTTCCTCTCCTGACCTGCACCTTTGTTTTGTCTGTACAATCTGGTCCTGACCATAGATCCTGGATCTGGCTGTAGATTCTGAACTTGTCTGGACCTGACCGTGGGTTCTGGACACATGCATGCGGCCTGGACTCGTTTGTAGATCTGGACCGACTGGTTTTCTGGTCCCAACAGTTTGTCTCCCATCTCCTTGCCCTTCAGTGCTGAACTGGGGGTGAGGAGATGCCTTTGTTGTCCCTCCTGGCCCAGGCGTAGCCCTGGTCCAGGCTTCTTAAGTTTGCTATGCTCTTGGTCCTGGACCTGAGTTTTGTTTTCTCCTTTCCTTGACTTGGGCATATTTGCTTTGTTCAGACTATTGGACCATGTGAATATTTTGGTCCCAACATTTGCCCCCCATTTCCTCAGTCTCCTGGCCTGGCCTGGAAGTGAGGAAATGTATTCCATCTGAGGGGTCCAGGGTAGACCCGTTCGGGATCGATTTATTCTTGGTGATCAATTTGTATGGTGTCTTTGGCTAGAGACAGAGCGCTTGAGTTCCTTGGGAGGCTGGTAGTGTGAGTCCTGCAAGGAACTTTGACTTGTTAATCGGAATTCTGAATTTGGTGGGGTATGGCCCTATTTGGACATGTTTTGTCTTGGGATCATTTTGTCTTTGTAACGGTAAGGACATCATAGATGGTTGTGTGGCTTTGTTTTGTTTTGTTTTGTTTTGTTTTGTGGATATGTCATGAGTCTTTTTGTTTTGTCATCTGTTTTGGTGCGCACAAATTTTGTTTTGAATTTGTCAAGTAGCATGCATGCGTTTGAAAGTTTAGGCGACCACACCTTGGGGCTCCCTTAACGGACATTACTCCCTGTCCCGTTTTTGTAGTCGTGCTGGGGCTGATGCCCTTATTTTTGTATTTGGTTTGTCAGTTTGTTTTGTTGATCCGGTGCTTGTATGCGCTCTGCATGTCCGCTCTGTAAGTCCGCTTCGTGAGTCTGCTGCCTGCAGTTTTTCATCCCACAAGAAAGATTTGGGTCGGGGCGGATTGGCGTTTTTGCCAGCGGACCCTCAACTCAAGTCGAATTGTTTTGATATGAGATAAAAAATTACATATGACGAAGCTTTGAGATGAGTGACCTACCATGATTTAGGGATAATTTTACCTTCTAGGGTTTTTAATTTGTAGACATCCTTACAGGCGGGAAGGTTTGATTTGTCGTGTAACATTCTGTATTTGTGGATCCAGGGTTACTTTAGTGCAGGCGGTCTGCAGTACTATTTCCCTATAGGTGGATTCTCTGCGTGTTATCCTGTTACTCTCTTGGAGTTGTGTCTGAGCAGATGTCTTCTTCTACCTCGATCTGGGCCGAGCCTTGCCTGGCACATCTTCAAAGGTAGAACAAGGATAACGGGTTAGTTCAATATAAAGTCTAGAATCTCTTACCAAGCCTTGCGGAAAGCCTCTATTCTTTGTCTTGCCGATGTCACATCTCGGAATGGAAATTTTCTCCTTGTTTAAGCGATACAAGAAATCTAACAAGGTCTCATCCTCTTCCTGGACAACCCTGTACAGGTCACTTGTCTGTTTGTCCAACTTTCTGCTACTGGCGAACTGGACGTTGAAGATGTTGACCAGGTCAGCAAAGGTCCTGATACTCCTGTTTGGAAGATTGGTGGACCATGTCAAGGTGGACCGTTAGGGTAGAGCCAAAGCTCTTACACATACAGCTTCACGCTTCTCCATGGGAATAGCGCATTCATCATTCTTTGTTTGTATTGTGCAACATGCTCCTGGGGGTCAGTTGTCCCATCATAGAGTTTCAGGTTTGGCGGAGTATACTTTTTGGGCATCTCCACCATTGCTATGCAATCATCAAAGGGCGAATCAGCGTAACTTTCTGGCCTGGCCAGCTCTATAGGTGGGGGCAGTCCTGGGACTTTCTGCACCATGTCTGACAACTTTTGGATCTCCTGGACCATGTACAGCATAATCTGTCCTGCATCGATCTTTTCTGGCTGTCCTGGATCGCCATCCCTACTTTCAGGGTTGACTCCTGAGTCATCTTCAGGGTTGCCCCCCGAGTTGGTTTTGGATCCTGAACCAGAAGAAAAAATAGAGAAGTCAATTTGCTTGATCACATCAGAAAATGAAGTACCTGGTGGGATCCTGGATCCTGAGGCTTTCTTCTGAGCAGAGGTCTCTAGCTGTTTCTTCAGGACAGCCTCAGCCTCCTTCAGCCTTGTTGCCTCAGCCTTGGCATCCTCTGCTGCTTTCTTGGCTTGCTCTGCAACCTGCTTGGCTTGTTGCAATTCCTCCTGGAGCTTGAGCATGGCTTCTGCACTTGCACCTTCTATCTTTCACGTTGGGCTGATTTTGTTGATTTGGAGAACTTGTAGGATTAATAAACTAGTATCCCCACAGACGGCGCCAAACTGTTCGGGGTGATTTTCTCACACGGTTCGTTTAAGGTTCACGTGGATCTACTAGTACTATCCTTTTATTATGGTTTAGATTATTGAGTTGAAACGTAAAGAAAAGCAATGAAAGTACACAAAACACACGATATGTTTACGTGGGAAAAACCCTTAAATGTTAAGGGAAAAACCACGGGCGCCAAGCCAGGAGAGGATCTTCACTAGTTCTGGAATAATCGGTACAGAGTCTGGACCAGTTGGTACAGAATACAATAAGAACGTAATTAATTAATTGTAAAGGTGTTTGAAGGCTTGTAAGTTGTGATGAGTGTTATGTGCTTGAGCTGGATAATGAATGGATGAATCTTTTCTCTGAATTCTGCTCCTTTTATATGCTTCATGAGTCTTCTAGGGTCCTCAACTCCTTCCTTAGAAATAGGTCAGCTTCCTCCTTTTTAGTAGGGGGGTTGGACTAGGTTTTCCATATTCTTCTCTCCTGCATTTAGTTTTCTTAGGTGGGTAGTTGCTTGTGTTTCTCCCTCTCTCCTTGAAAGTAGGTACCACTTCTTTGACTTCTCCATCTCTACTCTTTAGCTGATAATTCCTTGACTTAGGGTTTAGCTTTGCTATTTTATTGGGCTTGGCCCATCTTGACCTTTCCTCTCCTGACCTGCACCTTTGTTTTGTCTGTACAATCTGGTCCTGACCATAGATCCTGGATCTTGTGGGTCTGAACTTGTCCGGACTGACCGTGGAGTTACGGACTCCTGTGCATGCGGCCTGGACCTGTTTGTAGATCCTGGACCAGCCTGGTTTTCTGGTCCCAACAGTTTGTCTCCCATCTCCTTGCCCTTCAGTGCTGAACTGGGGGTGAGGAGATGCCTTTGTTGTCCCTCCTGGCCCAGGCGTAGCCCTGGTCCAGGCTTCTTAAGTTTGCTATGCTCTTGGTCCTGGACCTGAGTTTTGTTTTCTCATTTCCTTGACTTGGGCATATTTGCTTTGTTCAGACTATTGGACCATGTGAATATTTTGGTCCCAACACAAGGCAAGTGGGGTCTTGCTCAAAAATGTGAATCGACACAAACAATAAGGCACAAGCTAGATCAATCAAAATAAGGTCGATTCGGTCTAGAAATAAGCCTACCTCCTCATCTAGGTGGCTCTCTCGCTCTCAACATGAGCGAGAACACAACATATCAAAGTCGAATATCTAAAAGGTTACTTGGGTGACAAGACGAAATAGAAGAACTTTATGTCATGCATTAGCTTATTGTTGATAAATTAAGCTTTATCGAGGTCAAGTCGGGGTGTGGGGAAATATGGGAGAAAGGAACCTCATGTCCTAAGTTTCCTAGCATCAAGTCTCGCCTCCAAAGGTAGGAGGAAGGGTCGTCCCAAATTGACTCGACCATAAAATCATCTCAAAAGGAAACAAGTGCCCGAAAAGAATAGCTCCCGAATTATTAATATTTTTTCTATTTTTTTTTTTTTTGAGTTGTTTTTCCCCTTTTTTTTTCCTTTTTTTTTCGGGTGTGGCTAATCCCACGCTCGCTAATTGTCACTAACTCGCCGCGTGTTTTCTCGGCTCGAAGCAAGCACTCGACAATAGCTTTCGGGTATTCACTCTTTACCTCTCGGTCTACTTTGACCGTTAGTGAGGCATCGAAGTGGTCACCACAACCGTTTATTTGTAACTTTTGGGAAGCTAAAAAAAACAACATTATAGATCAAAGCACTTTGCAAATAGATAAGAGATGAGATAATTATTGTGTTTACCCCTTTTTTTTGTAACATTTTTTGTAATTGATCGAGTCAAAAAGGTCACCTTGAAACTAGATAACTAAGATACTAATTCCAAAGAGGGTGAAAAATGAAGGTGAAAACACACCCAAAATGACCCTTGGAGCTTAATCAACGACAATAAAAAGATGCATGACTAAGTTGTTCTAGTTAGTATTATCATCCAAGTAACGAGTTAGATAATCAACTATAACAAGTCATGAAAATGCATCAAGAAACTCTTTTTTGGGTTTTCAAAAATTTTAAATTTTTTAAATTTTTAGGATTTTCGAAAATTTTCAAATAAAAGACAAACAAAGAATAAAAATATATGTACACTAAACACATTCTCCGAACTCCTCAACACAAAAATCCACAACAAAACCACAATCTCCATAACCACCACAATTAACAATGCAAAACATCCTCCCCCACACTAAAATCGGACGTCCTCAATGTTCATACTAGGGGAAGGGGTAAAACGGAAAAAGGGTAAAAGAATATACCAAGTAAAGCGCAAAGTGGTGGGTCACCATAAGAATAAAACTTGCACAAGCTTATGATCCCATCAAGTTGAAGTAGAATGTGTTACCTACAAAAATACAAAACCAAGCAAAACAAAACAAAACAAAATCTACTAACAAAATTTAGAATTATGTACATACTATCTAATTATATAAAATACCGGTCAACGAGCGCATTAACAAGTCAAACAAGATCGACCAATCCTCAAAAAAATGGTCATAAGATATCCAAGAGGATAAACATGACAAACCATACCCAAGTGAAGTAATAAGACTAACAATATATTTGTGAGAAAGAGTATACTTTAAAATTGCATCAAAATCACACCAAGGCTCATCTTTTGGTTTCAAAGGCACAATACAAGTATCAAAATCAAACAACATGACACTTTCATCTAACAAATCTCCATGCCTTTCTATCAAAGTCTCCTTAGGTGTCATATTCAAAGAATCAAGCTCACCAAGAGAAAAAATCCACTCATCATCAAACATAAACTCAAAAGAGGGAGAAGAAAAGTCTATGTACGAGAAATCAAGAGAATTAAGAGATTCATCCTTAAAACAAAGGCTAGCCTCACAAATCTCCTCAAAGAAACTCTCCAAAACGGGCTTCTTAACAAAGCCACCATCACTAGTCTCGATCTCGAGACTTTTATCAAGCATATCCACAATCTCATTATCCCATGACTTCTCTCTCGTATCAAACTCAAGACTTTTCTCTCTAATAATCAACTCTCTCGCCATAAAATCATAATCAACATCAAAGGCTAAAGTCTCCAACTCACACAATCCAAGCCTTTTACCCTCTTCCACTCCAAGAGGTTCATTCTTCTCACACCAAACATAATCAACATTAAACATCACACTCTCTAAGTCGCAATCATGGTTTAAAAGAGAATAATCATTGGGCACATTAACATCATCAATAGAAGAATCATAAACGTTAAGATCAAACTCAAGTGACCCAACAACATTATCATCATTAAACATCACATGATTATCCAACATTATACCACAAAGGCCGGCTATAGTAGACATTTGAAAAAGCGAAAAATAGATTTTTTTTTTTTTTTTTTTTTTTTTTTTTTTTTTTCAAAAAGCTATAAAAAACAATAAAATGACTAATCCTAAAACTAGACAAAAACTCAAATCTAACTTAGCACCATCCCCGGCAACGGCGCCAAAAACTTGTTACGGTTAAAATATACCTCTCACGCAAGTATAACGTGGTCAATGTAGCAATGAGAGGGTCGAATCCACAAGGATGGGTAATTAGGCTCTAAGTTTTGTCTTCGTCCTAGTTTAGTCGGTCAAAAAGTGTATTGGAAATTCTAAACTAAACAATAAAAGACAAAATGAGTAATAGAAAATATAAATAAAGGATTTAATCAATAAGATAAAGAAATTAGGGTTCGATTTCTCCACTAGCACGCCTAAGACAAGTCAATGGATCGCAAATTTGGGGGATAACACCTATGAAGCTACCGAATACTCCTCTCCCGAGTTTGTACGGTCGCACCCTAAATTACCCAACACTTCCCTTCCGAGTTTGTGTAAGGACTCCTTAACTCACATGAAAGCTCACTCCCATGACACCCCATATAAGTCAAGGGAATAAAATGGTGTCTAAAATCCCGACCTTTCCTCTTCCACTCCCATGGTAAAAGTCTCGGTCCTAGTCAAGGGGTGCCCTCAAAAGGTTGCCTCTCCCGAGTTTAACCCAAATAGTGAACAAAAACCCCCTTAACAAACCCAAATATCGCAACTCAATAACTTGTCTAGGGAAATTCAATCACAAAGATTAAACCATACTAGGGATTAATCAAACCCTAAAAAATATAACTACTCACTAATCATAATCAAATCAACACTAATCATAATGATAAAAGACAAATTTAACATAAAACTAAGAGCAATTAACAATAAAGATTAAAACTTTGGTTCAATATTAACACATAAAAGTAAAATAAGGCATAATCTCAAACTTTAACATAAATAAAATGGACTAAATCTACACATAATTTATGAACTAAACTAATAAACTATTGATTAAAAAGTAATTAAAATTAAAGTAACTAAATTAAAGAGAGAAATACACAAGAAAAATGGAGGAATTTGGCCCGAAATCGTCTACTTCTACTCGCTGTGTCTGTCCTACTTTTCTACGGCTCCTTCCTCTGCTCTACTGCTCTCGTGCTCCCTACTTTCATTCCCTTGTGCTGCCCCCTTCTTTTCTTTCTTTTTGTTTTCTTTTATTTGGGCCCAATTACTTAATAAGGTTTCGGTCCATTTATTTTTGTTCGGTCCGTCTGAACTCTTCCGTCTTTTCACGATATGTGGTAAGTGCTCCTCAATTTGGTACCTACAAAATATTGATACAAAAAGCAGTACCACATTCTCGACAAAATAGCTAAAGTACGATAAATATAAGATTGAGCCAACTTATTTATAATTAACTACAAATTGAGCTATTTAACCAATTAAGATTGCAAAACGGACTAGATAAGAGTACAAAAGCGGGTATACAATCGGTAAAATTATCACTTATCAGCAGGCCTGGTCCATATCAGAGACCAAGCAAGAGGGAGGCAAACGCCGTGGATGAACAGACTGATGCACCCAGGGTTCCACCTCCAGTTTCAGAGTACTGCTTCTCTGTAGATCTTCCAGGCCTGATCAACAAGTTGGACAAGTTGGGCTCAGCAGTCAGATGGCCAAAAGCGAGTGAGAAGCCAAATCCAAGGCGAGACACAACCAAATGGTGAGTACCATTCGATATTGGGCACACCACAGAGGATCGCATAGCTCTCGGGAGGAAGTAGCTCATCCTGGCTAAAGAATGGTCACCTGAAGGATATCCCCGCCGTAAAGCGAAGGAGCGAGAGATGAACGAGATGAGCCAGAGATCTTCCTCCACCACCACCAACCCATGAGGTAAAATTCATCTCCGGTGGATCGGATATTTGTGGACTAACATATTCTGCCGCAGCGTGTAGCTACGGAGAATGTGCAACACCACCAACAGACAAGCGAGTCGATCCAGGAGATCGTGTTTGATGAGTCAGACCTACAAGGAGTGCATGGGCCACACCACGATGGACTGGTGATCAAGATCCAGATTGGAACCTGCATGGTCAGAAGAGTCTTGGTAGATGAGGCGATTCACCAACATCATCATGATGGAAGCTGAAGCTATGGTGAAAGAGTCCGATGTAACGAAGAAGTCCAGCGTCCTGGTAGCGTTCAGTGGAGAGACAAAGCACAGCTTGGGAGAGATCACCCTACCAACCTATATGGAAGGAGTCACCTCTTTCGAGAAGTTCTGCGTGATAGACTGCCTGTCCTCATACAATGTAATCCTAGGGCGACCCTGGATCCACAACCTCAAGGCTGTACCTTCAACGTACCACCAGTGCATAAAGATACCAACAAAGTGAGGACAAAGAATCTGGCCAGAGGAGAAGCAACAAACAACACGAAGTGTTACAGACGACCACGAATCCACCTAGTCCAGGTAAGTCCCTCGCATAGCAATTAAAGCAGCCTGTCAGGTCTGTTGAGAATCCTGTCCCACGCATGGAGACAGATGAAATTGTTTTGGCTGAAGAAAGACCTGACAGGAAGGTTCTGGTTGGTTCTGACGCTCCGCAGGTAATCGGACCGCTTCTAATTGACTTTACGAGGAAGAAGGAGCATTGTTTTGCCTGGTCCCATTTTGATATGACTGTATAAGTTCGATGTTATTACACACAAGTTAAATATTGACCCAAGTTTTAAGCCCGTGAAAGCGAACGCAGGAAGTTTGCACCGAGCGTAATGAGATTGTGAACCAGGAGGTACAGAATCTTTGGACATGGACATGATTAAAGAAGTGATGTACCCAGTTGGTTGGCAAATGTAGTTGTGGTCCGTAAAAGAATGGCAAGTGGAGAGTATGCGTGGACTATACAGACTGAACAACGCGTGCGTGCCAAAGATTCATTTCCACTACCACACATAGATGCCATGGTGGATGCCACCGCAGATACGAGGTCTTGACATTCATGGATGCAAAATGGATTCAACCAGATCAGGATGCACCCTCCAGACCAGGAGCATACAGCGTTCATGACCAGCAGAGGAATATATTGCTACAAGGCAATGCCTTTTGGACTAAAGAATGCAGGTGCAACATATCAAAGGCTAGTGAACATGATGTTCAAGGACCAGATTGGAGATACAATGGAGGTCTACATTGATGATATGGTGGTGAAATCAAAGAAAGCTGAGGATCACATCCAGGACCTGGAAAAGGCGTTTGAGATTCTGGAAAAATATAATATGAAATTAAACCCTACTAAATGCACCTTTGGTGTCACTGCAGGAAAGTTCTTAGGCTATATGGTGACAAAAAGAGGCATAGAGGCTAGTCCAGAGCAGATCTCAAAGAATAATCAACTTGCATCCCGTAACCCGAAAGATGTCCAGAATCGACCGAAGAGTAGCAGAATACAATGTATTCATCTCCGTGTCTTCCGAAAGGTGCAAGCCATTCTATGATCTTCTCGAGAAAGAACTAACAGCTCAACCTGGGACAGAGCATGAGAAAGCATTCCAGGACACAGCATACCTATCATCAGCCCCACTTTTATCCAAGCCTGAACCAGAAGTCATCGGTCCTGCACTGCCTCAGAATGTAAAGCTGTAAGTGCGATCCTGGTGAGAAATGCGGATGGACAAAGAACATCCGGTGTATTATGTAAGTAAGAGTCTTCTGGATGCTGAGACCAGGTATTCTGTATTGGAAAAATTTGTTTTGGCTTTAACAGTTGCTTGTACCAAGTTGCGCCCTTACTTTGAGGCGCATCATATTGTCATTCGTACTAATGTTCCTGTGAGATCAGTACTGTCTAGACCGGAACTTTCAGGTCGCATGTCAAAATGGTCAGTAAAGTTAAGCACCTACGATCTATCCTATGAGCCCAGAACAGCAATCAAATCTCAAGCTCTAGCAGACTTTGTGGCTGACTTCACTCCCACACTAGAAGAAGCAGTAACAAAGGAGATCTTCCATCCGACCGTAAACAATGAGACTGGGAACTCGGGTGATGGTTCACCAACATCGAAGTCTTGGACTATGCGTGGTCTTGAAGTCGCCACAGGGGGACAAGATAGTACAGGCTGTATCCTGTGAATTCAGTACTACCAACAATGAAGCTGAATACGAGGCACTTATAAGCGGATCGAATGTATGTCCGACATGAAAGTCCGTAATCTAAAGGTAAAACTAGACTCTTTCTTTGGTAGCAAACCAAATCAACAGATGCGTCTGTTGCTAAAGATTCTAAGATGTTTGCATATCTTGATTTAGTCAAAAATCTTTTTGCAAAATTTACTAACATTGAGGTTGAGCAAGTCCCTAGAGATCAGAATGTGCAGGCAGATGCTTTGGCTAACATTGGATCAGCATTTGAACCTGGTGCGCTGGACAATATACCAATTGTACACGTCCTGGAACCAAAGAATCCGTAAAGTACAAACACCCTACGTAACACGCCCAGACATTCGTAGCCGACCAAACCTTATTACGAATGGCTGGTCCAGAATAAGCTCCCACAGGACAAGACCGAGGCCAGAGCGTTCAGAATCAAGGCGTCCAGATACACAATCATACAGGGCATACTATTCAGAAGGTCCTTAACGGATCAGACTGGCCGCTTGTAACCTCGACCAGTCGTGACAAGATTTATCAGAAATACACGATGGACACTGTGGAAACCACACAGGTGGTAGAAGCATGGTCAACAAAATTTTGCGAATGGGGTATTACTGGCCCACAATGAAAACAGATAGCATCCAGTATGCCACGAAGTGTGACGCTTGTCAAAGGCATGGTCCAGAAATACATCAACCTGCACAGAATCTGCACTCAATATCAGCACCATGGCCATTCATGAAATGGGGCATGGACTTAGTTGGCAAATTACCGATGGCTCCAGGACAGAAGGTGTTTATGCTAGCAATGACAGACTACTTCTCTAAGTGGATAGAGGCAGATGCATACAAAAGCGTCACAGAAAAGGAAGTAATTGCTTTCATAAAGAAGAACATCATCAGCAGGTATGGGATCCCCTCAAAAATAATATGTGACAATGGACTTGCATTCGTGGGAAACAAAACCAGAGACTTCTGTACAAAGTGAAATATCAACTTGGTCACCTCTGCACCAAGATATCCTCAAGCGAATGGACAGGCTGAATCCAGCAACAAAATTGTGATCAACTGCATCAAGAAGAAGCTGATGGAGAAACAAGGGAGATGGGTTGAAGAGCTGCCACTAGTACTATGGGCAGACAGGACCACGCCAAAGAGAGCAACAGGACAAACTCCATACTCAATGGTTTATGGATGTGAAGCTGTACTACCAATAGAAGTGCACGTTCCAACAGTCAGGTATGGCCTCAATACATTTTCTGAGAATAATGAACTACTCTGTAACAGTCTGGATACAGCCCAAGAGCTCAGAGACTTAGCAGCAGTAAGGTTAGCAGCATACCAACAATCTGTGGCCAGAAGTTACAACAAGAATGTGAAAGTACGAATGTTCAGATGTGAGATCCGGTCCCGAGAAAAGTATTTCGTGAACACAAGGGACAAGGTGCGAGCAGTGTTAGCCCCAACCAGGGAAGGCCCATACCTTATTGATTCAGCAACAGGGAAAGGCTCTTACAGACTACAAACTCTGGAAGGAGACATGATCCCAAGACCTTGGAATACACTCCACCTCAAGCTCTATCACATGTAAAGTGCCCTGGACCAGCTTATCTGGTAATGTACAAAACTCAAAACTTTTCCTTTACAATTTATCCTATACAATCGTACTGACTTGAGCGTCGGAGGGCCGTTGGCTAACGCCAAAGGTCAAGCCTGACCCTCTTTTTGTGCAGACAAAGCAGAACAGAAATCTGGTCCAGCCCAGAACCAAAGACAAAGACAAAACCTAGGGCTCCAGCCCCAGTACGACTGCAACAACGGGACAGGGAGTAATGTCCGTTAAGGGAGCCCCAAAGTGTAAGTCGCCTAAATTATCAAACGCATGCATGCTACTTTACAAATTCACAACAAACTATATGCGCATCATAACAAAGTCAAAACATGACAAAACATAACGAAACGTAACATAACATAGCATAGCAAAAAGATGTCAAAAGTCAGGATCTAAAAAGTCAGCCCATGCCTGTGCATGGGTACAGTACCAAAAGTTCAAAAACAAATAAACAAAGTGCAAATACTTACAGGCCAAATATCAAAAGGGGACATTCCCCCTAGCAAATTCAAAATATTGTTCAGAAAACATAAACAACCATCATAAAAAAGTTCAGTTGGTGCCATCATCAGATTCACCTGTCCTCTCAACGTTTTCTTCCGCAGGATCAGTACAGGATGCTCCAGTAACATCAACCCCGGCGTTGGGCCCAGCTGCATCTCCTGGACCAGCCGAGCAATTGGCGTAACTTCCGCCTGTTCCAGAATAGGCTGCCCAGGAAATAGCTGTTTAAAGGTAGCAAGCTCTGCAGAAAGATCCCAAGCACCACGTTCTTCAGGGCTGGCATTCATCATTTCGACACGGGTACGAAGTGTATAAAATACATTCGAGTCCGCCAAAGCCACATTATGCTGACTAACCTCAGCCCTGAGTCCCTCTATCTCCTGGGTCAGCTTTGCAATAAGGGTATCCTACATCCGGACCCTCTCGGAGCTGGTCTTGCTCAGAGTGGCCATCCTCTCACAACGAAGATTCACACTCTCAAGCTCCTTTTTGCTAGTCTCGAGGGAAGAACGAAGTGCATCATTCTCAACCTCAGCCTGACCTCTACCACTTTCTAGAAGTGGCACCGTAGAACCAAGACTGGCAGACATAAGTAGCAACTACAGGTGCAGAACAAAACAGAAAATCAGGACCATATCAAAAGTAACTCTGAACAAAAACGAAAACCAAGGAAAAGATACAAACCTGAGCACAACAGCCCACCATTTTGTGCGCCAGGCGTGTGGGATCTAGAGCAGCAGGTGCAGAGGACAGTGTAGCAAAATTCTCACTCAGGGACTTCCCCAGGGAAACATACTCTGATTGGCTTTGGGAGTGCAATGGTATTGAGAGCACGGGGTTCATTTGAGGCAGCTTCCCCTTCTTCCTTTTCTTCTGGTCAGGGGTAGGCTCAGGAGACTCGGCGACCATTTTTGAAGACCTGGTATGGACCCCTTCTGGCGCCTTCCTCTTGGAAGACTCAGAAAAGGGGGCCACCAGACCAGCAGTTGGAACAGAGCTACTACCAGACTTAGCAGCCTCACGAGCCTGAGCAATCCGTGCAGCAATAGCATCCATGGGCAGAAAAGTTTTCTTCTTTGGATCCGCAGGTGAAACATCGCAGAAACAGACACGAGCGGAAGGTGTATCAAATCATGAACCAGAGAGAATATGTCAGTACCAGTAGCAGCGCTAGGCACAGAACTTTGGCCTACGCCAGGGATTCGCAAAGGGGGCAGAGTGGGATGGCCACCAGTCCCAGGCAGTACAGAATTCAATGGAGTCACGTGAATGGGCGTCTGGTCAAACATACCTGTACCACCCCCACCAGCAACCCCGCTTACAGACTTTTCACCCTCCTCGGGCACAACCTCCTCTTCATTTCCAGACTCCTCTTCATCTTCTTCACTCTCTTCACCGTCACCGTCATGCTGCTCAGGAGCAGGAACCACCTCCACAACTTCATCATCGTCAGGATGCATACACTTGGGCCAGGTCCTCTTGTCAGCAGGCAGATCCAGGAACGCCTGAATCCTCCTCCTTGATTCAGGGTCATCAGGGGTAGGGACCCAGTCAGAAACTACAAAACAAATCCACAACAAACCTAAGCAAAGAACACATGCAAGAACAAAACAAACAGAAATCCAAAAGTTCAAAGGACATACCGGTCCCCTTCAAAGAGAACTCAGGTGCCCAGACATTTGGACCCAAAGTATAGCTCCGGATGAACATGTAGTAGCTGGTCCAGTTACTCTCATCACCCACATCCAAACGGGTCAAGAGAGGCAGGCATCTATCCCTCAAACGAAAGTGAACCCTCTTTTTCTTGTACATTCGCAAGCGGTAAGTATTCCTTATATCAGCAAGATAAATCTCAACCCCATACCTCCGGCAAAGGGAATCGATCCCATGGATCAATCGCCAAACAGAAGGCATAACTTGACAAGGCGGCACTTGAACAGTGCCCAAGAAAGCGCTCATCAGTGGACAGAGCGGAAAACTTGCACCGAACTTGAAGGATGACTCAAAAATCGAGAACCAGCCGGGGCTCACCCAATCCACCCTAACGTCCTTAGTGTCTGGGGCCCAGACCTCGGCGCTTTCAGGGATCTTTCCTTCCCTTTTTAGCTTCGCCACGGCCCCTTGAGCAAGCAAGTTTGGGAAGATGTTGACGTCCTTAATCAAGTCCGTCGCTTGAAAGATAGAGTTACCATAAGAGAAAGATACCGCCGAGGAAGGACCGGTGTCGTTACGTGCCATGATCAGAAGTGGAAGAGAAGGAAGAAAGCAAGGGATTTTACAAATTGATCTGGGGATTTTGTTTGTTACGGTTTCTGATTGCAAAGCAAAAGAGATCGAGAAGAATGAGTTAGAGAGAGAAAGAAACAAAGAAACTAGGGTATATATCGTGGGACAAAAAAAAGAAATTGGATGGTTTTTTACAAAAATAAACGCGCGAAGAGACGTGATGTGACCCACGACTGACGTCTTGCAGATACATTGGCGCCAAAATAGGCGCGACTTCCCACTGAAAAGCCAACTACTTCATTAATTACAAAGTTTAGGTCTCGGGACCAAAGGCACAAAGAAATGAAGGAGCCCAGGCCAGGTTCAGCCCTGGACCAGGATCAAGGACAGAAGCATCTCCTTACCCCCCAGTTCAGGACTGTAGGGCAAGGAGATGGGGGACAAACTGTTGGGACCAAAAACCCAGGCTGGTCCAGAACCCTGGGCCAGGCCTAGGCAGTCACAGATCCACGGCGAGACCGTAACGTGCAGACTGACACTAGGCGGAGACAGACAAAACAAAGGTGCAGGCCGGGAGAGGAAAAGTCAAGATGGGCCAAGCCCAACAAAGGAAGTAAACATCAAAGAAGAAAGCCCAAATACTCGGCAGCAACCCTAGAAGGAGACGTTGGAAGACTTGGTCTAGGAAGCAGAAAACGAAGCCTTGAAGATAGGAACTGCTGGAGTGATAGTTGGGGAAGTTAGCTACAAAGAAGGAAGTGAACGTTGGATCCTAAGGCACTATAAAAGGAGTAGAACTCAGAAGAAAGAGGCATTCATTATTCACATCAGAACTCACACAACTCAAGCACATCATTCCCTACGCAACTCACAAGCAACTAAACACTTAATTATTATTTTACGATATTGTTGTATTCTGTACCAGTTGGTCCAGACCCTGTACTTCCTGAACCAGAACTAGTGCATAACCTCTCCTGGCTTGGCGCCCGTGGTTTTCCCTTAACATTTAAGGGTTTTTCCCACGTAACCATTTCGTGTGTCTTGTTCCATTTTCGTTATCTTGTACACGTTCTAATCCCTGAATCACGAACAACATAAAACTTAACCTAAAGGATAGTACTAGTAGATCCACAATTACATAAACGAACCGTGTGAGAAAATCACCCCGAACAGTATTCTTAGTGTAAACCATTTCATAGGTGGGGGTATTGAAAAATATTTTCAACGTAGATAAACAACAATAACCACAGTGCGAAAGATGAAACATGTATGTAAGAATTTTGAGTCATGTCCTACAGTTATGGAATTCCAACTCCTATGTTATGTATTTATGATATCTACTTTTTAAGACATTTGTTGAGTGTTTGTGTTGAATATTTTTTGATTATGATGTGTTGTTGGGGTAAAAAAGTATGTAATCATACAATAATATTGTCGTTAATTTCATGTATGAAATCAATGTCAAAAAAAACAAGTTCAATTCTTATCTTAAATTTTTGATTAACACATTATTTGGCCTCATTATACCCAAAAAATAAACTAAATAAAACCGTGAGTATCACGGGAGTTAAAACTAGTTGATAATAATAAATTAAAATGACAATAACAAATCATCACCTTCTTCAATTTCTAATGTTTCAATTTAGTTTATGATAGCCGACCTTAATGAGCCAATTATCCTAATAAATTATATGGTATATTCTGATAATATATCATATTACTTATTTTCTGTTTAGTACCCTCACGCAATCGTAAAGGCAATGCAACGAACTTCTCGAATGGAGAACTAAGAAATAAAATAGAAACAAAAAAAAAAAAAATTGATATTTCTTCGTCAAAGAAAACGCCACTTTTTTTGAACATGTCAATTTTCTTCTTCTTGCGTTATAGATATCACCATTGCCATATCACTTATTTCTTACATAATAAATTTCAAGACTAACTTTATGAGTCATATGTTGCCAATTTGACTGATCAGATCAGATGAAATAATATTATCTTAACAAAATCAATTGCGGTGATTAAATGCGGGTTCGGCTGGACGTGGGTCGGGCCTAGCATGATTTTTCGGCCCACGGACAAATGGGTTGGCTGGACATTTGTAAATTCTTGAAACTGTGAAGTCTGGGTAATTTTGCGGGTTGGACGGACCGAACTAAATGGCGGGTACGCCCATGGTGAGCTCTAAAAATCAGTAGATCTCTTCTGAGACAACTGTCTCACATGTAATATTTAATAGTTAGGTAACTATCTCTACTTTCTTGAAAGAGGTCTCACAATAGTGTTATTTAAGATCGTCTCACTTGTTCGGGGTGATTTTCTCACACGGTTCGTTTTAGTGATTGTGGGTCTACTAGTACTATCCTTTAATTGTGATCGTGACTATTGAGTTGTAACGTAAAGAAAAGCAATGAAAAATGGAACAAGACACACGATATGTTACGTGGGAAAAACCCTTAAATGTTAAGGGAAAAACCACGGGCGCCAAGCCAGGAGAGGTTATGCACTAGTTCTGAAATAGTAGGTACAGAGTCTGGACCAAGTGGTACAGGATACAAATAAGGCGTAAATTAATTATAGAGTGCTTAGTTGCTTGAGAAAAGTGTTGGGAGTTGTGTGCTTGCGTTGAATGATCTCTCTTCCTTTTTTCTCTTCTGAATTCTCTTGCTTTTATAGTGTATTTGGCTCCAACGTTCACTTCCCCCTTCGTAGCTAACTTCCCCAACTTTCTCTCTTTCTGCTCCTATCTTCCAGGCTTCTGTTTAGCTTCTTGACCAAGTCTTCCAACAACTTCCTCTAGGGTTGCTGCCGAGTCTTTGGGCTTTCCTTTTTGATGTTTAATTCTTTTTGTTGGGCTCGGCCCATCTTGGCTTTTCCTCTCCTGACCTGCACCTTTGTTTTGTCTGCATCGTCTAGTCTTTGGGTGTGCACTCTGTCCCGATCAGGATCCTGCACCCGTCTTGGCCTGGCCCAGGGTTCTGGACCAGCCTGGGTTTTTGGTCCCAACAGTTTGTCCCCCATCTCCTTGCCCTACAGTCCTGAACTGGGGGGGGTAAGGAGATGCTTCTGTCCTTCATCCTGGTCCAGGACTGAGCCTGGCCCAGGCTCCTTCTGTCTTGCTGTGCCTTTGGTCCTGAGACCTGAACTTTGTAATTAATGAAGTAGTTGGCTTTTCGTGGGGAAGTGCGCCCTATTTTGGCGCTCAATGTACTGCGCACGTCCCATCATGGGTCTTGTCACATCTCTTCGCGCGCTTATTTTTGTAAAAACCATCCAACTTCTTTTTTGTCCCATTATATATACCCTAGTTTTTTGTTTTGTTTCTCTCTCTATCTCATTTTGCTTTGATTTCTTTGTTTTGAACCCTGAATACCTCCAAAGATCCCCAAATCGATTTGAAAAGAAAACCCTAGCTTCCTTTTCTTTCCTTCTATCTGACCATGGCTAGAAACGACGTCGGTCCTTCCCCTGCTATTACCTACTCTCATGGCGGCTCCATCTTCCATGCGACGGACATAATCAAAGATGTTAACATCTACCCCAATCTGCTCGCCCAAGGAGTTGAGGCGCGGCTGAAAACGGAGGGAAAGATCCCGGAAAGTACCGAAGTCTGGGCCCCAGACACCACTGATGTCAGGGTGGATTGGGTCAGTCCTGGCTGGTTTTCAATCTTCGAATCGTCCTTTAGGTTTGGAGCAACTTTTCCTCTTTGTCCTTTGATGAGTTCGTTCTTGAACACTGTTCAGATTCCACCCTATCAAGTTATGCCATCTGTTTGGCGCTTGATTCATGGGGTTAATTCTCTGTGTCGAAAATACGGGGTTGAGGTTCAGCTGGCTGATATAAGGAATACCTACCATCTGCGTATGCATAAGAAGAAGAGAGTTTTATTCCGTTTGAGGGACAGGTGCCAGCCTCTTATCACCCGTTTGGATGCGGGCGATGAGAGGAACTGGACTAGTTACTACATGTTCATCAAGAGCAACACATTGGGTCCCAACGTCTGGGCGCCTGAGTTCTCTTTGAAGGGGACCGGTATGTGCCCTGGACTTTTGGATTCCTGTCCATCTTGTTCTTGCATGTACTTCTTTGTTTAAATTTGTTGTGTCTTTGTTTTGTAGTTTCTGATTGGGTCCCTACCCCCGACGACCCTGAGTCAAGGAGGAGGACTGAGGCGTTCCTAAGGCTACCTTCTTCGAAGAGGGCTTGGCCCAGGTGTATGCGTCCCGATGAAGATGATGATGATGTTGTTGTTGTACCTCCCCCTGAGGAGAAAGGAGATGATGAAGAAGAAGATGGAGACAGTGATGACGAGGAAAGGATCGAGGAGAACGTGGCTGGCCTGGAGACTGCGCCTGGTCTAGGTGAGAGGCCTGTAGGTGAGGTTGCTGGTAGGAGTGGTGCAGGTGCTCTGGATCAGACGCCCATCCACGTGACTCCATTGAATTCTATCTTGCTGGGACCGTGGTCATTCTACTCTGCCCCGCTGCGAATCCCTGGCGTGAGGCGAGTTACGTGCCTAATCTTTCTTTCGAGTGCTTGACCTATTCTCTTTGGTTCATGAACTGATACATCTCCGTTCGCCTTCGTGTCTGCTCCTGTAATGTTTCCACGGGTCCAACAAGAAGACTTTCCGCCAATGGGCGCTATTCTTTGCCGGATTGCTCAGGCTCGTGAGGCTGCGAAGTCTGGTGGTTGCTCTGGCCCTGCTGTGAGTATGGTGGCCCCCATCTCTGAGTCTTCCAAGAGAAAGGCGCCGGAAGGGGTTCAGACCAGGTCCACCAAAGTGGTTGCTGAGTCTCCTGAAGCTACTCCTAACCAGAAAAAGAGGAAGAAAATGAAGTTACCTCAAATGAATCCTGTGTTGTCTGTTCCTCTGCACTCTCAGAGCCAATCAGAGTATGTTTCTTTGGGGAAGTCCCTGAGCGAGAACTTTGCTACTCTGTCCTCTGCTCCTGCCGCCCTGGATCCTACGCGCTTGGCGCACAAGATGGTGGGCTGTTGTGCTCAGGTTTGTATCCTTTCTTACGCTTTTGTTTTTGTCCAGATTTGCTTTTGATATGGCTTTGATTTTCTGTTTTGTTCTGCACCTGTAGTTGCTACTTATGTCCGACCTTGGTTCAACGGTGCCACTACTGGAAAGTGGTAGGAGGCAGGCTGAGGTTGAGAATGATGCGCTCCGTTCTTCCCTTGAGACTAGCAAAAAGGAGCTTGAGAGTGTGAGCCTTCGTTGTGAGAGGATGGCCACTCGAGCAAGACCACTCGAGAGGTCCTGATCACGGGATGCCCTTATTGCAGTCGACCCGGGAGATTGAGGGACTCGGTGAGGTTAGTCAGCATAATGTGGCTTTGGCGGACTCGAGTGTATTTTATACACTTCGTACCCGTGTCGAAATGATGAATGCCGATACGAAGAGCGTCTTTGCTTGGGATTTTCCTGCAGAGCTTGCTACCTTTAAACGGTATTTCTGGGCGACCTATTCGGAGCAGTGGAGATTCATTTGCTCGGCTGAGTCTTTGGAGTTCTTCTTTGGTCCAGCGTTGAATCGGCGATGGAGATTACAGTCTTTGGTCTTTGATGAGACTGGGCCTTCCAATGTTGAACCTGCAGGGGGGAGTATCGAAAAGACGGGTGAATCTGATGATGGTGCCAACTGAACTATGCTTATGATGATTGTTTTTGTATTTTGAACAATGTTTTGAATTTGCCAGGGGGAATGTCCCCTGTTGATATTTGGCCTGTAAGTACTTGCACTTTGCCTGTTTGTTTTTGAACTTTGTTCCTGACTTCTGCTATCCATGCATAGGCATGGTTTGACTTTTGTCAACTTTTTGCTGGTTATGCTAGGCTACGTTATGCTATGTTTTGCTTATGTTATGTTTTGTTATGTCTTTTGTTATGATGCGCATATAATTTGTTATGAATCTGTCTAGTAGCATGCATGCGTTTGATAATTTAGGCGACTTACACTTTGGGGCTCCCTTAACGGACATTACTCCCTGTCCCGTTGGTGCAGTCGTTCTGGGGCTGGAGCCCAAGTCTTTGTCTTTGCATTTGTTTTTGGTTCTGGGCTGGACCAGATTTCTGTTCTGCTTTGTCCGCACAAAAAGAGGGTCAGGGCTTGGCCCTCCGACGCTCAAGTCAGTATAATTGTATAGGATAAATTGTAAAGGAAAAGTTTTGAGTTTGTACATTACCAGATAAGCTGGTCCAGTGCACTTTACATGTGATAGAGCTTGAGGTGGAGTGTATTCCAAGGTCTTGGGATCATGTCTCCTTCCAGAGTTTGTAGTCTGTAAGAGCCTTTCCCTGTTGCTGAATCAATAAGGTATGGGCCTTCCTGTGTCAGCTAACTTGCTGCAGCCTTGTCCCTTGTGTTCGAAATACTTTTCTCAGACCGGATCTCCGCCTGAACATTCGTACTCTCACATTCTTGTTGTAACCGGCCCGCAGTTGTTGGTATCTTGCTAACCTTACTATTGCTAAGTCTCTCGAGCTCTTGAACATGTATCCGGTACATCCTGGGCAGTTCATTATTTTCAGAAAATGTATTGAGTCCATACATTTGTTGGAATGTGCGCACATTGGTAGTACGACTTCACATCCATAAACCATTGAGTATGGAGTTTGTCCTGTTGCTCTCTTTGGCGTGGTCCTGTCTGCCCATAGTACTAGTGGCAGCTCATCAACCCATCTCCCTTGTTTCTCCATCAGCTTCTTCTTGATGCAATTGATCACAATTTTGTTCTTTGGACTCGACTTGTCCATTTGCTTGAGGATATCTTGGTGGAGAGGTCACCAAGTTGATGTTCCACTTTGTACAGAAATCTCTGGTCTTGTTTCCCACGAATGCAAGTCCATTGTCACATACTATTTCTGAGGGGATCCCATACCTGCTGATGATGTTCTTCTTTATGAAAGCAATTACTTCCTTTTCTGTAACGTTTTTGTAAGCATCTGCCTCTATCCATTTGGAAAAATAATCTGTCATTGCAAGTATGAACACCTTCTGCCCTGGAGCCATTGGCAGTTTGCCAACTAAGTCCATGCCCCATTTCATGAATGGCCATGGTCTTTGATATGGAGTCACGAGGTTAAATGCAGGTTGATGTATCTCTGGACCATGCCTTTGACAAGCGTCACACTTTGTGGCATACTGGATGCTATCTGTTTTCATTGTGGGCCAGTAATACCCCATTCGCAGAATTTTGTTGACCATGCTCCTACCACTTGTGTGGTTTCCATAGTGTCCATCGTGTATTTCTGATAAGATCGCCCCGACTGGTCGGGTTCTAGGCGGCAGTGCGGTCAGATTAAAGGACCTTCTGAATAGCATGCCCTGTATGATTGTGTATCTGGACGCCTTGATTCTGAACGCTCTGGCCTCGATCTTGTCCTGTGGTAGCTTATTCTGGACCAGCCATTCGTAATATGGTTTGGTCCAACTCTGAGTTGCCTGGACTGTGTTCTGTAGGACTGGCTGTACTTTCTGGATTGCTGGTTCCAGGACGTGTACAATTGGTATATCCGGTAGCACCAGGTTCAAATCTTTGATCCAATGTTAGCCAAAGCATCTGCACGCACATTACGATCTCTAGGGACTTGCTCAACCTCAATGTTAGTAAACTTTGCAAAAAGATTTTTGACTAAATCAAGATATGCAATCATCTTAGAATCTTTAGCAGCGTACGTACCGTTGATTTGGTTTGCTACCAGCAAAGAGTCTAGCTTTACCTTTAGATTCTGGACTTTCATGTCCAGACATACATTCAGTCCTGCTATAAGTGCCTCATATTCAGCTTCATTGTTGGTAGTTCTGAATTCACAGGATACAGCCTGTACTATCTTGTCCCCCTGTGGCGACTTCAAGACCACACCTAGTCCAGTACCCCTGATGTTGGCTGAACCATCTGTCCAGAGTTCCCAGGTCTGCTGTTTCTGGTCCAGATGGAAGATCTCCTTTGTTACCTGCTCTTCTAGTGTGGGAGTGAAGTCAGCCACAAAGTCTGCTAGAGCTTGAGATTTGATTGCTGTTCTGGGCTCATAGGATAGATCGTAGGTGCTCAATTTTACTGACCATTTTGACATGCGGCCTGAAAGTTCTGGTCTAGACAGTACTGATCTCACAGGAACATTAGTACGAATGATAATATGATGCGCCTCAAAGTAAGGGCGCAACTTGGTACAAGCAACTGTTAAAGCCAAAACAAATTTTTCCAATACAGAATACCTGGTCTCAAAGATCCGGAAGACTCTTACTTACATAATACACCGGATGTTCTTTGTCCATCCGCTCTCTCACCAGGATCGCACTTACAGGCTTTACATTCTGGAGCAGTGCAGACCTGTGCCTCCCCTGGTTCAGGCTTGGATAAAAGTGGGGCTGATGATAGGTATGCTTTCAGGTCCTGGAATGCTTTCTCATGCTCTGTCCCCCAGTTGAACTGTTTGTTCTTTCTCAGAAGATCATAGAATGGCTTGCACCTTTCAGAGGACCTGGAGATGAATCTGTTCAGCGCTGCTACTCTTCCAGTCAGTTTCTGGACATCTTTCGGGTTCTGGGGGGACTGCAAGTTGATTATTGCTGAGATCTGCTCTGGACTAGCCTCTATGCCTCTTTTTGTCACCATATAGCCTAAGAACTTTCCTGCAGTGACACCAAAGGTGCATTTAGTAGGGTTTAACTTCATATTATACTTTTCCAGAATCTCGAACGCCTTTTTCCAGTCCTGGATGTGATCCTCGCCTTTCTTTGATTTCACCACCATATCATCAATGTAGACCTCCATTGTATCTCGATCTGGTCCTTGAACATCATGTTCACAAATTTGATATGTTGCACTGCATTCTTTAGTCCAAAAGGCATAGCCTTGTAGCAATATATTCCTCTGCTGGTCATGAGCGGCCAGTATGCTCTGATGCGGAGGGTGCATCCCGATGTGGTTGAATCCGCTATTGCATCCATGAATGTCGAAGATTTCACAACTGCGGTGGCATCTACCATAGCATCTATGTGTGGTAGTGGAAATGAATCCTTTGGGCAGGCCTTGTTCAGGTCCGGATAGTCCACGCATACTCTCCACTTGCCATTCTTTTTCTGGACCACAACTACATTTGCCAACCAATCTGGGTACATCACTTCTTTGATCATGTCCTTGTCCAGCATTTTCTGTACCTCCTGGTTCACAATCTCATTTCGTTCTGGTGCAAACTTCCTGCGTTTCTGTTACACAGCCTTAAAACTTGGGTCAATATTTAACCTGTGTGTAATAACATCAGAACTTATACCACCATATCAAAATGGGACCAGTAAAACAATGCTCTTTCTTCCTCGTAAAGTCAATTAAGCGGTCCGATTACCTCTGAGCGTCGTAACCAACCGTAACCTTCTGTCAGGTCTTTCTTCTCGCCAAAACAATTTCATCTGTCTCCATGCGTGGGACAGATTCTCAATGCACTGACAGTCGCTTTAATTGCTATCGCGAGGACTTACTGACTAGGAGGTTTCGTGGTCGTCCCAGAACACTCTCGCCGCTTGTTGCTCTCCTCTCGACCGTCAGCCGCCCCACTTTGTTGGTATCTTTATGCACCGTGAGTACGTTGAAGGTCTGACCTTGAGGTTGTGGATCCAGGGTCGGCCTAGATTACGTTGTATGAGGACAGCGCCTATCACGCAGAACTTCTCGAAAGAGGTGACTCCTTCCACATAGGTTGGTAGGGTGATCTCTCCAAGCCGTGCTTTGTCTCTCCATCGAACCCTACCAGACGCCGACTTCTTCGTTACATCGCATTCTTTCACCCATAGCTTCCAGCGCCTCCATCATGATGATGTTGATCAATCGCCTCCATCTACCAGGACTCTTGACCATGCAGTTCCAACTGGATCTTGATTACGATCCATCGTGGTGTGGCCCATGCACTCCTTGTAGGTCCGACTCATCAAACACGATCTCCTGGATCGACTCGCTTGTCTCCGCGGTGGTCGCTGCTGTTCTCCGAGCTACACGCTTTGCGGCAGCAGAATATGTTAGTCCACAAATATCCGATCCACCGTGAGATGAATATTACCTCATGGGTTGGTGGTGGTGGTGGAAGATCTCTGGCTCATCTCGTTCATCTCTGTTCCTCCTGTTTCGGGCGGGATATCCTTCGAGTGACCATTCTTCGCCAGATGAGCTACTTCCTCCTGAGAGCTATGCAGTCCTCGTGGTGTGCCCGATGTCGTAATGGTACTCACACCACTTGGTTGTGTCTCGCCTTGGATTTGGCTTTCACTCGCTTTTGGCCATCCATTTGCCGAGCCCAACTTGTCCAACTTGTTGATCAGGCTGGAAGATCTCTGCAGAAGCGACTAAACCGGAGGTGGAACTCGGTGCATCGGCCTGCTCATCCACGCGTTTTCCTCCTCTGTTTGGCCTCCTCGATATGGACCAGGCCTGTTGTTCTTTGTGCCTCAGGTGGTGACTTTTCGTTCAGCCCTGCCCTGGTCCTGATATCGTGCCCTGAACTGCTGGTCCTCCTCTACCCTGATCTGGGCCAGAGCCTTAGCCTGCACATCCTCAAAAGTAGAACAAGGGTAGCGAGTTAGTTCAACATAAAGATCAGAATCTCTAACCAAACCTTGCCTGAAGGCCTCAATGGCCGTGCCGATGTCACATCTGGGGATGGACACTTTCTCCTTGTTGAAGCGGTGCAGGAAGTCCCTTAGAGACTCGTTCTCGTTCTGGATGACCCGGTACAGATCACTGGTCTGCTTGTGATCGTGACTATTGAGTTGTAACGTAAAGAAAAGCAATGAAAAATGGAACAAGACACACGATATGTTACGTGGGAAAAACCCTTAAATGTTAAGGGAAAAACCACGGGCGCCAAGCCAGGAGAGGTTATGCACTAGTTCTGAAATAGTAGGTACAGAGTCTGGACCAAGTGGTACAGGATACAAATAAGGCGTAAATTAATTATAGAGTGCTTAGTTGCTTGAGAAAAGTGTTGGGAGTTGTGTGCTTGCGTTGAATGATCTCTCTTCCTTTTTCTCTTCTGAATTCTCTTGCTTTTATAGTGTATTTGGCTCCAACGTTCACTTCCCCCTTCGTAGCTAACTTCCCCAACTTTCTCTCTTTCTGCTCCTATCTTCCAGGCTTCTGTTTAGCTTCTTGACCAAGTCTTCCAACAACTTCCTCTAGGGTTGCTGCCGAGTCTTTGGGCTTTCCTTTTTGATGTTTAATTCTTTTTGTTGGGCTCGGCCCATCTTGGCTTTTCCTCTCCTGACCTGCACCTTTGTTTTGTCTGTACTGTCTAGTGCTGGCTGTGCACTCTGGTCCTGACTGTGGATCCTGCACCCGTCTTGGCCTGGCCCAGGGTTCTGGACCAGCCTGGGTTTTTGGTCCCAACATCACTCATAAATTTGTGAAGATTAAATTTAGTTAATCCCTATAATTTCATGTAATGGTGCCCGTCAATTTTTATGTGTACATGTTGCTCCATACACAAGTCCTCCAACTTCAAACTAATAGCAAACTCTTGTTGATTAGTGATCTGTACCGGGTCATCCAGAACGAGAACGAGTCTCTAAGGGACTTCCTGCACCGCTTCAACAAGGAGAAAGTGTCCATCCCCAGATGTGACATCGGCACGGCCATTGAGGCCTTCAGGCAAGGTTTGGTTAGAGATTCTGATCTTTATGTTGAACTAACTCGCTACCCTTGTTCTACTTTTGAGGATGTGCAGGCTAAGGCTCGCCCGCATCGGGTAGAGGAGGACCAGCCGATTCAGTGGCACGATATCGGGACCGTAAGGTGGTGAACGAAAAGTCACCACCCAGAGGCACAGCAACAACAGGCCTGGTCCATATCAGAGGCCAAACAGGAGGGAGGCAAACGCTGTGGATGAACAGGCTGATGCACCCCAGTTCCACCTCCGGTTTAGATCGCTTCTCTCAGATCTTCCAGCCTGAACAACAAGTTGGACAAGTTGGGCACAGCAATGATGGCCAAAAGCGAGTGAGAAGCCAAATCAGGCGAGACACAACCAAGTGGTGTAGTACCATTCGATGTCGGGCACACCACGTAGGATCGCATAGCCCTCAGGGGGGAAGTAGCTCATCTGCTGAAGAATGGTCACCTGAAGGATATCCTGCCCAGAAACAGGAGGAACAGAGATGAACGAGATGAGCCCAGAGATCTTCCACCACCACCACCAACCCATGAGGTAAAATTCATCTCTGGTGGATCGGATATTTGTGGACTAACATATTCGGCCGCAGCGTGTAGCTACGAGAACAGCAACACCCACCGCCAGACAAGCGAGTCCAATCAGGAGATTGTGTTTGATGAGTCGCACCTACAAGGAGTGCATGGGCCACACCACGATGGATCGGTAATCAAGATCCAGATTGAACCTCGCATGGTCGTAAGAGTCCTGGTAGATGGAGGCGATTCGATCAACATCATCATGATGGAGGCGCTGGAAGCTAAGGGGCTGAAAGAGGCTGATGTAACGAAGAAGTCCAGCGTCTGGTAGGGTTCGATGGAGAGACAAAGCACACTGGGAGAGATCACCCTACCAACCTATGTGGAAGAGTCACCTCTTTCGAGAAGTTCTGCGTGATAGATCGCTCGCCCTCATACAACGTAATCCTAGGCCGACCTGGATCCACAACCTCAAGGTCAGACATTCAACGTACCACCAAGCATAAAGATACCAACAAAGTGGGGACAATGACGGTCGAGGAGAAAGCAACAAACAAGCAGGAGTGTTACAGACCACCAAACCTCCTAGTCCAGGTAAGTCCCTCGCATAGCAATTAAAGCAGTCTGTCAGGTCTGTTGAGAATCCTGTCCCACGCATGGAGACAGATGAAATTGTTTTGGCAGAAGAAAGACCTGACAGGAAGGTTCTGGTTGGTTCTGACGCTCCAGAGGTAATCAGACCTGCTCTAATTGACTTTCTGAGGAAGAAAGAGCATTGTTTTGCCTGGTCCCATTTTGATATGACTGGTATAAGTTATGATGTTATTACACACAAGTTAAATATTGACCCAAGTTTTAAGACTGTGAAACAGAAACGCAGGAAGTTTGCACCAGAACGTAATGAGATTGTGAACCAGGAGGTACAGAAATTGCTGGACATGGACATGATCAAAGAAGTGATGTACCCAGATTGGTTGGCAAATGTAGTTGTGGTCCGTAAAAGAATGGCAAGTGGAGAGTATGCGTGGACTATACAGACCTGAACAAGGCGTGCCCAAAAGATTCATTTCCACTACCACACATAGATGCCATGGTGGATGCCACCGCAGGACATGAAGTGCTGACATTCATGGATGCAGCTAGCGGATTCAACCAGATCAGGATGCACCCTCCAGACCAGGAGCATACAGCGTTCATGACCAGCAGAGGAATATATTGCTACAAGGCTATGCCTTTTGGACTAAAGAATGCAGTGCAACATATCAAAGGTCAGTGAACATGATGTTCAAGGACCAGATTGAGATACAATGGAGGTCTACATTGATGATATGGTGGTGAAATCAAAGAAAGTCGAGGATCACATCCAGGACCTGGAAAAGGCGTTGAGATTACGGAAAAGTATAATATGAAGTTAAACCCTACTAAATGCACCTTTGGTGTCACCGCAGAAAGTTCTTAGGCTATATGGTGACAAAAAGAGGCATAGAGGCTAGTCTAGAGCGGATCTCAAAGAATAATCAACTTGCAGTCCCCGAACCCGAAAGATGTCCAGAACTGACCGAAGAGTAGCATACAATGTACTCATCTCCAGGTCTTCTGAAAGGTGCAAGCCATTCTATGATCTTCTGAGAAAGAACAAACAGTTCAACTGGGGGACAGAGCATGAAAAAACATTCCAGGACCTGAAAGCATACCTATCATCAGCCCCACTTTTATCCAAGCCTGAACCAGGGGAGTCACTGGTCCTGTACCTGTCAGTAACAGAAAGCTCTGTAAGTGCAGTCCTGGTGAGAGAGCCAGATGGACAGCAACATCCGGTGTATTATGTAAGTAAGAGTCTTACGGATCTTTGAGACCAGGTATTCTCGTATTGGAAAAATTTGTTTTGGCTTTAACAGCTTGCTTGTACCAAGTCAGCGCTCTTTACTTTGAGGCGCATCATATTATCATTCGTACTAATGTTCCTGTGAGATCGATCGCTCTAGACCGTAACTTTCAGGCCGCATGTCAAAATGGTCGAAGAAATTGAGCACCTACAATCTATCCTATGAGCCCGTAACAAAGAATCAAATCTCAAGCTCTAAAGACTTTGTGGGTCGACTTCACTCCCACACTGAAGAGCAGTAACAAAGGAGATCTTCCATCCGACCGTAAACAATGGAGACTGGGAACTCGGGATGATGGTTCACCCAACATCGTGGGTAATCGACTAGGTGTGGTCTTGAAGTCGCCAGGGGACAAGATAGACAGTCAGTATCCGTGAATTCGTAACTACCAACAATGAAGTCAATACGAGGCACTTATAAGCGGATCGAATGTATGTCCTGGACATGAAAGTCCGTAATCTAAAGGTAAAGCTAGACTCTTTCTTAGCAAACCAAATCAATCTGATACGTCTGTTTGCTAAAGATTCTAAGATGATTGCATATCTTGATTTAGTCAAAAATCTTTATGCAAAGTTTACTAACATTGAGGTTGAGCAAGTCCCAGAGATCGTAATGTGCAGCGGATGCTTTGGCTAACATTGGATCAAAGATTTCAACCTGGCGCTACCGGACAAGATACCAATTGTACACGCCCTGGAACCAAAGAATCCGTAAAGTACACCACCCTACAGAACACGCCCAGCTATTCGTGAGTCGACCAAACCATATTACGAATGGTCGGGTCCGTAATAAGCTACCACAGACAAGATCGAGGCCGAGCGTTGTAATCAAGGCGCCCAGATACACAATCATACAGGCATGCTATTCGTAAGGTCCTTTAACTGATCAGCACTGCCGCTTTAACTCCACCAGTCAGTCGACAAGATTATCGTAAATACACGATGGACACTATGGAAACCACACAAGTGGTAGGAGCATGGTCAACAAAATTCGCGAACGGGTATTATCGCCCACAATGAAAACAGATAGCATCCAAAGATGCCACAAAGTGTGACGCTTGTCAAAGGCATGGTCCGTAGATACATCAACCTCGCACGTAACCTCGCACTCCATATCGCCATGGCCATTCATGAAATGGGGCATGGACTTAGTTAGCGCAACCGCCAATAGCTCCAGGCGTAAGGTGTTCATGCTTGCAATGACAGATTATTTTTCCAAATGGATAGAGGCGGATGCTTACAAAAACGCTACGTAAAAGGAAGTAATTGCTTTCATAAAGAAGAACATCATCGCCAGGCTGGGATCCCCTCGTAAATAGTATGTGACAATGGACTTGCATTCGTGGGAAACAAGACCGTAGATTTACGTACAAAGTGGAACATCAACTTGGTGACCTCTCCACCAAGATATCCTCAAGCAAATGGACAAGCCGAGTCCAAAGAACAAAATTGTGATCAATTGCATCAAGAAGAAGGCGATGGAGAAACAAGGAGATGGGTTGAAGAGTCGCCACTAGTACTATGGGCGACAGGACCACGCCAAAGAGAGAACAGGACAAACTCCATACTCAATGGATTATGGATGTGAAGTCGCATTTACCAATAGAAGTGCACGCCCAACAAGGTATGGACTCAATACATTTTCTCGAAAATAATGAACTCGCTCAGGATACCGATACGACCAAGAGCTCGCAGACTTAGCGGCAGTAAGGTTAGCGAGATACCAACAACTGCGGGCCGAAGTTACAACAAGAATGTGAGAGTACGAATGTTCAGATGTGAGATCCGTCCCGAGAAAAGTATTTCGTAACACAAGGGACAAGGTCAGCAGTGCAAGTTAGCCCCAACCTGGGAAGGCCCATACCTTGCGATTCAAAGAACGAGGAAAGGCTCTTACAGACTACAAACTCTGGAAGGAGACATGATCCCAAGACCTTGGAATACACTCCACCTCAAGCTCTATCACATGTAAAGTGCACTGGACCAGCTTATCTGGTAATGTACAAACTCAAAACTTTTCCTTTACAATTTATCCTATACAATTATACTGACTTGAGCGTCGGAGGGCCAAGCCCTGACCCTCTTTTTGTGCGGACAAAGCAGAACAGAAATCTGGTCCAGCCCAGAACCAAAAACAAATGCAAAGACAAAGACTTGGGCTCCAGCCCCAGAACGACTGCACCAACGGGACAGGGAGTAATGTCCGTTAAGGGAGCCCCAAAGTGTAAGTCGCCTAAATTATCAAACGCATGCATGCTACTAGACAGATTCATAACAAATTATATGCGCATCATAACAAAAGACATAACAAAACATAACATAAGCAAAACATAGCATAACGTAGCCTAGCATAACCAGCAAAAAGTTGACAAAAGTCAAACCATGCCTATGCATGGATAGCAGAAGTCAGGAACAAAGTTCAAAAACAAACAGGCAAAGTGCAAGTACTTACAGGCCAAATATCAACAGGGGACATTCCCCCTGGCAAATTCAAAACATTGTTCAAAATACAAAAACAATCATCATAAGCATAGTTCAGTTGGCACCATCATCAGATTCACCCGTCTTTTCGATACTCCCCCTGCAGTTCGGCGTTGGAAGGCCCGATCTCATCAAAGATCGCGACCGTAATCACCACCGTCAGTTCCAACGCCTGGACCAAGAAGAACTCCAAAGACCAGCCGAAAGCAAATTGGCGAACTTCCACTGCTCCGAATAAGCCGCCCAGAAATACCGCTTAAAGGTAGCAAGCTCGCAGAAAATCCCAAGCAAAGACGCTCTTCGTATGGCATTCATCATTTCGACACGCACGGCGTGTATAAAATACACTCGAGTCCGCCAAAGCCACATTATGCTGACTAACCTCAGCCCTGAGTCCCTCAATCTCCTGCGTCAGCTTTGCAATAAGGGCATCCTGCATCCGGACCCTCTCGGAGCTGGTCTTGCTCAGAGTGGTCATCCTCTCACAACGAAGGCTCACACTCTCAAGCTCCTTTTTGCTAGTCTCGAGGGAAGAACGAAGTGCATCATTCTCAACCTCACCGACCCTACCACTTTCCGTGGCGGCACCGTAGAACCAAGGTCAAGGACATAAGTAGCAACTACAGGTGCAGAACAAAACAGAAAATCAAAGCCATATCAAAAGCAAATCTGGACAAAAACAAAAGCGTAAGAAAGGATACAAACCTGAGCACAACAGCCCACCATCTTGTGCGCCAAGCGCGTAGGATCCAGGGCGGCAGGAGCAGAGGACAGAGTAGCAAAGTTCTCGCTCAGGGACTTCCCCAAAGAAACATACTCTGATTGGCTCTGAGAGTGCAGAGGAACAGACAACACAGGATTTATTTGAGGTAACTTCATTTTCTTCCTCTTTTTCTGGTCAGGAGTAGCTTCAGGAGACTCAGCAACCACTTTGGTGGACCTGGTCTGAACCCCTTCCGGCGCCTTCCTCTTGGAAGACTCAGAGATGGGGGCCACCATACTCACAGCAGGGCTAGAGCAACCACCAGACTTCGCAGCCTCACGAGCCTGAGCAATCCGCGGCAAAGAATAGCGTCCATCGCGCGAAAGTCTTCTTGTTGGACCCGTGTCGGAAACATTACAGGAACAGACACGGGCGAACGGAGATGTATCAGCCATGAACCAAAGAGAATAGGTCAAGACGAGCGATTAGGCACAGAACTCTGGCCTACGCCAGGGATTCGCAAAGGGGGCAGAGTAGAATGACCACCAGTCCCAGGCAGTATAGAATTCAATGGAGTCACGTGGATGGGCGTCTGATCCAGAGCACCTGCACCACTCCTACCAGCAACCTCACCTACAGGCCTCTCACCTAGACCAGGCGCAGTCTCCAGGCCAGCCACGTTCTCCTCGATCCTTTCCTCGTCATCACTGTCTCCATCTTCTTCTTCATCATCTCCTTCCTCCTCAGGGGGAGGTACAACAACAACATCATCATCATCTTCATCGGGACGCATACACCTGGGCCAAGCCCTCTTCGAAGAAGGTAGCCTTAGGAACGCCTCAGTCCTCCTCCTTGACTCAGGGTCGTCGGGGGTAGGGACCCAATCAGAAACTACAAAACAAAGACACAACAAATTTAAACAAAGAAGTACATGCAAGAACAAGATGGACAGGAATCCAAAAGTCCAGGGCACATACCGGTCCCCTTCAAAGAGAACTCAGGCGCCCAGACGTTGGGACCCAATGTGTTGCTCTTGATGAACATGTAGTAACTAGTCCAGTTCCTCTCGTCGCCCGCATCCAAACGGGTGATAAGAGGCTGGCACCTGTCCTTCAAACGGAATAAAACTCTCTTCTTCTTATGCATACGCAGATGGTAGGTATTCCTTATATCAGCCAGCTGAACCTCAACCCCGTATTTTCGACACAGAGAATCAACCCCATGAATCAAGCGCCAAACAGATGGCATAACTTGACAGGGTGGAATCTGAATAGTGTTCAAGAACGAACTCATCAAAGGACAAAGAGGAAAAGTTGCTCCAAACCTAAAGGACGATTCGAAGATTGAAAACCAGCCAGATCGACCCAATCCACCACGACATCGGTGGTGTCTGGGCCCAGACTTCGGTACTTTCCGGATCTTTCCTCCGTTTTATTACCGCCTCAACTCCTTGGGCGAGCAGATTGGGGTAGGTGTTAACATCTTTGATTATGTCCGTCGCATGGAAGATGGAGCCGCCATGAGAGTAGGTAATAGCAGGGGAAGGACCGACGTCGTTGATACATGTCATTTATATCGTTTATATGCCCCCGTGTTAGTTGCATTTAGCTCACATTTGCTCGATTACATTATCGTTTTAGTAGCTATTTGCTTTATATTGCGATACTGTCGTTCCTCGTGTGTATTTTGCAGGTTTTGGCGGTCCTGAGCTAAAACCTGAGTCAAATGGAGCACTATCGTGTATCGTGACGTCATGGCAAAGCCCGAGAGTCGATTCGGAAGTCATACTATGTGTTGGGACGTCAAACCTATAGGTTCAGAGCAAACCTATAGGTTCCGGATACAAGAACAAGGCTTAAACTTGCTGTAAACTTCTGCTGAGCTAAGAACCTATCGGTTCACATTGGAACCGATCGGTTCCACCTACTGAACCGCTCGGTTTGAGCCCGAACCGATCGGTTCTGGTGCCCTGTTCTCCGGATTTTCGTGCTTCTATAAATAGGCTCGAGTTAGGGTTTGACACGGAGGCTTTTCATTAGTTTTACAGCTTTACATTAGAAATTAGTTCTCTCCCTTTAAACTCTCTCATAACTCTTAGGTTTAGATTGATTTTATTCTTGCAAGTTTCGATCTTTACTTGAATTCTCCAGAATTGCTCCAGGTTTATTTTCAGTTTTCTTTGTCATCTCTAGTATAGTTTGAGGATTGATTTGATTGTAACCGTTAGTACTTGATTTATTTCAATATTTGATTTCAATTGCTTTTCATTCATTATGTCTTATTATTGTTGTTGCATTGCTTTGAATTCATCCCTAATTATGCGTAGCTAATCCCATCCTAGGGTTTTAAGGGGATCGATGATTGATTCTTTGGTTTAATTTCTGAATTGGTTATCTTTTGGTTGCTTGTTGTTAATCTAACCTCGTGCCCTAATTCCCCACTCAATTGATCAAAGGCCACGATCGATCAGGCGACCTAGGAAGCCTAAACCTAAGATCGAAAGCCGGGTTAAGGTGAGCCTTGCGTGAGAGTTAGTAGAGCGAAACTAATAAGTAGCGAGAGCCCGTTAGTTGAGCTTTAGGGTTGACTTCGATCCGAGAGGACTTGTCCTAATCCATTAACACAAACCACCATTAGTATCCTAATTCAGTGACAATCCTAGTTGACATCATCGTGAACCTGTGACCCTAAATTTCTCCCTATTCATCTCTTTAGCCTTTTATTTCAATCTACCCTTAGTTTATAGTTCAAACCTAATCCCTTTTCACACCCTTGAGACTGACCTTAATTGACTAAGCATTCCTTTGACTACTCCTTCTCTCTGTGGATCTCGACCCTACTGCCACTAACTACCCAGTTAGCTGACCTTAGGTTATTTTGATTGAGGAGACGCGACTTTACCCTCATCAGTCGTTTCTAGCCATGGTCAGATAGAAGGAAGGAAAAGGAAGTTAGGGTTTTCTTTTCAAATCGATTTGGGGATCTTTGGAGGTATTCAGGGTTCAAAACAAAGAAATCAAAGCAAAATGAGATAGAGAGAGAAACAAAACAAAAAACTAAGATATATATAATGGGACAAAAAAGAAGTTGGATGGTTTTTACAAAAATAAGCGCGCGAAGAGATGTGACAAGACCCATGATGGGACGTGCGCAGTACATTGAGCGCCAAAATAGGGCGCACTTCCCCACGAAAAGCCAACTACTTCATTAATTACAAAGTTCAGGTCTCAGGACCAAAGGCACAGCAAGACAGAAGGAGCCTGGGCCAGGCTCGATCTGACCAGGATGAAGGACAGAAGCATCTCCTTACCCCCCCCAGTTCAGGACTGTAGGGCAAGGAGATGGGGGACAAACTGTTGGGACCAAAAACCCAGGCTGGTCCAGAACCCTGGGCCAGGCCAAGACGGGTGCAGGATCCACAGTCAGGACCAGAGTGCACAGCCAGCACTAGACAGTACAGACAAAACAAAGGTGCAGGTCAGGAGAGGAAAAGCCAAGATGGGCCGAGCCCAACAAAAAGAATTAAACATCAAAAAGGAAAGCCCAAAGACTCTAAGAAGAACCCTAGAGGAAGTTGTTGGAAGACTTGGTCAAGAAGCTAAACAGAAGCCTGGAAGATAGGAGCAGAAAGAGAGAAAGTTGGGGAAGTTAGCTACGAAGGGGGAAGTGAACATTGGAGCCAAATACACTATAAAAGCAAGAGAATTCAGAAGAGAAAAAAGGAAGAGAGATCATTCAACGCAAGCACACAACTCCCAACACTTTTCTCAAGCAACTAAGCACTCTATAATTAATTTACGCCTTATTTGTATCTCTGTACTACTTTGGCCCGCACTGCACCTACTATTTCGTAACTAGTGCATAACCTCTCCTTGGCAGCGTGGTTTTTCCCTTAACATTTAAGGGTTTTTCCCACGTAACATATCGTGTGTCTTGTTCCATTTTTCATTGCTTTTCTTTACGTTACAACTCAATAGTCACGATCACAATTAAAGGATAGTACTAGTAGACCCACAATCACTAAAACGAACCGTGTGAGAAAATCACCCCAAACACATTTTTTATTAATTTTTTAATGAAAAAGGTGGTCATGACCACTTGATAAAAGTCCCAATGGGGATGGTCTTAGAACATATAAACGGTCACCTATATAAGATTTTGCATCATGAATATTTCTTCCTTGTATTATGGATACCCGTTCCATTTCATTGAATAGATACTATTATTCCACTTTTTCGTGAGGCGGAAAAGTTATGGGATTTATTTAATGAAAAAGAAAAAGTATGAATGTAATATAAAAATCTAATATAAAAAATGAGTATCAAGTACATTTTTATGATATCAAAAGAAAGAAATTAAATAGAATAAATGTAACATATATTGTATTGTACCCTAAGTCAAATCAAAAGTGAATCAAATGATACAATAATGTAGTAATAAAAATATTAATGTATTGGGTATAGAATGATTTTGTTAAAGAATGTAGTTGTATAAAATTTGGTTCCAAATATCAGGAACACCGGGTAAACACCAATGACTGCAATCCATGGAAAATAGCCCATAAATTGAAGGGTGTGCATCTTTCCTTAGCAATGATAGCAATGTTATGTCTAGCAGTGTGACCGGCTTCTTGATTTTGCTCAAGGCTCTCTTTAGCACCGTCACGGCTTCCGGTATACCTCCGGGGTACGTGTTTCCGATGAGCGGTTGTGTTTGTCGTAAGCAGTTTACAGAATTGGGTTCGTCCCAATCACTTCCACTGGTCCACACAAATCAACAACTAAGTTACTGCGTGTCGCGTTTATAAGATATTGATCGATGTGTTGTATGTACGTAAAGTTGAGTAATGGTTTAGAATGTTTTACTTGTAGTGAGAGGGCGAAATTCCTTGGAAAAACACCTTCGTTCGTGTAGGATCGATGTTGGCGTCTACCCATTGACCCCATGTATTGAGCGCCGTCTCAAAAGCGGCCATACGATTCATATCTTTAACAGTCGTGTTTCCTACTCGAATGTAGTCCCACCTACACATCATCAACATTATTAACGATTATAGTCACGTTGTTATGCTACACCAACTAATGTAGCAATTTCGAGACTGAAAACTCAGAAGATGCGATTAATTGAAAAGATTTAGGGAACTTACGGTTGGCTCGGCCCACGACGACTCCACCAATGCCATGTGTTGAATATAAGCACATCCATGTAGTTCCATAATCTTCCTCCATTTATGGAATCCAACTTCAAAATTCTCCCCATTCTTTCCCTAACAACATCAACAAGGTACACACTTCGGTCGAGCATGATCTTCAATCCATAATCCTGTACCGAACAATGTTGAGAAGTACCGATTATTAGCAATGGCGAAGCTAGGGTGGATATATGTGTATATATAACGAGTCCACATTGTAACGAATTTAATTTCACGCTAACGAGTCAAACCGAGATATGATATCGTGGCATAATGCCAAGCTGTTGATGAAAATCTTACAGGGAAGGCGAATGTGGAAACGTCGTCTTGTCGAGATAAGTTATACGCAGCAGTTGGCACCGCCGAGTGCAGCATACATGTAAGTGATTGCCATTGATTTAGACTTAGTGAATCGCCCACAAACATGATGTTTTTCCCTCGAAATCTTTCTAGGAAAACTTCGGCATTGAATCTGTAAAATTGAAATGTCTAAGCATAAGTTAGATTAATACTAATAAACTTTCACAACATAGCACAAATGACAACGGACACTAATGACGTATATTCAACCAAACAAAGTATCCCCTACACGGCCGTATCAAGATAACAATACGAGGACATGTCCAAAAAGTCACATACTCACAGTACACCATGGTTTGATTATGTGTAAGTGTCGTTAACAATGTAAAGATAAATTAATTTTCTTTTTCAGAAATGCGATACAAGTTCTGTTACGGAAAAAATCTTTAGCTTTCTCACACAAAATCTCGGGTAAATTAAAATACTATGCACTAGGGCAAGTTTTATGAAAGACCGTCTTTCACTAACAAAATGAGATACGAGTTTTTTTTCATACATGTGACCACATTCAGGCTAAGACCATTATCAACTAATATATGAACATTTTTATACATTTCAAGAGCGGTCAAAATAACTCAATAGTGGTTAACAATTAATGTAAATGTGATCACTTTTTATATATGTCAGCTCGTCAATTCCATCTTTTACTTTTTTTTTTTTTTTTTTTATGTAGCAGAAAACTTATCTTTTACCTTTTTAGCGAGAAACGATCCTTTTAAAAACTTTTTCCCATAAAACTATAAAAGTGAGCAGTGAAAAAAAGGAGCAATAAAAAGAAGAAACATGTCATGAGACATGGGGAGTGGAGTGGAGTGCAGTGCAGAAATGAGACTGTTACTGTTCACTGTTCCCACCGCAAGTCTCGTGAAACATGAAAATATTAATCCTCGTTAAATCCTCCAAAACATCCACCACCGCCGCTCAATTTTTGGTACGACAATTATTACACTTAACTGTCCTTATTATGTAATGTCCCCATTAATATTGTACCACTGTGGAACAATCTCATTTGATGATTTAAAATAACAAATTAAGTATTGTATAGTGTGTTCTCTTCGTCTTATTTTTTCTTAGATTTGAAATCTGATATTTTTAAAGTTTTTAATAAGAATTTGAAGTTTTTCTGAAATTTTAATTTTATTGCTAAATAAATATGAATTTCTAAAAAATTTTAAAAATATTAATTTTTATATTAATAATATAATAATAAATAATTACGGAGTATAATAATAATAATAATAATAATAATAATAATAATAATAATAATAATAATAATAATAATAATAATAATAAAATAAACAAAAAATAATAGTAATAATAATAATAATAATAATAATAATAATAATAATAATAATAATAATAATAATAATAATAATACGGAGTAATAATCTTATTTTTAATTTTTTGAAGTTTTATGAAATTTTTTGAAATTTTCTGAAGTTTTTGATAAGATAAATAAAAATAAGTTGAAAAGAAAAAACTCTTATTATTATCATATAATTATGGATTTTTCAACATGATTACAAATAGTCACATAAAATCGTATCACGCGTGCGACAAGGTATTTGCAACTAAAACGTGTATACTTTAATGTTTAAAGTGACTATTTTAACGTTTAAAGTGATCATTTTATGGGGCTTTAAGTGGTCACATTTAGCGTTAAAGTGACCACTTTAAGCTTTAAAATAGTCACATTTTAATCCTAAGAACTTCATCGTACGGGACAAACGGTTTTATACAAGACTTACTGCAACATAATACCCTATATTTTTTGCATTTTTTATCTGGAATTCTTTCATCCCAGAAGTGTTTTAGCCTTACGGTAAATTTCAATATGAAAACTGTTTTATGCGTGAAATAGCCAATAAAGTTTTTTGACACCTCTTTAATATTCATAATAAATACTCCGTAAGTACTGAGAATTGTATTTGTTGTTTCACGCATGAAACGATTTCATAATAAATAGTCAAAATTATTATTGGTACACTAATCAAATGATTTTATTCGCTAAATTGATAGAAATTAATAAATACACCGTAGGTCCCTCGTACGTATTTATAAAATCAGTGATCAGTCATTAATATTAATGGTGGTGCAGTGCATATATTTGGTCCACCTCTAAGCTGGCTTCTCAATTCAACCTTCATCGTTGAATTAATGGCATAGCTGTCCTTTTATTTTCGTAAATTCCAAATATTACTACTCCATGAATTCAACCATTTTCTTTCCATTGATTTTTAATTGGCACGAAAATTATTTTAAAAAGTTTAAAAACTAAATACAAAATATTTATATAATTAAAATAATACAGTTATACTAGAGAGTAGAGCCATAGTACGGACTACGGAGTAATGATGAATTAATAAAATGAATAAAAACCTAAAATCAAATCTAACTTAATAATTTCTAAACAAAGATTAAACTGAAAGTTGGAGACCGAAATCAATTATATACTCTAACAAGTGTCAAAAATATAAATAAAAATTATCTAGATATTTTAGCAATGAGTAAATCTTGCGAGAGACGGTCTTTTTTTTAGACCAGTGTTAGACAAGTGTTACTAACTATTCAAAAGTGGTCACCATACACCTAAATATGGGTGAAAAAAATGGTCTAAAAAAACCATCTTTTTTAAGACAAAGTGTTTTCTAATATACAATTGATGATCAAATTTTTATATGATTAAATAATGATTACTAACCTCCCATTTCTTTTTATCTTCCCACTTTCCTTTTTGGACCCATTTTATTTGTTCTTCCCCTTTTCTTTTTGGTCCAAATCTTATGGTCTCCATGTTTTGTGACCCCACTTTTTTTTCTCAACTTCTAATCTCCACCCTACAATCCCTTTTTCTTATTTTTTCCCCAAAAAACTTGTGGGAAGATAAAAAAAAATGGGAGGGAGTACGTTGTAATTAATAATTACGACAAAATATTTTAAAAAAAAAAAAAAAAACTCATTTTTTTACTTTCTAGATAATCTTTCGTACTTTGCCAATTAAATAAAGGTGGACAGCAGGAAAGAGCGCAGGATTGCAACCAAACCGACAAAAGCAGTCCTTTAAAATGGTGAAGTAAAAGGGTAGAACAAAGACGACGACCCACATTATTTAATCGGAAATTCTATGTCGTGTCCTTATGTTTCTTTTTTTTATATATAGTCCCTTACATCTTACGCTTTATAAATTTACAATATATTTTTAAGTTTTATCGTCTTTCTCTAAGACAAATCCTCTTAAACCCTTTTAACTTACGGCTAACACAAATTCTTGTGTAAGTCAGGACTTACATTAAGTTATTGTAAATCCACCTCATTTGTACCCGTTTCTATAATTTTTGTACTATTTAAGTGATAATTATGATTAATTGTTACTAAATTTTTTTTAGTACCCCTATAAGTGACTTTAGTAGATTTGTTTCATGATTTTGTACCCTTTTAACTGCAATTTATACTTTGGTCTCACATTAATTTTGTGTAAGTTGTGCCTTACATTAGAATTACTGGCTAACTAATTCTTTTCCTATATTGGGGTTTGTTATACGATGGAACGAATTACTTAAAGACGGAACGCTCAAATGATTAATTTGCACACCTTCTTAATTAACTTGTCACTAAACAAAAACTTAATCTAACCTATCATCTTCTTTTTTGTTTTCCTCACATTAAAAAAAATAATAAAATAAAAACACCTCCACTTTACATTCATCCAAATATATTTTTCAGAAAATTGAATTTGTAGTTTTGATTCAACCTTTCATCCTCTCTTCATTCAACCCCAACAAAGATTTTATAAATAGTAAGTATTGATTTTGTTATTTTAATTTGTAGTTTGATTTATTTGATGTTTATAATGAATTATATCTTTTTTATGTTTAAAATTAGTTGTGTAAATTGATTATTGTTGTTGTTTGTGATGTTGATATTGTTGTTGCTGTTTGATTGTTGTTTGTGAATGTCGTGAATTGAATTGAATTGAATTGGCCGAAAAAAGGAAAAAAAAAAAAAAAAAAAAAAAAAAAAAAAAAAAAACTGGGTTTAAACCGTGAACAATACACGGCTGGGGGGGAGGGACCGTGGATTTTCCACAGTAGGCGGTGGTGACAGCCGTGTAGAATTCACGGTCCTGTATGGCTTGAACCGTGATTTTTCCACGTCAGATCCAATTTTCGTTTTTTTTTTTTTTTTTAAAAAAAATTTATGTATATTAAATTAAAAAATGACATTTACTTTAAATTATTTGTACATGATTTTTCCTTATTTAAAATTAATTGAAATTTCAAATATTTTTAAAATTCCAAATTAATTTCATTTATTTAAAAATATTTTGGTACAAAATTCATGTTTAAAACTTAATTTAATATACCGAAATTTCAAATTAATTTAATATACTGAAATATCATTTAATATACAGAAATTAAAAAAAAACATGTTTAAAGTAATGAAAAATCATGAATTTAAAGTAATGAAATTAATGAAATTTCAAAATTTCGGTATATTTTTCATGTTTTAATCTTAATTTCATATGTACAATTAATTTCATTACTTAGAGATTTTTCATTATCGAAATTGCTTCGTGTGACACTTTACCGTTGATCACTGAAAATAGTCGCCCATATTCAGAATGTAGAACTGAACTTCGAGATTTTTCTAACAATCTTCTTATCTCGACATGTTGGCCTTGTAGCATATTATCGACCCGATGCCAAATCGAATCCAACGCCAAAGTCGAACTTGCTAACCAACTTTTCAACAACGCATGGGCAGATTCAACTCTAGAAGTTGCAGTGTTTCCAAAATGTCTAACTGAATTTGTGTAACACTTAGCCCACTTTGTCGAATACCCCATCCAAGTATCATTAACATATGCAGCTACCCCAGGCCACTTCTCTTGAAATTTAATCCAAGCCACTTCAAACCTATCAACTGTAGGCGCTTCAACGATACGCCTAAACCACAAAGAAGAGATTTTATTACCCAAATCCTTATGTTTGTGTATATAAACGGCTTTTACCTCAACTGCACGATAAATGTGCCACAAGTAAAGAAAATGGGGGACGTCGTCGAAAACCCTCTCAACAGCTGCCACCAACGCCAATTCACGATCAGTTACGATCACGTTTGGTTTTAGATCACCCATAATCGTCTGTAACTTCTCCAACATCCAAACATAACTCTCAATTGACTCCGTAGCCATCATACAATAACTAATGCAAAATGTCTTACCGACTGGAGTTACTCCAATTATTTCCACAAATGGCATGTGGTATAAATTGGTTTTGTACGTTTAGTCTATCTCCACCACACCTGGGTACGCACGAAGTAAACTTAAGCCAACTGGATGGGCCATGAAAATGTGCGTCACTCTGTTTGTTTCTTCTTCAACAAGAAAGTCAATGTAATACCCTTTCTGTTGAGCCAAATTAAACATTTGGTGTGTCCGATTGCGGTCACCCCGCTCAGCAGACCTTACCTTTTGGCCCAAGTTGTATATCTGCCGCATCGAAGGTCGTGGCTTGTCGGGAGACTGGTAGTGCAAAGACAGACATATGTTCTTAGGTTGAACATGAGCCTGTATTTGCTCAACGATCGACGTCTTCTCCCGTGCAGTTAACGCGGCGCTACACCGATCTCCATCACCATAAACTCGCAACTCGTGGTTGTGAAATCCTGTATTCGTACATACCACCATTTTTGGCTGAAACGTGCATCCCCGTATACAAGTACCAACGTCAACTTAAACGGACAATCACACAATTTTGTCGCCGTATCTAACCGTTCAATAACCCCTTCAACAGGTTCCTTCGGTCGATATTTTAACGCCCGGTCACAATACAAATATCCCTTTTAGCGCTAAACCAATTTTAGCGCTAACCCTTTTAGTACCGGATATTTTCAACCCAAAACCAAGTGGATTTGGTGACGGAATCCATCGACGCTTGACTATGCGTCGCAATTGGTGACGGAATCCATCGACGGCGTCATCATCGTCACAAGGCACGATCGACTGGTAGAAAGGTATTGCATTTGCTGGACCTTCGGCAGCGTCGCCGAGCAGGTGGCGTATCACAACCCACCGCCCGTACCACCGAGCGACGACGAAGACACGGACTTCGGTAACACCGAGTCCGAGCACTCCTCCACCGACTCTGGGTCCGACATGGACGGTCTGGAGCCATACGTCGACTGCTCTGATAGCGAGACCTACTACGACAGCGACTGTTAGATCAGTCGATTTGTCGTCGACGTGGTCGGTGGCGTTGCCGTGGTGAAATCAGCAATTAAGACACTCTTCTTTGAAGCTAATCATGATGTTTAGAGGTTTTGAGTTGAGTTTTTTTTAATTTTGGTTTTTTATTTTGTATGATAAATGGTTAATCATCTTCCCCACCTTTTTTTTTTTTTTTTTTTATTGTAAAAAAGTAACCTAATTTAGTTGCTCTAAATTAAAATCGAGAATGTCGAACGAGCGAAAAGCACATGTAAGGGATTTGGTAGGAATGAGGCTTTTTATGAGAGAAATTTTAAGAGAAGTTGGTCCTGAGACGGTTGTTGAAGTCGTGTCTCGTATACCCACCTCTTAAAATTTCTAGAGGCTGGGTACACGAGACACGACTTCAACAACCGTGTCAGGACCAACTTCTCTTAAAATTTCTCTCATAAAAAGCCTCATTCCTACCAAATCACTTAAATTACATGTGCTTTTCGCTCGTTCGACATTCTCGATTTTAATTTAGAGCAACTAAATTAGATTACTTTTTTACAATAAAAAAAAAAAGGGTGAGGAAGAAGATTGACCATTTATCATACAAAATAAAAACCAAAATTTTAAGAGGCGGGTATACGAGACACGACTTCAACAACCGTCTCAGGACCAACTTCTCTTAAAATTTCTCTCATAAAAAGCCTCATTCCTACCAAATCCCTTACATGTGCTTTTCGCTCGTTCGACATTCTCGATTTTAATTTAGAGCAACTAAATTAGGTTACTTTTTTACAATAAAAAAAAAAAAAAAAAAAAAAAAAAAAAAAAAAAAAAAAAAGGTGGGGAAGATGATTAACCATTTATCATACAAAATAAAAAACCAAAATTAAAAAAAAAACTCAACTCAAAACCCCTAAACATCATGATTAGCTTTAAAGAAGAGTGTCTTAATTGCTGATTTCACCACGGCAACGCCACCGACCACGTCGACGACAAATCGACTGATCTAACAGTCGCTGTCGTAGTAGGTCTTGCTATCAGAGCGGTCGACGTATGGCTCCAGACCGTCCATGTCGGACCCAGAGTCGGTGGAGGAGTGCTCGGACTCGGTGTTACCGAAGTCCGTGTCTTTGTCGTCGCTCGGTGGTACGGGCGGTGGGTTGTGATACGCCACCTGCTCGGCGACGCTGCCGAAGGTCCAGCAAATGCAATACCTTTCTACCAGTCGATCGTGCCTTGTGACGATGATGACGCCGTCGATGGATTCCGTCACCAATTGCGACGCATAGTCAAGCGTCGATGGATTCCGTCACCAAATCCACTTGGTTTTGGGTTGAAAATATCCGGTACTAAAAGGGTTAGCGCTAAAATTGGTTTAGCGCTAAAAGGGATATTTGTATTGTGACCGGGCGTTAAAATATCGACCGAAGGAACCTGTTGAAGGGGTTATTGAACGGTTAGATACGGCGACAAAATTGTGTGATTGTCCGTTTAAGTTGACGTTGGTACTTGTATACGGGGATGCACGTTTCAGCCAAAAATGGTGGTACGTACGGATACAGGATTTCACAACCACGAGTTGCGAGTTTATGGTGATGGAGATCGGTGTAGCGCCGCGTTAACTGCACGGGAGAAGACGTCGATCGTTGAGCAAATACAGGCTCATGTTCAACCTAAGAACATATGTCTGTCTTTGCACTACCAGTCTCCCGACAAGCCACGACTTTCGATGCGGCAAATATACAACTTGGGCCAAAAGGTAAGGTCTGCTGAGCGGGGTGACCGCAATCGGACACACCAAATGTTTAATTTGGCTCAACAGAAAGGGTATTACATTGACTTTCTTGTTGAAGAAGAAACAAACAGAGTGACGCACATTTTCATGGCCCATCCAGTTGGCTTAAGTTTACTTCGTGCGTACCCAGGTGTGGTGGAGATAGACTAAACGTACAAAACCAATTTATACCACATGCCATTTGTGGAAATAATTGGAGTAACTCCAGTCGGTAAGACATTTTGCATTAGTTATTGTATGATGGCTACGGAGTCAATTGAGAGTTATGTTTGGATGTTGGAGAAGTTACAGACGATTATGGGTGATCTAAAACCAAACGTGATCGTAACTGATCGTGAATTGGCGTTGGTGGCAGCTGTTGAGAGGGTTTTCGACGACGTCCCCCATTTTCTTTACTTGTGGCACATTTATCGTGCAGTTGAGGCAAAAGCCGTTTATATACACAAACATAAGGATTTGGGTAATAAAATCTCTTCTTTGTGGTTTAGGCGTATCGCCAGCGCTACAATGATAGGTTTGAAGTGGCTTGGATTAAATTTCAAGAGAAGTGGCCTGGGGTAGCTGCATATGTTAATGATACTTGGATGGGGTATTCGACAAAGTGGGCTAAGTGTTACACAAATTCAGTTAGACATTTTGGAAACACTGCAACTTCTAGAGTTGAATCTGCCCATGCGTTGTTGAAAAGTTGGTTAGCAAGTTCGACTTTGGCATTGGATTCGATTTGGCATCGGGTCGATAATATGCTACAAGGCCAACATGTCGAGATAAGAAGATTGTTAGAAAAATCTCGAAGTTCAGTTCTACATTCTGAATATGGGCGACTATTTTCAGTGATCAACGGTAAAGTGTCACACGAAGCAATTTCGATAATGAAAAATCTCTAAGTAATGAAATTAATTGTACATATGAAATTAAGTTGAAATTTCGGTATACCGAAATTTCATTTAAGATTAAAACATGAAAAATATACCGAAATTTTGAAATTTCATTAATTTCATTACTTTAAATTCATGATTTTTCATTACTTTAAACATGTTTTTTTTTTTTAATTTCTGTATATTAAGTTGAAATTTCGGTATATTAAATTAAGTTTTAAACATGAATTTTGTACCAAAATATTTTTAAATAAATGAAATTAATTTGGAATTTTAAAAATATTTGAAATTTCAATTAATTTTAAATAAGGAAAAATCATGTACAAATAATTTAAAGTAAATGTCATTTTTTAATTTAATATACAGAAATTTAAAAAAAAAAAAAAAAACGAAAATTGGAACTGCCGTGGAAAAATCACGGTTCAGGCCATACAGGACCGTGAATTCCACACGGCTGTCACCACCGCCTACCGTGAAAATCCACGGTCCCTCCTCCAAAGTGTATTGTTCACGGTTTAAACCCAGTTTTTTTTTTTTTTCCCCTTTTTTCGGCCAATTCAAATCAATTCACGGCATTCATAAACAACAATCAACAACAACAACAATATCAACATATCAACATCACAAACAACAACAATAATCAATTTACACAACTAATTATAAACATCAAAAAGATATAATTCATTATAAACATCAAATAAATCAAACTACAAATTAAAATAACAAAATCAATACTTACGATTTATGAAATCTTTGTTGGGGTTGAATGAAGAGAGGATGAAAGGTTGAATCAAAACTACAAATTCAATTTTCTGAAAAATATATTTGGATGAATGTACAGTGGAGGTGTTTTTATTTTATTTTATTTTTTTTTAATGTGAGGAAAACCAAAAAGAAGATGATAGGTTAGATTAGGTTTTATTTTAGTGACAACTTAATTAAGGAGGAGGGCAAATTAGTCATTTGAGCGTTCCGTCTTTAAGTAATTCGTTCCATCGTATAACAAACCCCTTCTTTTCCCAACACTTGTGGTTAACTTTGTTTTCTTACCATTTAACATCAAATCAATCTATTACATAATAGTCGTCGATAACTACTATCAAAAATAATATTGTCATATCAAATCGATCTATTTCATAATAGTCGTCGATAACTACTATTAGAAATGCTTTTTTCACATGACATGTAATGTTTGATTTGAAATTGTATTTTAGTCTTATGTATGCGTGATGTTTTAATAGATTAGTGGGTTATTAAGTTTATTAACGTGTAATTAAATTCATTAATAATCGAATGACCAGGTTGGCAAGTACTCTGTAATCGGTCAAACTAACGACTAAGTTAGTAAATTACAAATACATATAACCAAGTTAATTGTGAGCATTAATGTGATCATAGTAGTAACGAATTATGAAATTAAGAGATACTCCGAATATTATAAATTTTAAAAAATATATAAAAAAAAAAAAACAACATAGGAAACTAAAAACAAACTAAAAGACACACCGTAAAATACTCGTTATTTTACACGTTTACTATACGATGGAACGAATTACTTAAAGATGGAAAATTTTAGTGATTTATTGAATTTATTTAATAGTGAAATTACTTTTTTGCCCTTGTATTATTATATTATTTTTTAAAGTTGTTTATATTATTTTATTATTATTAATTTATATTTTATTTTTTATTTTTTTTATTTGTTGTTTAGTTTTGTGTTATAAGTAAAAGAAAACTTTCTAAAAATAGTTAGATTAAAAAAAATAAAATTATTTGAGTAAAAGTTGAAGAAAATATTAAAAAAATTAGTAAAAATAATAACAACGATTTCCATATTATAAATAAATAATATGTACAAATAAATAATTAACTTTTTTTTATTAATAAACAGAAATTAAAAAAAAAATAAAAAAAAATAAAAAAAAAAAAAAAAAAAAAAAAGGGCCGTAGAAAAACTACGGTTCAGCCCAGCCCAAACGTGGGTAACCCACGGTCCAACCCCACCCCTACCGTGGATTAGCCACTACCAAAGACTCTCTACCGTGGATTATCCACGGCTCCCCTAAAAACCCAGTTTTTTTTTTGTTTTTTTTTTTTTTTTTTTTTTTTTTTTTTTTTTTTGGAAGTTTTGACTCATTGTTGAGATATAATAGGGTGTCGTTCTTTTGCGAGAAAAAGGTGGAATGACATGCAAAAGAAGGATTAGTACATATTATTTATTTTCATGTTTGTATTGGTCACCCAGTTTGCACGACATTGCCACTTTGTTTTCATGTTTGTATTGGTCATGTGAAAAAAAAAATTGTGGTTTAATTTTTTTTTTTTTTTTTTAAATATGAGGAATAGAAAATAGGAAAAGAAAAAAGGGGAATAAGGTTAGTTTAGTTTAGTAAAAGATTAATTAAGGGGAGGGCAAATTAGTCATTTGAGCGTTCCGTCTTTAAGTAATTCGTTCCATCGTATAACAATCCCCTTATTTTATTCATATATGATGCGTGTTGGGCATGATTGATAGGTTGACGAAATCCTAAATCACGACAATGATTTCCCTTGTTTTGCAAACCCCCAACCCTTTGATTTATTTTCACCCTCAAGACACCCCATCTTACTTGCACATGCCTTCCTCTATGGAACTCATTTTTTGGGCATATACTCCATATGAGAAGACAAATTTGGGCAATTTCATAATAATAATACGGCTTCGTAACAACTATTTATGACTAAAATGTGATAAAGAGTGAAGTATAACGCGAGACAATAATGTGACGAATTATTTATGGCTATAATATTCATATTAAGTACGCAGTATTTCACATTTTAGTTGCAAATATACTTATGTGTGAGACTGTTATACCTGGCAAACAGGTCATTCGGTTCAATTTCGGATCGAGTTAATTTAATCAGTTCAATTGGAAATCAGTTTACCTTACTTTCAATTTCAATTTGATTCCAATCGGATCATTTCGATTAACCACTGTATCAGTTTACCTTAGCTTGCTGAATATTTATAATAGGTGTGTTACATTTTAGTCACACAACTTTTACTGGGTGTCTCACATTTACCAAAAACTACTTATTCAAACGAAATATTTATTGTTGCTTCTAAGACATTTTACACAAATATGGTAGCTACATGGTATGTTTTGGTTGTACAATTTTATTTTATCTTCGCCTTTTCCTAAATCATATTTTAGTTACCACGATTTTTTATGAGATGGTCTTATAATAATGTTATTATGAGACTTTTCACATCAATGGTACGGAGTAGTCACTAAGCGACTGTTTCTTTCCAAATTTTATTTTCAAATTTCGATTCGGCTCCATTCAGTTCAATTCGATTGATTCATTTTGATTCGATTCGATTCAATTCAGCTTCATTCAATTAAGCTCATGAGCTATATTAAATTCAACAACAATATTATTATTATTATTTTAATTGATTGATCTCATTCGATTCGATTGATTCAAGATGATTTTGATTGATTCAATTCGATTGATTAATTTCAATTTCTAAAAAGTCCAAAAAATAATGAATGTATGTGACGGAAGGGAAAAAAAAAGTGATGGGTATAATGCGTTATGTAAAAAATATTTTTAAAATATTTACAATTTTATTGAAATGAATCGTTTTTTTTTTTAATGTTGGAAATTTATTTCAACTCCATTAATTCCCTACGAATGCATCTAGTAAAAGGCATTATTTTAGAGGATTTGGACAATTGAGTGAACAAAAAACAAAAGTGCATGCAAGTTGTAACTTGAATTTATTTTGTCCTTGGTAAAATCATTCAATTATTATTTCCTTTACTCTCTTTACTTCCAAGAGATAAAATTCCTAGGAAAATAGTACAAAGGGGCAAGAAAAAGCTACATATCAAAATGGAAAGTTGAACTAACTTGTTTTTCCTTTTCCAATCATTTTAAAAATATAGTCTCACAATTCCATTTTTCTTTTAAAATTGGATTACATACGCAATCATATTAATTGTTCTCCTCTTTTATGAAAAATGCCAAAAACATATCAAATGGTATACAATAATGCGTACAACCAAATGTATAGTATTAGACCATCTGTCACGTCTAAAACGTGTTCATTTTAATATTTATCGTGACCATTTTATTATACACTAGTGTGTCACCTAGTGAAGTTCACTAGACACAAAGTGGAACATACGATCTACATTACATAGAGTTTCAGTTAGATTCAGTTCGATTCTGTTCAACTTATACGTATACAATTTCTAGTGAATAGGAAAATGGGGAGAGTGCAATCAAATATGTGACCTACGAACACAGAATACCTCTGTATTAACCACTAAACTTTAATGCAACATCTTCAGTAAGAAAAATGAGATTGAAAAGTAAAAAAAACTAACAAAAGAAATTACCTGGATAAAAAGCAAGAGAGAGGCTTCCAACCATAATGAAGATAAAGCTGATCTTTTCTACCATTTTTGAAGCAAGTAAACTCCTTTTGAATAAATGGGCATTTCTCTGGGTTATACAGTGGTTCTGAGAAATCTACTATCCATCTTCCATTGTAATAATCACATTTTTTATTGTTGTTGCCAATATTAATGCTACCATTGTTGTTGTTGTTGTTGTTGTTGTTTCTCCTTTTACTTCTGTAGTTGATGATGTTGTTGTTGGTTTTTCTAATGTTGTTGTTGTTGTTGTTTGCATTTGATGAGTGTGGTGTTGCTGAAATTGTAATAAAGAGGAGAGAGATTAATACACATTTTGCTACTAGATTCATTTCACTCTCTCACTCTAGCTAGCTAATGTCTCTCTTCACACTTGTGATAGAAAGTGAAGAGGTTTTTGGAAAGTCTTTTTCATTTAGTATGTTTTTTATTTTTATATAGCACTTTTTAAAAGAAATCGAATATGAGTACGACTGTACGAGTACTAAGGCTATTTTCTTTTCGGTTTTTTGGAGTTAAATTTATAGGAGCTGAACTTATAGGAGCTGAATTGAGTTTATAAAAATTGAACTTATAGAAGTTAAAGTCAGTGTAAATTAAACTTTAGTGGGACTTATAAAAACTAAACTTATAAAAATTAAGCTAAATTATAAGAACTAAAATTAAGCTAAAAAAAACAAGACCTAGGGGCAGTATAATGAAAAGGGGGAATTCAAATTGTCATCTATTATCATCATCGATATTTCAACATTAATTACTTGTCATATTCGCGTTTTTATAATACAAATAAACCTCTATAAAATAGCTATATATGTCATAAATTTGAAACGAGTTAAATATCATCTCAATATTACTTAACGGTCTTAAATTAAGACAAATACATATTCTAAATGAAAAATTTTGTCTATAATAAATTAAACGTAATAACGACATCTTATGTTCGTTTGAATTTGTCTAAGTCTAAAATTCTCTTTAAGTTGAAAAAAACATCCTTAAATATTGTACTCCGTATAAATTAGTCTTTTTAAAGTACTATGGAGTATTTCTGTTTCGGTGATTTGTTTACATTTGCTTCTACACAGTTATCGATGTATGGAGAAAGATAGTGAAATAACTAAATAAATAACATAAAAAATATAAGAAAAATATAGAGTGAAGCCACTTATATTTGTTACGAGTAGATGGTTATTGAGTTTATGTATCAAAGGGACTCACATTCACATTATTCATATGTCAAATTAAAAGTGTAAACAAATGAATCGTAACCCTCTAAATGAAAAGTGTAAACAACTGACCGGGACGGAGGGAGTAGTATTTTTTTTAACCAACAGTCTCCAGCCTAGTGGCCGAACTCCGAGGTGCCTCAAAGCCTGCATTAACAGAAATTGCGAGGTCTCGGGTTCGACTTCCTGGGTAGGCAAAGACTTGCGGTTACTGTCATCGTTCGAGATGACTTATCTTTACATGTCATTTGCAAGGTATTCCAAATGCTCGAAGAGATTCAACCCCACGTCACAAAAAAAAAAAAATTAATAATAAAAAATAAAAATGAAGTATTTTTTCACACATCTTCATAAATTCCTTGAAATTATTTGATGATTTACTAATCTACTCCGTACATTTTTTTCTGCTTTCTTTCACTTTTGTCCTACTACTCTCTCTGTCTCAGTCAATTGTTTACACTTTTTTCAATTTTCCCTCACAAAAAAGTCAAATTGTAAACAAATCACTCGAACGAATGGAGTATAACTATTAATTTATTTGACTGTAGAATGTTTACTCTGTTTAGTAGTCCGTATTACTATCAATACATTAGGGGAGAGCAAATTTTGGTCTGGATCGAAAAATCGGACCAGACCGATCCATTTGGTTCAGACCAAACGTGGACCGAGGATTTTTCTGTCCGGTCCTCGATCTACTTTTTTCCTCCGATTTGGTCTTCGGTACATTTGGTCCAGGGTTTTGAACTGGACGAAAGTTATTCGGTCCGGATTTGATCTAGACCTAGGAGTTCTTACTTCGGTCCTTGGTCCACCTAAAAAAAATTGGTTTTCGGTTCAATCCGAGTCGGTTCGATCTTGGACCAACGCACTGCCCTAAATACATTCAATTTTTTTTACGGAGTATTTATTCTTTGAAGTCGATATTGTAATTTAATTTTATATATAATATGTGAAATATAAAATGCAATATCAACTAAGAATATAACACAATCAAAGTTATTACTCATTTAAACACTTCCACAAGGTTATATCTCCAATAGAAATAATTCAAGTACTTGCAGAAAAAAATTAAGTGAACGGCCTTGTTTGGGTGCACTTTTTAGATAGTTTATTTGACTAGCTACTTTATATGACCAAAAAATTAGTTACTTTTGTTTTTACTACTAGAAGTGTTTGGTAAGGCTGATTGAGAAATATTTCAGCTAGCTGCAATGAAAAAAAATTTCAGGTAACTTATTTAAAATAAGCTAGTTGATTACAAATTTGTTTACTAATATACCCTTTTAACTTCATCCATACAACAATAATCATGTCATTTTACGTCATTTACTTTATTTTAGTTGTTATTTCAGGTTTTTTTTACCAAACAAACAATATAATTAGTTTTAGGTAATTAACCTATCTATTCAGTTAACTTTTCAGTTTCAGCTACCTTTTCAGCTTTCAGCTACATTTTCAGTTAATTTTCTCGAACAAAGCCAACATGTAGCTTTAAGGACCACCTAAATAATAACTATTGGGATGATAATTACATTTGAACGAGATAAGATTTAGGTCTTGTTCGGTTGCGCACTTCAGCTAGCTTTGTCACATGCTACCATATTTGACCAAAAATTCAGCTACCTTTTTTTAACTGGAAGTGTTTGGTAAGACTCACTAAAAGGTATTTCAGTTAGATGAAATAAAAAAATTCTTGAGGTAGCTTATTAAAAAATTAGTTAGCTTATTACAAGTTTGTTTATTATTAGGATTAATTGTCAAACACAATCTTTAAAAAATGAGTTTTGTCAAATACCACCTTTAAAAAAAAGTTACCAATTACCACCTTTGAAAAAAAAAATGTCGACTACGACCTGTCGACCTTTTGGCTTGAGTTAACCAAATTTTGACTTTGACTTATCAGAACTCATGTTTTTTCTTCATTTTCATCTTCTTACTCCCTCAAATTCGAATGTTCATCCTTCAGATCTCAAAATACACCTCCTCGAATCAAGAATTTTACCACTAAAATCTAAAAATTCATCCTTTCAACTTATAGAAACGTACTTCGGTAACCAAAATGTCTGAATTTAGTTGAGTTAAGTCAAATTCAGGTCAAAAGGTCGTGTTTGACAAAAAAAATTCAAGGCGGTAGCTGACAATTTTTTTTTAAAGGCGGTGTTTGACAAAATGCGTTTTTAAAAGGTTGTATTTGACAATTAATCCTTATTATTATACCCTTCTAACTTCATCCATAAAACAATAACCATGTCCTTCAACTTCATTTACGAAGTGTTTTATTTCAGTTATTATTTTAGGTTATTTTACCAAACAATATAATAATTTCAATTAACTTATCAGTCTGTTATTTTTAACCACTTCAGTTATCTATTCAGTTACCTTTTCAGCTTTTACCTAGTTATCCCAAATAGAACCTTAGCTTACACGATGTAAATATTACGGATTTGCTTTAGCTCCTCCTAGTATGATAGTAAATTGAACTTGATGACCAATGGAGACATTTTTTATATATTTTTTGTGAATATAATCATTTTCTATATATATTTTTTGTAAATGAAATAAACTAATTCATTAACATTTCATCAAAAGAATTGACATAATAAGGATCTCAAACCATGATAAGACCACTATTCGGAATATCCCGATGTAGCTCTTGAGGGTATCGTTCGTCAATTGAATATATGGTCAATTTTATCTTTTGAGTGCAATTGTAGACGAATAACTTGAGCCTATTGAAAATATGTATAACAATGTATCAAAGAATCACTCTTATCCTTGCATCATTAAAACCAAATCCTAATATAATACGAAAGACTAACTCTAAATACAGAAACTGAAAAAAAAAAAAAAATCACTAAAAGGGAGACATTTATTAGATAATTGCAATTTATAAAATTTAGGGGCTTATTATCGGGTTAATTGCCGATGTTAGCTCCAAATCTGAATTTTGAAGTTTTGGAGATTAGGGTTATTTTTTAAAGTATATATGGAGTATATCCTTATGTTAGCAATTTGGGCAAATTTATGACATAATTTTCCAACAAGGTTAGAGCTGTACGGAGTACTCCTTTTCTTTATGTTTACATTTTGAAAAAGCAAATTGAAGCATTCCATAAATTAATTGTAGTTTTTTTTTTTTTTTTTTTTTTTTTTTTTATTGTGAACTATCATTTGACATAATTTTATTTAAGTTCATCTAAAAAACATTTATGTGAAAGTGAACTACGTAAATTTTGCGTTTCACACATAATGAATGTTATAACGGGGGCGCTGACGACAGATGTTGGGCCTCTACTACATCGGTGTCTTTGGTCTATAATAATATAATATTGTCCGCTTTGGGCCTAGCCCTCACGAATTTGTTTTTGGGCTCCTTTCCAAAAGGCATCATACTATTATATTTTGGTAACCCTTTATATAGATGATCATTCATCTATTATCCACCAATGTGGGACTTGGGTTTGCACCCTAACAATCCTCCCCTCAAACCAAGGACCATCATCATGACTCGGACCTTAAACTCTTTGGAGAACCTCCCCGCAATTTACAGCCCCATATTCTTAGGCACCTTTAGCATCACCAAGAGTCCAAGACTAGGTACCCTCCCCTTAACGGGCATATTAAACTCCTTTGCATCCAATATACCCTGGACCGGGTCCGCCACTTCAGAAGTCCTAAAACACAACGGTCTCTAGCATCCAATCTAATAAGGATCCACTAGACCTGTGGCACCCAATCTGATAAGGGTCCACCGGATCAACAGTTCTAGTACACATACGGTCTTTGGCTTGACCTATGGCGCCTTCTTGGTCGATTTCACCATGAACCAAACTTGCTCAAGACTCCGCTCGAGCTAGGAGTTTCGGGCCGCCTTTAAGTCTTTGGGCCAAATGCTTCTCCACTGGTGCCCAGCCCAAGCCGACCTTGGGCTCTGATACCAATTGTTATGACGGAGGCGCTGACGACAGATGTTGGGCCTCTACTGCATCGGTGTCTTCGGTGTATAATAGTATAATATTGTCCGCTTTGGGCCTAGCCCTCACGGATTTGCTTTTGGACTCCTTCCCAAAAGGCCTCATACTATTATATTTTGGTAACCCTTTATATAGATGGTCATTCATTTATTATCCACCGATGTGAGACTTGGGTTTGCACCCTAACAATGAATATGTCGATATTAACATGTTAGAGTCGATTAAATATATTGATACTCCCTCAGCTCTATTTCACTCATTTAGCCCCACTTTCATTTTTCGACAATTTCACTCAATTAGTCTCATTTCTATTCATGGTAACATTTACCAATGAAAACCACTTTTTTACCCTTACCAATACACTTATTTTAGTAAAATATCACAAATTTTATTATTAAAAATAAGGTCCACTTAACCTACAATAACAACACTATCCTTAACTTTTTACTTTTCTTAAAATTTGGTTCAACCCCATATGGGGTTTTTCCATTGAAATAGAGAGAGTATAATTTTTCAATAGGTAGAATTATTCTCGAATTATTTTGAGTTATAATTATTTTTGGAAGATGAATGTCATTTGTAATTTCCGTAAAATTCTAAACGTCAAGTACTTTGTACTTGTACTAGTATTATGCCCGTGCAAATTGCACGGGTAAGTTCTTTATAAAATTTAAGTGGGAACATACGAATAATGAAGTCGTGGTATAATAAATTTAATAAAAGTGTCTTTTAAAATGACCAAATGTGTATATATATCACTGAAACGCACTTAAACCAAAAAAATTATATGACAAACAACCATTAATAATAGAAAAATTTCAAGCATTACAGAAAAAGTTAAAATAAAAAGAAATTATACAACAATAAGATGGTGAACGGTACTATAATTTCTCAAAGTTAAGACTCTTTTTTTTTTTTGGGTGTCTCTTGAAGTAGGGACGGTTAATAATGAATGAGCTTAAAAATGAGTTTATGACATGCGCCTTTTGAAACGACCATTGTGAATTAGTATCATTCAAAAGTAGAAAATTATATGACATATAACCATTTCATGCCCGTACGGCCGTACAAATAACAATTTATGCCCGTGGAAATTATTAATATTATATGAAAAATAACAATTTTATTCCCATGTAAATTTGCAAAATTTTTATTTTGATAGTATAGTTTTATACCCGTGCAAATTGCCAAAAAACTTATTGTTTAAATTATATACAATACACTGCAAGTCCTATGAAGTAATTATTTGAAAATATAATTTAAATAGTACAATTATTGTTTAAATGATAAGACAATAATTGTTTAAGTATTATACGGAGTTTAATTGAAAACCAAAAGAATAAAGGATTTTTGTGGTTTTAATTAGAACGTATATTGCTAATTGCTAATTAGTGATTGCTAAATTATATGGAGTAAGCACTTTATCAACTATTACACGAAATAACACTTACTAATACTTGGACATATATTCCCGTGGCTTTGTTGATATTCATGTGTTAAGGATTGCCTTTGACCCGTACAATTTATCATTATTATATGACAAATAACAATTCTATGCCCGTACAAATAACAATTTTATACCCGTAAAATTATCATTATTTATGACAACTAACAATTTTATGTCCTTGCAAATTGCAATAAATAAATAAATAAATAAAATAGAAATAAATTAATTAATGTATAATTTTATGCCCGTGCAAAATGTAAAAAACTTAGTCCATATTGTTATCCTACTAATTACTATAAAAATTGCAGTATAATTTTATACCCGCGCAAAATGCAAAAAACTTATACCCGTGCAAAATGCTCACAAAACAGTTTTATACCCGTAGAAAATATCATTATTATATGACAAATAACAATTTTATGCCCGTGCAAATTAACATTATTAGATGACAAATAAAAATTTTATGCCCTTACAAATAACAATTTTATGTCCGTGCAAATTATCATTATTATATGACAATTAACAATTTTATGTCCATACAATAACAATTTTATGCCCGTGCAAATTATCATTAATTTGTGACAAATAGCAACATTATGCCTGTACAAATAACAAATTTATGCCCGTGTAAATTATCATTATTATATGGCAATTAACAATTTTATGCCCGTGTAAATTATCATTATTACATGACAAATAACAAATTTATCCCCGTACAAATAACAATTTTATGCCCGTGTAAATTATCATTATTAAATGGCAGATAACAATTTTTTGCCCGTGCAATTTTATGCCAGTGCAAATTGCAAAAAAAAAAAAAAATTACTCTTCTAATGTATAAGATATTTTGATAAGATAAAGTGTATGATATTTTGATGAAATAGGTCTATTAGTATAAGTATAATTGTTATTGTTATTAATAAAAATTACTCTTCCAATTATAATCATTATAATTTATATTCTATGTAATTTCTAATTTTGCATTTTATCATAAGCAATTTTGTAAGCATTATAATTTATATTCTACATATTTATTTTGATAATTATGTAATTTTTTAATCTAATGTTATGTTGGAACTTTGTAAATTATTACTATCTCACATTAATGTAATTTAATGTAATGTAATTTTAATGTATGTATTAATGTAATTTAACAAATTTTATGAATTTATTAAATTGATATTAGTTTTATACCCGTGCAAATTGTATGTATTAATGTTTTATGAATTAATGTTTTATGAATGTAATTTAACAAATTTGATGGTGGTGGCGACGGTAGCAGGCGGCCCGGAGTCCATGGCAGATCGAGACGGGGAAAGAGATGGAAAGAGATGTTTAAGAGAGAATTCTAGAATGAGCCACAAAGGATGACGTAAGAGGAGAGTATAGGTAAAAACTTTAGGGTGAAAATAAGGGTACGGAGTTGGGCGGAAAAACAGTTAATGAGGAGTTGACACGTGTCCTAAATAATTTCTTTAGTGGTTTTGCTTTTAGTATAGAGTATATGATATGATATGATATGATATGATTGCTTAGTTAAATGAGTTTCTACATTTCAAAGTCAATATTGAGTTTCTACTTTATCTTGTTACTTTTGCGATTTCATTCAAAGCCGACTTATATATAAGAATAAACTATTCAGATGGTAAATAATACGGAGTACAAAAATAGTAAAATTGAACATGTTTTCGAAAATGACACATTTAACCCGTTATTTAGATTTTCTCTAATACTCTTGTATTCTTTTGATTCTTTAAATATAATATTTTCTTCATCAATTTTGTACTTTTGTTTTATTTACGTGCATCGATGTTCATTTTGTTTTATTGGTACCTTTAGTAATTTATCATAAAAATTTGATATTAATAATGTATTTGATAAGTCAATTAAATCAAAATCGCACATGGGTATTTTTTATGTTATACGTTAAAATTTATAATTGAATGCAATGGAGAAAATATTGATTAATCAGTTTGTTACTTTTAGTTTCAATTTCGACTATCTTTTCACATTTACATAAATTTAGTTGTATAAAAAAACAAAACAATTTTCCTAGGTTTTAATTTATTTTTATTTTCAAAAAATCCTCCAAATAAATGAATTAGTCAAAGAAAATTTTTCCCCACAACAAATAAACCTAAAATTTTTACAATGTATCACTAATCACTAATTTCAAATCACAAAGTCAGTCAAGATCTTAAAGGAAAAATTCACATGAATAATCCAACTATCACTCATCTTCCAATAATAATATCAACTCAAAATTAAATAATCCCAAAATAATCTCAACTATTGAAAATTATTCCAATAATATACTTTAGCCAATTTTAACCGACTCAAATGGGTACAAAAAAAGGTCAAACCGATTTTAATTTTAGATAGAATAAGAGTGAGAAAAATTTAAAAGCGGTTTAATTATCTTTTGTACCCGTTTGAGCTGGTAAAAATTGATTAAAGTATATTATTGGAATAATTTTCAATAGTTGAGATTATTTTGAGTTGGGATTAATACTGGAAGATAGGTGATAGTTGAGATTATTCATGTGAATTTTTTCGATCTTAAACCCTAGCTCTACCTCTCAAATATAATAACCCACACTACCCCTCCCCCCCTCCTCATTCTTTCTCTCGTTTCCAATGTATTACCCCCTTCTCTTTTAATTCAACCTCACAAAATCAATTTTTTTTTTAAAAAATTATTAAATTAGTTATATTAAAATTATTAAACCTATTAAACCCCATCTTTCTCCATGTCAAACAAACCCAATCACATTATCACATAAGAATTCAATTCAAATCGATTATTTAAAATAGCGAGGTGGGCGGCGGTGATTGAGACGGCGGTGGGGCTCGGTGGCGGCGGCGGTGGAGGCGCTGGAGGAGGTGTACATGTGCATGGAGAAGAGGAGGACAGATATATGAATTTATTTTTTTGTTTTTTTTTGAAATTTTTGTTTTTTTGAAATTTGATTACTGATGTTCAACATTAAAATTTCAGTAAACTGTATGTATTAATGTTTTTTTGAAATTTTTGTTTTTTTGAAATTTGATTACTGATGTTTTTTTGAAATCTTTTCTCTAATACTGACATTCAAACTTTTTACTGATTATGTAATTTAACAAATTTGTTTAACACTACTGCAAATTTTATTAAACTGTATGTATTAATGTTTTATGAATGTAATTTAACAAATTTTATGAATTTTAATGTATGTATTAATGTATTTTAATGTAACGTAATTTTAATGTATGTATTAATGTATCAATTAATGTATTAATGTACTTCGTATTATTTATTAGATAGCAGTTACAAAAATGTATGAATGTATGAAAATTAATTAAATGGCAAAGAAAGTCAGTGGGCCCTTTTAAAAAGTCGATGTATCACCACAGTGTGACACCTGTCTCTGTGGTGATTGCATTGTAGATATGATAATAAACTAGTTTTTGTTTAAATAATTCTAGTTACTACGGAGTATTTTTTAAACGAAAAATTATTAGTATACGATTTTGGGCTTGTGTTTTGAATGGAGCAAAGGGAACCTATGTTGTTAGCAGAATTAAAAGTGGGCTAATTTGACTAGGCCTTCCACAATGGTGGTAACTTACCTTTAAAGTCGGTGTGATGAAATGTTGCACATTTTAGTTATCTGCTTCCTATTTTGTTTGGAGTAATTCTCCTGAAAGACCGTATTTACACTAACTTAATGTAAGTCACAAGCAAATCATTAAAAAAATAAAAAATAAAAAATAAAAAAATAAAATAACTAACTCTTATGTGAGAGGACTTACAATAAACTTATTATAAGTCTTGTCTCACAAAAGAATTAGTGTTTTGTTTTACACAAATTCTCATTTAATATCACACTCTCCGTCTTAAACTTTAAAAAGTATTTTTCACCAGTATTTTCTCATACTATCTGTCTCAACCTCTTTTGCCTTTTGCTTTGTTGATCATTCGACCTCAACATTCAGCACCTGATCGAGTGTTTCAAGCGCCGCTCATGTGTGTCACATATGACATTTTACTCAAAGTGACATTCCTTCAAATGTTATATACATTTTTTCGCCAAAAATCGTCACATAACACTTTTAAATCACATGAAATCATACCTACTTTCCTATACTAAACGAGTTATATTGACATTTTTTTTTTTCAAAACAAAAGGTCAAATGCACGTTTGACCCCCCATAGGTTCAAAACAAAAGGTCAAATGCACGAGTTATATTGACATTATACTATTACGGAGTACAATAAATCTAGACGAGGGTATTCTTTTTAAATTATTATGTCCACAGTGAAAGCGTAGCTTTCCTAAGGGCTACCCAAATTAAAGTTGAGATTTGTGAAAGTGGGAAATCAGTCCTTTTCTTATAAGCAACTACCCTTTACAATCATACAAATATGCAATAAATGATTTAGAAACAAAAAAAACATAAAATAAAAAATTGGAGAAAAAAGATCAAGTAATGAATGAAATTATGAAAACTCAAAAAAAAAACCACTTTGATTTATAACGAGATTATTATATAAAATTATATTAATAACACGTTGATATATACTTTGTACTGCATAGATAAATAAATAAATAAATAAATAACACATTCAAATATATACCGAGACTATGAAATTTTATTAGGTTTAACGGTAGCCCTGCGCCACACAACCACGCCTCGATACCATGTTAGATTCATGCACGGCCTGCCACGCTCTGTCGAGAGAGGAAGACTTCATAAGTCGAGTGCCCATCCCAAAACCAATTGGCGATTGGAGGAAAGAACCTCACCTTATATAAGACTCAAGTCTCTTTAGTTTGGCCGACATGACTACATCCTGCCTTTCTTCACACGCCCCCTCACAAATTTAAATACATATATGTGTACGATGGACTAATATACAAGTAAGTAATAGCAAATTTAGAGTTATTACTACTATTTGACAAAGACAACTTTTAAAGACCAAATCAGTGGAAATTTTAGTTTTTTCAACTCACTACATAAAATTTACATTTCATGAACTTCAAATTTATAAATTACAAGATCTACTCGTGAAGTTGGACAAAAAAAATAAATTTAGTGAAGACAAAATAAAATTTAACAATTCACATGATAAACCCCATTATTTAAGTAAGAATTATATAGCAACTGTTTACGAGTACATTTTATGGAAAAAAAAATTCATAATAAAATTTTACTTTCATACAATATAAAAAATAAGTGTATTTTAAATTGTGAATTCAGAATTTTATTTTCAAGGTCGCAAAAATAATTTATAGAGAATAACCATCAAAATAATACAAAGTATGTAATTGGGAGTAATAAACATCTATATTGTTTTTTTTTTTTTTTAATTTAGGGTAATAAATACGAGTACATACATTTTGTTATTACGTAGCTTCTCCTGATTTTAATATGGACGGTTAAACAACTTTTTAAATTGACGGGAATTAACTAGACGACGGTCAAATGAACAACTTGTGGCAAAAACTAAAATTACTTTAAAAAAAAATCTCACAAAAGCAATGAAACTTTTTAATCAACCTATTTGACTAACCTCGTCTTTGGTTATATAATAAGCCAAGTAATTAGAATATTTTTCCAACCTATTCACCTAATACCAAACTTCATTTTCACAAACATTACATTAATAATGTGTTCAAAATTGCTTCTAATACAAATTATTCTGTCATCAAGCTGTCATCATAAATATACATCAATCAATCCTTTATAATCAAATTATAATTATTAATTGCAACTATTATTTTTTTAATACAAATTATTTTATGAGACCGTGTTACGTGAAAAGACATAGCCAAATAATAATAACTGAAATTAAACTTATAACCTTCTTATTTATATTTATATTAATAATAATAATAATAATAATAATAATAATAATAATAATAATAATAATAATAATAATAATAATAATAATAATAATAATAATCTCATGTCGTAAGTGAGTTGATCCTATCTTAGGTCTATATTATGCATAAGATCAACGATGCATAGGAAAGTTATTATATTACACAAGCAATTGAAAAAAATGGTAATTGATAAGATTAACACATTAACTTAATTAAAAAATTATTGTACACATGTTGAGTGAATTTTCTTTGCAATCGTAACACATGATACTTATACTTTTTATTATCATATTTACCGCACTTACATTACAAATTTTCGGTGAGACCGTCTCATACTATGAGATAATGAAGACATGGTTACTTTTGAAGAATAATAATGTTATTTTTCATGTGTAATGCGATTACGTTTGAACAGAGTAACTGTAGATTGATAACGACGTACATAGGATATAAGTGTCAAACGAAAATATGGTCAAAAAACATATATTGACATGTTATATAAATCATGTCGTTAACATTATGGTCAAAGATTGTGAGGGCCTGAGGGGTATGAAAAATAACAAAAATAGAGATAAAAAAAAGGAGAGATTTAATTAAGTTAATTAGGGTTAATGATATTATTGACATCTAATGTGTCTCATACTATGATGCGATCTCACAGTAGAATTACATATTATATTTAAGACGACAGTAAAATAGATTCATAGTATAAAGACAGCGTGACAGAATAATTTATATCATAAATATAACACCAATATTATTAAAAAATAAGGTAGCTGGTTACAAATTTGTTTACTATTATACCCTTATAACTTTATCCATAAAATAAAAATCATGTCCTTTTATGTCAATTAATTTATTTCAGTTATTATTTCAGCTTGTTTTACCAAACGCTATAATTAATTTCAGCTACCTTATCAGTCTGTTATTTTCAGCTACCTATTCAGCTAGCTTTTTAGTTTCAGCTACCTTTTTAACTTTCAGCTACCTTTTCAGTTAGTTTTCCCAAACAGAACCTATATCACATAAGTTCAAAATTGCATACGTGAAGTTGAAAAAAGTTACTCCACTTCGTAAAAGGAATGAACAAAAAAAATAAAAAAAGTCATATGATGACTAAGTCAACGTATAATTGTAGTCAATATCAACCCACAAATCATCAAAATATTACTACACCAATGTTTTTTCTTCATTAATGTGGTGGGAAGTTAGGAATATGGTGTAGGGTCCTTGTATTTTTTTAATACTATATTTTATTACTATCAAATAATTTAGACATTTATAAGATAAAAAATTAACAATATTATGTACTCCGTAGGCTTTATTAACATTTTTGTTTCACACCATATAATAACGAAAATGAAGTCTTACTACAACAACTTTACTAGTAAATTTTTTGCTTGATTTTGTCTTTTAAAAATGGAAAATATGATGTTTTTGGTTGTTTTTGTGTGTCTTTTTAGTAGAGGAGTGGCTCAAATCACTCACCCTGATGAAGGTAAGTTTTATTTTTCGTTAAATTTATTACTACGTAGTTTATCCTGTTCTGGTCGATTGTTTACGTAATTTATTTTTATTTAGTCGAGCCAATAATTTACATGTAAGTGTTAGAATGTAAATCAGTTTATTCTTTTGAAAAATATATATGTAAGATATATTACTATGTTAGTAGTATAATATGTTGAGTATATTATAAAGTTTTATGCTATAAAATTAAATGGGAATAACATGTATACTTATGAATAAAGTATGAGTATAGACGTTTAGATATACGAAGTAGGTAACTAATGAAGTTAAATTAACTAGAAATCGTGAATTTGAGAGTACAAGTAAAGACGTGCCTTACGCATATTTGTGTAAAATTGTTTTTTATAAACTGAGTATTGAGATTTTGGGTGAAAATTAAAAGTTACCGTAAAACATCTTGTGTTTTTAAAATTATGATAAAAAATAACTCCGTAAAATATTTACTTTATAAATATTTTGTTTTAGTTTTTTCAAAAATAAATAAATTTGATGCTAATAAATCGATGTTTTCGTTGCTCAAACATATTTGGTGAAGATGTTTTGCTGATAAATTTAAATAAAATGCTTTTAAATGGTACTATTAAGTTTATTTATGAAATACTTTTTTATTTTTTAACTTACCCAATTATTCATTTTTTTTAGTTTGGTACTAATTGACCATTCCATAATATTTGGTCGATATGTATTTTTGTTAGAGTATAAAAACGATATTGGTCTATAGACTATAGGTTTCTAAAATCCAACCCTTTGCGTAATATTAGTTGGCCAGTTTCGTGCATCCAGCTCGAGACACGTAACCATGGTTCTGATACCCTAATAAAATCTAAAGTTAGCCGAAAATTTAAGCGGATGATTGGAAGCTCACGATCGATTTTTATACTCTGACAATTTTGGTCTCAGAAGACAAATATTCGACTATTCGATACTCTTTTCATTCTAACATATTGTGTATATCATTTTCAAAAGTTTGTTAGTAAAATTTCGGAAAATGTAAACGTCTTATAATGAAAAAGCGAATGTCTGATGTTTCGATAATTGGAATATGGTTAGAATTAAATTTAGTCGAATTTCACAGACAATACAACAGGTCGACAACGCAAAATGTTAAGAGTATATCTGCATCAGAGATCGCGCTAACATTGCTCATATTCTCATAATATGTTTGATTTTGGACCAGTTTCCGCACTGCGAGAAATCAGAAAAAGTTTGGAGGATCCGTCTAAAAAATTAAGGAATTGGAAGCACGGAGATCCGTGCACGTCAAATTGGACTGGAATCGTGTGTTACAACAGGACATTGGAGGACGGATACTTACACGTACAAGAACTGTAAGGATCTGTTCTTTTCGTCTAGTTGTTTGAAGTATGAAGTCTCCGAAGTTATTTAAACTTTGAAGTTTTTGGGAATGTTTGATAAGATAAAATAACGCGAGATTTGTATCAGACGTTTTAGAAGTAAACTCTGTCGTTATGACTTTGCAGGGAACTACTGAATCTGAATCTGTCAGGAACGTTATCACCAGCGCTCGGAAGCTTGTCTTACTTAAAGATTTTGTTAGTCTGCTGAACTTAAAACCCTCGAATGTTTTCTTTGACGTGAATACGTCTGTGCAGATTCGTGTAATACGTCTCTTTGACTTCTGATCGAGTTGTATATGTTTTTGACGCGTTTTAAAGGGACTTTATGTGGAACAAAATCAGTGGAAGCTTACCGAAGGAAATAGGCAACATCACAGCTTTGGAGCTCCTGTAAGCCATCTTTCGCTGTTGTTTAAAACAACGACATATTTAACTTTGTTAGTTAATTTAACGACTAGCGAACAAATTTGTTGTTTATTAGGCTAGTGAACGGAAACCAGCTGACAGGTCCGTTACCAGAAGAGCTCGGATATCTTCCGAATCTAAACAGAATACAGATAGATCAGAACTTTATATCAGGAGAGCTACCTAAATCGTTTGCGAACTTGAACAAAACGAAGCACTTGTAAGTGTCATTTCTTAGTCTACGAATGCTGTCATACTCGTTCTACGTATGACCTCTTACGCCACGTTTTTTGGCATTTCCGTTTGAGCAGTCATATGAATAACAATTCTATCAGCGGACAAATTCCTCACGAGTTATCAAGATTGCCCAGCCTTGTTCACTTGTAAGTTTATCAGTCTGCGTAACATAAATTGCGTGTGTGTATTGTTATATTTGATTTATGAAAACAGTTTGTTTCTTGCCATTTTGGACTAACTGATGAACTCTTGCAGCCTCCTCGACAATAATAATCTCACGGGACATCTTCCACCAGAGTTTTCTAAGCTTCCTAATTTGCTTATCCTGTAAGTTTCCGAAAAACAAATTTTTTTAACCAGAAATACGAGGACAATTTTCTCACGACTTTTGTCGCACTTATAGGCTTGTAGTTGAAATATATGTGCTTTTACGTAAGTGCGTAACTATAATTTGTATTGCAGTCAGCTCGATAACAACAATTTTGAAGGGACTACGATTCCAGCAAGCTATGGCAACATGTCGAAACTATTGAAGCTGTAAGTTCTGATCTTATTGTAATAAAAATAACTTCAAAACTCTACAAAAAAAAGGCGCGTATCTTTGTTTAGTTAGTGCTCAGGTTTGTAAATGCTTTTTTTTTATCGACTTCAACAGGAGTCTGAGAAACTGTCGACTAGAAGGACCGATTCCTGACCTGAGCAGGATACCTCACCTCGGTTATCTGTAAGGATATTCAAATTTTCTCGACAAATTATTGTTTACATCGACCTTTACGTTTAACTTATCGTGTTGTTCTAACTGCAGAGATCTAAGTTCTAATCAGTTGAACGGTTCTTTACCAACTAATAAGCTCTCGGACGACATCACAACTATGTAAGATTCTGTATCAAGTTGATGTACTCATTTGATGTATGCAATCTCGGGTATATATATAGTTTCTGAGATGTATGTGTTTTTTGCGCAGCATATTGTCGAACAACAGTCTTAAAGGAAACATATCGACGAGCTTCTCTGGGCTACCTCGTCTTCAGAAACTGTATGTTCTCATTGAAAATTTATTTCGGGATACGTGCTAAATGTTCGTTGTTGTGCAAACTGAGCTAAGTGACCGTAACTTTGAGGCTCCTGCACTGTTTCCAGGTCACTCTCCGATAATCAACTGAGCGGGTCTATTCCTTCGTCTATCTGGCAGAAAAAAGCCGCAGTTCCCGGACTTCCAGCTGACAAACTACTCTTGTAAGAACTTGTGCTCTTCATCTTAACTCTTAAGTTGTCGAAAGTCAATACTCCGTTGTACTTTTCCTGTAGTTTCAGTTTTCTGGTTTTTAAGTACTCGTAGACTATTTTTACTAAAATTTCTTGATAATTCTGAAGTCATCTGAAGTCGTAACTTCATTAATCTATTAGAAGTATAACACGTACGAACAAACGAAGCTATAGAAGTTGTTTCGACTTCCACGCATAACACGCTATAAAATTTAACCCTTGAAGTCATTCTGACCGAAGCATGCATTTCGAACATTGCAGGGACTTTGAGAACAATCAGCTAACAAGCGTAACAGGCGGCTTAAATCTTCCGCCTAACGTTACCCTTCTGTAAGTTCGACACATTTTTACTTACACTGTTCGAGGACACAGCGTTGAACATATCGTTTCTCAGTTATCAGTTATCAGTTAACACAGCATAAGTTTTCTTTATTTCAATGTTCAGGCTTCACGGAAATCCATTATGCTCAAGCGCAAACTATTTACAGTACTGTGATTCCAAACTAAACGAAACTAATCCAGAGTTTCAAAACAACATCACGTTTTCTTGCCCTAGTCAAGCGTGCCCAGCACCTTACGAATACGCGCCTGCATACCCCGTTCCCTGCGTGTGTGCTGCACCTTTGATCGTTGGATATCGTCTAAAAAGTCCGGGATTCAAGGATTTTCTACCATACCGAACAGGGTTCGAGAACTATTTAACGTCTGGTCTCGTCATTAGCCCTTACCAGCTTGATCTCGACTCGTTCATGTGGCAAGACGGCCCTCGTCTGAAAATAAACTTGAAACTTTTTCCTGCGTACAACGCCGTGAATGATTCTCATCTGTTCAACAACAGCGAGTTTCTACGTCTGTGTAGTATGTTTACTCGGTGGAATATTCCAGATAATGATACTTTTGGACCGTATGAACTGCTCGACTTCGTGATCCTTGAGCCTTACGAGAAAGGCATGTTTTCAAATTTTCTTATTTCAGTCTTCATTTAGCAAGTCTCGTAAAAGACTGTCTTGCACTAGTGAAGTGAAAGACGAGTTTCTTGAGCCATAAAAATGTGATGACATTTAGGTTAATTGTATGTGACCACTTTTATACCTCTTATAACAGATGTTGGCTTATCGTCCTCTACGTCGGGTTTAAGCAAGGGAGCGATTGCTGGTATAGTGCTGGGAGCTGTAGCTGTTGCGGTTACTTTGTCAGCAGTTGCATCGCTTATTTTGTACAGATTATACTTACGAAAACATCATGGTGGTCGAAGTCGAAAAAGTCGTAGATGTAAGTACTAACACTCGTACAACTTCAGAAAGACTACAGACAATTTAGATATTCGAAAATATTGTTTTCTTACGTGTGCACGTGCTTATCACAGTGCCTAGGAACCCTATCAAAGTCGAGGGGCTGAAAAGATTCGGATATGGAGAACTGGCGCACGCGACAAACAACTTTTCGGACTCTGCGCAGGTGGGACAAGGAGGGTATGGGAAGGTTTACAAAGGTGTCCTTGACGACGGCACTATCGTGGCTATAAAACGTGCGCAGGAGGATTCACTACAGGGCCAAAGGGAGTTTTGCACAGAAATCGAGCTGTTGTCGAGAATACATCACAGAAATCTCGTCTCTTTGGTTGGGTACTGTGATGATGAGGACGAGCAGGTAACGTTTTGTTTTACATCACAGAAATCTCGTCTCTTTGGTTAGTCGAGTTCATTTATTCGATGTGAATTCATTCGTTCAGATGCTGGTTTATGAGTTCATGCCGAATCAAACTTTACGAGACCATCTTTCAGGTTAGAGCACTTTTTTTTTTTTTTTTTTTTTTTTTTTGCTCGTTTCTCGTGTTTTTGTTTCCATTGAAGCCGCCATTATAGCCCTAATCTTGAGCCATTGAGGCATTGGGTTAATGTTTGTCGTTGATAAAAGTCGTTTTCTTGTGTGACTAATTGAGCAGGCAAAGGTAAACAACCTTTAAATTTCGAGTCGAGGTTAAGAATCGCACTAGGGTCCGCTAAGGGAATCATGTACCTGCACTCGGAAGCTGATCCACCGATATTCCACCGCGATATAAAGGCTAGCAACATCTTACTCGACTCCAAATTTATGGCTAAAGTAGCCGATTTTGGTTTATCTCGACTTGCACCGGTCCCTGATAAGGAAGGGGTTATCCCTGCTCACGTATCAACCGTCGTTAAGGGGACACCGGTATGCTTCTTACGACATGTTCTCTTCATCTTAGTTGTTTTGAAGTCTGAAATTTGTCCAAATCTTCGGAAGTTTATTGTTTGTTTGAATTTATAATTTCTCCAAAATGCACATATTTCGTATAGGTTGTTTGAAATTTTTGTAAGTTGTCAAAAGTTTAATGAAATTCGATGTTTCTTAAGTAGTCGTTTTTCCTGAATTGCTTATTTTTCGGAAATTCGACGCGTTTGATAATTTAAGAAAAAATAAAATGAAGAGAACACGTCTTTTTTTTTTTTTTTTTTTTTGGTTCAAATGAGTGCACTATGTCGCAGGTGAGAATCGAACCCCCAACTTCATGGTTGGGGTAAGAGAGCTCATATCACTTGAACTACATGTTGTTCTCACACGTCGTTACCGGGTGAAATGCACTTTTTCAGACAAATTGGTCGGAAAACGTGAAAAATTAATTTTGCTGCTGGTACGTGTGATATTTGCAGGGTTACCTTGATCCAGAATACTTTGCGACGTTTAAACTGACAGACAAAAGTGATGTTTATAGCCTTGGAGTTGTATTCATGGAGCTTATTACAGGAATGCACCCGATTTCTCGAGGCAAACACATCGTCCGAGAGGTAAGGCTTACTTACTAGCAATTCTCTTGTGTGTTCGTACTGGTGTCGATGCATGTATCGCTGTTTTAAAACCCGTTTAAAATGCAATCACGATAATCTGTTTAAGCTGATTCTACGATTTTTTTAACACGGTCTGCACGTAAACCAGGTTAATTCCGCGTATCAGTCGGGCAACATAATGTCCCTCGTCGACGAGAGAATGGGACCTTACCCAACTGATACCATGATACGCTTCGTGAAACTGGCGCTGAGATGCTGCCACGACGAAACAAACGTAAGGCCTTCGATGAAGGAGATCGTCCGAGAGATCGAGAACATGTCGGATTTTGTGACGGATTCTGATTCCGGAATGACGGGGTCGTCGAGAGGCGGAGGAGGAGGAAGAGGAGACAGTTCAACAGGGTTCTCATCCTCTGTGAATAATCCTTACAGTTCTTCTGATATCTCAGGAAGTGATCTTGTTAGTGGAGTTATTCCTAACATAAATCCTAGATAAAACACTATGGACTCATGTAAAAACTTTACAACTTTATTTATAGTAATAGTGAACATATAATGTTTCTAACATGTGCAATATACTTTTTGACCGATCGTTTATTATTTTTAAATATATACTCTGTATGTAGTAGCGTTTGTACAATGTGATCGATTAGACATTATTATAGTTAATGTCACGAAGAAAGTAATTTATTCATTAGATTAAATTTAGTGAAGTTGTTTGATGTTATAAGCATTTTTATTGGGGATTTGAAAGTCATGATATTCAGTTATAAGTACAAATAACAGGTAAATTCATATCAATAATATAATAAGTATTCAATAAGATTACGGTGCGATATCAGATCACAAATTATCAAACATATTATACCATTCAAATCGTGCATACTCGATTCACTTCAGAAATTTGTGGTCTTTAATTTTTAAAGACGTTTTGACTCACTTCATTTAAACACCAAACACATACTGCTTACGAGCCTGACCACTGAGTAGGCCTTTGTACTCTGATCGCTTGCATCTCACTAAAATAGTGCAGCGACTTACTCGACTTGTAAACCACGCCGAATACTAGACTACTTGCATCTCATCTTCTAGTGTTCGAAATGATTCGAACTTCTGTTATAATCCCGTCAAGTGATATGTACATGTGGCAAGAGCGAATGCTAGCGTCGCGCCCACTAAGAACGAAACGCGGCAAGGAGATAGAACCGCAGGATGACAATCGCAATAAGGCTGCGGTGGCCCTGATACCTCTAGCGAAATAGGGGAATTACCCCTAGGCTAATATGCATATACTAATATTCACTTTAAGTATAGGCTATGCTATTCATAGAGCACCTTAACTATGAATAAAGCGACTATTTCCTAGAGACAGACCCAAAAGAGTTGGCATATTCAATTATCTTGTACGGCTTAAGCAATGCGACTTAAGGCGCAAACGCATGGGCAGGATGACTAAGCAATAAGGCCGCCGGCTTGATGACCACACTATTCGGGATGACTAAACGCAATAAGGCCGAGATAGTGGTATCCGTATAAGACTATCTTAACCCCACTTCACTCACGATTGAAGTTTACATAACATAGGCCCAAACTTTTGACCTTTTCTTTAACTTACTTACAATTTCTTATTTTAGTTGATATTTTAATTACATGTTACTAGACTCTCCTAGTCTCATCGTCAAACGTTTAAATGTATATTTAGTTTCATATGATCACATAACATATTCGTTTATATTTGAAGTGTGGTTGATTATTAACGTTTTTAAGCTTCTAAGTTGATACGTTTATTAATATGTTCAATTTTTTTAAGTGTTTTTCGAAACACTTTAGTTATTTAAATTATTCATTTTTAGTTTTTTATATTTAGGTAAATTTTCAATTATTTACAAGATTTCAAATTTTGAAATTTGAAATATCTTTGAAATTTGAGACGTAACTTGTTTAACAAGTTTCGTGAATTTTGACTATTCACGTCTCCGGATTTTAAAAGATAACTTGTTCAACAAGTTACCTCTAATTTTCCTTATAATAAGTTCTTAAACTTTTGGGACGTTACTTGTTTAACAAGTTTCGTCCCGGGTTACTATTCATGACGGTTACTATTCATGTCGGTTACTATTCATAGCGGTTACTATTCATGGCGGTTACTATTCATGGCGGTTACTATTCAAAGCGGTTACTAATCATGTCGGTTACTATTTAAATTAGTTACTATTCATCGGTCACTATTCATATCAGTCACTATTCATCAGTCACTATTCATATCAGTCACTATTCATCGGTCACTATTCATATCAGTTAGTCAGTTACTATTCATCTTTAGACTTAACAACTAAGGGCCTGTTCTCTTCATCTTAAGTTTTTCTCTGGTTCAGAAAATTTCAGAAAACTTCAGATAACTTAAGAAAACTTCAGATAACTTCAGAAAACTTCAGATTACTTCAGAAAATTTCAGATTTTTAAATAAATAAATTAACTAATCAAATTAACTTCAGATTACTTCAGAAAATTTCAGATGTCTAATCAAAAAGTAATGTTTTATCGAAATTTTGTACAAAAATAAATATTTTTTACTTTTCATTCTATTTAAAAATAAATATTTTTTTTTTACTTTTTATTCTATTTACTTATTTTAATATTTGTTTACTTTTCATTCTATTATAATATATGCACTTCATATATGTTTGTATTTAGAATCTATGTTTGTTCGTTACTAAATTTACACTTGAATATCATACAAATTAACAATTTTCTTATTTTTCAGTTGATTTATTACTTATAATTTTATTAGTTAAAAATAATAATATTTATAGTTACTGTGCATTGATGCACGGGATCTAAACTAGTAACAATTACAATTACCATAATAATATTAATAATAAGAATAATTATAATAACTTCATATTATTTCAAAAAATTTCAGATAACTTTAGAAAACTTCAGACAACTTCAGAAAACTTCAGATTACTTCAGAAAACTTCAGATAATTTCAGAAAACTTAAGATTGGTTCAGAAAACTTCAGACGAAGAGAACATGCCCTAAGTTAATTTCGAATTTCAAAGTCGTTAAGTTCGGTTTAGAAAAAGTGATATACGACATTTATTTAAAAGTATTAGTCGGTTTCATTTAGTCATCTACTTAGGTAAATATAGCGGTTTCAATTTAGTGATAGTGTCGTGGTTTGTTCATTTAGTCCGTAGTCCAAATTTAATAGTCTAATATTTAGGCAACGGTAGTAAGTTAGTAACACGCGATTTCATTCATTTTTATGTCGTTTACACATTTTAATCGGTTTCGTCAATTCTTTTTATTATCAATCCGTTTAAAAATTAAATTTAATCCTATTATCTATTCAAATTTAGTGACTTAGTGATAAATTCATTTTGATCAAAATAGACCCATTTTTATTAAAAAGTTCGTGTGATGCTATATACATTATAATTCATTTATTTCTTTTTACATTTTATTCTAACTCGATAATTAACTAACTAAATTATTTTAGTGATAAACTAAAAAGTGATAAAAATTATTTTGACCCTAAAAATGGCCTAAATGCCGTGGCAAAGTAAGGTGGTGATTTATTTTCGTTTTTCGATTTTTATCGGTTTTTTAGCTTAAAGTTTTTATATTCTATTTATTCTAATTGTACTAAAATGATTTAAACTAAGTTGTACTTTTTATTAAAGATTTTATTATATTTATGAATAGTGTTTTAACACACTTTAAATTTCCAACTATAATTTCCTAATGTTTTTAGTTTATTTAATTCATGTTATTAGTAATTAGATTCTTAATTATACTAAAACAAAGACCACACTCCAAAAAATTTCCCGCTCAAGTGATATTTGGGCTTGGGCTAGAAAATAGCAAATCTAAAACTACTATCCTATTGACCTAAATATTTACCCATAATCCTCCAACTTACCTTTCAAGAAACTTCTCAAAAATAATTTATTCACCAAATTATGCTCCAAAAAACTAGGAAATAACAATAAATAATTTAGGAAACCAAATTATCATCCTCAAAATTTTTTTTAGAAAAAAAAAAACAAAAAAAAATAAAAATAAAAAATAAACTTATGAAAGATGATTTAAATTTAAATTTAAACTAAACTACATATGTAGTAGGAATAGGTGTCTAATTAAAACCATTATACGAATTATATTAGTGTACTGAATCAAATAGTAAGAACAGTAATTCTCCTGTAAAACTAACCTTACACTAAGTTAATGCAAGATAAGAGTACAAATTGTAGTTAAAAGGGTATAAAAACTTGAAACAAATCTACTAAAGTCACTTTTAGGTATACTAAAAAAATTGTGGTTACAATTAATAATAATTATTATTAAAATGGTACAAAAACTATATAATCAAGTACAAACGAGGCTGACTTACAATAATTTATTGTAAGATTTGCCTTACACAAGAATTTGTGTAGTAAGAATATAGGATTAATTAAATTTAGATTAGCAATTGATGTTTTTCCTTTTATTCGCCTAATTTTTATTTCAATTTGATAATATAATTTCTTTTTAAAAATGATTATGATTGGAGGATTGTGCACCTGCAATTCATTAAGATACATTTAATATTTAGTAAACTTATGATTATAATATTGTATATATTTAAGACGGTCCCTTGTATTGGATTATATTCATTTTGATTATAATACTTTGCAAATATCACTTAAAGGAAATTTGAAATACAAAACGCATATAAAAATTATTGTATTTTAAAGATGATAAATGTTAATGCTTTGGTTATTTTATTAGCCTTTATAAACAACTTTTAATTATTTGGCCATTGTCTAAAGGCGAATCTTGCTTATTAACATTAACATTCACACATTAATTTATCAACATTAATAAATTAAACTATTATTTCATGTTAAAATAACACGTACATGTTTTATCTCTATTAAAATGTACAGATAATCAGATACTAATATTAAATCTTGAAAAATTATATTATGTATCTATAAATGCCGTGCAATGCACGGGATCTATACTAGTACTTACTAGTGAAATAAAACAATAAATAACAACAAACATAAAACCATTATGAATCAAAATGTGCAAACTTATCAAAATAATATGAACACCAACATGAGTATATCAAGAACACTAAAGAACACAACATGAACATCAAACACAAATTAAGAACACAAATGCATATTTCACACTTAATAATTTATTTTCCTAAACAAATTTTACCAACATAATAAGAATCATTTTTAACATGATTTTCATAACATATCATTAACAAAAATTAGAAGTAAAAATTGATCAAAATAATTAAGGTAGGTCGTGGCCTATTATACATGTACACATATTTTTATTTTCAATTTTTCTTCACTTTAAACTCATTGTTAATATATTCACATATATTCATATATACTTATAATATATTTAAAACTCATAAAAATATAACTAAATATATAACAACAATTTAAAGTGAACCCCTTTGACTTGTTTGATGATCAGAGGGTAGGGTTCCAACCTAAACCACCTGATATAGGATGCATGTAGCGAGCTGGAACATTAGAGGGTGCAATACTAGTCTTAAACAAAAAGAATTAATAAAGTTTTGTAGGAGTAATAAGTTAGACATTTTTGGAGTTTTGGAGACTAGGGTGAAGTTTCATAAGGCTGATACTATTATAAGGAATAAATTTCAAGGCTGGAGTTTGTTGTCCTGGAATAAAGCTCTTTTGTGCAAGCACTTGTATGCCTTGGAGGTTGATTCCCCCTCTATTTGGACACTCTGGTTGAAGGCTTATAAACTTCGTAATGCTGACTTGTGGTCTGTTAGTTCCACTGGCTCTTCTTCTGAAAGTTGGACTGATATTCTTGCTGTTAGAAACTCTCTGGTTCAATTGGCTGGCTCTGTTCCTCAAGCTATAGATCTTCTGCATGAATGGGGAGAAAGGGTGTCTGCTGCCTATGGCTTCTTTAGGGGCGCTAGACCACTGCTACCCTGGACAAAATCAGTTTGGCAATCCTCTAATGTCCCTAAACACTGCTACATTTCTGTTTTGGCTATACAAGGTAAGCTTCCCACTATTGACAACTTAGTCTCAAGGGGTATGTTTATGGTAAATCGGTGCATCATGTGTAAGGCCAATTGTGAAAGTCATCCTCATCTATTTTTTGAATGTTCTGTGACAAGTTCACTTCTACAACTTGTGTTGCAATGGATGGGAGTGGGTTGACGTGCTAGGAGTTTGAAGCAGGAATTACGTTATTGTGATCACTTGCGGCGCTCTCATCATTGGAAGGCGAAATGGTTTGCTTGTAGCCTGTTAGCCACTATTTACTATATTTGGCTAGAGCGAATAGTCGTATCTTTAATGATGTTTGTTTGTCTATGGACTGTCTGCTATGTAGTATCAAGCTGGATGTAAGCATTCGCTTGCTGTCTTGCTCTAAGGTTGAAGATGAGCTTGTCATTGCAAATGCCCTAAATGGGTAACTTTTGTAACACCTTTGGTTGATTTGAAATACAAGGAGCTAAATTCTTTCAAAAAAAAAAACAATTTAAAGTGCATAAAATAAATGACATAAACATGCTTCAAATTAAACTACAACAAATCTACTTACAATTTTATTAGTTATTATCATTTTATTATACATCACATAACAAACAAGTACAAAAGCAATCATACTTATTAATTTATTATAAGAACATATTTATTATTCACACAAAAATATAAGTCTAATTAAATAACCCAAAATTAGGTTTGTACGGGGGGCGCCTTAAAATTAAATGATTATCGTCGGGGGATCTAAAAGAAATTTTAGACCCGTAAATTTCTTCACCCAAAAACCCTTGTTTTACAACCAAATTAACCCGAGAATGTTAGCTCCAAATACCCACTAAAGAACTAAGATTACTTGAGAATTATTAGGATAATATTATAGGTTTTATTTTAATTGTTTTTGGAAGAAAAATGGAGAAAAATAAATGAGAGAAAAGGGAGGATAAGCCACGACCAAATGAGGACTTATGTGCTCATTTTTGGTCTTATAAAACTTGTGAAGGAAGATGAAAAAAAAATAGATGTTAGTTTAGGTTTTTTTTTTAATTAAATAAATTTAGAATTAAAAGTAATTAAAACAAAATCATCATCTGAATGACCAAATACTATTCGTAATTGCTCAACTGTACCCGACTTTTACTCAGTTGTACCCTTTTTTCTCATAATTTTTCCAGCCTCTGCCCTTGGTAACCTAACAATTCTCTCTTTTTTCACATTCAACACATTCAATCTAAAAACGACCTAAAATCATAAATAATCAACCAATTACCTCCTTAATTCGTTCAATATTTCGATTATGGACAATAATAATGACAAATTGCAAGTAATTACTCCGTAGTATTTTTTTATAGTTCTTTTTTATTGATTAGCCTATAATTTATTGATTTATTTAGGGTTTTTTGGGGTGTTTGATGGTGGTAGTCAGGGTGTTGTGTGACGGTGCAAATTGTGATTGAATACTACGGAGTAATGGCTAAGTAATTCAATCAAGCAAGATGCATAGCTAGAATATCACATGAATGGCAGGTCAAATGTTCAATCAAAATACTACGGAGTATTAATATATTGAGACAGAGAATATATTATTATTATTATTATTATTATTATTGTTAGTATAGTTTTGAAATTATAGCCATGGATGGGGTTGTTGAGTTTGTTGGGGTGGTTTAATGGAGGTTGGATTGAATTTAGGGGAAAAATTGAAGATGAAGAGAGGAGAGAGAAGAGAGAGTTTGTAAGTATTGAAAGATGGGAGGAGGAAATGAAAAGGGTAATGGGGTCTTTTTTGGGTACAACTGAGAAAAAGTCGGGTACAGTTGAGCAACACCCATACTATTTGGTGAAGAAAATGTTGTCCTCTTGTCCCCTCGATATTTTAGATGCTCATTCTCGATTTGCGTGTTACGAAAATGTTCGGGTAATAAAGACGGTAATTGTTAAAGTTCGCGGTTTTGGCGATTTTCTAAAAAATATTCATTTTACAATTTTAAGACTAAAATATTTTATTTATTACTATAGAAAATTTTTAAAAGTGAGGGAAAGTTGATAAAATTTTCGAAACGAATGTTTTTACTAAAAGCGATTTTAAATGATCGTAAGATATAATTAAAGTTTAATAGTACAGAAATTGAATTATACTACCCCCTCCGTCTCGGTGATTTGTTTACATTTACTTTATACACATTTATCGATGTGAGGAGAGAGGTAGAGAAAAAACTAATAAAATAATAATATAAGTACAAATGGGGTCCCGCTTACTTGAAATTGTTAAATGTAATTGGTTAAGAGAGTGGGCTCCACCTCTCACATGGGTCAACTATGAACATTAATGGAAAGTATAAACAAATGACCCGTACACCCTAAAATGGAAAGTGTAAACAAATGACCGGGACGGAGGGAGTATTTTATTTTATTTTGGATATGAAGTTAAAAAAAATGATTTTATGAAATATTCATAAGTGTAAAGGTAGAGATATTTTAATACTCCGTATAATTTTATTAAAATAAAGAATATGATAATGATTTATAAAACGGAATAGTTAATGAAATTATTTGATTTCAAATTTGATAAGGGTTTATTAAACTGAATAGTTGGAACATATTGTATTTCAAAATTATTTAAAGAGAAAAGAAACTCGAGAAAGATAAGAAAAATTAATTGACAAATATTGAGAAATTTGATAATTGAATTAATAAAGATTAAACTTTATTTTTAATTAAGTAAACATAATGATGAAAGTTCATTATGTTTGGAATGACATAAAGTAGTTGAGTCTTCATCAACACACTTCACCTTACTTTGCGTGTTTGGAATCGTTGACTTGAATTTCAAAGACGGGAAAGTATAAGTGTCCATTTTTATTCGAAAACTAAAAATGTTCGAAATTGAATTCTATGAAAAAAAGGTTTTACTTTTATTTTTATGAATAGTTAACTTGACTTAGCTTTTTTCGAAATTTGAAAGCGATATTAATCTGATGGTTGATTTTCATAAAAATTTAAAATGTGTTTCTTTTTGAATTATAAGGATAATAAATTCTATTTTCATATTTCGAAAATTTTAAATCTGAACAAAAGAAAAACAGTATTATTTGACGAAAAATTTTAGTCACATTTTTATTAAAGGCAAAGGGAGGAATTTAATTTAAGGAATTAAATTATATTCTTATATTTGTGTTAAAATAACACGGGGTGTTACAATTTTACCCTATTCTGTTTACCCCAAATCAAAAAACCCTAAATCAGTGAACTCCAAACAATGCACAATTGACTCATCATCTTCATAGCGACCGGAATCAGTGAACACCTGAGTATATTTTTTTATTAGTTTTTTTTTTTAATTGGTTCTCGAAAATAACATAGCAATTAATGATTTCACAATAATTATTATAATGAATTCGCATTTAATACTTTATAATTTTCATTCGTTTTTTTAAAGGTCATCCTTGTTTTCGAAAAGTTAAATCGAATATGACTATTATAAACTTTAATTTCGAATTAAAATGGAAACATTATTAAAACAAAATAATACGAAATGAAATCAGATTAGTCATTACAGTAACAAAATAAAGGATTATAATTATTCTTCAGATTTGATGACAATTCAGGCTTAAAAAATACTCCGTAGCAAATTAACAATCAACTACATCCAATACAACCATCTTATTTATTATTTGAGCTTCTTAGACTTCGACCTTAAAGGGTACTTTTTTTCACCCTTTTTCCTATACAAGTAACACTACTTTAGGTGCAGGAACATCAGTCTTCGTGCAGGGCGAGTTCTCCCTATCCATGGACACCTTCGACTTAGGGGTTGGCTACCAATAAGTCACCGTCGTCATCTAAGATATCAATCACTTCCACAACATTGTCGTCTTCATCTTCCTCTACGTCTACACCCTTCAACCTTATAATGTTGCCGTTAACTCGAGGGGTAGCAAGCATTTGTACACCGTCGTCAACTTCCTTCTAATACGTTTTTTTGGGTTGTATTTTTCTTTCGCATTCAACATGTTTAACTCTTCCTCATATAACCCAAAAAGAAAGTAGTGAGCTTGGTTGCAATGACTTTGTCAACGTATTTAGCCTCAAATTCACTAATCATTTCGCGCATAAACAACCTTGTCGCTACAACATCCCTAACATGTGCGCTCCTTTTCGCAACCATTGATTAGTTGAAAATAATGTAAAACGATAAAAAAAACCGGTACTTTTACAACTCTAAAATAATTATTGATATGAATAGAAAACTATACTTAGATTCATTCATTAAATAGGAAATAATTAGGCGTCAAATTATAGTGATTTACACAAGAAACTCCCGCCAAAATATTTGCTTAATTAACCATAAACCCTAATAAACTCCTGCCAATCCCCCGTATCTCTAAAACTGTTACCATAAATGTAAGAAGTGTAAAACCGCTCACAAGATATTTACCTATAATATATTTACCTATAATTACTCATAAATATATTTACCTATAATAAATTATTTACTTAATAATTAGAGCATTATAAACGAAATACAAACAACAGCATCAAACACACAAATAAACTGCCGGAGTTTCGCTGCCATATGGAGGATTACTATTCGCAGGGTAATGAGGTTTCGTTACCCTTAGGATTTTCATAGCCTTTTCGTGAACGTACAATTTTTAAGAAGTTAGTTCCACATTTAATTTCCAGGGAATAGACAAAATTTGTTTTTGGTTGAGGACGTGAAAAATAACTTTCATGATCATTTCGAGTTGACAATGGGGCTATCCAGTTGAAAATCCGAATTTTATGTTTCACAAGATTGGAAGAATTTTTCATGTTGAGTGGGCCTAGAGTAGATAGTATAAATTTAATTTTTAATTTCTCAATTTATCAATTTCTCAATTTATCAATTTCTCAATATTTCATTCATACCTTTGATGTAATTTAAATAGCAAGCGCAAGGGCGTAGAAAACCTCCACTTTCCGAGTTTAAATCAACCTTTCCCAGAATACTTCTCCCGCCGGCGCCACGTCATCATTCTCCGGCGAATTTCTCGCCGAATCTTTCTCCTTCTCAACTATATTTTCACGAATCCCTAAAACTTCGCAACTATTTTTTCTTTTATTATTTTAATTATTATTACTATAATTAATTTATTATAATTATAATAATATTTCCTTGAACTACTTCCGATTTTGCGGACCCCACCTGCTACTACTTCCACTTCGCCGGAAACCGCCGTCTTCGCTGCTTCGTCAGGTACATGCATTAGGGTTTCACTTTCGATTTTTCTGTCAATTTTTCAGTTTTGTGTTCTTTTTTTTAATAATTTTAGTTCGTTTTAATTTGTGTTGTGCTTCGTAATTGTGTTCTGTTGTTGAGGATCAAGCTAATTAATGCGGAAACTTTGTACTTAATTTGTGTTTCTGCTGCTTGATTGTGCATTGTTTTTTTTTTTTTTTTTGGGTGATTTTATCTTGGTTTCACTGTTATGTTGTCGGTTGTTGTGTAGTTCGTTCGTTTTAATTTGTGTTATGTTTCGTAATTATTTGGAAAATATTTGAGGATCAAGCTGATGAATTTAGAAATTTTATAATAAAGTGTACTAGTTTAACCTAAAACAAGTTGATTTGGTATTGTATTTTATGATTTTGTCTTGGTTTCGTTTTTTCGATGTTGATTTTTTTTTTGGCTGTAGCCTGTAGGTGTGTAGTTGTGCCTCAATTTTCCGCAAGTATTTCGTTGATCGAAATTTTTTGATGATATGAGTGATTTTCTTTTATCTTAAGTGTGAAATTGAGTGAGCAATGCAGTTTCTTGATTACTAAACTTAGTAATAGTTAAAATCGGTGCTTCCCCGTCATAACGACATAATTTTGGCTGTGTGTATGCTACCTGTGTGCACGAGTTACGTTGGGTGACAACAGTTTAGATAGGTTTTGGAAAGCGTATTATTATAGTCAGAAGTGTATGCTCACTTGCAGTTGGTGCCCTCGACTTCAGGTTATTGTGGATAAATTAGGTTTGATATGCTGTTTAGTAGCTTAACGATGGTCGTTCACCACCCTAATTAAGAAGTAGGGTTTCAGTTATGGTCGACTTTTGGTTGTTGTTGTTTGGGATTTTGGTTGGCAGTTCCTCAAATCGAACTGGATGTACTAGAGTAGAGTTTGTTCGTTTTTTTCCTTTTTATTTGAACGTAGTAGCATTCTAGAAATCCGAACTGAATTGAAACCCGAATGAAATCCAACACTTGGAAGGACATAAGTACAATTAATATCGAGTGCCGTTTGATCGAGTAACCAACTAACCAAGTGAAGTTTAATTGTAAGTACTTAAAATTCGGCTGTAATATTTGTACTAGCTTATACACTGTTTTGATTGTTGCAGTGATGAAAAAATGGGAGAAGCTGATATGACCCGTGTGAAATCTGAGCGTGATCCTAACAGCGCTTTAGTTCAGCACGAAGCATTTTGCACGCCATTTGCAGCTCCCCCCGGTTGGGATAACCTTCAAACAGCTCGAGAATCTAAAGACAACATAAAATCTAATGCCTTGAGCAATCAAAATAGCTCCACGCGGTTGGTAGAAACGCAGGTTGTCGAAGACGGTTTCTCAGCATCACCCATATGTCCTGCACCACTTTGTCGACAATTCTGGAAGGCTGGAAACTATGAAGATACTTTTGCATCTAAATCCCCAGCCCAAAGTTAGTGTTACAAGAGTTAACTTATAATTGCATTTCATGTTAAAACAAATGAAGTCGTGTCGGGTTGTGTTTGTTTGACATATAAACTTTGTCACGAACCCATCTACCTAAACCTGACCCAATTATGTAAATTTTGTGTCAAGTTCATGTTGATCCAATTACATAAGTGGGGTCATCAAGCCTCTACCCAAACCCATTAATTTCGTGCCGAGTTTGTGGCGTGTTATCATGTCATGTTAGCATGTTTTATAATTTTTGTGACAGAAGCTTAGAATAATTTAGGGTTTGTTTAGTAAATAGGTTATTTATGTTGCGCATGTGTTTAGAGAATTCAACCCTAACACAACCCATCCACAGCCCAAAGTTAATTTAATAGCTTGACATAACTGCTTTCCACGTTATAGGTGGGGCAGACACGTGTTTGTCCAATCGATCCTTAACTTGGTCCTTTCTTTATTGCTGCAGACAGCAAGAATTATTTGCATGTACACCCCAAGTTTCTCCACTCCAATGCCACTTCTCATAAATGGGCTTTTGGAGGTACTTTCGCTTTATGTTTCAATTGACTATTTTGTTTTTTCATGTATCAAAATTCTCTGAACGATCCTCGTCATTTGGCTGTTTATGTAGCAATCGCGGAACTTCTTGACAATGCAATGGATGAGGTAACCTTTATGCAATTATTTTCTTTTGTTTGTGGGATTCTGATCTTACTTATTTTTCTGTTATCTCTTCTCCATGTGGAATTCTGCCTTTTCTCTTCAAACTATTTCGAGCGTGTCTGCCTTTTGTCTTGAACTAATATCTTTGCTTTGAAAAATGCTGTTAAATTATAGACGCTCACTCTCATTGATTGTCCAACTTCATTCTAGCAAACATTTCTGTGTGGCAAATAATAAAGCTCCACATTCATGTTTCTAAATGGTGAATCGATTTTTGTTCCTCCTTATAACATGCAAAATGATAATTCGGAGTTCGATTTTGTATTCTGATATCGCTTAGCGTGACCAAGCCTGCAGGTAAAACTTGAAAATCTATATTTGAAGAGAGTGCTTGTGATTGTCAGTTATAAAATGTCTTGGAGAATTTTATTGTTGTAAATGGAGCCTAGTGTGGCGTTGACCTGATACTTCCTTTTCCATTTACTGGATGTAATTAAAATGATAGCTCCTGAAAATGACCCATCTGCTTGTCGTTCTCTCCCACCTCGCTGAATTTGACAGTGAGGAAACCTGTTGGTGAATTATCAGTGAATTATGGATCCTTCCATATTACTGGATGACAGTTTATCTAACCATGCTGAAAGGTTATCCATAACCTTTGTTTCCATTATTTGTTTCTTTGTTGAAATACAAACCATAGCTTTTGTACAAACGTCTTTGTTTGTGTGACTCATAGCTTTTTTCAGCCTATTATAAATTTATGTTCTCTTCTCTGTGATTATATATAAATTAGTCCCTTGAGGAATTTCGGGAAACATGTCTTTTGAAACTTAAGATTAAGATGGCTATTGTTTGCTTGATCACTTTATTAGACACAAAATGGAGCATCTTTTGTAGTTGTAGATAAAATCTCAAATCCAAAGGATGGAAGCCCAGCCTTGCTCTTTTTAGGTATGAGTTTGCTCATATAGTATTTTTTTTTTTTTTTTTGTTTTTTTTTTTTGGTTTTCATTATTATTAATTTTATTGTTATTGATGTAACTGGCACCATAAGTTAAAGGAGATTATGTTGTAATAACTTTGCTGATCCATCGTCATCGTTTTAATTTTTTATATAATAAAAGATAATTGTGTCTAAGCGTGGTACTTCATGGCAGATGATGGAGGCGGGATGAGCCCTGAGGCAATGCGTCGTTGTATGAGTTTTGGATTTTCAGACAAGGAATCTAAATCAGCCATTGGACGATGTATGCTCGAATCAATTACCTTTACTTTCTTCTATTTTACTCTCTATCTATCTTTCTCTGAATGATATATATGACTCATTGCCTTCCAGATGGGAATGGGTTCAAAACCAGCACCATGAGACTTGGAGCTGATGTAATTGTCTTCAGTCGTCATTTTGCAAATAGGTGTGTACTTTGGTTATTTAATGATGTATGATTAGTCATTATTTCATAAAAAAAAAGCGGTTCCTGATTTTGGTTACTCAAGATTGGTCATCTTTTTAATTATGTAAATTTTTTGAATTTTGGAAATGTGAGTACTTTGCTTATTCAGTATTTGATCATGTAAATTTTAAGTTTTGAATTGCTCCTTAACATAGTCAGTCGAATAGAAAGAGCTCCATAGCATCCTTAAAAAAATAATGTGTGAAAATAATCGGACAATATCTGGTTTTGCTTAACGTGATTGCTACAGGGGACGCTAGTGGTTCGTCTGGAGGGAAGGGGAGGGAAATGATTTGGAGGAATGGTTCCCTCCATTTCCCTTCTCCATAGGAATGATTTTCTTAACGTGATGTAATTATATTTGTACCTTTTATTTGGCGCGGATGCTTTTTAATACGATGTTTCAATTATGATCAGGAGTTTTACTCAGAGCATTGGTCTTCTTTCCTATACGTATTTGTCTCGGAATGGCCTTGATCGGATAGTGGTACCTATGGTAAGTACTTGTTTGATGTGGTGGCTGTGCTTGCATTGTTGAGTTTCCAGCTTTTTCCTTATTGTTGCGATAGAGTTTGTCATTTGTAAGTCTACTATCCGTATTTTTTACTGCAACAACACAAACATGGTGAATGGTTCCAGATGATAGATGAATAATTGGTTGTGGTGAACATAAACAGTCAAGAATTTTTTTAATGACCAAAAGTAGCAAGAACGGAATGAAGGGATGAGAGAAAAACAAGAAAATAGCAGTGGAACGGAAATGATATCAAAATACAAATTCATCTTTAGTCATCTTAAATTGAAGTTATTGATAAATTATATCCATATACTTGATCCTGTTATACACCATTCTCTCATTGCTCTTACCACTTCTACCCATGTCTTCTTATTTCTTCTAATTCTGTTTCTCAACCCTGCACGTAATTTTCTGCTTGTTTTCCATTATATGAATAGTTCTGTTTTTTATTTCCCAATTAATCACTTGATTATAAGATGTGTGCACTAGCACGTTTAGTGTAATATTGTAGCAGAGGCCCAAGTGTATCAGTGCTCTTTGATGCTTTAGGATTAAGTTTTGCTGATTTCTAAGTGCTGTAAAATTGGAGTGTTTGGAGTCTGATTGATAATCTGTTCAAGCTGTTCCTTTATAGGTTGATTATGAGTTCAATGTATCAACTGATACCTTTGAGCCTCTGAAACGGTTTGGACAAGAGCATTACCGGTCAAATTTATCCATCATTTTGCAGTGGTCGCCATATTCATCCGAAGAGGAACTTATGAAGCAGGTTAGCTTTGTACAAAGTCTCCAGGGAAGTTTTGCTTGCTTCGTGTAAATTTAGGATCGAGTAGGTTGCTATATTTTATGATATGAGTGGGCAGCTATACAGTTTGACCTAGAGTACATCACTCCGAACTGTAGGTATATCATGCATATGATATGGATATAGGCATTGTACTACTGCCAGTGATGAACTGATGACATTAGCCAATTAAAAAAGCCTTTGTTTGTTTTGTGTCTTATCTAACAAATGTATTCAGCGGTGCAAATTTCTCATTTTTCTGGAGTTTGCCTTGAAAGAGGGAAAATGGATTCCTGTGAATCCCTTCCTGTCTAAATTCCTTCACTCGTATTTTCTCCAGTTAAGTAGAACTGAACTCCTCCCCCTTGCCTTCCTCCCTTTCCATACTTTTCAATTCAAGGAATCCTATTCCTTAGTAATTCAGGAAGCAATGCTGTGGAGAGGACAGTTTTTTTTTTTTTTTAAGTCTCAACATCTCGAATAATTCTTATGAGTATCTCGCCTCCACATCCCTATGCTTTGCAAATGATACCATGATTATCTAGCGGTGTCACAGTTGAGTGTTCCACTCATTTCCACTTGGACTTTTTTTTTTAGTTAGGACTACTATTATTTATAACACCTTGAGATCTTAATTCATCCAGCTCTACTTCTGTTTGTAGCTTTCACCCCCTTGTGCTTTTTACTAACAGGGATATACGGCAATACCCTTTCCTTGTTACTGTCACAAAAAATGTAGTCTTTTGGTCGATTGTCTTATGTAGACTTTTCATCTGAGAAAAATGTCATCGACCCTTCAATATTTCTCCTAGTTGGCCTCTTGTATATTTAAAGGTGCTTCTTCTCAGTTGCTGTGTCTTGATAATAGCCTTTTGTCGATTTTTTGGTAGAGAAAATTAAATGCAGGTGTAAATTTGTTGGCTTCATAAAGTTGCTTTACCATTTAAGTTTAGGGAGTTATAAAGACTTAACTTGGAGTTCAATTTGTTGGCAGTTTGATGACGTTGGATCTCACGGAACAAAAGTTATTGTCTATAATTTATGGTTAACTGATGATGGAAAGTTGGAATTTGATTTTGAAAGTGATCCCCAGGTTTGTAATCCATTCTCTATCTTTTCAGGCCTCAATGGAAGTAAGACTATATGTTTTGGTTTTCTGATTGCTCTTTATCATCTGGTTTTAGGATATTCGCTTGCTAACTCCTGAAAAATCCAAGAAAACAAATTCGAGGATGTCAATTAGTGAAGATCATATCGGCAGCCAGTATCGCTATTCTCTTCGGGTAAGTATTGGTTAGACGTGGCCCTTGAAGGATGGATGACATCAAGATATGATATCTCTTTGCATTCATGCAGGTATACATGTCCATCTTATACTTGGACATTCCGCCAAGTTTCACTATAAAGTTACGTGGGAAAACTGTGGAGCATCACCGAATAGCTCATGATCTTAAGTATCCTGAATTCATAATGTACAGACCTCAAAATGGGAGCGCTAAGGAGGTTATTTCATATGCTCTTTCTTTCTTTATATTGTATCTGTGTGAATTTCAGGCTAGTAGCTAGTTTTGTACTTCCTCCATTTCATTCAATTCTATACATTTGCTTTTTGCACGTACGTCGATGCACGTTTTCTTTTGTTTATATCTTTAGTTACATAATTCTAAAAAATATGAAATATGAATATTAATAATGCTATCGAAAAGACAATTAAAACAAGATCTCACATGACTATTTTTTATTTCACATATTAGACGATATATCGAAAATTCTCCTCACTTTTGAATAGTGTACAAAAAGTAAATGTATAGAATTGAATGAAATGGAGGAAGTATGACTTTAGTCTAATTAGAATACGGAGTACAATTTATCCTTAGAATTAAAGCAACCAATTAAAATGAGGAACTATTGATTTGTTATCTTGATTAGAAGCCTTCTAGTGCTAGTTAGCTCTACAATAGTGGAATGAATGGGTTTTTTAAGGTAGAGACATGTAAACAGCTGATCTGGTTTATGTTTGGTCAATGTGGGTTGTTTATTTCACGTCGACTATACATTTTGAGTCGAGTGATTCTTGGTTTTGAGTGTGTTGTTAATTTGTTATGAGTTATTCAGGTATGGCCATATGAGCCATTTAAAGTCCGGTCCTTTTTTCCGATTACAGACCACTTTTGGTCTATTGATTTCCAGTCAGTGGTGATGAGTCTTGTCAATTACTCGTATGCACTTGGATTAAAAAAAGAACTCCTGAGTTGCAGTTTAAATTCAAAAATTCTATGAGACACTAACTTTAATGCTTCGAGACGCCTTATATGCCATTTGAGGACCACTGCGACAAGTGAAGATGCCTTACGTGCATCTTCTTGTTATCCCTTCGTTAGATTTGAACTCTTTGTCTCTCTTATAATAGTTCATCTCCAATATACAACTTTTTTCTCGAGAATTGTGCATCTCAGATGCATGAGGCACACACCTTTGCGCTTTTTTTTTGGCCACGGGCTATCAATGCTCTAATGCCAAATATCATCTATTATCATGTTCTAGTTGATTTATGTCATTACATGTCATGATAACAAAGGTTTTGTTAATTTTTATGTCAAATGATTTTAAATGTAAATACAAATTAGTCGATGTAGGCAACTTTTGGCCACTCTGACTAGTGAGTTTCAGTTTAACGGGTTGTGAGTGGGCTCATTTTGGATCTAGTTGGTAGTAGTGATCCAGCAGACGAGTCTGGTCACTTCGATTTCAAATCTTACATTTTTCTTTTGAGGTCATTTCATATCTATGGTAGATTTTTTAGGTCCGGCCAGCTCTGCTTGGTCTACTAATAGTTCATTAGGCAATTTGATTTTGAACCTTTTGGTTCTTTAACTTAGATATCAAAATATTAATACCGTAACTTCCCGTAAGACTGCGTATCTTAATGTGTTTGTGAAAAAGATTGTTGGACAACTTTGAAAACTTATCTATGCTACTCAAACTTGCCTACTTGTGTCAAGTGCATGATTGAACGTTGTAGACGGCTATTGTGTAAAAATATCAATATGTAATTAATTGGCCTAATATGAATTGAAGATGTGGTAACAACTTAACATGGCAACACATTACACAATTGAAGGGCAATGTTAAAGTATCTTGTACTCTTATGATGATGCATTGTTACACTTTACCAAAAAGATAATATATCAATGGCAAAAGATTTAACCATAGATTCTTTGCTAACTTGCCTTCGTTCTTGTTTGATTGGTGATATGGAGTACTAGCGACTGTTTTCTCAGTGTTTATTTGCTGGGTTAATTTTGTTGATATCTGTGCTTGTGGCTGAAGATTGCTCTACATGCATTTGCTTTGGATAAGTTTATTTGTTTGCTATTTATGTTTCGGTGTAATTTGTAATGATGACTGAAGAGTACCTCATTCTTGCAGGAACTTCTAACAACAATAGGATTCTTGAAAGAAGCTCCTCATGTCTATTTACATGGCTTCAATGTTTATCATAAGAATAGACTTATCCTGGTAAAATCCTTAATCTTTTATGACGTATTTAAGTCTTGCTGTAAATATGATAAAATCTTTCTTTTGAGCAATGAAAATATGGCCATTTATATCTGTTGTGACTGGAGGTGATGCTGAGATCCCTTCTATAGCAATATATGCTTATAACTTTTCTTTAAAGTTTCAATCATGGAAGGTTTACTAATAAAACATATGGAATCTTGTATTCTGATGTTGAAAACTGTGACAGAGGATATTTGCATATGCTCTGTCATTGATGACAACTTGATCCCGTTTTGTGGTGCATAATTGTATGCCAAATTATTATGCGCTACAATTACATAAATTTTCACTCATGTATCTTGTTTTTCTCCTGCAGCCTTTTTGGCATGTTGTCAGCTATTCTGATAGTAGAGGAAGGGGGGTTGTAGGTAAGAGCTTGTTGTGGTTCTCATCTACTATTGAAGCAGTTTTTTTTTTTAGTTTTGTAAATCATGCTGTGTAATTGATGTTTTCTAGGTATCTTGGAAGCAAATTTTGTCGAGCCTACTCATAATAAACAAGATTTTGAGAGAACGTCTCTTTTCCAAAAACTTGAAACTCGGTTGAAGGAAATGACGTGGGAATATTGGTAGGTACATTACTGAATACTGATGATTGCCGGTGCATGTTTATAGGACAATGATTGATATGGTTCTGTGCTCTTATTATTTTGAAACTCCCTCCAATTTCTCGTATATCCCCATTGAATGCGGTACAAAGTCTTAAGAGGGTAGAAGCCTAGTAAAGAGGCAGGTGTACGATTCCAAAATCAATGAGGCTATAATGGTAATTATGAATGGCAAATTTTTAATTTTAAATTGGACTGAATGAGTCAAAAGTCCTATAAAAGGAGAATGAGGATATATGAAGATTCAGAAGGATAATTTTTTTTCTCTATAAATCATTTTCATTTCTACGTTCTTTATCTATACCATGTGTAGTGAAGTAGGTTCATAACTTTCTGATGTATGCAGTTATTTGGAGGTCAAGTTTATCTATTCTTTTCGTTATTCTGCGACATAGTGGGATTTTTTTTTTTTTTTTTTTTTTTTTTTTTTTTTTTTGTGGTGAATTTCGTTTTTGATGCATAACTTTGAATAAATTGCAGGGATTATCATTGTGGACTTATTGGGTATCAGGTTAAGAAAACACTTCCTGCGTCTTCACCTTCAGTACATGTTCCCAGCAGTGGCTCAAAGAGCTTCAATCCTGCAGCCAATTTACCTGCAGGAGAATTTGTTCGGAATGGTCAAAGTATCCATCGGCAAGGTAATTATGCCTTTGACATTCAGAGACATGGTCAATTGCTGTTGAACGTCCATGATGATTATAGTTTTCATTATTTCAGGTACTAAGAGGATGGCTGATGATGCTCTGCAGGCTCTTGGGAGGGTGAAAAGGCAGATTAGGGTAGGATCTAACGCTAACAATGCTGGGAACTGTCTACCAGCTCAGGTTCGGTTGCGTGCTTATTTTTGAATGATTTATGGTGAAATATCTGATTCGTTAAGCGAGAGAATTGATAGCTTAACACTAATATAAGCCATATGGTATTGTACCTCATCCTCGTGTGACTCTTATCTATCATGCAAGGGCAATTGTTGAGCCATTCCGAGGGTGGCTGACCTTTTGGCTGTTTTCCCATGAAGTCTAAGCTCTAAAATTATTCATTCACTGAAAAATTTATTATTACTTTCTGATGGGAAAATACTATGGAGAATTACGTAATTCATGAGCCACATTTGACCTTCTTGCTTATACCATGGAGTCAAAGAAGTTTCGAGCAAATTATATCATTTTATTTTATTTTATTTATTTATTATTATTATTATTTTTATTTTTTCGAGGATGGGGGATGGTGAATCTAGTGGAAAGCTTATCAGGGATGAAAATTAAAGATTAACCTTGAAGGAGGAATATTGGATCCCTCCAAATCCAAACGTACCCGTAGGCATTGAGGAGGGAAAATGGATCTCTCCGAATCTCTCTCTCCCCATTTTATACTTTCCATATATGGTAACCAAACGAAGAAATCGAATCCCTCCCTTTCCCTTCCCTTCCCTCCATTTCCTTCTATCCAAACCACACCCTTGGGTAAGACCTTGAGATATCGCTATCATGGCAAGTGGGACTCACAAATACATACATAGAGGCAGGTTTAGGAGCTGAATGTTATAGCCGGTAATGGGTGATATAACGCTATTACTAACCTTTAGTCTAGTAGGCTGCATGTGGTGGTGATATGGTACATGGTTATGGTTTGACTTTTTTTTTTTTTTTTTTAATTTATTCTCCGTATATTTATTACAGCTGTTTATTTTCTTATGTCTTTTGTTTTTATGTGGGTGGGTGTAGGCTAATGCTGTTCTTTGCGTGAATACATGCTTGCATGCGTGATATATAGTGTTCAAATATTCTCGTTAATTTTTGAGGGGTGGGAATGTGATGTTATGTCCATGTGTGTGTTTGTTATTTTTGATGTGGTGTCTTACAACCAATTTATGCTTTTTGCGCAGCCTGTTGCCCTTACGAAGGTGATGGCTCATCAGGATCCTTTGTTATTGACTCAGGAAACAGAAAAACTTAGAGGAAAGTAAGTATTATAGCTTCTAAAGCGTCAGGGAGATTAATGGAAATAAAATCAACCTGGAATGCTAGAATTATTTGACAAAATCTTGATTGATTAATAGATTAATATTTCCCAGTGTAAATAATTATTTATGTTTGCTTTTTAATTTACTACTCCGTATGCATGTGTCTTTTTTCAGATGCTTGGAGTATGAGAAATCTGAAGAAGAGCTCAAATACAAGGTATGTTGACTCGCCAAAATTTAATCAACTCATGTCGACCTTTATGTGGTTTTGTTTGTCTACCCACTCTGCCGATGGTGCTTCCTGCCACCGAACTGTAGCTCTTTTAATTACTAGGAACCTACTTGTGAAGGAAACCATTAACATACTCCGTAGAAGACAAAGACCCATACTGTCTGTGTTTGACGACGATAAAAAGTATTGGAAAAGGGAAAAATTCTTTCGGGATGGCATTTCAAAATCTTATGTCTTACTCTCTTAATGAACACCAAATTTTCATGAGACTTGTCATGAGATCAAACTCTATAAATGATATTTGTAACTTTCTACCGAATTAGTAGGCTAATGAGAGATAATTTTTCAGTCCTCGTCACTCCAAATTATTGAGAGAGCATCTCTCATACTATAAGAACACGTGGAGCTTGTTTGCAGATGACTTGTGTTACACATTACATTATCCATGGGGAACTTTACAATCAGCTTTCGAGTGGCGGCTGTTATAACATCGGGGCATATTGTTCAAACAAAATTAAACAGTTGCTTTAGCTCTTTGAAGTGCACCTTTCTGCTATAGATATTACTTACTCCCTCCAATCCACCAATTACTTTTATGTATTCCATTTTTGGGGCGTCCCATACTCCCATCCATTTCTTTATGTTTTCTTGTTGGGTAGAAACTTGCCTCTAAAATGCAATGTGGGGACCACTTATTAAGTACTTGCATAATATGTATACGGTCTCCTATATAATCGATCCAAAAGAAAATGTGAAGAATTGGATGGATCGGAATTTAGAGGGAGTACTTTGTAGCTGCTGGTAGAATACGATTGTAGCAGTCCGGGAATTAATGTGCTTCTATAACTTCGATTTGCTGTGTATGGCTTTGGCAGGTAGAGCGGCTCAGAAGGGACCTCAAAGAGGCACAGCAGGAATATGCAAAAATGTTTGCCGAACTCGAGGCACTTGATGTCAAATCTGAAAAGGTAAGTTAACTCTCGTTCTCTTCTTTCCTAACAGTTCTAGTTTTGCCTGTTGCAAAGCATCTTGGATGATCTAAAACTTAGGTGACAAAATCGAATACATATAAGATTTGTCATTATGTTAAATTAAATTTAGAGTTCATTAATTGTACCTGATTGAAGATCTGAAGCTCTTGTAACAGCTAGGTGTTGTCCGTAGAATGACTACTTAGATTTGATTCAAATTTCAAACCTCGTATTTCTTCACATACCTGTGTGGTATATTTCTAATGTGCGCAAATTCACTACAGTTTTCATCTATTTCTAGATTATGCAGTTTTTGTAATTATCACCGTTCATTGTAATCGGCTGTTAAATTGAATATATTCCCCAACTCCCATCAAAACATAGTATGTCAAGACCACCATCAAATTACCACAACTTTCACCCAAACTCACCACAGGAGTTTTCTATCAACTTCGCGCTGTATTCGATACAAAATTCACCCTTTCGTAGAAAAATATAAATAGTTGGCGTGATTTAGTGCTGACGTAACGTTTACTGTGGTGGATAACATGAATGTTTACGTATCGTAGTGGCATGAATTCAGAAATTTGTGCTTGGAAGGTGTTGTGTGGTCTATGATTTAGCTGGCATCATTGTAATTGTGACATGGGAAGGACCTTATGTATGCAGTCATTTGTCGAAATGCAGTGAATCTGAGTCTGTTTATAACATTTTTTTTTCCGTTCTGAAATTGGTGACGTAATTGCCAAGTGAATATAACAATGTGTGTTAACCTTTGGAAATTTTTCCGTCATTCACTGTGCTCCAGGCTCCGCAGAAGCCGAATAGCTGAATGGTTTCCGATGCAGATACGCAGAAGAGAATTGACAATTGAGAGTTCCACATTTTGTTCAAACTCCAACGAATAGTCAAGACATGCAAAAACCCAAGCCATTAGACGACATTTGCTGCTAGAAGCGACTAATTCTGACACAATCTGCAGGCTAATAAACGTATCTGACGACCTGCAAGCTTGTTAGCGTAGTATTGGATGTCGATGAATTCTACTCTGTCGATTCCCCTCGGAAGAAGCCAAATGTAAATGACAAGGCTTGTTAATTAACCGATGTACACTTATCATTGTGTTGTAACATATTAGTCCGCTCATTCAATATTAGGCTCATGCTGTTTTCTCAAGGTGTTATGGTGCTCAATTTCTGTCTCCTTATAACTTGTAACTATTGCATTGGGTGTTGCTCTTTCACCCGCGAAATTTACTCAAACGTCCGCACAATTGACCATATTACCCTTTTCATTTTACCCACAAAATTTGTTTCACTGTTACTCATAATTTCTTTCTTCTTCTACATGACCCCTCATTATTATCATCTAATCTAATTTCTCCACCATTTTTATTTGTGTTTTAATTTCTTCTTTTGAAATTTGAATACATATACGATATATCATCCCATTGAAAATGAAGTAAAATAAAGACAAAATTGCTAAAAACTACCTTATGTTATTTTTTTGCAAATAATTACCTTTCAACGTCATTTTGGGTTCAAAATGCTACCATTTTACTGGAAATCTCAATTAACCCAAAATTTATAAACATTGACCGTTTTGCCCCTCAAATTAACCTTCCCCATCCCTTTTCATTTTCCCATTTTTGATTTTATTCGTTTTCTTACTTCTTTAACACCCCATGAAAATTATCCAAAAAAAAACTTTAAAATTTCGGCCAAAATTATACTCCGTAACATAGAGTATATGCAGATATAAGAAGAAGAAAGCTTTAGGATAATAGTGGAGAGCATCAGCTTTACAAGCTTTATGATGCTACCCGTGTATACGCATAATAAGCACTAAGCATCGTCAATTTGGTAACTAGTACAGAGGAAAGTCATGAGTAAATTCAAATAAGTAAAAATCAAACCTAAAAACTCAATGACAACATAGTTTCATCGGCTTATCTTATACTCGTAGTATATCTCTATTAGACAATTGACACTGAAGTTAAACATACGTGTAAAGATATGCTGAGTTGATTATTATATATGTTTTTTTTCACCACACGATTGTAATAAAGCAGGAAAAATCAAAGTAAAAATTCCTAGTGTGTGGTAGAAAACTCAACAAATCGTATTAGAAGTAATGTTGGAACGGTGGACGATCAAAAGTGAAGATACAAACGCAAACTTCAACGACTACTAAAGAGAAGAGTCACTCACCAGATAATCAACAAATTGCTGGTCATTTTCAGATTTCACCTCGGCAACACCCCGATATCCTTTTTTAGTGACCTACAATATAAACAACCATTTTTCACTAATTATATGCGATAGATAGGTAGAAATTCATTTAATAGAATGCTCCTACAGCGTATTTATCATGACTCGTGACATTCCTTGACAAAGCTTAACCATACATGAGGCCCATTTCCCTGTCGAACTAAAAACATTATCTTCAATCGTTTTAGAAGGGAAACGTTTTTGTGAGTCCCAAATGCCATATTGTTACGATCTAGAGACAGCATTCATGTAGGTTAGCATATTAGATATGTGCATGTCAATGAAATCTTCCGCCTCGTCAGAGACCTTTCAAAATTCACCAGCTTCACAGAAAAATAAGTAAAAAATGAATAATGTTAATCAGAATCCTTACATCATTAAGGAAAAATCCTTCACAAGAAACAATGCAGTAAATCATACAAACTTAACCACCTAAAAAAAGATGAGATAAAGCCACAAATTGCACAGTTAAACAGTAATGTTTCGAAACACAATAAATTCATGGTCCAACAACTAACTCCTTTTGCGTCAATAATAAATTTATGACCCAAAAATAGTAGATTTCAATGAGGCTAAAAATTATCCACCCCGGAAAACCCATTTAGATTGAGTCGACACAACCCAACCCATCTCGAGCGGCAAACTCAAATGCGACCTCAAATCCAATTGACCCAACCCAATACCTATATTTAGGAAAGCGGGTATCGTGCCGCACTCACCCCAATTGAGGGGCGAGTATAGAGATTGATTAGACGGGTGCTAGTGCTGGTATCAAAAGTCTTACTATAAATCTAAGTTTCAAAATATTTGGGGTTGACTAACATGAACTCTCACTTAAAACCGTCTATAGACACCATTCCACTTGTAATCTAAAGTTGTGAAATTATATAAAAAGAGTTAAAGAAATGAGTAAAGCACATTCATAAATCATACTCAATAAAAGAATATCCGACCAAATCTAACACAAATTTAAACATACTCAAATCTGATTCGTAATAACTCGTTTACCTGGTCTAGGTACAACCATAAACTGTTATAGTTATGTGACCATAAATTCAGACAAGGAAACTTACCAGAAGAAAGTTCAGATTTGATGGGCATCATTAAACCCTATGAGCTCAAATCTGTAAACTGCAAGTAGCCAACTACCAAGATGAATGAGCTGCGAAAATCATTTCATCCACACATATTATAAGCATGCTCATGTACTATACAACTTGGATCTTGGGTCCTATAAACGTAATCCACTTGATTAGGCCGCTGGTGCGGCCGCGTGCCAATGAAACAAAGTAAATATCCGTCACGACATAATATATTAGACGTAAAGTCTGAGCAAAGAAGTAAACCTCGGGAGCATGAATTATTCAACAATTAAGGCCGTCGTCAATCCAGCATAAATGACCTTGATCCATATTCCGGGATTAGAATACCGATGTTACATACTCTTGAATCACCATGGGGTTCTCTAGAGAAACCATCCTCTTCACTGCATCAAAGTTAATGCCTGAATTCTGCAACAACGAGGATCTACTATCAATAATGACAGCAACAATAGCAAAAATAGAAACATCATCTAATGGCAAGGTCAAAGGGTTCGTATGTACACGCTCTTACAATTGTGTTCCAAAATCTACGTGTATTGTTAAAGGACAAGCCATAAGGAAAATTAAATCGAGAATTCATCTACCAATACATTACACTATTACAGAGTACACAATGAGCCATTTTACTCTCTCCATTATGTATAAAAGCCAACGACTACTCTTTGACTCCATGGATATAGAAATCTAAACCTAGTAACCAAAACAAATTTTTACCATCCGAGCAATGAAGAATAAATAAAGAGATACCGCGAATATGTGTTCTTAATTAACTAACTATTCAAATTAAATTCAACACCCTAGTGTTTACAAAGGTACCATCTTCATCGCTGCTCACAAAACCCGGCTCCCTTTTGGTAAAAGGTACCATTTCTTCACCATGAAAAGTAACATTTGTTGGTCGGAATTCTTGAGTTCAAATGTTCAATTACACTAACCATGAAAAATGACACAAACTAAACCATTTTGTATATAAATGGTGCATTATAAAATTTTGTATAAAAACCTTACAAGGTTTTCTATTACATTGCCCATCACATCATCTACCACAAGCACCACACTATTGTATTGTAAGAAGCATAATTTGAGTCGGTCCATTCCCAACAAGTCTCACATACCACGATACCCGAAAAAGTAAATTTCAATTTACTATTATCAATAATGACAGCAACAACAAAAGTCAAAAACAGCAGTAACATCATCTGATGGAAGGGTAAAGGGTTTCGTATGTACATGCTTTTACAACTGTGTTCCGAATTCTACATGTATTGTTAAAGGACAAGGCATACAGATATTTAAATCAAGAATTCATCTACCAACTGATGCTTCAGAAATACATTACAGAGTACAAAGTGAGTTATTGTACCCTTTTTATCATATCTAAAAGCCAATGACTCCAATGATATAGAGAATATGAACCTAGTTACCAAAACGAATTACTACTATCCGACTAATGAAGAATAAATAAAGAAATGCCGCAAAAGTGTGTTCCTAATTCAACACCCTAGTGCTTACAAAGGAACCATCTTCACCACTGCTCACGAAACTCGGCTCCCTTTTGCTAAAAGGTACCATTTCTTCACCATGAAACATTACATGTATTGGTTGGAATCCCTGAGATTAAGTGTAAATTACACTAACCAATTAAAAATGACACAAACTAATACATTTTGTGGAGAATATAAATGGAGCATTAAATAAAGATGTATAAAAACCTCATAATATCAAGATACTCCAAAGCCTTAACGACATCATTTACACGCAGGAATCCTTTAATAATTATATTGTAGGTGCATTCATTGGGAGAACATCCATTGTCCCTCATCTCCTTTAATAGCGCTGTTGCATCACCTAACCGTCCTTGCCAACAAAGCACTTTAATACTTGTTGTGTAGGTTCTCACATTAACTTAAGCCCGTTCGTAACAAGACGAGAGAACAAATCTGATACCTCGGCAGGTTCTCCAGCTTCATATAAGTCGTGATTATGATATTGTACTTGTTTGTGTGTTGCCCATCCCATCGTTTCTCAAATTTAAATCACAAGTTACTTTGTCCATTCTTGTCTTTTCCCCTGATAATCACCAAATGAATAATACTCAGTCAAAAAAGAATTAGGATGTGTCTCAGGCTCTAAGCCCAAATATAATAAAACTCTGTTTGTGTTCAGATTTACTAGAAATAAATAAACTCTGTTTCTCAAATTTAACAGAGTTTAGTTAGATGTGCCTTCTACGAGGTAGTCTAGCAAATGGGTTGTTCAAGTTTAGTTAGATGATGATTCGCTATATGCAATCGACTTTTCATCATTACCCATTTGATTTTTGTAATTCTAATCATCACTCATATCATATTGAGAAATCTACGAGTAAAGATATGTCTACTACGGAGTAATTGTTAAGATTTTTCCACATAATTGTAACAAAGCTGGAAAATTCAAAGTGAAAAATCCAATGAATACATTTGAGACCTCCGCAAACGTGCTTAAATGCTAAAAGCAGAGGGCAGATGATGAAAACTGAAGATTCACAGTTGACACCTCAATAACTGCTAAAGAGAAAAAGTCACTCACCCGGATAATCAACAAGCTGTCTGTCGACTTTAGCATTCCCCTCAGCAACATCCCAGCGTCCTTCAGCTATAGTCGCTTCAGCGAGCTGCTATTTAAACAGTCACTTTTCACTTGATAGTTGCAATTAGAAATGCCTCATGTAGAATGTTCCCTTAATTACACCAGAGCATATTCATCATGATTATAGATATATTCCTTGACAAGACGTAACATTACATGATGACGATTACTCAGACGGACCAATCATTTCAGATTTTCAGAGAAGAAACGCTTTTGAGAGAGCCAAACGCCATATTGTTCTGAGAGAGAGAGAGACAACAGTCATGTATACTTAGGATATTAGATGTGTACATGTCACTGAAGTCTATTACCTTATCAGAAACCTTTCAAAATTCACCAGCGTCATAGAAAAAGGTTTTATTGATGATATAAAATCCTTACATCATTAAGGAAAATCCTTCAAAAGCAACAAAATGCAATAAACCCCGCGCTACTAGCCTTTAAGGAATATGAAAGGACCAGATACGATACAATCAAGTGACTAAATCCGTCAGCACAAAATTCAAATAGTAGCGGCACATAGACGTAGCTAAAACCAGGAATCCTGGACGATACGAGCTTTACAGTGCTACATTGACTTGTTCGAGTCCACAGAATTCCGCAGTTGCTTTAATTCACCCTGTGAAGCCAACAAGTTTTCTCGGGTTAGCAACTCCCACAATATTATTGTCCTAATGAAGTTCAAGTTAGAGCAGAATCAAGAAAAAGGGTCAACTGTACTTAGCAAATGAAAACATTGGTCACGGTTTATATCGACAAATCGTCAAATTTCCTCGAAGAGATATTATCAGTTCAGGTTCGAAATAACAATAAGTTAGATATTTGTCAAGAGAAAACAATTAAAAATGTGTATATTCTTGAAAAACCTGAAACTAAATAATCAACCAATTTTCTATTATATGCTTAAAATTACACTAATTATTCAAAACGGGTTTATATGAAGCTTAGCATAAAAAATGAGGTAGTCAATAATACTAATAGCGAATAAGAAAAACCAAGATGAATTGGCTCAATCCCTCATCAAGATTGTGGTCTACGGTCCCTTAAGTCGCCAAATTTCATAAAGGCCGTCATTTCTATTACTGAATGGAATTCCCCCCATTGCAGAAAATGTAGAAAGGACAATTACTTTTATGGTCGCGGACAATAAATGACACTCAATATATATGTAATAAAAGCCACTAATCTTACTTTGACTTGTTTGAGTGATAATCGCTGAGTTGCTTCATCCATTCTATTTGTTTCCCCTGATAATCGCCACAAAAGCAACATTTACTAAAACATCAATGATTGCCCCCAACATCAATGTAGACAACCAAATTAACAAAAAGCTACACCATTTAGAACCACATGAAAAGGCAAACCTTAACAAGTACGGAGTACATAAATAGCATCCACATTTACGATGATAGAAGAATTGCATAGAATATAAGAAATCTTCGTCAATCTGTAGTCAAAACATTGATATAAAACAGCAAAGACTCACATACCATGATGTCCTAGAAAATAGTTTTGAAGCAAAGTCTTGTCTGTATCACCGACATTAGGACTAGTGAGTAAGCCCATAAACAAAGAAGCAGTGTTAGCATCGGCCGTAAATCCTTGGCTCGTCAACAGGCTGAGAAATTCCAAAGCCTTGGCAACATCTTTAGCAAAGAGGAATCCTCTACTTATTGTATTGTAAGTGCGTTCATTTGGAGAACATCCAGTGTCTTCCATCATCTTTAAAATTGCAATTGCATCACCAAATAACCCCTTCCTACATAGCAATTTAATCATTAAATTGTACATAGCCACATCTGGTCGCAACCCCTTAGCAACTAGATTTGAGAACAACTCTGCTGCTTCGGCATGTTGTCCTGCTTCAAAAAGGCCATTGACTAAGTGTAAGTAAAAATATTGGGGACAACTCCATTATTCTCCATCTCTATACGCAATGACATAGCCCTATCAATTTCAGCATGTTTTAAAAAACCATCGAGCAATGAACTGTAAGTGACAATATCAGGTTGCAAACCATTTTTCACCATGGATTTGAAAAAAGCCCTTGCTTCATTCACATTTCCTTCCTTACAATACATATCAATCCAGGTGCTGTAGGTGTTCACGTTAGGAGCAATGTCGCTATCCAACATCTCAGTCCACAAAGCCTTAGCATCATCCCATCGCCCAAGACTGCACAGCCCTCGAATCAAGCTATTATAAGTAACAACGTTGGGTGAAATGCCCTTACTTTTCATCTCCTCAAAGAGATCTAGGGCTTGAGGTAAGAGCCGATCTTTACAATGGCTATCGATGAGAGTGTTATATATAACGACACCAGGCTTAAAAGGGGATTGACGTTCCGTATCACGAAGCAATTTCACAGCACCAGCATTGTCACCAATGCGGCACAGACCTTTGAACATTGTACCGTATGTAAAAACGGTGGGTTGAATCCCTAAGTTGACGATTTTGTGAAACAATTTAACAGCGAGGTAAAGCTTATCAGAAGCAATGAGGCCGTTTAGTAAGGTATTGACAATGACAATATGAGGTGGATAACCAAGCTTAATGAGCTTACTAAGGAGGGAAAACCCTAAATCGACACGTCCCAAACGACAGTAACAATTGGCAACAATACTAACAGAATGGGAGTCGGGGCGTAAACCGGAGAGCTCAAGCTGATTAGAGAAGGAGAGAATAGTAGAGAAAGGAGGGTGTGGTTTAATTTTAGACATTGCGGTAAATAACTGATTGAACACGATTACAGAAGGACGTGGACGGAAAGAGTACAATTGATGAAACAATTTAACAGGAATATCAGCACTAGAAAACCCTGATTTGCATTGATCCCTAACATATCGGAGAAACAATTGGGGATCATCAACAGCATCATTAGATTTAGGACGACGATTGGAAGGAATAGAAGAATAAACAGAGAAATGACGGCAAACAAAATGGGGATGAAATCGAAAATGAAGAAGATGATTAACATGAACATGCCTGGTAATGGAAGATACAAAAGTAGACATGGTAGTATGTAATGTAATAATAATCCAACAAAATTAAAGGCAGAAGAATGGAGGAGTAATTGATCCAAATAATTGAATTGATGGTTGATAAATTAGGGATGCAATCAACAAACCCTAATTTGTAGTGTCTCGAGAAGTGTTGTGGGATGGTTATAATCAGTGGGGTTATGATTTAACTCAGAAAAATTAGATACTCCGTAGTTGTTTAGCAAATGACCTAAACGTAAATCACGTGGTTATAATTAGTGGCGGACCCAGAAATATTTTATTATGGGGTCCTAAAAAAAAAATTTCCCATATTTTTGTTGTATATATATACTAAATAAATTTTTTAAGGTTTTTACCATTTGTCTTTTGTCTTATTGGGTTTCATTATCTTTTCTGCGTATATCGTATTCCCAATCAGACTTTCGAAGTTTCTTAATTACTCCCATTGTACTCAGGTTTCTTTAATTTACCCAAAATCATACCTGAAATCATACTTGAAATTGAACAGAGGAAGGAAGGAGTGCAAAAGTTCAACGATGAAGATGTTGCAGCGACGATGAACCGCAAAGTTCAATAAAGAAAAGGAAGGAGATGAAGAGAATGGAAGGAAGGTGAAAGGGTTTGAGGTTTAAAAAAAATTGAATCAAAAGAAAGAAATGACGGTTAATAAATTGACTCAACTACTAATTTACAACTAATCCTTCCACGTAGCAAATTAGGCGCTCCAGGTAGGCAAATTACGCATCCTAATTGGCATTTAACGGTGATAATTGACGACTTAAGCACAATTAGTTATGGTTGGGAGTAATTAAGAAACTCAGGGGTACAGTTGGGAAAATGATATACGCAGGGGTACAGTTGGGAAAACCCAATAGTACAGGGGTACAGTTGGGAAAAACCCAATTTTTTAAAAATTAAAATTGGACAAAGTAAACCGAAATAATTTACGATATGGTGTCATGTGACTCCATATACCCCTATGTGCATCCGCCAATGGTTATAATAGCATTATCATTGCCGAAATCCTTTTGGCGGCAAAATTTTTAGGAATATCAAATGTCATTATAGAAAGCGATAATATTTATGTTATCAACACACTTCACGATATTGATGAATTCATTGGGAAATTTCAAATATATTTTTTTTTAATATAAAACTGGTGGTGCGACCCGTGGTAACCACGGGACGTCTTGGCTAGGGTTTATTTTGTTTAAGTGTATCTTTCTCTGGTTAATAATAACATATTGCGCGTTTCTAATGTAATAAAGGGTCATGGAATGCCTAATTAGGCGTGTTTCTATATTTAGCATAATAGAATACTATGGAAGGTTTCAATTACTGTTTGTAGAGATACCTTAAATCATAATCACTTTTAGTGTGTAACTCTGTATGACAAATTTGTTCACCGGATGAAAAATGTGGAAATATTATTTGAATTCATATGGACTTACTACTTCAGCAAGATGTGTTGAGTGTTCACTTGTTATAAACAGCTCATCAGAATTATTTGTGCAACTTAATTAAGCCCCTACTTGTATTTTTTTTTTCTTGAATTCTCCTGTGTAAATAAATATAAAGTAAAATGTAGGATATACAATATAAGGGTATCTAATCAAGTGAAATGGATGAAAAAGTGATAACCTAGAAGTCGGGCATAAGAGCAATGTGCACAGCGATAACAACACTGAACATCACCAACCACAACATTGCAGTGACATCATCACATTTTTTGAGTTCAATTTGCCAAAATTCTCGATTCAACGCAAGGCTCACTTACTGACTTATCTATGAGGACCAACCGTAAATCAAACCAAACGTTCTCTTTTTTTTTTCCTCTGTGGCTTCTTACTTCTTAGGCTCTCTTGAGAACCCTAACAACAAAGAGATTAGTTTATCTGATATTATGTTTTAAAATAAATGTTTAGTAGAAAATAGTTAGTACATGTGCCGACGCTAGTTGATTGAAATTTGTTTAATGAAGGAGACAATGGGACCTTCGGCGGTGGCCAATTCGATTTTCAACGTATTAATTCGAAGAGGTGAGAGGTGCCAGATTCAACGTAAATTCAAGAATTACTCAAAATTAACATCATAATCCGAACATCAAGCCTAATACTATAAAATATCGAAGATTCATCTCGAGATTCACATTTATAATTTATAATTTAGGGTCAGGTGTCAATGATTCATCAGACCAAGCAAACTACTACTTTCAACAATATAAAGCATGTAGTGGTAGGCTAATACCTTTTTAGAGATCACCATCAACCTCTAGATATGACTATCATATGCAAAATCTCTAGGGGTATCCTTTATTTTACAACGTCTCTTCGTGCTAGCCCCTCCCAACCTAAAAACGATAATGTTGTTTAAAGTTTGTTTTGAGGTTAGAATGAACTTTTGTATGTGTTAATTAAGCTTGGTTATATGAGATTGGTTCATAACACCTCGTGTAAATACCATAGTACCGATAGGAAGTAAATCGTGTACAAAGTGAAGGGTCGATACTAACTCCATAAATGGTCTTCCCATGCTTATCGATTCTCCGAGAGCAATTGACGCCACTGTCGAGAATATTCCGGACAACGACTGATAAGACGGAGTTAGTAGTGTTTTAGATGTCGATTTTAGGTATGTTAGGAACGTTTAGTTAGGCGAATTAGGAACATTTTGATGTAACTTGGAGTTCGGAAAATCGAATGGATATTTGTGCTTTTTGAATGGATTGATTATTTTAGTGTGTTCTCGATGATTTTAGAGTTTGTACCAAGCTCGAGGCACGGAAAGCGGAGTAAGAAATGAAGAAATCGAAGTGGAAATTAACAAGGAAAGAAGAAGAAGTGAAGAAGGTCCAGGCTCTACTAGAGCGCGGACAGGCGCCACTGGCGCCACTAGAGCCTGAGATGTCCCTGAATGTCGTGGAGATGCTCTACTGGAGCACATTTGGGCGCCACTGGCGCACTTCTCTTGCTATCTCTGCCGTGGAGATGCTCCACTGGAGCCTGTTGTGCGCCACTGGAGCCTGTTTATCCGGATTTTTGGAAACTCTTAATTGTTTTATTTTTAATTTACTTTTTAGGAAATATATTTTTAGGATATTCTTAGGGTTTTATTTAAGCAGTTACACGTTATTTTCATTATCATTACCTCTCTCATTAGTTTTCATTAGTTTCTTAATAAGTTTTATCTCAAAAACTTGGAAATTCTCTCTAGATTATGTGTAGCTAAATCTCAAATTCTTGATTCAATAAGATTGAAGCGTCGGTAATTCAACCGTGAGATTATCAATCTCTTGACTTTTACGTGAGTATTATTTAATTCCCTTGTTATTATTGTTGATTAACCCTAATTTTGATTAGTGCGTACGACTAATTAGGATTTTTGTTAATTTATCTGCTAGATTTGATTATTGGCTCCGTTTGCTTTATTAATCTTTTCGCGATAGCAATTGTGTTCAATTTATCGTACTCAGTTTGTCGTGAGTTGACCATAAAAGGGATTAAATTTGTAACTCGAGTATTAACTGCGTTGTTAGTATTAGTTACCTTTATTGTTTCTCGTTCTATATTCTTCTTCTGATTTGAACTTGTTTCGCGTGACTCGAGTTAATCATAGAAAGGGTAATTAGGGCATCAGTTTTGACCTAATTGCTAAGTTAAGAGAGAAATTGATAGTTAGTGTAATTGAACTACATTGATTGTCGCAATAAAGTGCTCTAGTGAAGTCAATTGATTATTTTCTGTGATCGGCTACATTATCGTTCGTGGATTTCTGTTTGAGTCAAGATCCTTCTCATACTTGTTTTCTCTCATCTTTTTATTATTGTTTTTACTTTAATTAGCAATTTTAGATCTTTCTAAATCAAAACCCCCCCCAAACCTGTTACTGTCATTTAATTAGTACGTGTTATTGCATTCATTTGCGCTTACTCTTTCTCAATTAGCCTTTTTCCCTGTGGATCGACCCTTACTTCCATTTTTACTACTTGTTTAGTATATAGGATTTAAGTGATTAATTATTATAATTTGCGGCATACGACTTTTAGCCCGTCAAATTTGGCGCCGTTGCCGGGGAACTAGGCGTTAATTGTTATTATTGTTTAGTGTAGGTTTATGCATAATACCCGTTTTGCTAACCATCCACTCGAGCCTTTTGACTCAGAGATTGAAAGAACACTTTTCAGGTTTAGAAAGAACAAGAGTGGACAAGTCGTCGTCGTACAAGATCTTGAGGTAGACGTCCCTGAATACGCATCGGACATTTCAGATATTTCAGACGAAAGCGACGAGATGGCTGAACAGTCAATTAAACAACTCACAGCTCCGGACCTTCAACAGCAACCCCTATGCATCACATATCCTCCTCTCGATGAGAATGTGAATTTTGAGTTGAAGTCCGGGCTTATTCATTTGCTACCCACATTCCATGGGTTAAGTGGTGAGGATCCGAACAAACACTTATCGGATTTTCACATCGTCTGCTCGAGTATGAAGCCTGCTGCTGTGACTGAAGAGCAGTTGAAGCTAAGAGCATTCCCGTTCTCACTGAAGGACGCGGCAAGGGATTGGCTCTATTATCTACCTACGGGTAGTATCGATACTTGGTTAAAGATGAAGAAGGCATTTCTTGAGAAGTATTTTCCTGCCTCTCGAGCGTCTCAATTGAAGAAGGAAATTTCAAATGTTGAGCAACGTGATGGGGAGACGATGTATGAGTACTTGGAGCGGTTCAAGAAGTTGTGTGGTATGTGCCCGTATCATGGGTATGAAGGCCAAGACCTCATCATGTACTTCTGTGGAGGGCTCAGTAAAGAGGATGCTCGTATGGTTCATGCGGCGAGTGGAGGTGGGATCACCAATAAGAATCCCACGGAAGCAATGGCTCTAATCACTGAGCTTGCGGAGAGCTCAAGAGACTTTGATAGAAAACCTTCCAGACGGGGGGTTAATGCAGTTGGATCGAGTCATGGCATGCTTGAGGAGAAGGTGGATAGCTTGACATCTTTGGTCAAGGACTTAGTAGTGGGTCGGAAGCCGGTGATGGCTTGCGGTATATGCTCTTCTCCATCACATCCGAGTGAAAGTTGTCCGCAAATGCAAGAGGGACCAGTGGCGGATGTGAATGCTGTCGGGTCCATGGAACCGTCTCAACGTAAGTGGGATCCGTACTCTAATACTTTTAATTCTGGTTGGAAGGCGAATCCGGCTTTTCGATGGGGTGATAATCAGAATAACCCACAAAGTGCTCAAGGTAACCAATCGGGTCCACCCCGTGGTCAATACGTGCTCCGTCCGCAACACCCACCACCTAGCTCACAACCTCCTTCAAGCTCATCAATGTCCACCGATGAGATGATTCGGGCTTTGGTAGCTAACCAAAGCAACTTTCAAGCTAGCGTGGCTCAGAACCAGTTGGAGACTAAGAATAGCATCAAGAATTTGGAGACTCAAATTGGTCATATGGCCACTGCTATTAGTCGGTTGGAAGCTAGAGACTCGAATGTGCTGCCAAGTCAAACTATACCTCCTAGAGAAAATGTGAGTGCCATTTCATTGAGGAACGGAAGACAGCTAGAGGAGGTGGAGAAGAAAACGAAGAAGAAGGTAGTGGATGATTCGGCGGTCCGTGAAGAGATGGAGATTGAGGCCGCAGAAGATGAAGGCAAGATAGATGACGGTCCATTACCAAGTTATGAACCAGAAGTTCCTTTTCCCGATGCTCTTAAGTCCACACGGAAGATCGAGAAGGACAAGGACATCTACGAGACATTTCGTAACTGTGAGGTAAATATTCCACTTTTGAATTTGCTCAAAATTGTACCTCGTTATGCTAAGTTTTTGAAAGAGATTTGTACCCTTAAGAGAAAAAAGAGTGAACCTAAAGGTAAGGGGCCTAAGGGTAAGGTGAGTGAATATGTTTCCGCCTTGTTTCAGAAGAAGTTACCCCCTAAATGTGGAGACCCCGGTATGTTTTCGATTCCTTGCACTATAGGAGACCTTAGGATTGAAAAGGCCATGTTAGATTTAGGAGCGTCAATTAATGTCATTCCTTTTTTCCGTCTATGAGACTTTAAAACTTGGACCTTTGAGAGACACTAATGTGGTGATTCAATTAGCTGATAGATCTAGTGTCAATCCTAAAGGGGTGGTGGAAAATGTTATGGTGAAAGTAGATAAATTAGTCTTCCCGGCTGATTTCTATGTTTTGGACATGAAAAGTGAGGTAGGTGTCATCCCCGTTCTGTTGGGTAGACCGTTTTTAAATACTGCAGGTACTAATATTGATGTACCTAAAGGATCACTCACTATGGAATTTGATGGGACGGTAGTTAAGTTTTTGATTGCTAATCCTATATCTGATTCTAATAATGTTTACTCACTATGTGCTATTGATGTTACTAACCATCCTCCTACGTGCCGGAAAGTTAAATCTCCGAGCAAGCTTGTTTCTAGTGTGCAGGTTCCCTCTCCTAAATCACAAAAGCTTGTGATCTTATGGAACCATCGCAAAGATGCGGAGAAAAACCAAGGTAAGCTTGAAACTTGGTATGATAAGCTGGTTAATCGAAAGAGTTTGGTTAAAGGCTCGCAAGTAATAATTCATGTTAAATCTAGCCTTCGATCATATCCATTCTCTTCAAAGGTAAGCTGAGGTAATAATTTCTTTCCCTACTCTAAAAGTCGGGTGATTCATCACTCCGCGAGATGTCGAGCCAACGACGTTAAACAAAGGCGCTTTCGGGAGGCAACCCGCGGTTTGTTGAAAAAAAAAAACACAAAACACAAAAAAAAAAAAAAAAAAAAAAAAAAAAAACAAAAAAAAAAAATCATCGGAACATCCTTGAGCTCCGGTGATGGAGTAGGCGTCATAAGTGGAGGAAATGGTGGTGAGATCGTTTTGTGATGTGGAGACCACCTTGTTCACGTGATCGACCTGCCTTGATTTGGAGTGGAGGAACTCACGTTACTACACATGAGCTAGGAGTTTGTATGGCTTTTGTCGACATTATATGTGTAGTGCGTTCATGATACTTTTATTCAAGCGTGGGAGAGGAGGTGAGGAGTGTGGTTGAAGTATGCCTACTATATCCTTGTATGCTTGATGGTTTGGTGGAGTCTTGTGACGCAATTTTTCTTGGTGAGGTATGTTCGTCCTCCCTCTTTTTCTAGTGTCCTTTGCAACATTGAGGACAATGTTTCATTCAAGCGTGGGGGAGGAGAATCGTTTCGATTGTATTGCATTGTAAAGTGTGCTTTTGTTTATGTTCAAGAAAAAGAAAAAAAAAAAAAATGAAAAAAGAGAAAAAAGAAAAATACAAAAGAAAGAAATAAAGTGAATCCCGGCTAGGTGAAAACCCGAAAGGGCGCCTAGGCAAAAATTGGGATATGTGGCCGAGGGCGGAGTGAAACCCACAAGGGTGGGCACTCCGAGTAAAATGAAGAAACGAGTTGCGTGCCACGAGAGTTAGAGTGAGGAAATGGGAGCTAGAGTGAAACCCGCAAGGGCGGGCACTCTAGGCAAAATGAGAGATTTAGGAAAAAAAAAATGTGTTAATACTTCCTATTTTACCGGCGTGGCGACATAAGAAGGGTGACAAAGAAGGACGGAAGGGTAGGTTAGAGGCTACGGTGTGGAGTAATCGCGGTGCACGAAGTAGCAGGCACCTCTCTTGCGATTGGGTTTGGATTTGTTGTACGGAGTAGAGGAGTATAGGAGCTCGCTTGTGTGGGTTGTATGTGTGTGTGATATTTGCTATTTGTCACGGGAGAACATTAGTAGCACAAGTGAGCGGGCTAGGTTGGAGAGATAAGGGGCGTAGCTTGTTTTGTCATCGTGTTTACACGTTATGTCGTTTGGTCGATGGGTATATACTTCCTAAATTTCGAGAGTTGTTGTGATCTTAGGATGTGCGTTGAGTGTGGGTGGCTATCGCTAAGCCACTTGAGGGAGTAGGGGGCAATTTGCGAGGTTTGTTTTGGGGCTGTCCACCATACTTGTGAGCTAGTGTTGTTTCGCTATGTGAAGTGTCTTTTGAGTTTACTCGAGGACGAGTAAAGGTTCAAGTGTGGGGGAATTTGATAAGACGGAGTTAGTAGTGTTTTAGATGTCGATTTTAGGTATGTTAGGAACGTTTAGTTAGGCGAATTAGGAACATTTTGATGTAACTTGGAGTTCGGAAAATCGAATGGATATTTGTGCTTTTTGAATGGATTGATTATTTTAGTGTGTTCTCGATGATTTTAGAGTTTGTACCAAGCTCGAGGCACGGAAAGCGGAGTAAGAAATGAAGAAATCGAAGTGGAAATTAACAAGGAAAGAAGAAGAAGTGAAGAAGGTCCAGGCTCTACTAGAGCGCGGACAGGCGCCACTGGCGCCACTAGAGCCTGAGATGTCCCTGAATGTCGTGGAGATGCTCTACTGGAGCACATTTGGGCGCCACTGGCGCACTTCTCTTGCTATCTCTGCCGTGGAGATGCTCCACTGGAGCCTGTTGTGCGCCACTGGAGCCTGTTTATCCGGATTTTTGGAAACTCTTAATTGTTTTATTTTTAATTTACTTTTTAGGAAATATATTTTTAGGATATTCTTAGGGTTTTATTTAAGCAGTTACACGTTATTTTCATTATCATTACCTCTCTCATTAGTTTTCATTAGTTTCTTAATAAGTTTTATCTCAAAAACTTGGAAATTCTCTCTAGATTATGTGTAGCTAAATCTCAAATTCTTGATTCAATAAGATTGAAGCGTCGGTAATTCAACCGTGAGATTATCAATCTCTTGACTTTTACGTGAGTATTATTTAATTCCCTTGTTATTATTGTTGATTAACCCTAATTTTGATTAGTGCGTACGACTAATTAGGATTTTTGTTAATTTATCTGCTAGATTTGATTATTGGCTCCGTTTGCTTTATTAATCTTTTCGCGATAGCAATTGTGTTCAATTTATCGTACTCAGTTTGTCGTGAGTTGACCATAAAAGGGATTAAATTTGTAACTCGAGTATTAACTGCGTTGTTAGTATTAGTTACCTTTATTGTTTCTCGTTCTATATTCTTCTTCTGATTTGAACTTGTTTCGCGTGACTCGAGTTAATCATAGAAAGGGTAATTAGGGCATCAGTTTTGACCTAATTGCTAAGTTAAGAGAGAAATTGATAGTTAGTGTAATTGAACTACATTGATTGTCGCAATAAAGTGCTCTAGTGAAGTCAATTGATTATTTTCTGTGATCGGCTACATTATCGTTCGTGGATTTCTGTTTGAGTCAAGATCCTTCTCATACTTGTTTTCTCTCATCTTTTTATTATTGTTTTTACTTTAATTAGCAATTTTAGATCTTTCTAAATCAAAACCCCCCCCCAAACCTGTTACTGTCATTTAATTAGTACGTGTTATTGCATTCATTTGCGCTTACTCTTTCTCAATTAGCCTTTTTCCCTGTGGATCGACCCTTACTTCCATTTTTACTACTTGTTTAGTATATAGGATTTAAGTGATTAATTATTATAATTTGCGGCATACGACTTTTAGCCCGTCAACGACATTCAAAACTGAATCCCCATAACCTCATAAATCTCGACTTTCACGTTTTCTGCAACCCATTAATCTCTCGTCTGAATGAATTTCGGAGTAATGATCATCTTTACTCTTGAAATATCCGAGGGAAAATGTGGGATTATCGAGAAGTTCATGTCGTTGCCTTTCTCACCGACCCGGCTATGTGCGACTTCGTATAGAGGCACCTGTTTCCCTGCAGGTGCAAGTAACCGCTGATGTTCAGTCGATGATGTTTCCGGGTTTTGATCGTATAAGTCCTCAAGCCTTACAGGTAATGTTATTTTGGGAGATGTTGGTGTTTTTGTCTTGGATTTTTGATCTGGATTAGTCTGTTGTTCTGTGAGTGTGGTCGTTGTTTCCGTGCTTTTAGCTCCAATGTGCCAGAAAATAGAGTCACGTTCAACCTGCGTAAATTTAAAATTTCAGTCACAGTTGTTGAACAAAGTTAGCCTGCGTTTTCTGAAGTGTTTAATAAGTTAAGAAAAAATAAGATGAGGGAATGCAGAAAACGTCATTCAGTTCCCCTCGTTCAGGCTCACTGGTCGCTCTTAGACTTCTTGCAGCGAGAATCACGAAGTATTTCACAGAAAATGTAACTTCATTCCAAAACCAAGTAGCAACTGTACCGAGAATGAAATCGAAAATCGAAGCACAAATGAAAGGAGTTGAGTAAATATACCAAATACTTCTCCAGAAGGATCTTTTTCTTGTGTCCAGAACTGCACTCCACAGAAAAATAACCAGGAAACAACCATCAGACGCAATAATCCAAGTTGCCAAAAGTTATGTTAGATAGTTCATCTTTCGATATGAGACTAAACGGGACTATAGACTATAGTTACCTGATTCCACTGCCTCCTCCAGGTCCATTCCACATTTATGCCAGCTTTGAACCAAAGATGTTCAGGCCTAGTAGTTAGGGCGGAGGAATCCTAAGCAGTAGGTCTCATATTCGAGTCACCCTACCCCGTTGTAATGGCCGAGTACGTGCCTCATTAAGTCATTTTAGACAAAAAAAAAAATTTATGCCAGCTTTGAAATCCTGTTTACGAGTACATATTTAGTTTTGATCTAGAGCGAGTAGTCAATTCAGCCTAGAACGACAAGTCAATTTAAAGAAGAAGGTAGGTAGAATTTTTCGTCCACGGTTTCTCTTATGTCACTTCTATCAACTCACCATCCATTAAGTTATACCTATATATTCTCAAAACACAGACCATCACAAACTAATTGATTACTCCGTACTTGTTTTTTAGTAGAGCTTGTTGCTCACTAAATTCAACTATTTACATCAGTAGACATCAAACTCACGATGAAATATCCGAACTTTCAATCAAAAATTACCGACTAATATTGATACACGCCTGATTGAACAATAAAAATGAATAAAATAAGACAGAGTAAAGAGGGATTAGAGATTTGCCCAAGGGCCACGATTAAAGCAAAATCTAGTGCAAAATGAAGCAATTATCCCAACCAGCACTCTCATTTAAGGGCTTTTTTTTGGGAGTGTTTGTACTTTGTATTGAGATCTCTGGAAACTGAGAGTAAGAACATATCACTCTGTATGTTTCTGCGATACGACAACCAATTCATTTGCTTGTGGTTTTCAGAATCAGAAATTCTAATCAACTTAAGACCGACATCAAAAGTTGCAAAAACTAAGCAATTTACTGTCTGTAATAGAACATAGAGGACGGCATTAAGCACACAATTCATAAATTTAAGATTCGTGACGAAAATAAACTCTAAATACTCGTCTGTTTGACAAAAGGCGATACGATCATTAAGACCTTATCAAGCGTCACATGCTACTGAACTCCTAACATAAAAGATCATAATATATAAAAAAAAATGTATCAAACAAAAGGACTTACTTAGAGCTTGTATCCAACGATGACCACCATCTTCAAGAATCTTAGTAGTAGGAAAAACCACCTCGACTTCACCACAAGTATAGCCAACGGTAGCAAATTTGAAAGTGGTAGGAATTTTATTACTCAACTGAAAATGGGAAATACTCTTAGTCACGTCTTGTGCCAACGAAGTGAGTACACCTCCTTTACAGCAATTCGCAGCCTATTTATTTAAAGGAGTTCTCGGCTGAAGGTCAATGATCACGGGTTTCTTCAAGCAACAATAAGGAGACGTTAAGCCTAAAGACTTGTTATATACGCCTCAGCTCGCTCCTTAGCCTGCACACCTTTCATGTGCCAAATCATTTCGTGCGCCTGCCATTTCTAGCTTAGATTCCAGCCAAGTGCCCACTCTCTGTGTCATTACTTTTGGTAGTTGTATATTGTCAAGACCACCTACAATTAAGTGTTTCAAGGATTGTTTTAATCCGCGTAGTTAAGTGTTATTTTGAACGCAATCGTTAAAAAATATACCTCCGTATAAACAAAATTGTATTCAACAATTTTACAATAGAAAAACATCAAGAAATTTAGGAGAACTCGCAAACACAATGTAGAGTAAGTTTTATCAAAAACCCTATTACTAACAACGCGACAATAAATGTTAGCGACATGCTGACAGCAACGACAATAACACATACGTAGTGACGTTATAGGTTGACAGTAGCCGGCACAACAACTCAATCACAAACACCGACATCAACAAAATGTGGACAACAACAAAGCAACAGCACGAAACAGCACAAAATGCAGTGAAAATGCAGAAGCATAGGACCACAAAACCACAGCTAGACGATTAACATTCAAGAAACGTAAGCATAAAACAATGAGATGCATGCATGTGCAAAGTGTATGGATTTAGTTTTTTCTTTTCAAACAAATATGAAATACCCCCAAATCGATGGCTGATGCACATGGAGTTTTATGGGGTTCTAGGATACCGTTTCATAAATTATTTCGGTTTATTTTTTCCAAATTTTAGGTGCAACCGGCGCATTCACGCTACAAAAGACGATAATTAGTGAGATAGGAGAAACTAATGGAGTACGTGGCTTATGTCGCTGAAAAGTTTTTTATCAATAGATTCAAGACGGTTTTGCATCTGCTTCATTTTGTATCAGAATTTCTCTAACACTGCAGTCATCGTAAAGAACTAAGATCGGAAGCTCAAATAAACATTGTTTGAACTCTTGATCCAAATATTGACCAAGTAATACATAGTATTATCTAATCATACCTGAAATGGCTGTATATTTCAATAGGTTTCTTTTCGTACCCCCAAGGCTCCTACTTGTCTTGTGCAACCACTATTACACAACAGAACAGATACATCATTCAATACTTTCTTTGAATTTAGCTCTAGTTCCCACATAAAAGAAAAAAACGATACCAAAAAGATAAGGAGATAATCATACCTGGATTAACCAGTAGATATATTCAGCTTTTTCATCCCCTAGTTCTTTTTCCTTTATCCGGCCAAAATACATTCTGCTCTCAATTTTGCATATTTGTAATCAATTTGCCAAAATCACAGAAATAGTCTTATACAACCAAATTTTCTGCAATCAGACGTTTCTCATTACAACTTGTCAGCTGTCAGCGTTGTTATATCGTGAAATCAGTCAGTAGAGAGTTACATATTAAGAACTTTTTTTAACCAAGTGACGACCTCACCGACCTTAAAATTTTCATTAATTAAAGGATTTCTTAACATATTTTTATGAACGAAAAAAAATAAAATTAGTCTGGAAAAACCATGAAACATCAGTGAAGTCCGCTTTTTAAAAGGTAGGCAATGTCAGCGAGCGCTGCTGTAGTCCACAATTAAAACAACCTGAGTTTAAAAGTACATGCTAGTATGCCACTATCAAAAGAGTCAAGATTAGATTTCAACTCGCTATTTACCTTTGGTTTTGTCGGATGAGAACATTTGCTTAGGTACACATTGCTTGGACTCATGTTGATTTCAATAACCGAGGGCCAGTCCTCTAAATCGATGAAGTTCTCAATGACATCCAAGTCGAAATCCTACAAGGCTAGATAAAAAATCAAGAAAATAATTCCACAGTGTATATCTGAAATAGAAGGAATAATACGAACAGAAGGCTGTGTAAAGCTATCTTAGACATGGTCGCATCGTTATTGTATAATTATCTAACTTGTGAATGTTCTTTTCATCTTAATTTGTCTATGTCTAAGAATTATTCTATTGATATCATATGAATTGTATTATTGCACCTCAATGTTAGCAAAACGGCCATCAAACGGTTTAGGCAATCAAATTTGCGATACGTCTTTGAGCAAGAACACATGTGAAATACATTTCAAAGAATTTTAGTGATAAATTCATAAGTCAAACAATTAAGACACATACCCAAACAAATATTATTCATAGAATTTGCTCAACTACAGACTTATGAAATTGACCGAATCCCATGAGAGTCAGGTTACGTGGATAAGTGGACCAATACATACACAATCCGATAAATTCAAATGCAGACGAACATAGACACAAACTGACACGGCCAAGTCGTATCACCTGTCAAAATAAACCTAACAAACAACTAACAAGTAGCTAGCGGCAAGCAGGATCGTATCCACAGAGAAACGGTGTAGTTTTAAGCTAAAGACGGAGTAAACAGGTCTAACTCAAAGGTGTGAAAAGGGTTTGTTTTAAACTAAACTAAGAACAGCAAGAAAGATGGTATAAAATATATAAAAGGAAGATTAGGGCGTCGGGATCAATATGACATCGATTCAGGAACTCAACTCAAAAGCAAATAACAATCAATTGAAGCTGTGCAAGCGGCTAGGTTTAGGAACACGCTCTCTCGAGTCAATATTAACCTTAAGCAAATTTAGCGGGCTCTCGCAACTTACTAAATTCAACTTATCAAATACGCGTGAGTCTAGTTTCAATTAGGCTTTCGATCTTAAATTGAAACAACCTAAGTTCAATTCAATAAAGGCGTCCCAAAATTCAATTGATAATAAAACGCGCAGGAAGAAACCAACTTGCACAAGTTCAATCAATATAAGCAATTAAAACATGTCCTGAATCAATTATCACAATCACCCTAAACCCTAATTATAAAATTAGCTACGCATAATTGTAATCAAAGCAAAACAATAATAAGAACAAGACATGATAAAAGAAATAATTGCAATTAAATTAAACCTGGAGTTTTACGAATGCAAGCTGATTCTGATTGAATAAACCTTGAAAACTAAAACTAAAATTGAGTTTTAATGTAGAGCAAATATAAAGCAGTAAAACTAACCTAAGAGAACAATCTAAAATAAAAGCATAAGGCTAAGTGTACGACCTAAGGGTCTTATATATAGTTTCCAAATAATAAAACTCGAATTTAATCAAAACCCGACAAAAATAGTGCTCCAGCCGGCCGGCCGGCTGCCGGTCTGGCAGACCGGCCTGACCCTTGAGCTTGGGCCGGCTCCTTCCTCTTCTACTTGGGCTTGATCTTGAGTCCAAGCCTCCCTTTGGGCCTTAGTTTTCTCGAGGCCTTAGTCTTTTGGTCCTTGGTTTGTATTCTCGAGCTCTCGTTCGCGCTCGAGCTTGGTCCTGTCGTCTCGATCCTCGTAGTCGCTCCAATTGTCCCGGGTTTTGGCTCAAAACCACCAAAACCTGCAAAATGTAAATAAAAGGCAGCAGTATCGAGAAATATAACAAATAGCTCATAAAACTAGTGATGAATACGAGTAAATGCAGCTAAATGCGACTGAACCGGGGGCATAAAATGTATATAAATAGTATGTATCAAACTCCCCCAAACCAAACCTTTGCTTGCCCTCAAGCAAACAGCGTCGGAGAAAATCAAAGTGACACAAACTTATCACGTTAGTATCTCGAAGTGGACGACCTATGCACATAAACAAACATACAACCATAGACTGTTTCACCGAAAATAGAGCACAAGTCTCAACCATTCACACCACATTATACCACTAGCCTCTAACACTTTCGCAAAGGTAAAACTGACGACATTTTCAATTCGAGCAAGGCCAACCGAGCGTACCACTTTCCATCAACCAAATCTTTCCACATCATTCCATTTTGTCTCTTCTTTTTCTTTCTTTTTTTTTTCTTTTTTTTTTTTTCAAGTGTGGAGCATCCCTCGTATGTAATACCGTTTAGCTTGACATTCACTCGGTAAAGATCGCGCTCGGGTACACATATTTCCTTAAGGGTTACATCATTGCTCATACTCTCGGTCGCAACCAAATTCATGGCCACTGTGGTTACTCAAATCAATGAGTCCCCTCCGAGAGCATCGAAGCATTGCTCCAACATAAATAAATCTTTCCAATCAAACTACTAACCAACAAACCAATCATTCCACAAACCATTGCCAAGCTCGAATGTCAAAGTCGAAAGTAAACGAACGAAAAGCGATAAGAATTAAGCAGATACAAGTGGGTTAGTGTTCAGTCTCGCAATCTATTAATAGGAAACAAACCAATCGCGCAAGCTAAGACGATAAAAAGTCGACTCGGAGATACTAAAGATCAAAATTAATGCACTAATCAATTCTCCAAACTGGACAAAGCAGACCAAAAAGACTTGTATTTTTGTATTTTTTTGAAATTTTTCAATTTTTTTTTGGGTTTTTAATATAAACGCACACAAAATGAAATGCAACTAAACTAATAAGCGCGAGAGTGCTCCCCTCCCCCAAACCAAATCACACATTGTCCTCAATGTGGAAAACAGCACAACCACAGAAACAGAGGAGGACATATAACATACGGGGTACGGAAAACAAAGACGAGAAAGGAGGGTAAAAGGGGTAAAGAGTGCTCACATGATAAAGTCGGAGCTCCCCCAAACCGAAGTCAATCATGGAGTGCGGCTAATATTCCACGTATATGCGTCCAATTCAGTCCAACGATGAAGTACTTCGGAGTAGCACGCAAGAAGGAACAAAACGGCGAAGAGAGCGTGGGGCCCAGACGGCGTCACGCCAAGCAGTTCTATGCTTTTTCCAATTTTTGCGTTTTTCCTGTTTCAAATTTCACTACGGTTTGCCTGAGTCTACCACGGTCGACCGGCTAGGATGTTTACTCGTAGCGTCTTCTTCAAAAATACTAAGGACAAAGTCCAAAAGTACCTGCGCGCTAAAATCACAAAATAATACCCTCGTCCTCGCGCGCTCAAATAACGTAAAATGTCAACAAAACAAACCAAACAAAAGTACAAAGTGCAATCAAAATACAACGTCATCGGGTTGCCTCCCGGAAGCGCTGGTTTATAGTCCCGCACGACTCTTCAAAGCTCCAAGAAAATCAAGTCAAATTAGGCCAAGGTTGTTGGCCATTCGCGACAGCTTCACTCGGCGAAATGCGGTCAGCATGCAGCAAGATTCTACCTCCTCGAGGCAGGTCATCATCAAAAATCAGCAGGCAAGGGATGCCTTCTCTAAATGGCTCACCGTATCGACCTCGTGCTCCGGGCGACTCGACCGTGGGGCTCCCGTCTCCATCACTAGCAGTATAAAGGTCGGCCTTCAGCAATTTCCTCTCCCCCAAACCAGTCTTGCAGCTGCTCGTCGACGAACCTGCACAAGGAGAGACAACAGAAAGGACCTCCAAAGTATCTCCAGTATAGTGAGACGGAGGTATAGCGTCAATAGCACAAACCGACTCTAACTGCATAGGCGATCTCGGGACACTAGACTGAGTGAACACTAACTTCTCCCCCCCTACCGTGAAAGTCAATGTCCCATTACCCACATCTATAAGCGCGCCGCCGGTGTGTAAGAAGGGTCTCCCTAAGATAACCGGGATATGGGAATCCTCGGGTATGTCAAGCACAACAAAGTCTACGGGGATAAAGAACTTTCCAACCCGTACCGGGACGTCTTCTAATACACCTAGAGGTCTCCTAACCGAACGGTCGGCCATCTGAATAGACATAGAGGTACATCCAAAAGTGGTCATGTTAAGCTTTTTACAGATGGAATAGGGGATCACACTCACGCTAGCTCCTAAGTCACAAAGGGCGTTATCAATAGCATGGGTACCTATAGCGCAGGGGATAGAAAAGCTACCAGGATCCTTCAGCTTAGGGGGAGGGTTACCCTGCAGAAAACTACTACATTCCCCCGTAAAAGCAACCAACTCAACCTCATCCAAAGACCGTTTCCTAAGCAAGACTTCCTTCATAAATTTAGCATAAGCAGAAACTTCACGGATTAAATCAATAAAAGGAACGTTTACCTGCAGACTTTTAATGATCTCGAAGAACTTACTGAACTGGGAGTCCACTTTGGCCGGACGTGCACTACGTGGAAAGGGCAACCTGATTTGAATTTCAGGAACCTTGTCTTTAGGAGCATTTCTCGTAACTTTCTTTGTCTTTGGCGGTCGAGGCCATTTGCCGGTCGGCCATTTGTGGCGTCTGTTTCGTCTTTTCAGCCTCGGTCGACATTCCATCTTCTTCCCCATCTCCTCCAGCAGCTCCTCTACTCAGCTCTTCAGACCCAATCACCGTAGGACCATCATATGCTCGCCCACTCCGCAAATGAATCGCATTAACATGCTCAATATTCTTCGGTTGGTCGCCTTGCGGAGGTAGTTGACCCTTTTGACGGGTCGCCTGTGACGTAGCAATCTGGGCAACCTGTGTCTCGAGATGCTTAACGGCCTGATTCGTTTCCATTTGCATCTTCTGAGTGTCCATCTGCATCTTTTGCATGGTCATCATCATAGAGCGCATTTCAGCTAGAGGGTCAGATGCAGGTGTAGGTTGTGGTGGAGGGACATAAGGTGGCTTTTGATAGGTGGGTTGTTGTTGTTGGAAATTTTTGTGAGGGGGAGTGTAGGGAGTGTTTTGGGGTGGTTGGGTAGTCGGGTTCAGCACATTCTGGTTACGATAAGATAAAAGCGAGCGATCGTAACCGGGTTGATTTTGGTAGGGCAGGTTTTGATTATAAGATTGGTAAGCGTAAACCTGCTCCTGGGGCGTAGCATACCCCGTAGAATAACCCGAATCGTGCCCTGCAACAGCGTTCACATGAGCACTAGAAGAACCACCGCCATTCATCATACTAATCTGTGTGGTCAGCGCGGCAACCTGACTAGTGAGCGCGCTGATACTCTCCTTATCACGGTCTTGATGTGTAGACCGTGAATTACCCCTTGGCTTCCCAAATTGTGACGAATGTATCGCCATCTCCTCGATTAATGCCCAAGCTTTATCATCATCGACGTTGTTAGCAAAACGTCCCTCCGCAGCAGAATCCAAAATGGCCCGACTCTCAGCATACAAACCATTGTAAAAGGTCATAATCACAAGCCAATCGTTCAACCCATGGTGCGGACAATCTCTAATCAGCTTCTTATACCTTTCTCACGCCTCAGCAAGCGACTCGTCATATGTTTGTTTGAACCCCTGAATCTGACTGCGCATCTGATTAGTGCGCTCGGGAGGATAAAATTTCGAGTAGAATGCGAGGGCCAAACTCCTCCAATCAGTAATACCGGCGGCCTCCTTGTTTAGATCAGTAATCCACTCGCGAGCCCGATCTTTCAATGAAAAAGGGAACAGCATTTCCCTTATTTGATCCTGCGTAATCCCGGCCTGCTTGATAGTCGAACAATAATCCGTAAAAACCTGCATATGTCGACCAGGATCCTCCGTAGGATAGCCTCCGAACTGATTCCGCTCCACCAAAGTGAGAAAGGCAGGACGAATCTCAAAGTTGCCCGTAAGAGTAGCGGGCATCGTGAATCCATTCGGGATGGACTCCGTCTTAGGAAGCGAGTGACTATAGAGTTTTGGCATGGTCACTGGCTCCTCTAAATCAATAACAATGTGTGTATTGTCCTCTTCGCAGGACGATCGTTCTGAGCGAGTTTCCGCGTCTGAACTTTGCACAATCTCAATTGCGTAGGCCTCGGCAATTTCCTTGAAGAAGTTACGCGTACGGTGCAAGGTACGCTCAGGTTCAAGATCAAACGAGACTAAACCTGTAGGTGACCTGCGCATAAATAACTCAAAGAAAACGGTGAGAACGGTCTCAAGGAACTGGAGTTCCCTGAGACAAAAGAGAAAAACCTGTAACTAAACAATAACTAAAACTAGCAAAGCCGTTTCCCCGGCAACGGCGCCAAAATTAACACGGCCAAGTCGTATCACCTGTCAAAATAAACCTAACAAACAACTAACAAGTAGCTAGCGGCCAGCAGGATCGTATCCACAGAGAAACGGTGTAGTTTTAAGCTAAAGACGGAGTAAACAGGTCTAACTCAAAGGTATGAAAAGGGTTTGTTTTAAACTAAACTAAGAACAGCAAGAAAGATGGTATAAAAATATATAAAAGGAAGATTAGGGCGTCGGGATCAATATGACATCGATTCAGGAACTCAACTCAAAAGCAAATAACAATCAATTGAAGCTATGCAAGCGGCTAGGTTTAGGAACACGCTCTCTCGAGTCAATATTAACCTTAAGCAAATTTAGCGGGCTCTCGCAACTTACTAAATTCAACTTATCAAATACGCGTGAGTCTAGTTTCAATTAGGCTTTCGATCTTAAATTGAAACAACCTAAGTTCAATTCAATAAAGGCGTCCCAAAATTCAATTGATAATAAAACGCGCAGGAAGAAACCAACTTGCACAAGTTCAATCAATATAAGCAATTAAAACATGTCCTGAATCAATTATCACAATCACCCTAAACCCTAATTATAAAATTAGCTACGCATAATTGTAATCAAAGCAAAACAATAATAAGAACAAGACATGATAAAAGAAATAATTGCAATTAAATTAAACCTGGAGTTTTACGGAGTACCGACGGTTACAATTGAATAAACCTTGAAAACTAAAACTAAAATTGAGTTTTAATGTAGAGCAAATATAAAGCAGTAAAACTAACCTAAGAGAACAATCTAAAATAAAAGCATAAGGCTAAGTGTACGACCTAAGGGTCTTATATATAGTTTCCAAATAATAAAACTCGAATTTAATCAAAACCCGACAAAAATAGTGCTCCAGCCGGCCGGCCGGCTGCCGGTCTGGCAGACCGGCCTGACCCTTGAGCTTGGGCCGGCTCCTTCCTCTTCTACTTGGGCTTGATCTTGAGTCCAAGCCTCCCTTTGGGCCTTAGTTTTCTCGAGGCCTTAGTCTTTTGGTCCTTGGTTTGTATTCTCGAGCTCTCGTTCGCGCTCGAGCTTGGTCCTGTCGTCTCGATCCTCGTAGTCGCTCCAATTGTCCCGGGTTTTGGCTCAAAACCACCAAAACCTGCAAAATGTAAATAAAAGGCAGCAGTATCGAGAAATATAACAAATAGCTCATAAAACTAGTGATGAATACGAGTAAATGCAGCTAAATGCGACTGAACCGGGGGCATAAAATGTATATAAATAGTATGTATCACAAACCAAAAGAAATACAGTTATGAGAATTCGCTCATCTATATATAAGCCAATATAATTTAAAGAATTCAGTGGCAGGTCAACTTACATGGGAAAGTAAACTAATACAACCAAACATAGTTACTTTCTCCTCCAGGGATTTTAGGACCTGTTCTTTCCAGCTTCTTTTCAGCTCATTTCGATTCCACTTCATTCGATTCGATTCATTCCATTCGATTCGATTCGATTCATTCCATTCGATTCGATTCGATTCATTCATATGTTATAAATTTGAACTTCATTCGATTCGATTCATTCGATTCGATTCGATTCATTCATTCTGATTCGATTCGATTCGATTATTTCGATTGATTCGATTGATTCGGCTCTAAAAAGTCCAAAGAAATGTGTCCTTACTCCCTTTATATATGTTTTTCATTTTTAATCCATCAGTTACCATTCTCCTAATTATTCATCATACTTATTTTCTCTTCTTAGACTTCTAATATTCATCTTTATTTTTACATTATAATGGATCTTAGTCAAGTAAGAAAAAATGGTTACGAATAATTTATTATTGTTTAAAAAAATTAGGGTTTGGGGGGTGATGTTAGTTTGGGGAAAGCAAAATTAGGTAATTGACACAAATATGTTTATTCCAATTATTATAGATGATTTACTTATGGGAAATTTTTCACGGTACCCTGGAGATTAGACACATTTTTAATTGTATCCAACTTTTTAACTTTGTGACCATGGTACCCTAGAGCTTTGCTTTATATTCCCAATTTACCCTTTTGTTATAACGGCGTTAAATATAAATGACTTGAATTATATTTATTTAAAATTTAAATTTTTCCTTCGTTATTATTAGTTTTAAAAATATTTTTCAAGGGTACAATGTACAGAAACTTAAAATTTCATGGCTACCATGTACACAACTTGTAAAACTCGAGGGTACGATGTGCAAAAAAAGAAATTAAGAACCTGTTCTTTCGGACTTTTTAGAGCTGAACTGAGTTGAACTGAACTGAGTTGAACTGAACTGAACTAAAATGAGCTGAACTGAACTGAATGGAGTTGAACTGAACTGAATGAAATTCAATTAAATAATATAGAATCGAATCGAATGGAATGAATCAATCAATTGAATCAAGTGGAATGAATCAAATGTGCTGAAAATAAGCTGGAAAGAACAGGTCCTAAGTCTTTGTATTAGTAGAAAATACTATTGATCACATTTATGTAAACGGGCTCGCCCAAAACATAAATTTACAATTCAATATAATATTCGTGTGAATCGTATTTGAAAACAGTCACCATAAGTCCATAACAATACCTCAATTTGAATAATTCCATAACAGAAGATAATAATTCTAGACATGGAGGTCAAACTTTACTTCCAAATACGTAGTATTTGGGTATAATTCCCTTTTATTTTCCTCCATTCAAATCCTAACTTGTGCACTTCACTTTTTGGCATTATTTATGAGGTTAGATATTTTTTTGAAATTTCGAGCAATATATAAGTAAAAATATAGCCATGAGTAATCTTGTTCTTCTTAAATACAATATTAATGAATTTTTTTTTTAAATTTTGAAAATATGTAACTGACGATGTTATTGTTCCAAAACGCGACTTGTCAAATGTCAAAAAAGAAAATACACGGAATTGATTAAATTTAATGCAGAAAATCTTGAGAAATTAATGCTAATCCAAGAATGCTATGTATAAATAAAGAAGAAACGTACCATGTATTCACACTGATCTTGAAGCGTAAATTTATCGATACTCACGCAGCTGCAGCAGTAGCAAAGCATCTTAACATGCCACTAACGTTTTTAGTGTGCTTAGACATAGATTATATGGGAAGTTTCTTAAATTGAAGATTACTGAACATCAATGGTGAAAGAATATTTAATTTAGCGGCGTAAGAAAACTTAAATACGTATAGGAATTAAGACCACTACTTTGAATTTTCAACCAATAATAGTCATAACACCTGACAATTTTGTGTTACATCCACGTTGTGTATTTGTGTGTACATACATAAATAGTGACATGATTTTATACATAACGGTGCCAAGATGAGTAATGTGAAATCCTATTGTATGTGGCTATAACTTTTCAAACAAAGAAGGTTACAAAAAGTCATATAATCATCGACGATCATGATGTTCATGCAAAGTCGTCATTTTGACTGCCACAATCACACCACCGTCATTTTGCTAAAAGAAAGTGTTGCTAGGCTGTCATAGCTGACCACGTTAAGGCCAAGGTAGGAGGCGACGATGAATCACCACAAGGCTTAGAAAGCGAAACGAAAACATCAAAGAATACATACCCGTGACTTTCAGTTTTGAGGGACATCGTCGAGCCGTGAACTCGAACAACAAAAAAATGAAACCTAGGCTGCTCCAGACAAAAAATTAAGCATGACAGCATGAACGAAAGAAATGGATCAAAATCGATGGCGGCGTGATTGTGAAAGCACACCTGCGGATAATCGGGCGCGAAATACTAAAGAGTGAAACAACACCAACTATAGAGCATATAACTGTCGAGTTTTTAGTCTCAAGGGATGGCGTTGAATCGGGAGCGGAGAACCGAGAATTGGTTGCACGAAGTCGATGCTACTTGAAAGTCAATTTATGCTCTCTGAGCACTGATTTTAGACTACTAAATTCACAATTCCACTATGGCAGATAAAGCACCAAATGTCACCATTTCACGACAGCACAAGAAATGCAAAATTACAATTTGCGAGTATTATAAACGTCTAAATTTCAATCGAAGCAAAACCATCATCAATACTACCTCAATTCAACAAAATCCAAGGTATAACAACAAACACATAACTCACGACAGACACCAAACAAATCAATTCAAAAGTTTCGAGAATCTAAAAAGTAAAATTTAACACAAACTAAATATGTAGTACCTGCATTGGACGGAGATGGTGGTTGATAGATTTACATCATGGACATTCTGAAAACTTAAAAACTCAAACAATGACGATTTGCTGTCCTTGAATTAATTAATTGACAGGATAATTACAATTGAAAGCTAAGAATTGATTTGGGAATTGATTTCCCAAAAGTTGAATGACAGGGCTTTTCAATTTCCCTAACAATTAAAGTCATGGAACGCTGAGGCGAGTATGATTTTTTTTTTCTGCTTTGTTGACGTGGCAGATTAAAATGACGTGGCAACATGGGAGATGAAATTGGGTATGATTTTGGGAATACTTGTTGAAAAGATTGCTTTTTAATTATTATATATATAGATAGATATATAGATGTAGATATAGATTTAATATTCATTCATTGCGAGAGATAACGATTAATCATTTTTTTTTCCGTGAGACGATATAAAGTTTTTGTCTTTATGACAAATTTAGGACACTCTTATTTGATTCTTTCAAGATGGTTTGAAAGTTAATTGTTACCTCTTACTTTGCTTATCCGAAGGATGAAATATGTTTATACTATACTCAATGATCAATATACACATTACACATATATTTTAATTAAAAAAAAAAAAAACACAGTTAAATTAGCGAGTGATTCACCCTTTCTCCCTAGATAATGAACTACTCACACATGGCGAATTTAACAACAAAGCAAAAGAAAAGGATGAAATCATGATCAACAATGATATATAATGAAAAGGGAGAAGAAAACAACAATACCAATCAGAAATATCCAAGGAGAAGAAGATGAATTCAAGCAACAAAACCAAATAGATGATCTAAACAACGTACTCGAGTCGGGAATTGAAAATGCAAGAAAGAAAATTAATCAAACCCTAAATTTTTGTGAGGAACTACTTTAAAGTGTTAAGAAAATGCTCTCAAAATTTCGTGCGAAAATATTAAGTTTTGAGCCTTCAAATAGACGAAGTAAATCAAGCACACGAAGAGTCGGAGCTGTCCCAGAGCTCCAGGAAGGCCACCCCGGCCGGGACCAACACCACCCCGCCCGGGACACTCCTTGTCCCGTGGGTTTCAGGTTTTTTCTTGTTTTTGCTCCTTCTTGTACTTAGTTTTTTCTTGCTTTCTTGTCATCCCAAGGCTAAGGGATGAGGCCTAGGAGTAGGGACGAGTCTTAGGATGAATATGAGAGCTTCAAACCCGTCCCAAGGTCCCGGGACGCCTTCATTTAGTGAAACGAGGCTCGTACGCAAGCGAAACGCAACGAAACCAACTCGAATCACCTCAAAACTTCACGAAACTTTCCGAAACTTCTCGACAAGCATCCTATACTCCAAATAAGCGCGTGTACCTGCAAAATGGACACAAAAACGCAACAGAGCCAAAACAGAGAGAAATAGGAGCTGAAACGCAAATAAAAGCACGAGAATCGCAAAGAAATGCTACGAACAAGGGGCTATAAGTATGTAAATATATGACACATCAGCGAGCAAAATTTGCCAAGAGGATGATTCAATGTACATATATATAAGACCTAAGTTTACAAAATTTTTGTTCAATTCTCAATTTCTATCTCAAAGACTTGCAATTAACTGTTTTTTTTTTTTTTTTTTTTTTTTTTTTTTTTTTTTTTTTGCGAAAATGTAAGTTGTATTGCATTAGGTATCAAGCATTACATTATGTCAAAATCCACACTGATAAGGTATAAGTCGTATCACCTTAATCAAAATAAACCTAACAAGCAACTAACTATAGCAAGTGGCAAGCAAGATCGTATCCACAGAGAAACGGTGTAGTTTAAAGTTAAAGTCGGCAAAACAAGTCAATCTCAAGGGTATGAAAAAGGTATTGATTTAGCTATAAACTAAAGCAGGCAATAAAACAGATGAATAAGATATAATAAGGGAGAGATTAGGGCATCGGGTTCATATATGACAATGATTCAGGAACGCAAGTTCATAAGACGGAAGAGATAAACTGTGCAACTTGACTAGGTTTGTAAAACGCTCTCTCGAGTCAATTTCAGCCTTAAGCAAATTTAGCGGGCTCTCGCAACTTACTAAATTCAACTCATCTAACTCGCGTAAGTCTAGTTTTAACTCGGCTTTCGATCTTAAATTAAAACATACTCAGGTTCAATTAAACTCAGTTAAATCGGTGATCAGGCGAAATAAACCTAATTCAATTGACATAAAACGCGTAGAAAGAAATCAAGAGCACAATTTAATCAACCAGTTTAATCTCAAAACATGTTCCTAAATCATATGTCACAAATTCCCCTAAACCCTAATAAGGAGATTAGCTACTCATAATTAAAGGCAAGGCAAAACAATATAAAGAAGACATAGCAAAAGAATGAATAAAAGCAATTGAAATAAACCTGAAAACTTACGGAGTACCGACGGTTACAATTGAATCCAACTTGAAATAAAACTAAAACTAAGAGTTTTGAAGGAGAGAAAATAAACTAAGCAGTAAACTCCACTAGGAAAATAAAGCCTCCCCCTTTTATTTACGACCTAAGAGGCCCTTATATAGTTTCCAAAATATTAAACTCGAATTAAACCAAAATCCATGAAAAAGGTCCTCACCGTAGTAGTCACTGGCCTGGGCCGGCCGACCTCGGTGTTGGGCCGGCTCTCTTCTCTTCTATGCCAAGCCCAAATCTCCTTTGGGCTATAATCCTTACTCGTAGGCCTTTGATACTTCGTGGCCTTCTTTATTCTTTTGGTCCTTGGCTCGTGTTCTCGAGCTCCTATTCGCGCTCGGGCTCGGTCTCTTAGTCTCAAATCTCGTAATGCTCCAATCGTCCCGGGTTTTGGCTCAAAACCACCAAAACCTGCAAAATGTAAATAAAACGCAAAGAAGATTTCGAGAAGTATAACATTTAGCTTATAAAATCATAATAAATACGACTAAATGCAAGCTAAATGTGACTGAACCGGGGGCATAAAATGAATATAAATAGAGTGTATCAAACTCCCCCAAACCAAACCTTTGCTTGTCCTCAAGCAAATAGCATCGGAGAAAATCAAGGTGACAGGAACTAATCACGCTAGTATCTCGAAGTGGACGACCTATGCACAAAAACATACAACCATAGCCTATTTCGCCAAGAATAGAGCACAAGTCTCAACCGTTCACACCACATCGCAATACTAGCCTCTAACGCTTACGCAAAAGTAAAACTAACGACAAATCAATTCGAGCAAGGCCAACCGTACAAACCACTTCCATTCAACCAATCTTTCCAAATCATTTCCTTTTTCCTTTTTCTTTTACGTATAATTTTTTCTTTTTTTTTCTTTTCTCAAATGTGGAGCATCCTCGTATGTAGTACCGCTTAGCTTGGCGTTCACTCGGTAAAAATCGCTCGGTACACATTTTTCCTTAAGGGTTACATTATTGCTCATACTCCCGGTCGCAACCAAATTCATGGCCACTGTGGTTACTCAAGTCAATGAGTCCCCTCCGAGAGCATCGAAGCATCGCTCCAACATATATAAGATCCTTCCAAGCAAACCACAAACCAACAAACCAACAATCCACAAACCAACGCCAAGCTCGAATGTCAAAGTCGAAAGTAAACAAGCGAAAAGCAGAAAGAATTAAGCAAATACAAGTGGGTTAGTGTTAAGGCTCGCAATCTATTAACAGGAAACAAACCAATCGTGCAAGCTACGACAATAGGAAGTCGACTCAAAGATACTAAAGATCAAAGTTAATGCACTAATCCATTCTCCAAACTAGACAAAGCAGGACAAAGCAGACCAAAAAGACTCGTATTTTTGAATTTTTCAAATTTTTTTTTTTTTATAATAAAAGCACACAAAATGAAATGCAACTAAACTAATGAACGCGAAAGTGTTTCCCTCCCCCAAACCAAATCACACATTGTCCTCAATGTGGAAAACAGCACAACCACAAAAGCAGAGGAGGACATAAATCATAAGAGGGAAGGAAAGTAAAACGAGAAAACGAGGGAAAATGGGGTAAAGAGTGCTCACAATGTAGAGTAGGAGCTCCCCCAAACCGAAGTGAAGCGTGGAGTGGGGCTTAGAATCCCCGTATGTGCGTCCAATTCAGTCCAACGTCGAAGTACTTCTTAGCATAGCGCAAGAATACGCAAAAGCAGAAGCGGACCAAGGGCGGTCAGGCCGTGGCCGGCGGCCGAGCACCCCAATTTTCGATTTTTGCGTTTTTCCTCTGTTTCAAATTTGACTCGGCTCAGGTCTGGCGGCGTGATAGGCCGGCTAAGGGCCGTCCACGTGAGCTTTTTCAACATAACAAGGACTTAAAAGTCCATGAATACCTGCGCGCTAAAAATCACATATAATACCTCATCCTCGCGCGCTCAATAAAATCTAAAAGTCATAAAAACAAGCAAACCAAAAGTACAAATGCTAATTGAGAATACAACGTCATCGGGTTGCCTCCCGGAAGCGCTGGTTTATAGTCCCGCACGACTCTTCACAGCTTCAGAAAATCATGTATAAGCAGGCCAAGGTTGTTGGCCATTTGCAACAGCTTCACTCGGCGATACAGCAGATGATCGCCAAAGCACTCCTTCAGCTCTAGGTAAGGCAGCGTAGTCCATCATCGTAGGCCCTCTGTCACGAAACGGCTCGACTGTAGGCCCTCTAGCCCCATCACCCGCGTCGTAGACGTCAGCCTTGAGCAGCTTTCTCTCCCCCAAACCATCCTTGCAGCTATCCTGTGAAGAACCTGCAACAAGAGAAGGGACATGCAAAACCTCCAATGTGTCTCCAGTAGAGTGAGACGGAGGTACAGAGTCAATAGAACAAACTGACTCTAGACGCATAGGGGACCGCGGTGTGTCAGAATGGGTAAACGTGAGCTTTTCACCCCCCACCTTAAAGGCTATGGTCCTACTACCCACATCAATAACTGCACCAGCAGTGTGCAGGAAGGGTCTCCCTAAAATGATAGGAATGTGGGCATCCTCGGGCATATCTACCACTACGAAGTCGACAGGGATAAAGAACTTTCCAACCTGTACTGGGACATCGTGTAAGATTCCTAAGGGACGCTTAACTGAGCGGTCAGCCATTTGCAAAGTGATGCTAGTGGGTTCTAAAGCTGACAAGCTCATCTTTTGATACAAGGGGTAGGGGAGGACACTCACACTAGCTCCAAGGTCACATAAAGCATTCCTAACCTGAAACCTACCAATAGAGCACGGAATAGAGAATGTACCTGGATCGCTAAGCTTAGGGGGCTTACTACCCTGCAGCCTAGTACTAGCTTCCCCCACAAAGGCCACGGTTGACACGTCGTCTAACGTACGCTTACGAGCTAAAACATCTTTCAAAAACTTAGCGTACGCAGGAATTTGAGTCACAAGGTCAATAAAAGGAACGTTTACCTGAAGGGCCTTGATGACGTCGACGAACTTTTTGAACTTGGCCTCGGGCTCTGCACCTCGTTGACGACCAGGAAACGGAAGCTTAACCTGAATCGGGGGCGTTGGAGCAGCATCAAAAGTAACACCCGAATCAATCTTTCCCGCAAAGAACAGTCCAAATGGTTGGGACGGCCACCGGGACCTCTTTTCTCTCGGATCAGCCACGTTTTCATCATCCTCCTCCCCCAAGTGCTTAGAGCCATCATAGAACGTACCGCTCCTCAAAGTTATAGCACATGCGGTATCATGGGGAGGGTTACCTTGGGGTGGCAGGGTGCCCGGTTGACGCGTAGCTTGCGAAGCGGCCAGTTGAGCCACTTGGTTCTCTAGATTCTTAATCGCCGCGTCTTTAGCTTGCCCGTCCTTTTGCATTTGCTGCATCATGATCTCTTGCGACTTGGCCATCTGCAGCATCATGGCCTTCAGTTCACTTACCCCCGAATCAACAACAGGAGCAGGTTGAGCTGGTTGGACATATGGGGGTCTTTGGTAGTTTGGAGGGGTTTGTTGGAAATTTTTATGTGGGGGAATGTAAGGTTGATTTTGTGGTGGTTGGGTGGTTGGGTTTAGGACATTCTGGTTACGGTAAGACAAGAGTGATCGATCGTAACCAGGTTGGTTTTGGTAGGGCAAGTTTTGGTTGTAGTTTTGATACGCAAAAACCTGCTCTTGGGGCGCAGCATACCCCGTAGTATAACCCATATCGTGCCCTGTGACAGCATTCACGTGAGCACTAGAAGAACCACCACCTGTCATCATAGAAATTTGCGCAGTCGGTAGCGAAGACTTCGTCGGTAGCACTAATACTTCCCTTATCACGGTCGTCATGCGCGGACCGTGAATTCCCTCGCGGCTTACCAAACTGTGCGGAGTGAACCGCCATCTCCTCTATTAAACCCCAAGCTTTGTCATCATCCGTGTTGTTGGCAAAGCGACCCTCTGCAGCAGAATCCAAGATAGCTCGACTCTCCGCATAAAGACCATTATAGAAGGTCATGATCACCAACCAAGTATTAAGCCCGTGATGTGGACAGTCTCTAATCAGCTTCTTATACCTGTCCCACGCCTCAGCAAGCGACTCGTCGAACGTTTGTTTGAAGCCTTGAATTTGACTCCTCATTTGGTTCGTACGCTCTGGAGGATAAAATTTTGAGTAGAATGCAAGAGCCAACCCACTCCAATCAGTAATACCCGCAGCTTCCTTGTCGAGATCAGTAATCCACTCGCGGGCTCGATCCTTTAATGAGAACGGGAACAGCATTTCCCGTATTTGCTCCTGCGTAATCCCGGCCTGCTTAATTGTCGAGCAGTAATCGGTGAACATTTGCATGTGCCGACCAGGATCTTCGGTAGGATAACCACCGAACTGATTCCGCTCCACCAAATTTAAGAAGGCGGGGCGAATCTCGAAGTTGCCCTGCACCGTAGCGGGCATAGTGAATCCACTCGGAATGGACTCCGGTTTAGGCACCGAGTGACTCGAAAGTTTAGGCATGGTCACTGGCGGTGGAGTTAACGGAGTACGGGGAGGTGTGTCCTCTTCGTAGGACGATTGCGTTGCACTAGATTCCGCTTGCGACGCTTCCTCTATCTCACGTTGGTAAGTCTCAGCGATCTCTTTGAAGAAATTACGCGTCCGGCGGAAAGTACGTTCAGGTTCAGGATCAAATGGTATTAAACCTGAAGGTGACCTGCGCATAAATAAACTACAAGAAAACGATGAGAACGGCCTCAAGGAACTAAGTTCCTTGAGACTAAGGAGAAAAACCTGCAACAAACACTAACTATAACTAAAACTAACAAAGCCGTTTCCCCGGCAACGGCGCCAAAATTGATAAGGTATAAGTCGTATCACCTTAATCAAAATAAACCTAACAAGCAACTAACTATAGCAAGTGGCAAGCAGGATCGTATCCACAGAGAAACGGTGTAGTTTAAAGTTAAAGTCGGCAAAACAAGTCAATCTCAAGGGTATGAAAAAGGTATTGATTTAGCTATAAACTAAAGCAGGCAATAAAACAGATGAATAAGATATAATAAGGGAGAGATTAGGGCATCGGGTTCATATATGACAATGATTCAGGAACGCAAGTTCATAAGACGGAAGAGATAAACTGTGCAACTTGACTAGGTTTGTAAAACGCTCTCTCGAGTCAATTTCAGCCTTAAGCAAATTTAGCGGGCTCTCGCAACTTACTAAATTCAACTCATCTAACTCGTGTAAGTCTAGTTTTAACTCGGCTTTCGATCTTAAATTAAAACATACTCAGGTTCAATTAAACTCAGTTAAATCGGTGATCAGGCGAAATAAACCTAATTCAATTGACATAAAACGCGTAGAAAGAAATCAAGAGCACAATTTAATCAACCAGTTTAATCTCAAAACATGTTCCTAAATCATATGTCACAAATTCCCCTAAACCCTAATAAGGAGATTAGCTACTCATAATTAAAGGCAAGGCAAAACAATATAAAGAAGACATAGCAAAAGAATGAATAAAAGCAATTGAAATAAACCTGAAAACTTACGGAGTACCGACGGTTACAATTGAATCCAACTTGAAATAAAACTAAAACTAAGAGTTTTGAAGGAGAGAAAATAAACTAAGCAGTAAACTCCACTAGGAAAATAAAGCCTCCCCCTTTTATTTACGACCTAAGAGGCCCTTATATAGTTTCCAAAATATTAAACTCGAATTAAATCAAAATCCGCAGAAAAAGGTCCTCGGTAGTGTGTATTTCTGCTATTTGGACCGGCCTGACCTCAATTGTTGGGCCGGCTCTCTTCTCTTCTATGCCAAGCCCAAATCTCCTTTGGGCTATAATCCTTACTCGTAGGCCTTTGATACTTCGTGGCCTTCTTTATTCTTTTGGTCCTTGGCTCGTGTTCTCGAGCTCCTATTCGCGCTCGGGCTCGGTCTCTTAGTCTCAAATCTCGTAATGCTCCAATCGTCCCGGGTTTTGGCTCAAAACCACCAAAACCTGCAAAATGTAAATAAAACGCAGCAGTATCGAGAAGTATAACATTTAGCTTATAAAATCATAATAAATACGACTAAATGCAAGCTAAATGTGACTGAACCGGGGGCATAAAATGAATATAAATAGAGTGTATCACACACCTACTTGAACTATACAGATTAAACCATTAGTTATTCTATAAAGTTCCTATCAGCTACTGTGCATGATGTACTACTCAACGCAAGTCTCTCTCGAAACATCAGCTTAACTTGCGCCAACAAAATTGTCGGCCTCAACACATGACCATATATCCTTGCTTCATTTCTTTGAACCCAGACGTTATACCAGAGTGCCATAATAACAGTTGTAACCACTTGACGCTTCACCTTCGACCATCGTGTGTTCCGTATACACAACATCGCATTTCCATTCAACGGTATATGGAGCCAAGCACTAGTAAGTTGAAAAACCTGAGAAACATACGGACATTGAGCAAAGAGATGCTCATGAGATTCCGTACCAACACAACAAACATCGTCCATAGAAATCGCCAACCGATAGAGTTTATCCTTAAGCATGAGGGCTTCACTCATAATTAACCAAGTAATAAATTGATGTTTAGGTAACGCAAATCCACCCCAAACCCACTTCGTCCATTGCACAGTACCACTGGGAGAAGGTAACCACTTATAAGCCGACTTGACTGAAAACTCCTTACCATCATTAATCCGTAGCTCATAGTAAGGCTGAAGAAGCTCACAAACAGCCACTACCTTTCTCATGAACAAGGACACATCAGAGGAAGGCTTAAAAGACTTGCAATTAAATTTGGTTGAAACAATTTGTAAATACAAATCTAAGATGAATTTGCCTTATGATCATAAAATAACAATTTACAATCTAGTATACCAAGCATGCGATAAGATGGTATATTGATTTTGCGTAAACAGGTGATGATGGCAACTCACCAAATGCGGACGCCTAAATCAAACTAGTAAGTTGAAAAACCTGAGAAACATACGGACATTGAGCAAAGAGATGCTCATGAGATTCCGTACCAACACAACAAACATCGTCCACAGAAATCGCCAACCGATAGAGTTTATCCTTAAGCATGAGGGCTTCACTCATAATTAACCAAGTAATAAATTGATGTTTGGGTAACGCAAATCCACCCCAAACCCACTTCGTCCATTGCACAGTACCACTGGGAGAACGTAACCACTTATAAGCCGACTTGACTGAAAACTCCTTACCATCAGCAATCCGTAGCTCATAGTAAGGCTGAAGAAGCTCACGAACAGCCACTACCTTTCTCATGAACAAGGACACATCAGAGAAAGGCTTAAAAGACTTGCAATTAAATTTGGTTGAAAGAATTTGTAAATACAAATCTAAGATGAATTTGCCTTATGATCATAAAATAACAATTTACAATCTAGTATACCAAGCATGCGATAAGATGGTATATTGATTTTGCGTAAACAGGTGATGATGGCAACTCACCAAATGCGGACGCCTAAATCAAGCGTGACCGAGTACAACTATAATCATCCATTGTTGTTGTTGCTCTTGTTGTTGTTTGGGTAGTAGTAATAGTAGCCCTTGATGTTTCCCGACAGCATTGGCGGTGTTGGATATTTCGGGGACGAATCCGTACTCGGTCACGCTTGATTTAGTCGTCCGCATTTGGTGAGTTGCCATCATCAGCGCCTGTTTACGCAAAATCAAAACACCATCTTATCTCGAATCAATTTAATAGCCCGCACTGACCTTTGAACACCGCACCGTGTGTAACAACAGTGGGTTGAATCCCTAACTTGACGATCTTGTCTAACAATTTAACGGCAGGGTAGAGCTTATCAGAAGCAATAAGGGCGTTGAGTAAGGTAGTGACGATGACAGTATGAGGTGGATAACCGAGCTTAATGAGTTTACCAAGGAGGGAGAACCTAAAATTGACACAGCCCAGGTGACACTACCTCGTGCATATAACATTAACTCGTGCAAAACCCTGGAAGCTAGCTCCTCAGTAGTGTCGAAAGCGCAAACAGAGACTACTCGTTGCGCAAGAATCCTGCCAGTGTCTTATTTCTCATCAACATAATGGATTGTTGGATCCAAGAGTACCTGTGGTAGACAAACAGATTGAACAAAATAGGATTAACATCAAGCGGCTCAACATAAGAACAAGAAGGCACCCGACGTCCACACTCACTACTCCATTTTAGTGGAAAGCCGTCAAAACAACTTTCCGAGAAAACATAGTACAAGGGGAAAAACAAAGTCGTGAAGTTGATGAGTGGGTGTATGACTTTACAGTTGACCATTTGTGACGCCGAAGTCTTATTATGAGTGCCAAATAGATAAAAGAGCAATCGTAACCTTGTGTTCCTCTTTCTTCCAAGTTGGCCTTATGCTAGTCATTTCCACTCCGACCTGAAAGTAACAATCATTTAGTTTTCGCTGGTTTTATAGTGTCAATCACATAATATAAGTGTGTCGCGTAAATGTCGGGAACAATACATTTTGTTATTTGATTATCATTGTTTAATGATAATGAAAGTATTGCGGAATATTTTTTTTTCTCAACACTTTCTAAATATGTACAATACAAGGGGACGGGGACCAAATTTACAACATGTCGTCCTAGAACGCCTATCTCAACCATTAATTCCGAGTGTAAGACACATTCCGTTCTTAAAATGTTACTGTACTATCAACTACGGAGTATTAAATTTTTATAATAAATGTAGCTGTAGTTAAGCATTCAACCTTTTAATCCAAAATTTATGGAAAAGTGGTTGTACCGACCATCGACTTGCACTCAAAAGTCGAAACAACTTTATAAGCCATTTTAACGTAGAACATTGAAGTAAACCTACAAAAAGAAAGTTATGTACTCCCTCCATTCACATCCAAAAGCATCATGATGTAAAAGCACAAATATTAAGGAAATGATGATGTCATGGCAATTAGGGGAAGTGGGGTGCAAAACAAATTTTTAATGACTGTTTTAAGTTGCATCCCACGTGCATTTCAGTTCACCAAATTGAGCCATCAACAAAAAATTTCCCTCCAAACCCAAATTACAAAAATTTTCTTTTCCCTCCAAACATAAATGTGACCCTACTTTTTATAATTAAAATAGTCCACAAACAGTTCAGTCTCACAATATTCAACAAAAATCTCAAAATTTCTCTGTTTTAGAGAAGCAAAACAAAAAAAAAAAATAAAAAAAAAATAAAAAACAGTCCTTATTTTAACAGTCCTTTTACACTTAAAGTTTATAAATTACAATTCCGTTACAAAAAATGACGTCAACTATCGAAAGTCGCTGTAAAAATCTGACTGAAATCCAACGCCATGATCTTTCTACTTTCTTGTTGGAGAAATGCAACGACGGACATCTTCAACGGGGCACCGTGAACGAGGCAGCGGCTAAGTGGGGCTTGCATCGAACAACGGTTACAAAAATCTGGAAAATCGCAAAGGCAAGTCAGTTATCGGGAAGTTTAAATGTCAAAAGCAAGCGGTACGGTAATACTAATAAGAAACGAGTGCTGCCAAATTTGGAATACAAAAAATCACTCAAATTCTCCGAAAGAAGTACGATGGAACGCATATCTAAAAAGTGTAAAGTGGCTGTCGGAACGGTGCACAAATGGGTCGTTGAAGGCTTACTAAAGCCTCACTCAAGTCCACTTCATCCTTTATTAACGGATGTCAACAAAATTAATCGAGTGAAATTCTGCCTCGATTCATTAGAAGTGGAACAAACAGTCAGCCAACAAGGGGAAGGGGAAGCAAGAGCAAAGATCAAGTTCAAAGACATGACAAACATAATACATATCGATGAGAAGTGGTTCTACCTTTCAAGATATAATCAAAAGTACTACGTCGTCGACGGTGAAGAAGTACCACACCGAACTTGCAAATCAAAATGGTATATTATTAAAGTCATGTTCATGTGCGCGGTAAGTAGGCCCATCTATAGTGATGATGGTGAACTATTGTTTGATGGGAAAATAGGAATATTTCCCTTCACATGTGAAGAGCCAGCTAGACGTAGCAGCAAAAATAGAGCGGCCGGGACAATTGAAACAAAAGCAATTGATTCGGTCAATAAAAAGGTTACGAAAAAATGTATTATCAAGAAAATTCTACCAGCCATAAAAGCAAAGTGGCCGGCAACAGCAAGCAAGCATATACTCATTCAACAAGATAATGCGAGGCCTCACTTCACAAACGACGACCCAGATTTCGTAAAGTCGCAATGTAAGACTCGCTTTAACATTGAGTTAGTATTCCAACCTCCTAATTCTCCTGATCTAAACACTAATGATTTGTGATTTTTTAGAGCAATTCAATCGTTACAATCAGAAATTTCAGCAAGTAATGTGCAACAGCTAGTAGGTGCAGTAGAGAAAGCTTATGCCGATTATTGTCCAACGAAGTTGAACAAAATATTCTTAACCCTACAATCCGTCATGGTTGAAATTTTGAAAGCAAAGGGTCACAACAATTTCTCAATCCCCCACATGGGAAAAAATCGCCTACAACTACAAGGGTTACTACCAACAAACTTGGAAGTGAATGAAAATATTGTGAAAGAATGCATTGGACTATTGATCGCAAGTGGACAAACTTCTGGTTTAGAGAAGCTGATCACTGATTTGGGTTACAACTTAAATGTATGAATATGTATAAGAATGTGGTGTTGTACTTTGTAATCCGTATTTTGTAATTTATCGGTTTTTGCAGTTGTGTTTACAAAATAAAAAAGTCTATATTGTGTTTGACTTTGTTTACGTTGTAAACACAACATATAACCACTTTAGCAGCAACATTTTGGAAGACAATATGTATTATGAATCAATTCTCATACCAATTTGGAATTAAATCATTGAATTGATAAAGTCAACAACATTGCAAACGTAATTTCACCAATAAGGTTGCTTCAAAATGATTCATCTCAAATATTTAGGTCAATGTAACGACGATTATTTCCGTCGCCGACATAGACCCGAATATGAGTCCATCAAATTGAGCCATCACTATATTGGTGTACATTTAGCAACATGAAGACTATTTTAGAACAACTCTCGAACCACTTAGGATTCATATCATCGAATTGTTTGGATTAAAAATCACATTTTAACAAACTTAACAATATGGTTGCTTCAAATTGAGCCATCACAATATTGCTAAACAACTCTCATACCACAACGTGGATTCATATCATCGAGTTTTTAAAGAAAATGATTAAATACAGTTTCATCGATAACCATTAACCAATTAAATGTGTACAGTTTCAGAATCATATGCCAATACGAAAAACAAAGCAATTTTAAAATCAAGTTTGTAAAATGTACAGAGATTAAGTCGTGGATAAAATTGACAGAAACTAATTCGTGGATAAAATGACAGTAACTAAAATTAAGTCGTGCACACCAATTTTAAAATCAAGTTTGTAAAATCATATGACAGCAACTACGGAGTAATTCGAATGTGCAATATCAAATCTACAGCAAGTAAAATGACAGCAACTAAAATGACAGCAGATCTACAGAAAAATACGGAGTACATCAAACAAACTTATATCAATATTAAAGTTAACTGTTTTTTTTTTTTTTTACATTGACTTGATCGAAATCAACAGAAACAACATTAAAAAGACGAAAACAAATTAAAAAAACGAAATCAACGGAAACAGAACACTTTCAACATAACAAAACATCAGATCTAAACAGAACAATTTCAAATATCATGAAAAAGACCAAAATAACTTAAAAACAGAAGTAAACAAAGACAAGATTTACTCCCCTTTTGTTTCATGCAACAAAGATCTCATGCCAGGATAATAATCGCACAACATCTCAAACACCAACTGATTATCGGGATGATCGTAATCAACGGACCATGGTTTTGGACCCATGTCATGAATCCCCTCACCAGGAGCCTCGATTTTCACCTCAGCAACCGCAGGCTCAACCGTCTCAGCAACCGCGCCAACCGTCTCACTAACCGCGTCCGTAACTCCATCATCGACAGAGACATTTTCTTCTTCTTCACTATCAGGAACAACGTACTGACCATCAATAATAGGATAAAAAGGTTGATCTTCAGTGTCAGGAACTATAAGACACCTCTCATCAACACTTTCATGATCCATGGTAATGAAATGAAGAAGAAGGGAGGAGTAGGTTAAGTGACAAAGAAAAAAATGATGTCAAAAAAAATGGAAAAAGAGAGAGAGAAAAAAAAAACAAACGGCCGCAGGAAGAGAGAGAGTCAAAGTGAGAAATGAGGCTAGGGTTTGGGATGAGGGAGAGGAAGTGAATGGGATGAGAAGTTTCTAGAGACAGAAATGAATGGGGTGGTTGGGAGAATGGGGAAAAAAAAAGGCGCGCACAAATGAAATAATTTGGGCCGAAATTTATATTGTACGGACTATTTGGGCTGACTAAAATCAGTTGGGGTGGGTAATAATTTTAGTTTAGTTTTAATTGCGTTTTTGGGTTAGGTTAAGTGTGTGGTTAATGGGTAATCTTTTGCCAAAAATAGAAATGATGTTGTTGGATTTGAATGGCCCAAAATGGAAAGAAATGTTGTTGGATATGAATGGAAGGAGTATGATTTATTCTTTTTTACTTCAATTAAATAAGGGTGTTGATCAACTGTACCCGGCTTTTTCTCACTTGTACCCAAAAAAGACCACTCTACCCTTCTCATTTCCTCCTCCCATATTTCAAAACTTAAAAACTCTCTCTTCTCTCTCCTCACTTCATAATCAATCTCACCCCATATTCAAACCACCATGTACACCACCCCTACAACCCCAATATAATAAAAACTATAATAATAATAATAATAATAATAATAATAATAATAATAATAATAATAATAATAATAATAATAATAATAATAATAATAATAATAATAATAATAATAATAATAATAATAATAATAATAATAATAATAATAATAATAATAATAATAATAATAATGATGATGATAATAATAATAATAATAATAATAATAATAATAATAATAATAATAATAATAATAATAATAATAATAATAATAATAATAATAATAATAATAATAAAAGAAGAAAACAACGTAGTACAGTACCCAAACCCATGGCCAAGACTACCCCACTGCCGCCCTCTCAATCTCCAGCCACCTCTCCCCGGGCCGCCATCGCCACGGTCCCCGCCAAACATCCTCATGACCGTCTCCTGCACCACCATGTCAACCACCCGCAAACAACTTACCCTTAAAAATTCCAATAAATTACACAAGTGAAATATTTGGCTAATTAATGAACAAGAATCAACCACATAAAAGCCTATCACTTGAAATTTGTCATTATTATTGTCCATAATCAAAATATTGAATGAATTAGGGAAGTAATTGGTTGATTTTTTTTGGTGATTTTAGGTTTTTTTTTTTGGAATTTATTGAATATGGAAAAGAGAGAATTTTAGATTAACAAGGGTAGAGGCTGAAAAAATTATGAGTAAAAAGGGTACAACTGAGTAAAAGTCGGGTATAGTTGATCAATTACGTTAAATAAACAATATCTTGCTAAATCCTTATCTTTAAAGTTTGAATTTCGTCTTGTATCAGGTATTATAAATTTTGTTTACTTTAATTGAATGTAAAAGAGTGTTTTGAAAACCCTAAATTACAAAATTGGCATTTTTCTGAGTACGATTTTTTGCCTTATTTTTTCAGATTAATGTTTGTATTTAGTTGTGTTGAATTTGGTATGAAAGTGTTCAAATTTGTAAAAGATTGTGCATTTAATTTAATTTAATTTTTTTATTTTTAATTTTAATTTTTGAGATTAATGATTTATGAAATTTTGGTTGAGTTGAATTTATTGCTTTTCTTTGTAGGGAGGAAGAGAAGATAAATGAGGTAAATAAATTTTTAAAAAAAAACAATAATATGAAATATCATTGGGCTGAAGGTGGTGAAAAAAATTGGAGAAAATGATTAAGAATTAGGGAGGAAGTGAGGATGAAGAAAGGGAGAAAAGATTGGGGAAAATGACTAAGAATTATGTAGAAAATGAAGATGAAGAAGGGGTAGAAAAGATTAAAGAAAAGAGATGAAAATGAAAACACTATTAATGGAGGAAAAAATTGTAAGAATAATTTTATACGGTATTGTATTTAATTATTATTACGTTATTTTGGACCTATAGTTAATCTTAGTTAATTGCGGTAATTAGCTAAATATAATAGTTGGGCTTTTCAGTGGGAGTAGCCCAGTTAATTTAATTGTTGACGGACCGATTAAATTAATTAGGTTAAGAAGCTCGGTCCTCCTCTCGCCCTTATTAATGTGCTATACCGTCATTAGCTCATAAGACAATTAAGGAAAAACACAAATTAAGGGTTTAAGGGAAAAGAGAGGAGAAACCTAGTGCTTCACCTCAACTACACCGTGCTTCACCACCGCCTCTCACCTCCGCCGATTTTCGTCGCCGTTTACCGCCCGCAATCATGACAGACCAAGGTACGTAACTGAATGTGATTTGTTTCTAATCGAAGGTCATGTGAACGAATTAAGTTTGTATCGTTCGTAACTAGGTTATTATGGTTTGAACCTAGTTTACATGTGGTATCAAAGCCTTGTTATGATTAGAAACTTATCCATGATTATCGGACCGTTTTTTTGGTCGTTTAAAGTTGCCTTTTTGGGTCGGTTTTCGGTTGAATTTTGGTCAGAAATTTGGCTCTGTTTTAGACGTTTTTGGTTGTGCTGTTGGTCTGTTTTTGGGTCAAAATTTGTCGGTTTTTTGGGTCGATTTTGGAAGAAATTCTGACCAAGTTTTGGGTCAGCTTTTGGCCGATATTTTAAGCTTGTTTTGGCCGAGTTTTGTTTAAGTGGTAATGTTGTGCTGGCAAATTTTTTTGATGATGATGCTCACGTAATGTTAATGGAGGTTTGATGTTAATGGAGTTCGTGGACTAAGAGCATACACAACAATAAGTCTACCTTTTTCCTTAACAATTTTCTCTTTCTTCTTATAATTCTTACACCTTATTTTTCACTATTTCTACCATTCTTTTTAAATTTTCTTATCTTTTTTCCACAATCTTAAGTCAACCTTTTTTTTCCTTTTGTTTGGCCCTACCACCCACTATCTATTTTATTTATTTATTTACTTTCTCTACATCATAATTACTATATTACACAATAAGATGCAAATTAAAAACTAAAAGACCTATCATTAATAAAATTAACGTTACATAAATTAATTAAACATTGATAAAAAAAAATTTAAACATACATTAATCGGTGAACATGTTTCAAAACATCAACCCGCATTTTAACTCGGACTATATAAGTTGATAAATACAAACTAATTTATAGAGGGAAAAAAAATATTTTATGGAGTATATAATTTATACAAACAGTGAGATTATTATACAAACTAATTTATACAAACAGTGAGATTATTATCATCCATAATAAGTTGATAAATACAAACTAATTTATGGAGTTGTTTCGGGTATAAAGTTAGGAACCAAATACCAAAACTAAATACAAATGATTACAAGTTGGGTATCGATTATAGACTAAATAAACTAAGTCCTTGAACGGTCCTTAGCTCACGGTCCTCTTCTCCTTTCCTCTCGTCCTGAAATAAAGCAACAAACCTAGCCCCGGGGCCTTCCGGGTGGTGGCCCTCTGACGCTCAAGTCAGTTATAGAGGCAAATAAATCTAGAGAGAGAGAAAAACCTTTGTTGTAGTGTTTTTTGTATTATCTTTGTGTGTCTTTTCTAGGGTTTTTCGTTACCTTTTATACTTGTCTTTGGTTTGTCTTCTTCTGCTGCCGCTCCGTTCAGTACGGTCCGGGGTGGGGCCACGCCCACCCCGGACCCGGGTGGATTATTAGGTCCCTTGGTATATGAAATGCCCCGGCTCATATTCCTCTCGGTCCTATGCTACCCGACCCGGGAGAAAGGGATGGGTCCGGGAGAAGTCACTCCCAACAACTGCCCCCATACAGGGGAAGCCATGGGCTTGGCCTGTATGCTTCGATCTTGTCTGCCTAACTATTTCCTCGTGCGCCCTGGATATGACAACCTCCCTTGCCCTCTTGCTTCCTGCCCCCCTTCTGCTCCAGCTCCCTCCCGCTTGAAAGTAGCGTGTTAGATACACCTCTCATTTTGGCGCAATTTTTGAATTCCAAATCTCAATGCAGCGACGTTTCGTCTCCCCCGGCTGACACGTGTCATGCGATGGTCAGGGGTGCACTATTCACATCTTCCTCTATAAATACCCTTGGATTTCGATTCATTTTTTCTTTTTACAAACTCATAAGTACTCCTAATCTTCTCAAAAATTCGTCCGTTTTTATCAAATCTTGCCTAAATTTCGTCGTTGCTTCATCAAATCACCACTTCCATTCTCTTTTTCCTCGCGCTGTTTCAAGAGGTAATCTTCGTGCTTGTTTTTCAACTTTATAAGTTTTAGTCATTTAATTAGAGAACAATGAGTGCCTCTGCGGATTCGTCATCTAGAACCGCCTCGGACTACGATGTAGCCTCAGACTCTGAAGTGGGACCGGAAGTGGAGGACCTGACTGTGGGTCGGGAAGGTGAAACTGACACTGAGGCTGAGGCTGGGCCTTCTCAGGCTGCCCCCCTCCAGGCTGACACCCTGCCTGTGCGAATCTTAGAGCCGGCGGTATTCCGGATCCCTATGGACACCAGGATACACCGAAGTTATAGGGATTTCCTGAATGAGAAAAACTGTCCCGGGCTTGCGGCTAAACATTACTTTTTGCCCGAGGGTTGGGAATTCGTCGTGCCGGGGCAACATCAACATGTGGTTCGACCCCCAGATCTGCACACAGCTGTTTACATCAAGAACTTAGAGCACGGGCTCAGGTTCCCGCTTCACCCCTTCATTGAGGAGGTACTCAACCGGGCTAACATTGCCATTTGTCAGATAACGGCCTTCGGCATCAGGGTCATAGTCGCCTTTGCCTGGACCTGTCTGTATTTAGGGTTCCCTCTGACGGTGAACCTGTTTCGTCGCCTTCACCACTTTCAGCCTTGCTCGTCTGATTCAATGAAAGGGTGGTGGTCCCTTCACACCGAGGCTGGCTATCTGACCCACTTCCCTGTCAAAACTTCAATGAAAGGGTGGAACGAGAGGTGGCTCTTTTTGAAGTCCTCTGAGCCCTTCAACCATCCCAGATGCTTCCATAACGACGTGAGAGGTCGTTTGGAGACCCGGGGGGAATGGGTTGCGGGGAAGATCCTTTCCTGGAAGGATGCTCCCCTGACCGATGATGAGTCTGCCGCCGTGAAATACTTCGAGGCGTACAAGAAAGGGAAACAAATATTTCCCAAGAACTGGCTTCCTCCGGCAGAAACGATCTCTCAGGACAAGTTCCTTAGCGTTGTTGGCTTGGTCCCGGCCCTTGAGGCAGGTAAGCGGGGGCCGGGTGGCTGAGTGTCTGTATGCATTCTGTTATGTTTTAATTCGCTACCTTTTGCTTTTTCCGGGCCTGAACATCATGATCTTATCCGTTGCAGGAGACTTGGGCTACTTGACCGAGGAGGATCTTGCTTCTATCGGCCTTGATAAAGACAACAAGCCTCTTGGTGAGCCCGACGCTGTAGACTTGGAACGCCGCAAACCCACCCTCAAGGAATTAGTGAAATCCATGGAGATTCCTAAGAGGCCTAAGGGGAAGAAAAGGCCTGCTTTCAAGCCTCCTCGAGACAGGAAACCCGAGCAGGCTGTCTCCGTCTCTTCCCCCATTCCAACCCAAGAGGCCCTAGAAGAGGCGGCGAGGCCCTTCCAGCCTCCTAGCCCGCCCCGGGAAGCCGGGGCTTCCCAGCAGCCCCCGTCTGCGCCTAAAGCTCCAGATATCGAGGTGCAGACGATTGATTCCGAGCCTTCTGATGAGGAGCCGAGGCTCCACAAAAGGCAGAAAATGCAGCAGGTTAGTTCCGTTCTCTCATGGGGGAGCCTCTCTGAGGGTCGCCCCTTAGACGTTCCTTCAGATGGGCTCTCTTCAGTGTTTCCCATTAGTGAGCAGGACGTGTTTGACCTGCTGCCATTTTCTGTCCAGGGTTCTTCCTCCCAGACCCCGGTGGACCAGTTGAAGGTGTCTGTCGCCGTCGCCGGTAGGGGGGCTCAAGACCCTCGGGTGGAGGCTGAACCACAGCTGGAGGCTGTACTGGAGACCTCTCCTCTTGCCAGCGTCGGCGAGAAATCCCTGAAGGCTGTCGAGCTGATGGTGAAGGCTGACCGTGCGCTCAAGGGTCTCTCCGGCGCGCTCAAGGACCTCAACCACTTTACGGAGGAGACCGCCCGTGAGTTCGACAGCCTGCGCCGCTCTTCTGGCTCCTCCTCTGCTCAAGGGATGCAACGTGACCTGACCCGTCTGAGAAAGGAGAGGGCGGCCCGGGACAAAACTATCTCTGACCTCAAAGCCGAGATCAAGCACTTTTCTGCCCAACTGCGGGAGAGAGAGGATCAGCTTTCTTCCTTGGACAGGGAGAAAGATGCCTTGTCCCTCCAACTTGCCGAGGCCATCCAGGCCCGCGACGCTGCTCTGGCCAGGGTGGACGCTGCCGAGGCACGGGCGACGGAGGCGGAGATTAAAGCTACCACCTTTGCCTTGGACATAGCTGAGCTGAAGGGGGCTCATCAGGAGGAGTTGGAGCGAGTCCGGGCCGACGTCTTCTATAACGGGGCGGACTTCGGGGCAAACGATACCAAGGAGCTCGTAGCTGTTATCGATCCTGGCTTCGATTTTGTCCGCCTAGCTGAGCTAGAAGCGGCAAGGGACAAGGCTCGGGAGGAGGGGAACGCGGGAGACCCGCAGGCGGGGCCTTCCGAACCCGGAGGTGGTGGTGGCTGCTAGGAATTCGGGCTGTCGTCTTCCGAATCCTCCTGCTCAGGATAACCTGGCGGGTTGCCCTTTAGCCTACATTTTGTTCGTTTTTGTTCTTTTAGATTTCCGTAAGACTTTGAACCAGTCTGCAGTAGGCGGGCCTTTTGGTGTGGACGGCTGCCGGTTCTGGTAGGTCTTTTAGCTCGTTTTTTCTTTTTCTTTTATTTTGATCAGTCTGCCGCTGGCCCGACCTGTGGGTCTAGGTCCAGCACCGTTGTAACGTACTTTCCTTTAATCCACGCGTTCTTTCTTTTGTCAGTACTACCTTGCTCTTTTGTTTCTCCAAACTTAGTTTATTTTGTCTTGCATTAACCCGTACTATGTGTATCGGGATCGGGTGATTTTCCTTAGCTTATTTTACCTTTCAACATTCATGCCGGGAACAGGTGGTATTGTTTTGTTCCTCTACCTTGTTTATACTTAGCCAAATTTCTAGCTTTCTCTGTGAACGTCATTCATACCGGGACCGTGTAGTCACTTGTTTATACTTAGCCAAATTTCTAGCTTTTTCTTGCGTACATTTATTCGCATGCCCCAACTACCGGGTGATTATACTTAGGTTATCCGTGAGTTGAACGCGTGTGTCCGCGCTTATCGTCCCGGCGGTTTTGTGCAAAGCCATTCGCAGGGCGCCGGCATCAGACACTGCGGTGAGGTCTTACCCATGGGTTGCCTGGAAGGTCTTACCCATGGGTTGCCGGGAAGGTCTTACCCATGGGTTGCCACGGAGGTCTTACCCATGGGTTGCCGGGAGGGTCTTACCCATGGGTTACCACGGAGGTCTTACCCATGGGTTGCCGGGAAGGTCTTACCCATGGGTTGCCACGGAGGTCTTACCCATGGGTTGCCGGGAAGGTCTTACCCATGGGTTGCCACGGAGGTCTTACCCATGGGTTGCCGGGAAGATCTTACCCATGGGTTGCCACGGAGGTCTTACCCATGGGTTGCCGGGAGGGTCTTACCCATGGGTTACCACGGAGGTCTTACCCATGGGTTGCCGGGAAGGTCTTACCCATGGGTTGCCACGGAGGTCTTACCCATGGGTTGCCGGGAAGGTCTTACCCATGGGTTGCCACGGAGGTCTTACCCATGGGTTGCCGGGAAGGTCTTACCCATGGGTTGCCACGGAGGTCTTACCCATGGGTTCCTGGGGAGGTCCTACCCATGGGTTGCCACGGAGGTCTTACCCATGGGTTGTCTGGAGGTCTTACCCTTCTCCGGTCTTTCATGTCTCTTACCGCCTCCGGTCCGCCTCGCCTCTAACCCGGCCCAAAGTGGTGTCCGCACTTTTTCCTGAAAGTGTTAGTAAATTTTTCAAAAATTTCATTTTGAATCAGACTATCGTTGATTAGCCGGGGTCGGGGGTAGTCCCCCCTCCTTGCCCCCTGGCCAACTTTTGTGTGATACAAATCTAAACAAATGCTGGGCAAAAAGCCCTACCGAAAGCTTCTATTAAAACTTACAAAAGCTCGCGGTGTCAACATTCCTGATCACTCGCGTTACAGGTGTCTATACGTTGCCTCGTTAAAACCTTTCCGTGGAAAACCCGATGGGACAAAACCACAAGTAAGGAAAAAGAGTACAACGCTTACACATAATATTTCTTTAATGTATCAGAGTTCCAGTGGGACGGGAGGTCGTGGCCGTTCATATCTCTTAGCATGAAGGTCCCCGGCTGTTTTATCTCAGTGATTTGATAGGGTCCTTCCCAAGTGGCCGACAGCTTCCCGTGAATATTTCCCTTGCCGGTGGCGGATGCTCTTCTTAGCACCAGGTCTCCAAGCTCAAACTCCCTATGCTTCACCCTTCTATTGTAAATCCTCCTCATCCGGTTCTGGTAGACCGCCAGATTTTCTCTTGCCTGATCTCGGACCTCGTCTAGCAGGTCCAGCGACTCTCTTCTTGCTTGCTCATTGCTGGCGGGGTCGTGTAAGCTCGTTCGGGGGCTGGGCAGGATTGCTTCAACCGGGAGTAACGCTTCGGCCCCGTAGACCATATTGAATGGAGTGTGCCTGGTAGATTCCTTGACTGTGGTTCTGATTGACCATAGCACACTCGGTAGCTCATCGGCCCATGCCCCCTTTAGTTCATCCAGTCGTTTCTTCATGCCGCCTAACATTTGCTTGTTGGCGGCTTCGGCTTGTCCGTTGCTCTGTGGATGGCAGACTGAGGAGTATGCGACAATTGTCCCGTTCCGCTTTAGCCAGTCCCGCATGTTATCATTGTCGAATTGCTTCCCATGGTCAAACACCACTACTTTGGGCACCCCAAACCTTGTGATTACATTTCTCCAAATGAATTTTCTCACGGCTTGCTCAGTGATGGTGGGGATGGCCTCAGCTTCAATCCACTTAGTGAAATAATCAATGGCTGCCACCACGTATTTCCTGCCCCCGGTCGCCGTTGCAAAGGGCCCCAGGATGTCCATCCCCCATTGGTCAAAAGGTATCGGGCTCAGGACTGGCCTGAGGTCTCTGGCGGGGAGGTGAATATCCGGGGCGAAAATCTGACACTGCCGGCATCGCTTGCTCAAATCCTTGGCATCTTTTAGCATGGTGGGCCAAAAGTAGCCGGCCCTCAGTGCTTTGTGGGCTAACGTGCGACCGGTCACATGATGACCGCACACCCCCGAGTGTATGTCGTTCAAAATGAACTCAGCGTCCATGCCCCCTACACATTTTAGTAGCGGGGCTGAGAAAGATCGCTCAGAAGCTCTCCGCCCACGATGACAAACCAGGGGCGATCTCTTCGCTTTAGCGCCACGGTCTTATCTTCCGGATCTCCTTCCAAATTTTATATCTCAATATCTACCATCCAAATTGCCTTCAGAGATTGCATTGATTGTTAGTGCTCCTTTTTGCCGACGGATGTCGACCGTGACCGTTTTTGACTTGTTGTCCGCTGTAGCACTGGCTAGCTTGGCCAGCGCGTCCGCTTTGTTGTTCTCGGACCTGGGGATGTGGTGAGCCTCAAAAGACTTCAACCCGGACGTCAAACTCTTTGCCCTTTGTAGGCTGTGGCCATTCCTTCCTCCCAAGCCAGATTCCCGCTGAGTTGGCTCGCCACCAACCGTGAGTCCTTCGAGTTCAATTTCTCCGCCCCATGGCCTTTGTCGGGCCTAGCCCCGCCAGACGGCCAGATTCAGATTCATTGTTCGTCGCCGGGAAGGCAAACTTCAAAGCATGCTCAAATTCATGTCCCTCGGGACTGATAATGACAACTCCGGCTCCGGAGCCGTGGATGGTGGCTGACCCGTCCGTATACACCCGCCATACTCCTCTCGGTGCAACCTCCCTTGCCGGGTGGGTGCACTCGGCAATGAAATCCGCCAGGGCCTGGGCTTTGATTGCTGTTCTTCCGGCGTAGGTTATGCCGAAGCCTGACAGTTCAATTGCCCAATTGAGGAGTCTGCCAGATTTTTCGAATTTTTCAAGTGCTTTCTCCAGGGGCTGGTCTGTGCGCACCTCCACCGGGTGAGCATCAAAGTATGGTCTTAGTTTCCGGGTCGCTATGATAACAGCGTACGCGGCCTTCTCGATGATTGGGTAGTTTCTTTCTGATTGACCTAGTGCATGACTGACGAAGTAAATTGGCTGTTGTTGTTTTTCTTCTTCCCGTAGGATCACTGCTGATATTGCGTTCGCGGTTACGGCGATATATAAAATTAAGGTTTCGCCCGTGACCGGTCTTGCCAAAGTAGGCAATGTTGTAAGGTGCTTCTTTAACTGTTCGAAAGCCTCATCCTGCTCCTTTCCCCACACGAACCTCTTGTTTCCCTTCAGAACTTGGAAGAATGGTGTGGATTTGTCAGCGGACCGGGAGATGAACCTGGACAGTGCTGCCATCCTCCCGGTCAGGATTTGAATGTCTTTAATTGTCTTTGGCTCCGGCAGGTCTAATATGGCCTTGACTTTCTCGGGGTTGGCGTCAATCCCTCTCTAGCTGACCAGGTACCCCAAAAACTTCCCTGACCGGACTCCAAAGGTGCATTTTTTCGGATTCAGTTTCATTTGGTATTCTCTGAGAGAGCCAAATGTTTCTTTTAAGTCTTCCAGGTGTTGCTCGTCGGATTTGCTTTTCACGATTGCATCGTCTACATATACCTCCATGTTTCTCCCTTTCTGTTTTGCGAACACGGCATCCACCAGCCGCTGGTACGTGGCCCCGGCGTTTTTGAGTCCAAACGGCATCATCTTGTACATGTAGACCCCGTGCCCTGTGATGAAGGCGCACCGGGGCCTGTCCTCCTCTGACAGATAGACCTGGTGGTACCCTGAGAAGGCATCCAGGAAACTCAGGGTCGAATGACCACTGGTGGAGTCCACCAGCTGGTCAATTCTTGGCAACGGGTAGCAGTCCTTTGGGCACGCCTTGTTTAGATTTGTAAAATCAACACACATCCTCCACGCTCCGGACGCTTTTTTCACCATTACCACGTTGGCCAACCACTCGGGATAGTCACAGCGTTCAATGAAACCCGCCTCTAGTAACTTGTTTATTTCTTCAAGAATGGCCGCGTCCTTTTCCGCGCTCATGGGCCGCAGCCTTTGCTTGATTGGTTTGTAGCCGGGGTTAACGTTCAGCTGGTGCATAATTACCTCCGGGCTTATCCTCGGCATCTCTGCTGCTGAGTAAGCGAACACATCCTTGTTTTCTTCCAAGATGCTAATCAGACTGTCTTGGAAGCCGGGGTCGAGATCTGCCCCGATGATCACGCTCCTTCCTGGTGACAACTCAATTTCTTTTGTCTCGCTCCCTGACCCCGGAGTCACCTCCAAACTTTTCTTCTCCTTCTGTTCCGGGGATTTCACTTCCGCTACAGTCTTCTGTTTTGCTCCCTGGGCCGATAGGGAATTGCAGGATCTCCCGGCCTTCTGATCACCATAAACCTTCCCCTCGGTCCAATTGTCCGTGACATAAACCATAGCCAGCGCTCGTATTGACACGACGGCATGAATGTGGTCTAAGGTGACCCGGCCGATGAGGGCGTTGTATGCTGACGGGGCGTCCACGACCACAAAGCTTGCGTCCACGCTACGGGCCATGTCTTCCTCTCCTAGCGTGACCGGCAAGGTTATCGTCCCCCATTGGCACGATCTGAGCTCGTGGCCATACTGAGCCTATGTATGGCGTCAGTTGCTCCTTCTTCAAACCCAGCTTTTCGAATACTTCCCGGTATAGGAGGTTGGTGCAGGCTCCGGTATCTATCATGCACCTGTGGACCAAATGGGGTCCGATATCCATGGAGATCACCAACGGGTCGCTGTGCGGATAGGAGACCCGCTGATAGTCCTCCTGGCTGATGGTCAAGTCCGGGATGGGAGGCTTCGGTGCCATCCTTTCGGCCGAATATATGCCCATCCTGGATTGTTCCCGCTTCTCCGCTTTTCTTTTCCTTCCGGACAGGACTGACTCTTCCGTCCCGGCGATCATATGGATTTCGCTTATTCTCTTTTGGTTCTTCTTCGGACCCGTTTGAGCGGGGTCTCCGCTACCCTCACCGCCGTCTCTTTCTCGTTTGTCTTTAACAAAGCGCCGCAAGGTGCCTTGTTGTACCAACCGCTCGACCTCCTGCCTCAAGGCTGCACAATTTTCCGTTGTATGGCCGGCTGTCTGGTGGTACTCGCAGAAAGCTGATTTATCATTCCCAGGGTGTCTTTGCGGTCTGGGGGCGGTCCATTTGATCTCGTTTTTGGTCATCTCGAAGATTTCCGCCCGAATCTGATGAGTGGTGTGTAATGAGTCCATTGATGGGACTGTTGGCTGTTTCCCTGCTGCTTCCGGCCGTCCCGGTCGTCCCGGCGATCGTTGTAACTAGTATTACCGCTGTGACGGTTGTAACTGTTGCGGATGTTGTTGTTGTTTTGCTTCCGGGGCGGCCCTTTCCATTCCTGCTGGGCCCCGCCCTGGTCCTCCTTTTTGTCATTTCTCCTACTGAATGTTTTGTGGAACTGCTCCTCCCGCACAAATCCTTCAGCCATCTCCCGGGCCGCCATGAGACTGGTTGGCGGATTTCTGATCAGGAGACTTTTCAGCTCTCCTTCCTTCAACCCGACTGTCAACGCATGTACTCCTATCTTAGGGTCCAAGTCCCTGATTTGCTGTGACTCCCGGTCAAACCTTGTCATGTATTCCTTCAACCCTTCACCTTTTCCTTGTACTACATTCAGGAGCTCCGTAGCCACCTTCTCTCTTCTTTTGTTTCCCGCGTACTGTTGACGGAAAACTCGGCACATATCTTCATACCCGCAGATAGATCCGGTCGGGAGATTACGGAACCAAGTTTGTGCAAGTCCCGTTAGGGTCGTGGGAAAGACCTTGCACCAAACGTAGTCCGTAGGGTCATACATCATCATGTGACTCTCATAGGCTGCCAAATGTTCCTCCGGGTCTGTTTTCCCGTCGTATTGTATCGTTGGGATTTTCATCTTGGCTGGAAGAGGGTACTCCAGCACCGAAGAGGCCAAAGGCGATTTGACTGTAACTTTTCCTTGCGTTTTGTTTTCTTTAGGTTTGTTGCGCTTGGGTCTCTCGGTGCGTGGAACCTCAGGCTTGGACACTTCCTGGACTGAGGGCGATGACTGGGTCGTTGAGTTGGCCTGCTCCGACTCTTCCCATGAGCTATCACTGCTTGATGTCTTGTTTTCCTCATGGAAAAGCTTCTTAGGCGTCACGGACGGGATGGGATCTCTTCTTGGTGGAGACTTCTGTTGACTTGGCTCGGGCGGTGGAGTGCCGGCAGGTGGTGTCTTCCTCAGTTTTTCAAGGAAAGCACTCATCATCCTTTTCTCCTCTGGAGTCAGGGGCGTTTGCAGCTCGGTCTCGAGAGTCACACGCTCCTCAGGCCGTTTCTTCCGCTGTTTTTCTCGGCTCTGGTGGAGGGTTTGACATGGCTTTTTTTTTTTTTTTTTTTTTTGTAAGATTTTTGTGAAATTTTCCCCACAGACGGCGCCAGTTGAAGGTGTCTGTCGCAAAAAGATGAGAAAATTTAGGTTGTAAAAAAGATGAGAAAATTGAGTGTTAAAAAGTAAGTTGATATTATACTCTATTTATAGAGGGAAAAAAAAATAAGAAATAATATATATATATTTTTTTAAAAAGTTTTTGCAAAAAAAAAAAATAATTAGCATTGAATTATTGTAGTACAACAAAAAAAATGCAAGAATGATAAATAAAAAAAAAAATGGCACATAAGCCTATGCATGCACGTCCTCTACTTTGGAGTTTTTCTTCAAAGATAAGAAAACACTTTTTTTTTTTTACAATGGTAAGTTGTCTTTATTTAGGTAAGAGAGTGTAAAAAGGTGGGGTTTTCCCCACCATTGTGCGTGCTCTAATAGCACCCACAATCATAAAATTTCATCAATTTTTTTACCAACACTTTTTAGCTTTTCTCTCTCCTATTCACCTTCCACCTCAATTTTCCACTAACATCAAAAAATACAAAAAAAACACCTACATTCATAAAGTTTCATTTTTCTTCTTTTTCATTATTTATCATACCCCACATTATCCACATTCATATTTTACTCATCCAAAAAATATAAATTTTGATTTTATGGATGATTTTTCCGAAAATTATCCGAAATTACGACTTACTCAAAATATTCGTTCTAATACAAAATCCCAAACGAATAGAAATTCTCAAATTAGTACGAATATTAATTTAATACTAATCATTAACAAAGTACTATGATAACGCATAACTTGAACAAACCGCATAAATTAAAACAGACCGCATTACTAAAAACTTCAACAACAACGGTAGACATTTATTTAAATAACTGAACGGTGACCCTTAATTAAACGCGTCGTACTTCATCATCAATCCCATAGTAGTTGTGTTCCCATTAGTAAAAAGTAGCTCCACGACATAAATCATCTTCAGATGAAGGCGATGAAGGACCCAGACTTTGCTGATATTCGCAGTAAATGTCGATCAATTTCAGCTCCGGTCGAGGAATCAATATTATTTCAGCTCCACCTAAACCACAGAGTTCCATCACGAACCTCCACTGAAGAACTGACTGTAGGCGAGTGAATAGTTCAATTACATCGTTCTTGAATGTTGTTAGCTCTTCATCTTTTTGCCTCACATTTTCTGAAACGGTAACATAAATATTATACTGTAGATATAAAATTTTATTAATAAACGATACAAAACTTAATAAAATATACCTGCAGAGGCAACATTGCTGAGAATTGGGTAGGTTATAGGGGTCACTCTGTTACGTACAATTACATAGGTTGTTGGTTTATCAAATTAGCAGTGGTTATAGGGACAAGAACAGTGGCTAAACGATCAAATAATGTTCGAGTTTCAGAGATAATTTGATCGATTTGAAATTGATAATGCCTAACTCTTTCTATATTGGTCATGTACCTAGCCATTTTGTTTTGTTATATTTAAAAGTATATTGTAGTAGAAGAATGAAGAAGATAGTGAAATGAATGAATCGGTAGGTATATTATTTATAACGTCAAATATTACCGTTGCAACTTATTTGTCGAAAAATTTAAAAAACCAAAAAAAATTAAATTTTCGAAAATAAAATGAACGGTGCAGAATTGTTCAGAGTAAATAGTACAAAGTACCTACTTTTCAGAAAAAGCAACGGACGAAAATTAAAGGTAAAAGCAACCGTACTGTTGATTTGACAAAACGAAATATAATATCTGATTAATTAAAAATAATTTCTAAAATAAATAATTTTAAAAAATAACACAATAAAAGCAACGGACGAAAATAATTTGAGCCAACATAATATCTAATTAATTTACATAAGATTGAGTACAAGAAATAAAAAACTAAAGTACAATAACACTTAATTAGAAATAAAATACTAATTAATCTAAGTGGCCAAATCGTTGCCATATATGCTCAATTAGGTCCTTTCGTAAAGCTTGATGTTTACGTGGATCTTGCATGTTATTTCTATTAGCCACAAATTGATGTATATCCGGAACATATCCAACTTCATACTCTGGATTTTCAACACCGCCTGTTCTTCTTCGCTATGTTGATCCATGTACTCTTGTACATTGTCGTAACCAGCATACGAATCTCGTTCATCTTCCACAATCATATTATGCAATATAATGCAAGCTGTTATTATTTTATGCAAAAAGGTGGCATCCCAAGACAATGCTGGTTTACGTATAATTGCAAATCTAGCTTGTAACACCCCAAAAGCACGTTCCACATCCTTTCTTACACTTTCTTGTTTGTTTGCGAATAACCTATCCTTAGGTGTTTGTGGAAGTTTTATTGACTGAATAAATGTAGACCACTTTGGATAAATTCCATCTGTGAGATAATAACCAGTGTCATAGTTATTACCGTTCACAATGTAATTAACACGTGGGGCATATCCATTTAATAGTGCATCAAATACTGGGGAACGATGTAAAACATTTAAATCATTTGCAGAACCTGGCGTGCCAAAAAAAGAATGTCATATCCAAAGATCATGCGAAGCAATCGCTTCAAGAATTATGGACGGGTTTGAACTTCGTCCTTGAAACTGGCCCTGCCAAGCGACTGGACAATTCTTCCATTTCCAATGTATACAATCGATACTACCAAACATTCCTGGAAACCCTCTAGATGCTCCAATTTGTAGTAATCTTTGCGTATCATCAACTGTTGGACTTCTCAAGTACTCAGTGCCAAACTGATCAATAATGACATTAGTAAATCTCATTAGGCACTGTCTTGCTGTTGATTCACCAAGTCTTAAATACTCATCAACCCTATCAGATGACTCTCCGTATGCTAACATACGAATAGCAGCAGTGCACTTTTGTAATGATGTTAAACCCAGCCTGCCAGTGGCATCGGCTCTTTGTTGAAAGTAAGTATCACTACACTCAGCAGTGGACACCAAACGCAAAAATAATGGTCGGCGCATTCGAAATCTCCGTCAAAACATCCTATTTGTGTACACAGGATCTTCAGCGAAATAGTCATTATATAGTTGTTCTTGTCCATCTTCTCGATTTCTATCAATAAATCTCCTTCTCGGACGATTTTGGGGTTGAAAATTTTGTGGAGGTTCATTTTGAGCTTGTACAAGTTGTGTAAATAAGAGATTTCTCAATTGTTTTCTTTCTTCTTTACGTCTTTCATAGCCATCTTCTGAGGAAGACGAAGATGAAGGGTGTGAAGAAGAAGATTTTGAAGAGGAAGACATTTTAGGTGAAAATTTTAAGAGTATAAAATGAAAGTATATGAGATTACATATTAATGCATTGATTCTCTTTATAAAGGCTCTTTTTTGTATGGATGAGATTTCGGATAAGAGATTACATTGTCAGTAGATAAGATTTTAGATGAGATTTTATAGTCAGTAGATAAGATTTTGGATGAGATATCACTGATAAAAATAGAGACTCAATAGTAATAAAAGATAATGTTGGATAGAGAAAATAAATAAGTAAAGTTGATACAAATAGCATATGAAATAGTAATAAAAGATAATGATATTTAAAAGATATTATAATAATTAAAGTTGATACAAATAGCATATGAAATAAAATTTAGATTACATAGAGAGCTAACATAGATCATTAATTTGCATAACACATGAGATTAAAAACATATTACAATAACTAATAACAAATTTCAAATTTTAACACAGTTTTAGGGACGTCGAAATTTTTCTAGTAACTCCATCTTTAAGTCTTCAAGTTGGGGAGGTAACTGAGGTTGTCGAAGTAATTCTTGAAGCATGCTCCAATCAGTATCCCTTTGTCTCCTGGCTTCTTTTAGCTTATTAAGCTCTAATTTTTCTTTTTCAATTAAATCTCTTTGTTTTCGCCTTTCCAGCTTCTCTTTTTCCAATAACATTTCTCGTTCTGCTGTTTCATGCATCATTTGAAATCGCATATCTATTTCATCATTAACAGCAGATACCTTCTTCTTTCCTTTTTTTGCAGCCTTAATACCCTGAGGACGTTGGGTCGATGTGCTTTCACCATCAACAGAGATAGGTGTAGCATAATGATCTCCATCGTCAAGTCGTACTCTTTTGCCGCTATCTTCACTTTCATGGTCACCAGCACCTAAATCATTACTTGATGTAACCCCTCTTGAATTTTTTTGAGAGCTTTCTAAAACGTATGGGGCTACAGCAATTTTCCATTTCGGATAATGTTTCATCATGTTCCAAGCATGCTCTAATGTGAATTTCATAGGCTTATATAATTCTCTAGCTTCCTGTATCACATCTTCCTCACTTATTCCACTTCTCCTTCTTCTATTTGCTTGATCCATGCACCCACTCCATTTCATGACTATAGTTGATATTCTTCGCATTCGACCGTCAAGACTCGCTTGGTTCCGTCTTCCTAAACTTTGTGGATTAGCTATTTGGGCTACATCATATAACTCTTTCACCCTTCTCCAAAATGTGCCTCTACCTTGGTTTGTACCAACAGTAGGGTCTTCGGAAATTTCCATGAACGATGAAATAAGAGCTTCATCCTCTTGGGTTGACCAAGTAGCTTTAGAACATTCAGAAGTTGGAGTTAACTGGTCTTCCGTATTTTCGTTTTGTTCATCCACATCATTCATACTTCGGGGAGTTTGTGAGGAAAAAGGAGGAAAAGTATCGTCTTCAATATTTGTGAAATTAGGATTATGTGAAGTTGGAGGAATATATGTTAGATTTGGTCTAACCGGTGTAGGAAAGCTAGGATTAGGAACTGTTGTAAATGGTAATCTAAAATTAGGAATACGAAATTGTGTAACGGGTGGACGAAAATTAGGATCTACCATATGAAAATTGGAATTATATGGTATAACATTATACATGGGTTGATAATATTGTTGTTGATTTTGTGAAACATTTTGTTGAGAAGGTTGGGTATTATAAGTATAATTATTAGGATTAGTAGGATCCATATATGATTGATTGAGTTAATATATAGAGATTAGTGAAGAGAAAGAAGGATGAAAAATATGTAGATAAGTAAGTGAAAGGAGGATGAAAAATGAAGGTTGATGTTGGGTTAATATTTAATAGGTGTAAAATATGTCCGTTGGTGTCAAATTAGTTCAGTTGAAATATAGAGTCGTTGCAATTAACTACCAAAAAAAAAAAAAAAAGAGTCGTTGCATCAAATTGCAAATTGGGTGAATTAAAAATGCAAATAATAGTTTGTGGGCTCCACCCTTCACTACTTTTTGCAGCTTTTGGTATTTTTGTGCAGGCAAAATTTTTGTTTCATTTTCTTATTTTCTTTTCCAACTTTTACCAATGCAAGTACACTTTCCTCACTTCTCATCTTTACCATTTTTTGAATTTCGTGAATTGCATCCAATGTGGGTGTGTGGAACCCGGGATCGGACCCAACTCGGCGTCTTGCTTAAGGGCGGATTTTAAAGTTAAAAAAGATTAAGTTGGAAAAACCTTTAAGAACTGTTTGGAGTCGCCACCTAATTATCGCGGAAATTAGGAACCTGCTACCATGTTCTAAGTTAAAAACATGTCCTAGATTTTGGAGTACGCCGACACCCCTAGATCTAAGGCTTGTGAAACCAGATTGGATTCAAGTGAGGTACTTTAGAAAAGAGTTAATTCAAATAATGATTTATGAAAACCTTTTAGAAAAGCCTATGTAAAAATAGCCTTTCTTGACCTAGAACAATCCTTGTAAGATGATATTTGAGCTAATGTTATCGCCTACGTCTGAAGTCACGATAAAGTTTGTAAAAGAATGCAGATGCAGATGCAAAAAGATTGATTAAAACCCTCAGTTTAGCATGTTTAACTTGTTAACGAATACGGTTCAGTTAAAGGTCGAATTCATTGTTTAAGTTGATTTTAATGCAAAAGAAAAGGGTGCAAGATGCATGCAAATAAAATAAAGTTCAATTGTCCATTGGTTTATTTTATAAGGTCGGTTGCTTATGCGACTTTGGCGTGTCATCGGATATGGAGTGTACCCGAAGTAAATAGAACACTTGGAGTGCAAGCGCGTTGGGTGCCAAAGCCAGGGGGGGGGGGGCGCTAAAGTGTAGACCCCTTTGTTAGTCCAAAGAAAAAAAGAAAAAGCTCTGATCCAAGGGGGTCGGCACTACCTTGTCCCGACGCTTCAGATCTGGGCGAGCTTCGCTTGAACTTAAAGGAGGATGAATTCAACACGGGATGGTGTGTTGAACTCAAAGATTTGAGTGCTTGAGGCTTTTGTGGATGCAAAAGTGCAAAGGGGGAGAATTTGTGGTGTAAAGGATGTATTGTGGTTGTGAATTGTGTATTCAAGATGTGAAAGATGATTTCCGAGGTTGGGTATAGGGGTGTATATATACTAAAAGACCTCGGTGAAATGAGGAAATCGGGATAAAAACAGGCTGGAACCGTGATAGCCTTATGCGGTTGCTGGGAAACCGCATAGGCTTATGCGGTTGCCTCACCAAACCGCATAAGCTTATGCGGTTCAAGGTCGGGTTTTTGTGTAGTTTCTAGTTTATTGAATTATATCTTGGAAAGATTACGTGATAATCTTAAACGTGAAGCTTAAGAAAACCCCTAGGATATTTCTGAGATATTTTGTGATGCTTAGGGCTTTGGAGTGCGGGCCAAGGCTGGGTTTGGGCTCGGTTTCGGGCCCGAGACCCGGGAAAAATGAAAAGGGTGTATTTGCATAGTTTTTGTGAGATAAGGTAAGACGTGAAGCCGTATTTAGTGTAAGAGGGGACTAAAGGGAAGATTTAGCCACCGGGCCTAAATTTAGGAATTTAGGAATGCTGAATTAGACCTTGTTAATGTAAAAGGACTAATTGTAGTGCAAATGCGAAGCTCATGCCAAATGAAGCGGGACAAGGGCCTAGCTAGACTCCAAATGGACAAAATGAACGTTTATTTAAAGCGATGTGAAGCGACCTTAAACATTTTAACATTTAAAACGACTCAAAATGAATTCGACATTAGTTAGAACCGTTTAAGTCAACGTTAAAGCATGCGTAGTAGAAGTCCGTGTTACATCACAGGGTTTTGTTTGGGAGGGTACGGATATGGGTATCCACAGAGCCCCCAGTTTGACTGAGCTCGGACTAGAGCGCTAGTCAAACTCCTTCGACCATATCCGGACCGTTACAGTCTCGATATAGTCAGCGGAACGAAGCATGTGTCCATGGGTGAGACGAGGACTTCGAACCGGGCTAAACGGGGAGGGGCGTGCGCATTTTAAGGACTTGGCGGTCCGTGCATGCTATAAGGGCCTGCCGGCCTGCTGAATGTCTTCGTTGATGCCGTGTAATGCCATTGCTGATGTCGTTGCTTGTGATGACATCATTGCTGATGTCGTGCCATTGTTGGTGTGTAGTGTCATATGCTGATGATGTGCTCTTAGTGTTGATATCGAGGTCAAATCTCGCCGAGGAGCGTAGATGTCAAGTGTAAAGGTCTCGTTAAAGAGTGCATATGCTAATGTGTAATTGTATAGGGGTGCATATGTAGTTGTAAATGTTTGTCTTGCAAAGGAGTGCATGTGTAGTTGCAAAATGCTTGTGCTTGGGCATGCTTCGTAGGATGCTTGTGTTTGGACCCGCCGAGGAGTGTCTAGGTAATTGTTATTGCATGTAGTTGTCTTCTGTGATGTAAAGACTCGTGAAGAGTGTTTGTGCTTATGCTTGGTGCTTTTGTTGATGTTGGGTCTCGCCGAGGAGCGCAGGAGAAGTGTTAGTTCGTTGGGGAAGGATGTATATGCATGGTCTCGCCGAGGAGCGTAGGTGTAGTTGTAGTTGTTCGGTCTCGTGAATGAGTGCTGGTGTTTCGTCTTGTGAGGGCGCAAGTGTATGTCTGCTGGGGAATTACCGTCCGAGAGAAATGTATGTGTTCATGTGTCTTGTGTCTTGTAGTTGTATAGTGCTGATGTAGATGCTTTGTGATTATGCTTCATTGGGGAAGTATTAGTATATTTGTTATTGTATGCGTTGGTTCTTCGCTGGGGAATATGATGTTTAGAGGGGACTCGCGAGGAGTGTACGTGCTTTTGGTGATTGCCACGCTTTTGAGACTTGTTGTGGAGTGTTTATGCTTTAAGGACTCCTTTGGGGATACCTGTATAAGTGTGTGGACTTCATGGGGAGGAAGTAATATTCCGTAGGGATGTGTGAAAGAGGTGAGGACTCGTCAAGAGTGTTCGTGCGTTTGCGTCTGTACCGTGTACTAAATGCTTAATATACGCGTATGGCGGACTGTAGGTGACGCCTTAACCAAGGCATAGCGCATGATGTATGAGCTAGCGCTTATGGCGGACTGTAGGTGACGCCTTAACCGTGAAGGCTTGCGTGTATGAAGAAAAATGGGGAGAAATCGTGGAACGGAACATGCTCTGGAAATTGCCTGTAGACTAGTGACTCTTCCGGGGAATCTCTTATCAATTGGCGACTTCAAGCTTGAACTCATTCACATATGTCGCGTTTTGAACCCGGAAAAATTCAAACTCGCGATTTTCCTTCCCAAATCTTCAGTTTTCGCTTGCTTCGACCATGAAACGTGGTATCATTGCGATTCGTTTGGATTCGTATGATACATGTCTCTTGGACTTGGAATGCATGGTGCTTGGGATGTTTCTTGGATATGTTAGGGTACTTGGTGCTTGGACCTACGTTCAGGTGTTGCTTGTCTGATGCACACATGAAAGTGTTATGCTTTTAGTGTGCATGTTCATGTTTGTAGCGGTTCTGGAGGTGTCGCTCAACCGTAGATGCTTATGTTGATGTGGGTATTCATAGCAAGGGTGTCTTCAAGAATGCGAAAATGCGAAAAATTATCCCATTTTTCGTTGTAAAGGTTTGATGTTGTAAAGGCTCGATCCTTGATAGGATGTGTCAGCCCCCAGTTGTCTTGGTCATGGTGTCGGTGTATGTGAGCCCCCAGTTTGGCTGAGTTATAATATATAACGATAGTCAAACTATGTAAAAGGCTATGGGTTGCAGTAGGATAAAGGTGTTTTTGGATTACCCCCTTGAGTTTGACTAAGTTTTGAGTGAAAACTAAGGCAAAGTGTAGGGCGTGTATTAGGAGGAGGAGTTTTTGGATTCCCCCCTCGAGTTTGACTAAGCTTTGAATGAAAACTGAGTCAAAGTGAAGAGTATGATGTTTGGTTTTGAAATTTTCCCCGTAGTTTGGCTTAATTTGATTGAAATTAAGGCAAAATGGAGAAGAATGTAGCGTGGGCGGAGCAGGCGATTCAGCTGTATCAGGGTCGTGCTGAGGTGGCTTGGGTTCAGTAGACTTTGACGAGTACCGCCGTCTTCACCATTAGTTGTATTAGTATGCTTGTGTAATAAGGATTGTGTGAACCCTTGTTTACGTGTCCGTTTGTTGTAGCTTGGCTTGAGCTTGTAGTTGCTTTCGTCGTCTTTCGCTTCCGTGCTGTGTTGTGCTTCCGTGTACCTGCGTAGTTAGTAGGCTTGGATTTGAAAGTGAAATGATTCCCGATTGGGATGTTTGGATTAAAATGTTTTTTGTTGAAAAATCATTTTTGTAAAAGATTCATTTTGGTTGTCGAAATGAGCTTTAAAAATGAACACTTGAAATGTCGGTTGTAAGGCTTCATGCGAGATGAAAAAGTGTTTGACGTTGTAGGCTTGAGCTAGATTTGTGAAGACCGTAGAGGGTCACTTGAGTGCGAAGGTTGAAAAGCCCCCGGTTGTCGGTGGAATCTCATGACAACACGGAGTGGGATGTAGTACTAAATTCGGTTGTGCTTTGCGTAAGCTGCCTACGTATCCACGAATGTGGAATCAAACCGGCGTAGTTCGATAGTGCTTTCGCTCAAAATGTGTTAACTCGAGTGAGTTAAATTCGAAGAATGCTTTTTCTCAAAGTATGTTAACTCGAGTGGTGAGTTAAATCTTGGGAAAGGCTTAGACTTCGAAGATTCGAGATGCATTTCAAGGGCTTGAGATGCATTTACGAAAGATACGTTTTGCTTGTGCGAATGGGTGTGTTTTTGCAAAAGTGAAGTGCAAAATTGAGTTAATTTTGAAGGGTGATTAGCTATTTTGAGGATGTATTGCCTCGTGTATGTTTGAAAAAGCGTGTCGCCCCGTGGGAGCGTTTTTAAAACTGAGAAGTTTTGAAAGGAGCGGTTTAAATGTCGCTAAATTGTTTGATTGGAAGAGGATTGACTCGACATCTGAGTCGATGCTTAAAATGTCGAAAAGTTTCCAAAATAGAAACGAATCGTATGCGTGATTTGAGACTCGACGGTTGCATGGATGCCATATTCGGGAACACGTGCGTTGGTGGAGCCCCCAGTGGTGCTTGCTTGTCTGCGGTGGGATGCTGTTGTTCCTGTAAAACAGTGTTAGACCAAAAAGCAGAGTACTACTCCTAAGTCTATGACAACTTTGCCTTGACGAATTCGTTTTAGTCGCCCCGATAAAGAAATAGTTTGCCTTTGAACTTTGTGAATTTTTGTGGACACATCCTTAGCATGGAAAACTTTGGACGGGGAATATTTTGTGGGTTTTTGTAAAAGGTTGGTTGAGCTCGGGAGAGCGGCCTACGTATCCGTGGGTACGGAATCAAACCTAGCGTAGTTCCGAAAGGGATGTGTTTGTTTTGGTAAGGAGGTGTCTTTGTAAAAAAGGTGCGTGTTTAAGGACTCGCCGGTCCTAAAGGGTGTTTATGTGTTTGACCATGATACGTTGCATCCTATGGTAGGTTCTCCTTAGTTGATCTTGGCCGCTTGTTTGTCGCAGTGTTTGTGTTCGCCGTTTGGGAAAAGAGGAGTATTCCTATTCTCCAACCTCGATAATTGGATGAACCATCGAAGTATGTCGCTTCTTCATTGATGTTGTAAATTCTGTTGTCAGGAAATGATGTAGTGTCGATAACGGGCTCCTTGGTGTCAAATTCGGCTCAGAGCAATGTCCACCGTGCCATATGTCCTTTTGGCACGGGTTCCTTGAAGAGGTTTTAGACTGGGTCCATTTTTGTAGTAGACCTTTGTTCACTTAGCCACTTGACTTTCGGGCTTTCTTTTTGTTGTTTTTGTCCCTTTCTTAAAGACCTTGAGACTTGTTTCTTTTTTGATTGGAAACTTTGAGATTTGTTTCCTTTTAACTTTGCCCTTTTTGCCGTTGTTTTCACCTTTGATTGTATTCCCTTTTTATATTTGAGAATTCGTCGGGCCCTTTGTGGCTTGGGCTCGAGCTTCGACTTTGCTAAACCCTATGGTGGGAAGGTTGCATGTGATCATGTGTCTATCACGCCGGACTCCTCTGACAAGTTCGTTTGCTTATTAGGCACGCGATCGAGTACACGGAGGGCGATCCAGGAATACTCATACTTTTGGTCGCGATCAAATTCATGACCACTGTGGAGCTCCAAATTAATGGATCCTCCTCCAAACGCAGCGGAGTAGTAGACCACAAGCAGACTATCGAACCGTAGGTGTTTAGTCGTCGACAACCTTCTTGTTTTTGTCTTGTACTTGATATTGACTTGGACCTTCGTACCCGGCCTAGACCTCCTTCGGATAGCTACTCCTAGGATGCAATGTATTTCGGTGCAAAATGGTTTTGTATAAGAAATGTGAGTAAAAAGGGTAAAAGGAAACTGGGTTATAGGCAAACTTATTCCCTTATCGATTTGTTAAAATGTCGTACGTCGAAAACTCGATTATTCTAGACTGACAGAGATTGACTCGATGCTTAAAAACTCGACCCGTATTTAAGAGACTCGAAGTGCTTGAGGAGATTCGCCAGATCGTCGATGGTGCTTCAGTGGACGCCTTGTCAGTTGATTTGTGATGCACGTGTCGTGGGTACACGTCGATGCCCATGGTGTCGAGACTCGATTAACGCATACTTTGGTTCGTCTTATCTTTGAAATGATTTTGTTTTGATGAAAGTGAAGGGGCGTTTCGAGTTGAAATTTGTTGTCACATTTCGACTCTGTGCAAGAGATGATTCAAGGTATTGATGAGCTACTTGAACCGGGGGTGCTTCGAAAATGCGATGGAAAAGGTAGTGCCCGTTTTCATGCATTTGCTTAAGGAAGAGTTAGACCGAAGCGGCTAGAGCCACTTGGTCCGACATCAAAAGTCCTCGGGATTGAGTTTGCACATTCTCGAGTTTTGTACTTTTGCGAAAAGAGTAATGCCTGATCCTAGAAGGTTTTGGGCTAGTGAAGACCTTCGAAAAATGCTTATACTGAAACAGGAAAAAGTCTTGAGCCGTTCGATTTGTCTTTGTGAAATTCCTCGAGAATGGGCTGACATTCTCGGGTTTAAAAAGAGTTTTGTGATAAAAAGGGTTGTGATGACCGCGAGTCATGCGGCCGATTTTGAGCTAGAAATGTTTTAAAACGTTTCATGCTCGACGATGTTTGGTGATTGGAAGGTAGAAGTTTATGCTAATGGTGTGTTGCTAAGATCCTATTGGTGGATGCTCGAAATGGCGTTTAAGCTATTTGAGTCGAAGGTGTCGAAATGCGATGAGGACGAGCTTGCTTGTCCACATGGATTTTGTGAAAGGAGGAATGGATCGAGGTGGTTTGAGCCGTTCGATCCGATCGTGAGTTCGCTTTGAAAGACTCAACGAGAATGCGTTCTAATTCTTGGGTTATGCTTTGCGAAAAAGCATGCGATAAAGGGGTTAGGATAACCGTAGGTTATTTAATCCATTTATGTTTTCAAAGGCTTAGGGAAAGTGAGTTTTGTGTTGGGTTGCTCACGATGTTTGCAATGTATTTAATTAACGATTGTTCATTCGTTAGTTCATTTTTATCGCACGGATTTTTATGCTGTGTTGTTTGATTGATTTGTTTAATTTTTGTTTGTTGTTCATTGTTTATTTGTTTGTTTTTAGCTTGAGACTAGAAGTAAGCAAACTTATTCGTATTATTCATGAAAGAAGAATTGTTTGACAAATCAGGAGAAGAGCTGGAGCTAGCCTCCGAAAACAAAAAGTCTAAGCTAAAACTAGAAAGTGGGTCGACAGATGACCCGACACCTAAAGGATTAGGTCCTAAGAGGTTTTCTTCTTCTTTACGTTCGCCGACGCCTCCGTTCTCACCATCTTCCTTTTAGGTCGTGATGGTTTGCATTTTATAGGCGCATCCTCGCACGTCAACTCATTCCCAATGTCTGCGTTGGGGGTTGGGTTGTTTTCAGGCATGACAAAGTCTGAGTGATCTATGGGAGGAAGTGATCCTGTGAAGATTGTGGGGATGTATGGAGGGTGATCTTTGTTGGATGGTTTGGGTTGTATGGTAAAAGAGTTAATCTTTTCGTCACCTTGGATCGTGGCTTGGTTGGACATAGGCCATTCGTCCCCTTTGAACAAAGCTCCAGTGATTTGACTATCGCTTGGTTTGATATTGTCGGAGCAGTTCATAATGGGAGGTGATCCCACGAAGATTGTGTGGTCGGTGAGAGGGTTGTCGTCGTTGTGCGGCTTGGACGGTTGAGACGGTCTGTCGAGCTTTCCTTGGTCGATGAGATCTTGGATGACGTGCTTCAGTTTGAAGCAGTCTTCTGTGTTGTGGCCTTTGCCTCTGTGGTATGCACAGTAAGCATTCGGATTCCAAAGTTTTGGCTTTTTGTCTTCGGGCGGCTCGTTGGTAGGCCCGATTGGTTGTAGGTAGTTGTTTTCAACCAACCTATGGAATGCCTTAGTGTAAGGCATGAAGCTCTTGTATCTTTTGGCTGCAAATGAGTCAAAGCTATCCACAGTGTAGTTTTCCTCACTCTTGGTCACGTAAGGAGACTTTGGTGAGTTATCTTGGTAGGTACGGCCGGTGTATTTGGCCATTGTGCCGGTCCTAAGATCGTCTTCAATTTGAGTGCCGACCCTGATGAGTTGTTCGAAGTCTTGGATGTTGCTGTACCGCATGTATAATTGATACACGGGTCGCAGGTTGTTTATGAACTTAGGCACAAGCTCGTCCTCATGCGGGCGATTTGGAATTCGTGCGCTTAGCTTTTTCCATCGAGAGAGATACTCGGTGAAGCCTTCATTGTCGTGTTGGCTAAGGGCCTCGAGAGTGTGGATCGAGACATGGCTGTCGGTCTTGTCCTTGATACGTTGTTCCAAACGCTTTATCTCGGTCTTATGGTGGTTCAAGAGGCGTTCGAGGTCATCGGTCAGCTTTGTGAGTTGGTCACGGAGTGCGTTGACTTCGTCATTGCCGGCCATTTTGCGGGTGTAGGTTCGTCTTTTGTAAGGGATTACTATGCGATTCCTAGTATGACGAGTGTCCAGCTGAGGCCTGTATTTCACTTCGTATATTAGTGACACGACTCGGCCCACTAGGCTCACGAATGTTCTAAGCGCTCATTTTTAGCTCATTTCTTTGTTTAGAAGGACCTTTTATGTTTTGAAAAAGAGGAGATTTTCGAAAAGGTTTTAGCTAAAGGAAGTTTTTGAGGCGAGGACGCGTGCGCACGTCTCGTCTCGATGTCAAAAGGTGTTAGCTTTGTCGAGCCCATTTAACGGTTCATCGTTAAGGGCTCGAGCCTAGATGGATGAAAGGGGTTTGACTTGAGAGCGGTTAGCTAGTTGAGTCAAGGATGTTGAGAATGGATTAGGTTGTGTGGCGTGCATCTAGTTAGACCTACTCGGTTCAATGTTCGTTTTAGGCGTTCATTTTAGCTCATTTCATTGTTTTGAAAGACCTTTTAAGCTTGAAAAAGGAGATTTTTGATAAGTTTTGGCTAAAGGAAAGCTTTTGAGACGAGGATGTGTGCGCACATCTCGTCTCGATGTTAAAAATTTTGCTTTGCACCCGTCGAACTGATATCGGTGGTTTGCCGAGGTGAGCTCGAGTCGGATGTGTAAAAGAGGAAGGATTCGGCTCGAGCAAGTCGAGTCGAGGATGTTAAAACGGAGCCTAGGCCGTATGACCTAGAGGATTGAAATCCACGAGCTCGGGTTTTAATCCTTGCTCGGGTTTTTGCTTGTTAGCGAAAAAGGAAGTTTTGAGAAAGCTTGTTTCAAAAATTCGCGATAGTTTTGTTTGAAAAGTGTTAGTTTGTTAGATGTTAGGTTCATTTATCTTTGAAACGTTTAGGCGAGTTTTCGAAGATATGAATGCAAATGCTTATTTTGAAAAAGACCATGGAGTGCATAGCCTCGAACTTGTACGTATGACTCAAAAAGGGGTGAAAATGAGTCAGTCGGGTACACCTCCAACTACCTCGAGTACGCTTTGGCAGATACTTAACCCCTTCATTTCCTTACGCCGGGGCGATAGGTTTTCCAAGGGAGCATCAAGGCGGTCGACATAGCCGTTCTGACAAGCCGTGGAGGCGAGAGGAAAGCTAGTCCCAGATGTGCTTTATCGAGTGGACAAGCCTGCATGTGGGAACCACCTCTCGAGGGTGCAAAGGGTGCCTAGATTCCAAAAGGAATGGACTCTAAACGAATGTGCATAGCTCAAATATGTATACTTGGATTGTTCAAGACTTTCAAGCTTCACCTCTTTATTTTTAAAAAGAAAAAGCTAGTTTTAAGTTTTAAAAATAAGATGTCCCCAGCGGAGTCGCCAAACTGTGGAACCCGGGATCGGACCCAACTCGGCGTCTTGCTTAAGGGCGGATTTTAAAATTAAAAAAGATTAAGTTGGAAAAACCTTTAAGAACTGTTTGGAGTCGCCACCTAATTATCGCGGAAATTAGGAACCTGCTACCATGTTCTAAGTTAAAAACATGTCCTAGATTTTGGAGCACGCCGACACCCCTAGATCTAAGGCTTGTGAAACCAGATTGGATTCAAGTGAGGTCCTTTAGAAAAAGAGTTAATTCAAATAATGATTTATGAAAACCTTTTAGAAAAGCCTATGTAAAAATAGCCTTTACTGACCTAGAACAATCCTTGTAAGATGATATTTGAGCTAATGTTATCGCTACGTACAAGTGCGATAAAGTTTGTAAAAGAATGCAGATGCAAATGCAAAAAGATTGATTAAAACCCTCAGTTTAGCATGTTTAACTTGTTAACGAATACGGTTCAGTTAAAGGTCGAATTCATTGTTTAAGTTGATTTTAATGCAAAAGAAAAGGGTGCAAGATGCATGCAAATAAAATAAAGTTCAATTGTCCATTGGTTTATTTTATAAGGTCGGTTGCTTATGCGACTTTGGCGTGTCATCGGATATGGAGTGTACCCGAAGTAAATAGAACACTTGGAGTGCAAGCTACTGGGTGCCAAAGCCGGCGCTAAAGTGTAGACCCCTTTGTTAGTCCATAGAAAATAAGAAAAAGCTTTGATCCAAGTGGATCGGTACCTACCTTGTCCTGACGCTTCAGATCTGGGCAGAGCTTCGCTTCTTGAACTTAAAAGGAGGATGAATTCAACACGGGATGGTGTGTTGAACTCAAAGATTTGAGTGCTTGAGGCTTTTGTGGATGCAAAAGTGCAAAGGGGGAGAATTTGTGGTGTAAAGGATGTATTGTGGTTGTGAATTGTGTATTCAAGATGTGAAAGATGATTTCCGAGGTTGGGTATAGGGGTGTATATATACTAAAAGACCTCGGAGAAATTAGGAAATTGGGGATAAAAACAGGCCTGGGAACCGCATAGCCTTATGCGGTTGCCTGGGGAAACCGCATAGGCTTATGCGGTTGCCTCACCAAACCGCATAAGCTTATGCGGTTCGAAGGTTGGGTTTTTTGTGTAGTTTCCTAGTTTCGGTTGAATTATATCTTGGAAAGATTACGTGATAATCTTAAACGTGAAGCTTAAGAAAACCCCTAGGATATTTCTGAGATATTTTGTGATGCTTAGGGCTTTGGAGTGCGGGCCAAGGCTGGGTTTGGGCTCGGTTTCGGGCCCGAGACCCGGGAAAAATGAAAAGGGTGTATTTGCATAGTTTTTGTGAGATAAGGTAAGACGTGAAGCCGTATTTAGTGTAAGAGGGGACTAAAGGGAAGATTTAGCCACCGGGCCTAAATTTAGGAATTTAGGAATGCTGAATTAGACCTTGTTAATGTAAAAGGACTAATTGTAGTGCAAATGCGAAGCTCATGCCAAATGAAGCGGGACAAGGGCCTAGCTAGACTCCAAATGGACAAAATGAACGTTTATTTAAAGCGATGTGAAGCGACCTTAAACATTTTAACATTTAAAACGACTCAAAATGAATTCGACATTAGTTAGAACCGTTTAAGTCAACGTTAAAGCATGCGTAGTAGAAGTCCGTGTTACATCACAGGGTTTTGTTTGGGAGGGTACGGATATGGGTATCCACAGGGTGCTCTAAGGTTAATGGTGATGATGATGTATTGGTTATCTTCACGTGATTTAGCAAAGAAATTTCAAGTGTGTTAATTGATTGTTATGCAACCACGTGAGTTTTGAGTTTTTGGATTAAGTGGATTTGTTTCCAAGATGTAATGATGACGTCGTGATGATACTTCGTCTCCTTTGATTGTTTTGGGTCTTCTGAGATTTGAGGTCCTTTTTTAATTATTGCTATTTGAAGTCCTTTTTTGCTTTTGGCTTCGTAAGTACTCCGTATATAATGTTATCGGATAACGTTGAATTGTATACCCTAGATTAATGAATTGCTTAATTAATTCTTTTGGGATCGATATTATATGTTGATTTCTTTTCAAAGGAATCATTTGGGGTTTTCTGTGGGGCTTTCCCGTATATTTCCGCTGCGCTATTTTATAGTCGATATAATTGTTTGAAATATCTCAGTAAGTTTGTTTGGTTACACACACAGTCGTTTCCATTCATAAGAGATTAAAATTTCAGTAAAGAATTATTACACTATGAATGAGTGAAATCATTATTAAGTTGAGTTGAGTTACACCGCAATGGACCATCTCATGTTCTTTGATTTCATTTAAGTTTAAATAAGCCTCAGACATTCACATTAAGCCTGAGTTACACCACAGTGGACTCAATTAAGACAGTGAAAGTCAGAATAAGCAAGTATTGAGGATAAATCGCTAGCCCTTAGGTCTTACCCGCAGGTGGACCGGCGTATATTAGTGACTTATCCATAAAAGTGTAGAATACTTAATTAATTGAGATTAGACTGGTATAGGTTATCTGCAGATGCCGTACTTGGTTTAATCAAAATTGTTAGGTTTCTCAATTATTACACAAGTCTTATTCATTATTGCTAATTGTGTGTTTACTCAAAGACTAATGGTTGAGCATGTTTTCCAACTATGAAGTTGCTCAAAATAAGCTGCTATTTTTTTTGTCTCTCGACTGGGCTTCTACTTACTGGATCAAAACTACGCTGAATGGATTGAGATTGTAACTTTCTCTATATCCATGTTAAGTTTCAGTGATTGTTTGAAGGAGGACGGTCCTGTTGTGCCTAAGTCTGATGAGAAGGACGTAGCAGTACTTAAGACGTATATATAAGGATTGGAAAGACAAGGATGGTAACTGTCTTTCCTTTCTGCGTCTAGTCACCGCTGTGGACATTAAGAACTCAATTAAAGAGACTGAATGTGACACAACTAAGAAATATCTTGCAAAACTTAAGGAGAAGTTCGAGCCTTCTGACAAGGCACTAATTGGAAAGCTTCTCTCTGAACTGTCTCATTGTAAGTACGATGAAAAGAAAATGGACATGACTAAGCATATAATGCACATGCAAAGCTTAGCCACTAAGTTGTTCAAGTTGGGACTTAAAGTTGAGGATCCCATATTAACGCATTTCATCTTTGAGGGACTTCCTAAAGAGTTTGAGGCATTCTATGTCAGCTACAATGCTATAAAGGAGACATGGACAGTGGATGAACTTGCTAATAAGCTTGTTCAGGAAGCCACGCGCCTGAGTAATGCTCAAGGGCATAACATACCTCAAGCGCACTTTGTGCATAAAGGTGAGGGCTCTAAGGGAAAGGGACAGTCCAAAAACAATGACTGGACGAGCAGTAAGTCAAGCTCATCCAGTATGCCAGGTCCATCAGGCAATAAGACTCTGGTGCTAATGTACACGTTTCTAACTCATTACAGGGCTTAAGTTCGACCCGAGCCATAAAAGAAAATGAGAGAAACCTACTCATGGGAAACAAGTCTGAAGCATCCATTAAAGCTATAGGATGCTTTAGTTTAGAGTTAAGTAGTGGATTTAAATTACTTTTAGGGGATACAATTTTTGTTCCATTAATGTCTCGTAATTTAATTTCATTGTCTAAACTGGACAGTATTGGTTTTTCTGTGACTTTTGGAAACGGTTCTTTCAGTTTATTTAAAGATAATAGTATTGTTGGTGTAAAACGTGTAAGGTCGAATGAGAACTCAGCGTTCTTGTGACATAAAAGGTTAGCCCATATTTCGAGGGAAAGAATGATGTTGTTAGTAAAAGACAACATTCTTCCTTCTCTTGATTTTACTGATTTTAGGACGTGTGTGGAATGCATTAAAGGCAAGCAAACCAAACACACTAAAAGGGGCGTCACAAGGAGCACTACTCTTTTAGAGATCATTCATACAGACATATGTGGTCCATTTGATGTTCCCTCCTTTACTGGAGAGAAATATTTCATCACCTTTATAGATGATTATTCACGGTATTGCTACATTTACTTGTTGCATGAAAAGTCTCAATCAGTAAATGCCGTAGAGCTTTACTTTAAGGAGGTTGGGCGGCAACTTGGAAAGAAAGTGAAAATCATCAGATCTGACAGAGGTGGAGAATTTTATGGTAGATATGATGAATCAGGACAACATCCTGGTCCATTTGCTAAACCTCTAGAAAGCTTGGGTATTGTCGCTCAGTACACAATGCCAGGTTCACCCTGGATGAACGGTGTTGCTGAAAGACGTAACAGAACCCTATTAGAGGCTGTAAGGGCAATGATGAGTATGACAAACTTACCCAAATCATTGTGGATGCACGCACTTATGACTGCAGTGTATGTCGCAAACCGGGTTCCTAGTAAGGCAGTTTCAAAGACACCATTTAAACTGTGGAAAGGATGAAAACCGAGCTTGAGACACTTACACATTTGGGGTTTCCCCGCAGAAGCACGCATCTACAATCCTCAGGAGAAGAAACTCGATTCTAAAACAGTAAAACCATTAGCGGGTTTTTCATCGGGTATGCTTCTAAATCAAAGGGGTATAAGTTTTACTGTCCTAAACACAGCACCAGAATAGTAGAGACTGGAAATGCCAAATTCCTAGAGGATGGCGAAGTTAATGGGAGAATTGATGAGGTCATCATCAATGAGATTAGAGAGGAAACTTCGGTTCCTATTTTGTACCTCTAATCTCTAATCATGGCGTTCTAATCGACGATGTCGATGCGAGGGAACAATATAAGGATGATGAACCTCAACCCATCAATGTGACTCCTGCCATCCCTGAAGTCACATTGAAGTGGCAGATACACCTATAGCTGAGGCTCCTGTAAGGAGGTCCACAAGACCTCGTAGGTCGGCTATCTCAGATGACTATGAGGTTTATATGCTACAGCATGAGTTTGACATAGGATTGGATAAAGATCCAGTGACGTTTTCACAAGCCGTAAAAGGCAATGATTCTGATAAATGGATTGATGCCATGCATGAGGAATTGAAATCTATGACTACAAATAAAGTATGGGAATTAGTTGCTCTACCTAAAGGGCATAAGGCAGTCGGCAGTAAATGGGTCTTTAAGACCAAGCGCGACTCCCTTGGCCAAATAGAGCGACATAAAGCCCGCCTTGTAGCTAAAGGTTTCAACCAGAAAGAAGGCATCGATTACAATGAAACCTTCTCTCCAGTTTCAAAGAAGGATTCATTAAGGATCATTTTGGCGTTAGTAGCTCATTTTGATCTAGAGCTACATCAAATGGACGTGAAAACAGCTTTTCTGAATGGAAGTTTAGAGGAAGAAGTCTACATGTCTCAACCTAAAGGTTTTGTTGAAGACGGTAAGGAGGACCTAGTCTGTTTATTAAAGAAGTCAATATATGGACTTAAGCAAGCCTCTCGGCAATGGTATATTAAGTTTCATGATACCATAACTGCCTTAGGTTTTACAGAAAACATTGTTGATCAATGTATATACCTGAAGGTCAGTGGGAGTAAGTTTGCCTTTTTAGTCCTGTATGTTGACGATATTTTGATCGCCAGCAGTGATATGAGCTTACTCAAAGAGACCAAGAGTTTCTTATCAAGTAACTTTGAGATGAAAGATATGGGTGAGGCGTCCTATGTGATAGGGATAGAAATATCCCGTGACAGGTCACAGAGGACATTAGGTCTGTCTCAGAAGGCATATATTTCAAAGGTACTAGAGAGATTCATTATGACTGGATGCAATTCCAGTATAGTTCCTACTCAGAAGGGCGATAAGCTCAGCTTGAAGCAATGTCCCAAATCGGATGAGGAACGTAAAAGAATGCAAGATATACCTTATGCTTCAATAGTTGGAAGCCTTATGTATGCCCAAGTATGTACCAGACCGGACATCAGTTTTGCAGTAGGTGTATTGGATCGCTATCAAAGCAACCCTGGTATGGAACACTGGAAGGCTGCGAAAAAGGTGTTAAGGTACTTACAAGGGAATAGGAGTCACATGCTCACTTATAGGCATTCTGATCAGCTTGAAGTGATTGGCTACACTGATTCAGATTTTGGTGGATGTGAGGATAGCAGAAAAAGCACCTCAGGTTATGTGTTTGTCTTAGCGGGAGGAGCCATCTCCTGGAAAAGTGCTGAGCAAACTATTATTGCATCATCCACTATGGAGGCCGAGTTTGTAGCATGCTTTGAGGCTACAAATCAAGGATTATGGTTACAGAACTTAATTTCGGGGTTGAACGTTCTGAGCTCGATCGCAAGACCGCTGAAAATCTTCTGTGACAATGCTGCGGCCGTAATCTTTTCGAAGAACGATAGGTATTCTAAGGGTATAAAACACATGGAAATGAAATACCTATCAGTTAAAGAGGAAGTTCGGAAGAGAACAGTATCTGTGGAGCACATTTCGACGAGTGCTAATATAGCAGATCCACTCACTAAGGGGCTATTACCCAAGACATTATTGATGCATGCTAGGCTTATGGGTCTTGAGAATAGCACTTAGTATTATGTTATGTGGATTGCTAGTATTTTGAAAAGATACTGTGTTTTGATCAACCTTATGTTATGAATATTCCGAATTATTCTGTTTTCACATTATTGTTTTATGTGTACACATGATTGGTGGTTGAAAACAGAAATAGTCTTTTCCTAGAGACATTAAAGGGACCATTATGCTTACTCCTCTATACCAATCGTTTGTCATGGGACAAAGATTCAAAGAGTAGATGGAAGGAACCATGTTGAGTAGATAATGTGGAACCGCCATTACTCTATTGTCGTTTCAGGACTCTCGAGGTAATTAAGATAAAGCCATTAAGTTGATTTAGCGCCCTTTGCAAACTTATGTTTACCTGCATATAACAGTAAGAAGATGTACCTATGGTCCAAGTGGGAGAATGTAAGAATAATTTTATACGGTATTGTATTTAATTATTATTACGTTATTTTGGACCTATAGTTAATCTTAGTTAATTGCGGTAATTAGCTAAATATAATAGTTGGGCTTTTCAGTGGGAGTAGCCCAGTTAATTTAATTGTTGACGGACCGATTAAATTAATTAGGTTAAGAAGCCCGGTCCTCCTCTCGCCCTTATTAATGTGCTATACCGTCATTAGCTCATAAGACAATTAAGGAAAAACACAAATTAAGGGTTTAAGGGAAAAGAGAGGAGAAACCTAGTGCTTCACCTCGACTACACCGTGCTTCACCACTGCCTCTCACCTCCGCCGATTTTCGTCGCCGTTTACCGCCCGCAATCATGACAGACCAAGGTACGTAACTGAATGTGATTTGTTTCTAATTGAAGGTCCTGTGAACGAATTAAGTTTGTATCGTTCGTAACTAGGTTATTATGGGTTGAACCTAGTTTACAAAAATAAGTTAAAGATGATGAAGGAAGAAGAGGGGTGAAATAGAAGGGAAATGTTAAATAAGGGTGAAGTGGGTATTTTAAGTATTATTTTCAATTTAAGAAAAGAAAAAATACAAATTGGTCGGAAAATATGAATTTTTTTACGGTTTCCGGTGACTTGGTAGTGATTTGAATCAAATTTGTCACATTAAGGTAGTTATTTGAATAGAAATGGCGTTAAAAGGTACTCCCTCTATTCTTTTCAATTAGCCTCATATACCCTTTTTGGAAATTTTTTCAATTAGCCCTATTTCCCTTTTTAGTGATAATTTCTCTCACATACCATACTTTTTCTCACACATACCTACTTTTTCTCACTCACATCCAATTTTTTATAATTAAACTGTTCTACTTTTTTTTCATCTTACCCCACTTTTTCTACTTTTTCTTAAAAATGGTGAAAAAAAGGAAGGGGGCCAAATGGGTAGAATGGAGGGAGTAGTTATTTGCAAAAAAATTATATAAGGTAGTTATTTGCAAAAAAGTGGTTTTATAAGATAGTTTTTAACAATTTTGCCTAAAATAGGGTTTTTCTAAATGGTAACCCTGTATTTTTTCGAATTCCTCGTGGTAACCCTACTTTCAGAAAGTTACACATGGTAACCCTCTACTCTATTGATACCTATTAGCATGATCCTGTATTTGTATTCCGTCAATTATTCCGTTAAGTAGTTGACGGAAAATGGCGTGACGTGTTTGATTTTAAGCTTCTTCTCTATGGTAACCTCGTGTTTTAAAAAAAAAAAAATCTACATGATAACCTTATTTTTTGTACGAAACACACACTCAAAACAACACCCATTAAATTAATCCCTTGTTCTCTCATTTTCACTTGATCACACTATAAAATGTCAAACTTCAAACATGAGTGTTCGGACAACATTACATCTTCTTTATTTCGCTCAAGTATTTTTTTTTTTTTTTTTTGCTTAGAAATCTAGAGGAAATTGTTAAGGAGATGTTTTAAGACTCATTTATATGAAAAACAACAAGAGAATGTATTTGATAGAAATAATTTTGTTCGGAAGGGCTCACTTTCTTCATCTTCTCTTGTCTACATCGTAAATAATTTAGAATTACTCTTTGAAACTCGTTCATTAGTTGATTGAGAAATTTGACTGAATGAGTAAACCTTAATCAAGAAGAGGCAAATGATCTACTACTTCGACTTTGGAAACCTCCAATAATGTAATATATAACATCGATGAGGTGAAAATTGTAATATATAGTTCACCCTCAACTCTCCAAGCATGAGCGTATGAAAAAAAAAAAAATTACTTTGCTACAATAATAGAGTGAAAAATGGGGGATTATGGATTAATTTCATGAGTGTGTGACAAGGCTAAAGTCGTCACGCCTAATCAAAATAAACCTAAATAAACAACTAACAGAAGCTAGTGGTAAGTAGGGTCGAGATCCACAGGGAAACAGTGTAGTTATAAGCTAAAGTCGGAGTAAACAGGTCTAACTCAAGTGTGAAAAAGGGTTTGGTTGAACTATAAGCTAAAGCAAAAGGTAAAAATAAGTAGAAATCAATAAAGAGAAGGATTAGGGCATCGGGTTCATTATGACAATGATTCAGGAACTCAAGTTCATAAGAAGGAAGCGATAAACTGTGCAAATGATTAGGTTTGGAATACGCTCTCTCGAGTCAATATTAACCTTAAGCAAATTTAGCGGGCTCTCGCAACTTACTAAATTCAACTTATCAATCTCGCGTAAGTCTAGTTTTAACTCGGCTTTCGATCTTAAATTAAAACTTACTCAGGTTCAATTAAACTCAGACAAATCGTTGATCAGGCGAAATAATCCTAATTCAATTAGCATAAAACGCGTAGAAAGAAACTCAATTGTACAATTTATTCAACCAGTTTAATCTAAAAACATGTTCCTGAACCAAGGGCACAAATTCCCCTCAAACCCTAATAGGAGAATTAGCTACTCATACTAGAAATCAAAACAACGCAATTAATAATAATAAGACATGATGAAAGGAATAAAAGCAATTAAAAGCAATTGAATAAAACCTGAAGTTTAACGGAGTACCGGCGGTTACAAACAAATCAATCTTGAACTCAACTAAAGAAGTTTGTAAAAAGAGCAGTAAACTAAAACCTAATTATAAAGTATGAAAGAAGAGCATAAAAGAAAAGCATAAAAGAAAGATAGATGTTTAGTTTTCGAGCCTAGGGTATATATATTAGTTCCCAAGCAATTAACCATGAATTAAAATAAAACCCGACAGAATGGACATCAGGGCCGGCCGGCCGGCTGCCGGCCTGACCAGACCGGCCGATCTGCTTCCCTGGGCCAACTCTTCTTCAATCTTTGTTTCTAGCCTAATTCTTCATTTGGGCCTTTATTACTCGTGGCTTTCTTAGTCTTTGGTCTTATATTTGAACTCCGAGCTCCTGCGCGAGCTCGAGCCTGGTTTCGTAGTCTTGAGTCTCGTATTAGCTCCTAACGCCTCGGGTTTTGGCTCAAAACCACCAAAACCTGCAAAATGTAAATGAAAGGCAGCAGTATCGAGAAATATAACAAATATATAGCTCATAGAACTGTAATGAATACGAATAAATGCAAGCTAAATGCGACTAAGTCGGGGGCATAAAATGTATAAATATAGCACTGATCAGTGTGTTTTTATGCGTGCATGTTTTGTACTAAATAATAAGGTTACCGTGTAGAATTTTTTAAAACACGGGGTTACCATACAGAAAAACTCAAAATCAAACACGCCACGTCACTTTCCGTTAACTATTTAACGAAATAATTGACGGAATACAAGTTCAGGGTTATGCTAATATGTATTGATAGAGTATAGGGTTACCGTGTGTAACTCTCTAAAAGTAGGGTTACCACGTAGAATTTCGAAAAAGACAGGGTCACCATATGCAGCAAGTTAGCAACAATCACACCACTAATTGACTTCGCAATTTGAGGTGGACCTTGTCCACCGGACCACCACCAGTACGACGACAGCGGGGCCCACCAATGCCAACCACTGCCTACCCTCAGGTCGACCAGTACCACTTGCATCAAGGCCACCAACATCCGCCTATGCCCACCTTGACTACCACCACTATCCCTTGACAAAAAATCCTAATTTAAACAATTTAATAACTTAATCTAATTTTTAAAAAACTTGAAATTAATTAATAAAGTTAGTTGTTTAATGCGTAAAATCTCAAATCATGATTTAATAATTTGATGAATTCAAGAATAAATTTATTAATTGTTCTTTTTTTTTTAATTATTGATTTACTTTGAAGGTTAGGAGAGAAAGAAAATGGTAATTGAGAATTGTATAAGGGTAGACTTTGAAAAGTTTATGAAAAAATGCGGGCATTTGAGTAAAAATCGCGAGTGATTGAGCAATTACGATTGCATTTTATCGTCTGCTTTGTGTGAACTTGTTTTACTCGCGGTGGTTTAATTTTTTTTTTTTTTTTCGTTTATTAACGGGGTATGTGCTATAAAAATGGTCCTGCTACATATATGAAGACAATTACTCCATTTGTCATGCTAGAAATTCGGTGATTCATTTAACATCTAATTGGAGTATCAGAGGGAGAGCAAACGGTCGACAATACGACATTCCTTGTCTAATTTGAATGTCTCATTCATACTAACAAGATGCATTTTTTCTGGTCACTCGAAGATCTCTATAATTACGCATGTCTGACGGTGAACAATTTCAGTAAGTCTCCTGTGAGACTAATACTACACTAAGTTAATGCGAGATCAGAGTACAAATTGTAGTTAAAATGGTACAAAAACGTGAAACAAATCTATTAAAGTTCACTTTTATGGGTACTAAAAAAATTTAGTTACCATTAATAATAATTATCATTAAAATGGTTAAAAACCATATAATCGAATACAAATAAGACTGACTTACAATAACTTATTGTGAGGCTTGATTCACATAAGAATTTGTGTAACTAACACTTTTAGAATGAGTGACCTTTTGGAAAGAGTGTCTAATACATAAATTATACGGAGTATTTTCTTATATAAAATACTACGGAGTATAGAATAAAGAACATATCAAATGAAAATTTTTTAGGTCTAATATGTTATTGACTGTGTGAAAGTTATACTTCTTCTATTCCAATGGCGTTTTGTTTTCTTAATTTTTTTTTTTTTTTTTAAATCGCCATCCGCAATGGCGTTTTGTTGGTCTGAAATTTACGAACCTACGTGGACCCTATAACTCTAAATATTTTAAATTCCGATCCAAAACGCTAATTATTTTTTTTTACAGAACCTCATTTTACTAAAAGCTTCTTGAAATTGAGGGAATTATTTTTTGACTTTCTGCCAAAGAATTAAAAAAAAAAATACTCCGTACTCCGTAATAAATAAAAAAAATAAAGGCTAATTTTGCTGATTGAAAAAAGCAAAAAAAACAAAAAGTAAAGTGCAAAAAAAACGTACTCCAAAAAATAAAGAAAATACTCCCTCCACTCTTCAAAGTTACACAGTTATGTGTAACAGTACAAATTTTTAACACAGTTGCACACCTCAAAAAAAAAAAAAAAACCAACAAATCTTCAAACAAAATCATCAAATCAAATTTAACCCTAAAATTAAATTCCCTATACTTTCATCAGTTTCATGTAATCCTTCATCATCTTTGGTTTTTTTTAGCTCAAACATGGAAAAAACTACTAATCATCTTTACATAACTATAATCAGTACTATTATTATTCTACTTTTATCAGTTTTTTCACAGTTTCATGCTACTTGTGCTGCTTCTACTCCTGCTGGTATTACACTCTTCCCCTTTAATTTTAAACCCCGCTTTTTAAAAGCGGGGATTTTACTGTGGGGTCAGATGTACGCAACTTTACCCCCCTCTCGACACGATAACCAATAACTTGGGTTGCTTAACTTAGTTTTTAGTGTAAAAATTAAGTTTAGAATTTTAAATTAGAAGTTGCCCATTTAAAATGATTGATTGATTGATTGACTAATTGATGTTGTTTTTTTTTTTTTTTTTTTTTTTGCAGGGCCATTGATTAAGCATTTGTCTTCATTTTTGAAATGGGGTGGTAAATCTTCTCCAAAATCCACTCAATCAGGTAAAATAATTTCTGGGTTTGTGCTAATTTTTAATGGTTTTTTTTTTATCCTAATTTTGTTTCATATATTTTGGTAATCAAGACAAATTGTTATATGAGACAGTCTTACAACCTCTCGCACGAGTGGTAGTTACTATAGTTAGTTACTTGAGTGGTTTCTTTTGATAATCAGTAGGTCCCACATTGTGAGACGATCGTTGGGTAATTAGTTGTCATGACTCATGTTTATATTTCAGTAGGTTTTCGGTAAGATTGTCTTACCGCCTCGCTTACTCGTGTGAGAGGTCTTGTTTTACGTCTTATTATAAGACTGTTTTATATGAGATCAGTGTTTATATTCATAGTAAGGACTACTTAATTGATTTGCAATATTAGAATTTTAGTTTTCTTGTTACTCCATACTTTTTTTTTTTTTTTTTTTTTTTTTTCAAAAAAAAAAATTGGTGGGGTTTGAACCATTGTTTGTTTTAGTTGATCTCTTGTGAAACCGTCAAACTATGAGACCCGCGTATGGTTGTCAATCACGTAACTTATAGAATTTGTTTTTATATAATTGTGGTGAATATCTGATGGGGTACGGATTATTTTCTGTTTAGTTGATCTCTTGTGAGACCGTTCAAACCTAAGACCTACCAAAGGTTTTAATCACAAAATGTAGAAACCGTCTTAGTGTGTGACAGTCTCATAAGAGATATTGTATTGTTTGTATTACATGAATGTTATGATTAAAATGAATGTTGAAATGATTGTGTGAACGTGTGATGCGAGTGCAGCAGATGGACCTGTAGTACAATTTGAAAATGGGTATTTGGTTGAGACGGTGGTGGAAGGCAATGCATTAGGAGTTATCCCTTACTTGATCAGGGTTTCCCAGGATGGCGAGCTCTTTGCTGTTGATTCCGAGAATAGCAACATCGTTCGAGTTACTCCTCCGCTTTCACAATGTATGTTTGTTTTGCTTTGATTATTTTGCCCTTGTTACATGATTATATTGTGATGAATAAGTCGTGAGGTTGTGACTTGCATTTTTCGTAAGATGGTTTCAGTTGGACGTTTTCTTTAGTTCGGAATCAACAGTTTTGGATACTCAAATATTGGCATGGTTCAATTACGAATACTTGGCCATTTAAACTACGATCATTCTAAATAGCTCGCAATAAATCAAAAAATTTCCCCCGCGACACTTCACTTGATCAGCTCACTTTGCTATTCTGACAGGACTCGTCATTTTAGCCTTTTAGGCTAAAACATTGAAACTAATCACAAGATAGTTTTGTTTGACGTTATATTTTGATATAAGTGCATCTTAGCCCTTAGGTGATGCACGCGTTTCACATGAATCACTTGTCAAACCGCATCGGAGTACTTTAGGTTCGCCTTTTTTGTTGATGCACCACTATCGAGGCGGACTACTTACGCAATTTCCAAAAAGAATTCCGTCTAGATGCTTAGTTATGTCATTTACCTTGGCCTATAAATGCTTACTTTGATTCATTTGGCTAGGCCCACTCTAATATACTAAAATTTGATACCGTTTTCTAAAATACTCCGTATATATCAAAAAAAAAAAAAAAATGTTACCAAAAATTGTTCGTTGTGTGTACATAAGACTCCCACTTTTGCCTTATGCAGTTTCACCTTATTGCAATGAGCCTTGGCTGTCTCGGTGCTCCTAGTACCTTCGTAAACTAAAGCAGAGTAACGATTAACCCGTTTTATGTGGTATTGGAGCCAAGCTGAAGTACTATAAGGTTAGACTAGTAGCAAATTCACAAAAATGATCGTACTCACAAACACAAGGTGGAGAGAGAGTCCACTTTACAAACCCCAACAAGGTTACCGAATCAATGGGAAATAGGAGTAGTACCTCGTTTGTCTTACCGGGTGACCAACTCTCTCTTCTTCTATCAACGTGGGCACTCACATGCGACATTATATGGATTAGAGAGCCACTGCACAACACACGGCATTTTAGGTAGTGTGCAATTTGTGATTCCATTCTACTGATAGTTAATTAGGACCTGTTCACCTTGTCTTTTCTTCTTATCAAGCACTTAAAAAAATCTTTGGATATTTCATAAAACTTTAAATATATGGAGTACTTCAAGATAGGTAATACTTCAGAAATACTTATAAGAAGAAAATTTTAGAGTAGTTCGGAAAACTTAACGAAACCTCAAACGTTAGACAATTTGAATCGAACATTCCTTTATTTGATCACCTTATAGGCTTATATGTTGGAGTCTTAGTAAGTTAGTGCGAGATTCATTTGAAAACAGGCAGTAGTTGTACAAAACACACGCCAAACAGAATTCAAACGGGGGTACTTTAGCATTTATCTCAAATGTGCCTTTAAATTTTTTGTAGATAGTAGGGCAAGATTAGTTGCCGGATCATTTCAAGGTAGAACGGGGCATGTTGATGGGAAACCAAGTGATGCTCGGTTCAATCATCCGAAAGGTGTCGCCATGGATGATAAAGGAAACGTCTACGTTGCTGACACTGAGAATCTTGCCATTCGGAAGATTGGAGAAGGGGGTATGTGCACCGACTACGTTCACTAATTTCGACTTGAATTCGAGTTGTGAATCATGTTTTTGAAAGGAATGTTTCTTGGGAACTGTTGTAGGAGTGACGACCATTGCCGGAGGAAAATCGAGTGTTGCAGGGTACAGAGATGGGCCAAGTGAGGACGCAAAGTTTTCCACAGATTTCGATGTGGTGTATGTCCCATCTACTTGTTCGTTGTTGGTTGTGGACCGTGGAAATGCTGCGCTACGTCAAATCTCTCTCAATCAAGAGGACTGCGATGCTAGCGATAGTTCCATTTCAACTTCCGGTAAAGTCCTCATCATTTGATACTTGTCAATAGACCAGGAAAATGGGCACGTCGGATTTGGATCGGGTCTACTAGAATTTTAGCCAGTTGTGGTCATGTCATTTAGGGTTCGGGTTATTTACTGGTTAGTTATTGTCATCGTTTTTGGATAAAATTTAGTATTGGATAATAGACTTTCAGGTTAAGTCAAATAGGGTCGGGTTATTTCAAATTACTAGTCAAGCGCATGTCCTTTGTTTAAGTGACGGGTCGGGTCATGCAGGTCAACTCAATTTTGTAGATCTACTTGTCAATTCTCTTTAAGATTTCAAATTTAAACTTGTTCAAAACTCAAAGAAGCCATTGTCCTGACAAAATGAGAAAATGAACCATAAACCTCATCATTTTACGACATGTTCTTTGTAGATCGTACAGTCTTCCTCCTACGTCTTTTGGTTTCTGTTAAATGCTTTTCAATATTCTGCCTCTTGTGTGTTGACAGATATCATTATGGTCATTGGTGCCGTCTTTGTTGGTTACGTTACATGCTTGCTTCATCAGGGACTCGGACCCTCGTTTTTCACAAAATTTGTGAGTATACTTTCCATTTTTTTACATAAGTCTCTTGTGGGACCATTTGTATAAATCATAGATAATGAAGTAAAAAAAGACAAAAAAAAAAAAAACCTTACCATATTAGTAAAATGGTTAGTTGGTTACTAATGGTATTCACTAAGAAAGTATGGTAAAGGTCGACATTGTTTAATAACCAAAGTTAAAGGGGGACAATAAATATAATTACGATTTTCAGGAGTGATTTCTCATGTCTAGCGTCTCTTAACTTTGCTCCATACATTTCAATGCAGCTTCAACCGTCAACTTCCGATACTCACGGAAATCTAATCAAGGAGAAAAAGAATTTCATCCTAGAGAGTACGAAATACCGTCAAGTGGCCTCCCAAGGATGGCCTTCGTTTGGACAGCTTGCGACTGATTTCTCAAAACTCGCTCTCGAAACGCTCAAAAATTCTCTCGCGTCTTTTGTCCCGTCTCAGTTTTCTGGTCTTACCTCAAGAAAAGGGCTCACGCCCTTGAAAGACACCCTAAAAATGCCCGAAGACGAAGTGGACCCGAAACTAGCCCAAAAGCAAAAGACGCCCGTACCGCTTACTGAATCATGGCACGCGTATCCCCCAAATCCCACTGAAAAACATCCCGAGATGAAGGTGTCGAAGAGTAGATCGGCTAGTTCGAAGGACCCGAACTTGCCGAGCAAACATAGATCTTCTAAGCGTCAAGAGTACGCTGAGTTTTATGGCTCGAGTGACGCAGCTCATCATGGCGGACCGTCAAGGCCAAAACCTCATAAGGAGAGGTCAAAGCATCGACACCGAGAAAAGAGTGGGGAAGTAGTGTCGGGAACCCATGTGGCGGACGCTAAACCGAGTGTTGGGATGAACTACATGGACCCAAAGTTTGACCCGTATAATGTTAGGAACCGGTATATGCCAGATGGGTCGTACCGTTACTGATCAAGACCCGGCGACTAAGTTTTGTAACAAACAATGTGCCGGCAATTAAAAATCAGTTTTTGTAATGTCGGGACTAAATGTAGTCACTCGCGTCAATGTGTTATGGTAGCTCTATTATTCTAATAGACGAGTTGCCATTTCCGAGTTGTAGGTGATTTGATAGTTCCCTTCGTCGTGGCTTTGTGGCTTTTGTATTTCTTTGGTTTGAATGTTTCGAGCAAAACCGAGTTCAGCCTAAGTAGAGCAATAGCAAAAATACTGCGGAGTACTATGGTAAGTCTTGTATGAGGGTGGAAGTTTTAAGTTCAAAATTACTGCAATTTTTCGTACTTGACGGTCTAGTTTACACCTGTACTAAATTTGTTGCCGGGACTTGTACAATTTGCACTTTGTTCTATCGCGTGAGAGCCGAGTATCCCAACCAACTAGACTACAACGGGCTTCCACATTAGATACCGTTTTGTTCTTTTCGACTTATAGAAACTGAATTTATGGTACCTGAACTTGTAAGAACATATCACTCGCTTGACCTAATATAGTACTTCCGCATGGTAAAAGTCCATTGACCATTAATTTACAACAAATTCTAGAATACAACGGCTTCATGCGTGTGAAAGGGTTACTAGTGACTAAAATGTGACCATTTTAAAGCTTAATGTGCCAATAATTTTAACGACAAAAAAAGTGATTACATTTAACATTAAAATAGTCACTTAAATGTTAAAGTGGTCACATTTAGTCAATAATAACCTGTTGTATACGTAAAACCGTCGTACAATAAACTTACTCTTACTCTTAACTTTACGCGTGCTCGATTACGAAAATCAATTCGAATGACTTGGTTAGTAGGTGACCGTGTACATATCCAAAAAATAGAGAACCTCCGAAAATAAATAAAAACCCTTAATAATTTCTCCCGCTCTTTCACTCAAAAATTTGGGAGTTTGCAGTGGAGAAATCCAACAAAAATGGTGGTGGTTGGAGAAGAAGAAATCGAGAGAATGCGAGGAATCGTCGGTGATTGCGTCAGCAAACACCTTTACTCATCCGCCGTATTTTTCGCCGATAAAGTCGCCGCATTCACCGCGGCCGCCGCCGACATATACATGCTCGCTCAAGCTCTCTTCCTTGCCCGCCACTTCCGACGCGCTTACCACCTCCTCAACTCCTCTCGTGTCGTCCACCGCGACCTCCGCTTTCGCTACCTCGCCGCCAAATGCCTGGTTTTTCTTCTTCGTCTTTGTTGTTGTTGTTGTTGTTGTTGTTGTTGTTGTTGTTTTGATTTTGTATTTGATTTGCGGAATTTTGTTGTGGAGTGAGGTGAGGTGGAGGTGAGGTGTGTTCGTTTGTGCATTGTTTAATTGATTGATTGATTATTGTTGTTTTTTATTTCGTTGTAGTAATCAGTTGTTGTTGTTGTTTCGACTTCGTTTGTGTTCGTCAGTGGATTTTATTTTGATTGAGCAATTGTGTTCTGAAGTAAAGGTTTACAGTGTTCGTTTGTAAGTTGTTTGATTGATTTGTTTTTGTTGTTGTTTCGGCTTCGTTTTTGTCCGTCTTCCTGGTCTTCACTTTCTGTTGCTGATTATAAGTGCATTTAATTCGATTGCAAAATCGTGTTGTGTAGTAAGGTTAACAGTGTTTGGTTGTGTGTTGCTTGATTGATTGCTGTTGTTTTGATTTCTTAGCAATAATTAGTTTCACTCTACTAAGGCCCGGTTCTTTTCAGCTCCTATAAGTTCAGCTTTTATAAGTTCAGCTCAGCTCCTATAAATTCAGCGCCAAAAAGCCAAAAAGAACAAGGCCTAAATTTGGCATTATCAAGTTTCGTTTTTCTGTTGTTGTTTGTGCGGGTTTTTGTCGCTGGATTGAGTGAAGATGGTGAGATTGGGTTAAGGAGCACGGTGTATAATGATTGTTCATGCATCACTTGATTGAGTTTTGTTGCTGTTGGTAGGATTCCGTAGCGGTAAACTAGTTCCACTTTATTGATTGGGAAATGCTATGGATCGTGACATACATTGCTTGACGAAATTGTGTTACGGAGCGTGATGTACATTGCTTATGTATTGGTTGATTGGAAAATGTTCTATGAACTGTTAGGAAGCGTGGTCTGAAATCCAAAAATGGGTATCGCCACCAAAGATTTTATTTGAAAAATACATTTCTGTTTCCGAAAATAGCGTCCACGTGTAAATAAGCCGTGAGCTTTTGACTGGTGCCTCATTTCTATGGGTCATCATCGCCTCAGTGCGGTTCATTTCTTTTAAATCTAAGTGTTTCAGCGGACTATTTGCTGCTTGCTTTATTTGTAGATGGCCATTCTTTTGCCGGATTTTTAGGAAAGATGGAATGTAGGCTGAAGGGCTATGAGTCCGATTTAGAGTGACACATTTCTATTAGTTGATCAGGGAAATGATATTAAGTTACGAAGCATGCTTACAGTAACACACCTAGATTTTTCTATGGGTTTGCACTTTTAGGGAGCTCGAAACGTTTTTATTTTTATGTTTCAGAACTTGTGTCGGGGCATTGAATAATGTAATAGACAAGTGTTAAGGGACAATACTTTGGTGAAGCGTTAATATAGGTGGTTGTGGATCATGTGATTATTTTCTGAGAAATCTGTTCTTTTTCTTGACTATATTGAGTAGTTTTGAACTTATGATTCATTACCATGTTTCTATAATTGTAGTTTGCTTTTGGATATTTTTAAACTTGGAAGTAATGTAGCGTTAAAATTTGACACATGTGATTCAGGAAGAGTTAAAAGAGTGGGATCAATGTTTACAAATGCTTGGAGATGCTAAAGTAGATGAACATGGCCATGTCACTGACTCAAAAGATGGCAATGGCATGTACTTGGATAAGGACGGCGAAGATCGTGAGATCAATGTAAGCTTTTACACTTTGGTGTTCGTTTCTTGCTTATATTACGATATATGCTCGAATATTCTCTTTGGAAAACATACACTTGGTTAATATAAAAATTATGTTGTAATTGTGTGTTCTTGCTCATTGGATTTATGTATATAGCACACTAGTGGGCAACATTTTGTGGACGAGCCTTTTAGATACAATGTGGCTGAAATGTGTCAGCTTAAGACTGTTCCCTCCATTTTAACTCAAAATTAGGGTACTACTGAAAGATACACTCACACACATCTTATTGCCTCGTTATTGGAGAATCTTAGCAGAAAGATTGATTGGTTTTCATAGGTCAGGTGGATTGACTATTATGCAAAAGAGACAGATCATCTGCTGTGAATAAGCAACGATTCAAGTGTCATTTGTTGGGTCATGGGTGTTCTCTTTTTTTTTTTTTTTTTTTTTTTTTTTTTTTTTTTTTTTTTTTTTTTTCTTTTTTTCTTTTGTCCCCCTGAAATCTGGTGTCAAATTTTGCTTCCAGGGAGCTGTTCCCTTAAATGAGGCTTTGCATGGTTTACCACTATCTCATGCATAACCATGTTTCTCCTTTCAAAGGGTGTGTCATATCTTATGTGCGTTGACGTTATATGTCTGTCACATCTATGAAGGCAGTAGCTGATCGGTAATGCTAATGGGCTAGTTTAAGTAGATCCATGGGACCATGGCTGTGTTTGTGATGAGTTTGCTTAAAATTCAAGCCTTGTTTGGAATAAGTGATGGAAAAGGGAGGGGAGTGGAGGGAATGGAAGGGAAGACAGAAGGGATTTTGGAATTTCCTTCCAAATCTCTTTACTTTTCGATGAATTTTAGTTTGCCTTAAAGGAGGGAAATGGATTCCTCTAAATCCCTTCCCCTCCAAATCCATCTACCCTTATTTGCTAACCAAGTAAGGGGAATAGGACACCTCCACTCTCTTGAAAACCGCTCTATCCAAATACACCTTTACTCCCTCCATTGTTTTTTCCATAATCCATCAACCTTAATATCCTTCCTAGCAATTTTATTTATTTTGCCCTATTTACAAACTACAAACTACATTCATCAAATTTCTGTTTACAAAATGGTCATTACATCCTTACAAAATGGGGTTCATCGGGAAAAATAGAGAAAGTAATCAAGCCTTTTATTACATGTCTTACTAAACCATTTGCATTTCATATGTGGTGAAGCAACAATTAGTCGATGCAATTTTAATTATGCCTCGTCTGAAATAACCTTCCAATAGGGTAGGTTGTGTACACCCCAGTCTACCTCCGTCATTTTGGGGTGATATGTGCCTTATTTAGAAGCCACAGACTCACTACTCCTTGGTTTGGATTGACTCACTATACTTGTTCGTGCATCTTATTGTGAAGGATAGTAATATAGTACTAGTAGTTATTTTATGTGATGTTTAACACAATTTTCATTTTGGGTTTTTGGATACAATCTCTGAATAAGGTTATGTACATATGACTCCCCAGTGCTGCTATGTAAGGGAGGCACCCTTAAGTCACTGATTCAATGTTATGTTGTTGTTATGTTGCTCTATTTTGATTGACTTTTATTGCTAGATCAACTTATGATCAATGGAACTTAGGATAAGCATGAGTGTTAGTAAATATTCTAAAGGCTTTTGTGAATACCACAACAATATGTATCTCATTGGTCACCTACCCTCCTTCACTTTACCCGGGGTTGGGACTCATGCCTTAAAATGCGAGTTTGGGCCACCAACTTTTATCGACTAATCTTGTAATTTTGCGGGGTTCGCATCTTTTTTTTTTTTTTTTTCCTGATACTATTGATTTCAGTTATGAATTTTTGCCGTTTCTGCAGATATCTGCGGCTATATGCTTTATGAGAGGCAGAGCGTACGAGGCACTAGAAAATCGTGCCCAAGCACGGCTGTGGTGAGCTGCTTTACTGTCATTCTTGTCGTTCTTTTTTGTTAGATGATCTGTGGATGCTTTCTTCCTAACTTCCTTGAAATTAAGTCAAGGTTACTTCTTGTTGGAACCATTTGAACACTGTTGCATAGCTTTCTTAGTTAAATGGTAATTTATCTCAAGAATAGAATATTTTGTTGGTTTTCATTCATTAATTTATTTCATACAATAGATAATGATAAATCAATTGTAAAAAGTTTTGCTCCGTCGAAACTTTGCCATAATTGGTCGAACCTTTCTTTTCTACAAATTCTCAGATGTTTACGTAATAAATCAAAGACAAATTTAATTAACAAAAATTACTTCAGGAAAATGTTCTCTTGATTTTAACTATCAGTTGCACATGAAAGCCTTTTCTTCTGATTGTTTGTAATATACTAAAGAGATATATTGAACGATCATAACTTCTTGATTGAGTGTTAGGTTGGGGTAGCTTCTTTTGTTGTTAAAAGTTGAGAAGGTCTTCCTAGCTGCAAGTCAATTAGCAATGTGTCAAAACTGAAAAAAGTGGCAATTACTTCTTTCATGAATGGAGGAATTACTAAGTACTCCGTATTTGAGAAAATGGGACAGCTTTGGCCTTTGGAGTATACAAGTTCTACGGTGAGGCCGTCTCATAGTATGAGACAATGAATTCATAGTTACTTTTGAAGAATAATAACATTACTTTTCATATGTAATGCAATTACGTTAGAATAGAGTAGCTGTAGATTGATGACAATATATATAGTGGTTAATGGTTAAACGAAAATATGGTCAAACATGATATAAACATGTGTTAAATAAATCATGTTACAAACATTAATGGTTGAGAGGTAAGAAAAAATTAAAAATTAGGTAAAACAAAGAGATTTAATTAGGGTTAATTATATTATTGAATAATGGTGTGTCTCATACTATGAGGCGCCCTCATAGTAGAATTACTCTTGGAGTATTGTTTTGAATGAATCTGCATAAGTGTTGGTGTTGTTAGAGTCCAGCAATCGCTTTTCAAACGACTTGATGTCTTTTCCACAATTGACAAAGCTTCTCATTTTGTATGTCTTTTCAGGTATAAAGCTGCTATTAAAGCAGATCCTTTGTGCTACGAGGTATGGCGTGTGATATGTTTTAGCTGTATTACTAACTTCTTGTTTGTGTCGGTGTGTATGCTTGAAATTATACAATCTTCCATTAACAACTATCTGTGTACGAGAAGCTGTGCTTCTGTAAACAGATGGAGTGCTGCATTTGATCTTTCTTTAGTCTCTCCTTTCCTCTCTCTCTGGTTAGATTTTGCTGATTACAATTAGTTGCTAATATTATACTGTTCTAGCGGATGTATTACTGAAGAATGTACATATTTTTAATGCTGAATTCTTTTATGCCATATAGGCTCTGGAGCGTCTTATTGAAAATCATATGCTTACATGTGAGGAAGGTACGAGCAGCGCATAGTCAATAGGCTTTCTTATGAGTTTTTATTCTTTTAGGGATTTTTCCATTTTATGTATTATGCCTCATGGTTTTATGTGTTATTACGTTGATGTAAATATAATTAGTTTGTTACTTATTGCTATTTTTTCTAATTTTTATATATTTTAAATAATTTCTCTGTCTTTCAGAGTCTTCTTTACTCTCCTCTCTGCAATTCAGCCGTCAGGATGGGTGGTTGAGTTCATTTTACTCTTGTCTTATAGCAAAGGTGAGTCTTGTCTGTATCTGCAATGAACACATACCAATAATGGACTTTTTTTTTGTGTGGCTTGAACATGTATACAGATAGTTGTATACTAACTTGATTAAGGTCTAACCAAAAGATACGACACTAAGGCAGCTATTGCGTCGGAGATAAACACATGTTGTTAGCTGACTGTCATTGATAGTTTAAAGGCTGTTTAGGTATGCCCTTGACAATATTGTTTACTTGGTGATTGTGTTTTCAGCATGACAAAGATAATGTGATTGAAGCCAAATTTAAAGATCTTGAGAAAGATAACATCAGTTCATCGTCAGATTCTCCCTTCACAGGAACGTTGAAGAACAACACAGATCTTTTGGCCTGTAAAGCTGAATACTATCATCAATGTGGTGAATATCAGAAATGCTTTGAACTAACCTCTCTGTGAGTTTGTACTGTTGTCTTGTATATCGTATGTGGTTACTTGAATAGTTTTCATGTTTTGTGCAAATAGATCTTTTTTTTTTTTTTTTGCATGCCAAACAAATGTCGTATCTGAGTTGTAGATGTTATACAGTCATACTGATGTAGGGTTGCTTTTTTTCCTTTTCTAACTATATTCGCTTTGTCGTCCATTCAGATTGCTTGAGAAAGATCATTTCCATCTCAAGTGTACGCAGGTGCATTTAGCCGCTGCTATGGAGCTCAACCAGTCCAATGAACTGTATATGATGGCATGCAATCTGGTCAAGGATTTTCCACAAAAGTAAGAAGCCCTAATTCATGGATTCATTGCAACTTTCTTCATTAGATAAAAGCAGCATTAATTTTGGTGTTGTTAATTTTATCCCAATGTAGATGTTTTAAGAGTATAAAATTAATCTTGGAATTCCGATCCACTACTTAAGCTTTTGGTTGTGTAGGTTTAGGGTCATGTGACCAAAGTTCATGGGTTCAAATCTCACCAACCCTCATTTTTACAGTGGAATTTAGCATCATGTTTGGGGAGGCTTGAAGTTGCATCCACACTTCAAGCCCAAAGGGCATTCCGCATTCATCGGGGGGTGTGTTAGAGTATAAAACTGATCTTAGAACGGCAACCATGGGCTTAAATTTGTGGTAGTTGGCTTTCGACAAGATGCTTTATCCTGAGTGCTATTACGCTACTTAGACTAGGATCACCTGACATGTTCGACACAAATGTTTGAGGATGGATGAAGAATTTGAGGGAGATGGTCACCCTTCTCCAAAAACTCTTTTTTCTTGTTTTTTTTTTTTTTTTTTTTTTTTTTTTTTTTTTTTTTTTTTTTAATGTTTTGTCGCCTTTTGAGGTTAGTCTGTTAAGTTTATTAGTTACGATTGGTTTGATCATGACTATTTTATTAACAATAGTTTGTTAAAAAGATTATTTTGGAATCTGAAGTTCATCACGCCCCTCAAGATTCATCACGCCCCTCGTGTACCTCTTGTACACTAATAGACATAATTTCGGGAAAGATGTTTTTTTACTTCTCTGACATTGGTGGAAGTACATTTTGGCGTGGGTTGTCTCTCTATTTATGAGGCTTTTATTTTTCATTAATCATCAAATGTCTTCTTTTCTGTTCTCTTCAGGGCTCTATCATGGTTTGCTGTAGGATGCTACTATTTCTGCATCAAAAAATATGATCAATCAAGGCGATATTTTTGGTACTGTTACTCACTGCTAAATAGATGATCTATTTTCCTCCCGTTCTTAAAATTAAATTCTGTACATGAGGGTAAGAATTCTATGCTCAAGGTACATTAGATGTTAGAGAAACTGAGAAAGTCTTTAATCAGTGTTTAATAAATGAGCTACAAGCCTTCAAGTGTATGTCTACAATTTAAATTACTTTTTCTAGTGTCCTTTAACTCCACCAGTTCTCATCAAAACTGAACGCATCGAAACAGAGAGTAATGTTTGGATTTAGGATTTGTGAGCCTGTCCTTTAACTCCACCAGTTCGCATCGAAACTGAACGCTTCTGATTGGTGACTCATTCCGCACCATCATGTCAGGAAACAGAGAGATTGTGTGTTGCTTCAAATGACTACCATTCATTACTCTTTATTTAGTTTCGTAAAACAAGGTCTGAATGCCTATATGTTCTTTGCTCTGTCATCTGCAGCAAGGCAACAAATCTAGAAGGAACATTTTTGCCTGCTTGGATCGGTCAGGGGAATGCATATGCTGCACTGGAGGAAGGTGATCAAGCAATGTTGTCATATCGGACTGCGGCTCGTTTGTTTCCTGGGTATTTTTCATGGATTTTTATTATTGCTAAACATGACATTTCTGCTTGTGTCCTCTTAGTCTTGCATATTTTCTGCTATTTGGAAGTGAGGCTGCAAACTTGCGTTCTTGTAATACTGAGTAACAGTTATTGCTGCTGTTTAGTTTTAGAAAAATGGCTTTTATACGTGACAACTATTTGCAGTTAAATTCAGTTATATTCATCGTTGTATCATGCTATAGATAGAATTCTTGCAATATGCTGCGTACACTTGATGTGGGCACTTGACTACAGTAGCATTTAGGGAATTATTATTATTGGCTCTTTCTTTCACTTTTATTACACGGCGTTTTAAGATCTTTTCTTTTCCATTATAAGTAATCTTTTAATATTTTTAATTCTTCCCCTATCACAAGTTTTTGCAATTGAAACGATCTAATGGAACTGCCTAGCTGTTTTATACTGATTTTGGTTGTCTTGACCCATTACAGATTGCAATTTGATCTTCTGACCTTTCAGGTGTCACCTACCAACCTTGTACATAGGCATGGAGTACATGCGGACGCATAGCTTCAAACTTGCAGAACAGGTTAGCAGCAGTCTGAGCGCCATTTAAAACAACGATTTTGCATGTTTTACATTTATACGTACTCCAAATATCTGCTTCTTCAATTCCATACTGTATTTGTAGCCTCACTCTTCTTGCAGCTCCATACTCTTTTATTTTTGTTCACACAGCCATGTAACATATAGTTTCACACAGGCATGATCTTGTATATAAATGCCTTCATTAAATTCAACTTCTTTGTAACAGATATTAAAAGCGCCGTAAGCATGTATAACAGACATTAAAATGCTGAATGAAAATTTTGACCTCCACTGGTTTGAAAATATAAACTGTTTTCTTATGTCCTCTAATGCGTCATTAATGCTCATAACATGCATCTGTTTGTACCTTTTTATGACGTAGATTTTGTGCTCTGGTAGAATTCTGTTGAGTGATACTGTAGGTTAAACAAATGATACGAGTACTAATTATTTTTACCTTCCAGTTTTTCCTGCAAGCAAAGTCCATTTGTTCTTCGGATCCCCTTGTATACAATGAGCTTGGCGTCGTTGCGTATCACATGAAAGAGTATGTACATTTCCTTCCCTGCTTATATGCCGATCCATTGTTGTTGTTGTTGTTGTTGCTGCTAAAAGTGAAAATAAGAGTAGGGGTATAAAATGGAAAGTTGTGTACTCGAATGAGTAAAAGTGGTACATGAAAGAACAACACCCTTTTTTTTTTATCAAAATTAATTTTTTTCTTTTTCAGAGTGTTATACGGAGTAAAAGATAAGGAATATAAAATATTGCCCAATATTTTAATATGTTCAATTCCAATTCTAAGGGTAACCAAACATGATTTTGGATTTGAAATTGGAATTGAATATCCAAATTTGAGATTCAAGAATTGAATTGTTGGTATTGAAATCTGGATTCCCAAACACTACCTTAGTAAAGCCAAATATTGAAGTAGCTAATCCTTGTTTATGAAGTTTTTGTAACTCTTATTTGAATTTCTGTTTGTCCTTAGAGGGAGACGTTTTCATAAGTACCATTTGTGATCAAACAGAAGTTCACTAGATAATTGAGCTATCCATGATTTTTTTTAAGTAAATAAAATCGTGCTTACTGGAGTTTTCTGACAAACATTTAAGTTTAAAACGGGAAACCCACCTGCTTATTGAGCGATTTGCAATGTGGAGATCGAGAAATAACATGATTTTCATTAATACTGATTATGCTTGGTTCAATTATAGAGCTTAAATGATACAGGTTTTGCATAACAGTCCTAAAAAAATTCTCACTTTTTTGACCAATATACATACTGTGTTAGATATGTGTATTACTGGTAGAAACACACAGCTTATGCTATCATAATGTGGTTCTTTGCTTTTGTGGTTTGTGAAGTCAATGTAGCTGCTGTTTTTTCTTTTCAAATTCTAGGTACAAAAAAGCAGTTCGGTGGTTTGAGAAAACATTGACAATCGTCCCAACATCTATTAACGAACTATGGGAACCCACTGTTGTAAACCTCGCACATGCTTACAGGAAATTAAGGTATGTCCTAGTTTAACTTGTTTCACGAGTGAATTGTGATGCAAAGAGTTTTAGTTTTAGGCTTTCCTTCCTATTCGTGCTTATTTTTGTGGCACACAATGCATATTTCTCAGTTATATTTTCCGCCAATGTTGGTTCAACTGAACTTTAAGGGTGTTGCCAAATACTCCGTATTCTATTTTGAAATTACTGATCTGACGAAACTGAGTGCGATGTGGCGTGCCTGCCTTTGCTCTACGCTTTAAACCTCATCACAGGCCTTAATCGCCATGGTGCACCTCGTGCTTTGTTCAATCCACTTGCCGTTCGCCGAGATGGGGGAATTTAAGGGTCATTATCGACCTTCAATATTGTGTTTAATTACTTTTTAGTGTGAAGACCAATTCAGGATTTCATGGAAAAAGCTCGTCAGTTGTATCGAATATTGCGTCGTACATGGCCGCAATACCCAATGGAAGAAAACTCACCCTCTAAACTGATGCTTTTATGGATTTTAATTGTACAACTGTTGAATAGACTGCTTATTGTATGTGTAAAGCGATTACAATGTTTTTTCTTTCCGTCTTTCAGGATGTATCGTGAGGCTCTCAAATATTATGAGAAAGCACTTACACTATCAACCAAGAGCCTAAGCACTTATTCAGGCCTCGGGTACACGTATCATTTACAGGTATGTCGACACCCCGTCATTTTTTATAGCTTTGCCTCAAATAATCCCAACTTTCACTTTCCAATTATTAATCTCAAGTTTATATATTTCCAAAATTAGCTGAAGTTCTCATCCTTTATCCCGTTTCCGCACCCGCGTTTAAATAGATTCATGGAAACTTGTCAATTGGTAGAAAAATGCATTTTTATAATCCTCAAACTTCTAAATTAATATCTCTAGTAATTTATATGAAAAATATTCTATGTTTTGACTCGGGTGCAAAATCGGATACATGATGACAACTTGGGATTATTTTGGAAATATTCAGAATAATATTGGAAAAGAAGTGAAAACTTGAGATAATGTTAGATTTCCACATACTTTGACAGTCATCCTCATTCTGAAAGACCTAGAATTTTAAGAGAATGGAAGAAACAACCTTGTTAACATATAGATTAGAGCTGACAAGCTTGACCCGAACCCGAGCAAAACTAACCCGATAAGACCCGAAATTATAGTGACCCAAAACCGACCCAAACCGACCCGTAACCCGACATGACCCAATAAAGTCTGACCCGAAACCGAACCCGACCCGACCCGAGATGACCCGTAACCCGATTCAACCCGAGTTTATTTGATAGCTGACTCGACCCGAAATGACTCGTGACCTGAATTGACCCGAAACTTTGTAGATTTTAAAGAAATTTTGAAACTTTTTTTAAAATTTTTTAAAATTTTGAATCTTTCAAATATAAACCAAATAAAATATTTGACATTTTGAGATTGGAATATAGTTAAAAATTCAAATATTGGTTTGAAAAATATTAAAATTTCAAAATTTGTTTTGGCGCGAAAATTTAAGCCTAAATTATTAGTGACCCGATTTTGACCCGACAATTTTAGCTTTAATGACTGACCCGATATGACCCGGACCTAACTCGAGACCGACCCGAACACTGTTATAACCCGACATGACCCGAACCCGATACGACCTGAACCCGACCCAAAACCGACACGAACACTATTATGACCCGAATCGACCCGAACCCGATACGACCCGACCCGACCCAATACAACCCGACCCGAGTGACCCGATTGCCACCTCTACATATAGTGTTACCTTCGAAAAAAATTCGCTGACTACATGTTGCCGAGGGGTTTGAAGGATTCTCGCGTATCAATCATCTAGTCAATCATCAAGAATGGTTTTGGTTTAGGGTATGGGGTTTAGAGTTTGGGTTTTGAGAATTACGATTTAGGGTTTAGGGTGTTAGAATTTGGTTTAGGGTGGTAGTCGTACGACTTATAGTTCCGTTATAGTGATAATCCGGTTTATATACTCGTAGTTTACTTTTTGCCGTCTTTCCTTTATAGCCCGTGGTGGTCAATGCTCAAAACCATTTGACTGTGTGCCCACTTTTTAGCCTATGAAAATTTGCTCGTCTATGAAAAAGCATGCTACCGATTTATATAAATTTTGTTCCAATGCATTGATAATTCATCTCTTTAACCGTTTGATGCAGGGAAATTACAGTGCCGCGATTTCAAATTATCACAAGGTAAAATCTCAAACAAATGTTTCGCATGTTCAAACTATGATCCCATGTATTACAATCTAATTTAACTAGAATTTTGGAAACTGTTGGAACAGGCATTATGGTTGAAGCCCGACGATCAATTCTGCACAGAAATGTTAACGCAAGCACTTGCCGAGGAGAGCCATTGTGATCCCGACTCCATACCTGGATTACTATCGTAGCACGTGTATTTCACATTTGTGTTGTAAAATCCGTGTTAGGAAGTTCTTTTTTATTTTTTTTGGTATATTTATTTAGCTATACCAATGTACCATTATTGGAAATATTAAATCTAATTCTGTAAAATGTGTTTTCCTGTATTCACCACATTTAATCTGGTTTAACAAGTTACTATTTGGGGGAAAAATGTTATCAAAGTACTACTATATGAATGGAGTAGTACATATTAATATTAATATTATCGAACTAAAATATCATCCAAATGGATATAATGCCTTCAAAACTGATTTAATGCGTTCAAAACTGATAAGTGAGTGGAATTTCGATATAATTGGGCGGTTGAGATAACCCTGGACCAGACCGAGCTATCTAGTCTAGTTGAGTTGAAAACAAGTGAGTGGAATTCCGTTTGCTCACCCTTAAATCAAAATACAAAAGAAGTAATTAGGCGTCCTTCGTATAGTTCATGTCATTAGTCATTAGTCGTCATTAGACATTCTTGGTGTCATTTACTCATTGTCATATTAAGGACGTCATGAAAATCCCTAAGACGGGAATTTAATATTTACTCCGTATTTCATTTACTGTACAAAATATTAAAGATAAAATATACTTGAGTTAAATTAAATTTCATTTTAATTGCTTTTGCCAAGTAAATTAAGAATTTTAAAATACAAATGAATTAAATGATAAAACTGATGCATTTACCCTAAACAATAAAATTTCAAATGTAAGTGATTAATTTTCTTAGTAATAACTTGTCAAAGATGAAATGAAAAGAAAGATTGAACTTTCCGGATTTGAATCCCCTGTATTTGAAAATTTGTGCATTTGGTAAAGTTTACCTTTATTAGAATGAAAAATATGATTGTGTTATAATTTATCACATCAAAATGGGAGAAAATAATATTTTCATTCTAAATTTGGTAAAAATTCACCAAATGCACGGAAATACAAATGTAGGGAATCCACACCCTTTAAACTTTCCTTTTGAGAAAGTCAGAAAAAACAATATGGCCTATGGGGCATATTACAACTCCATTCTAACCACTATTTTCTTCCCATATTCTATTTTCACAGTAAGTATTTTGGAAGAAAATATTTTGAAAAATACCGCTTATTTCTTCCCATTTTTTTTAGTAAGTTTTTATTAAGAAAATTATTCACTTACATTTTGTTTTTGATTTTTATATACTTTTTATTTATTAAACTATTTTTATGACTTTAGTTTTTAATATAAATGTATTATTCTAATCAAATAATCTATTTGCATTTCTTTTTCGGATTTTTTTTTAAACTCCTTAATCTACGTGCAAAAAACAAATGGAAAGAAAAAAGTGGTTGAGAGGGAGTATAAGAGAAGAGTAATTTTTGGTGTGAAGTCACCTAATAATATGAGACACACTATATTTTTATAATACCACTAACCTTTTTCCTTTTTAATTTTTTTTCCTAAAAAAAAATGATAATTTGCCTTTTATATACTTTGACCATAATGTTAATGACCTAATTTATCCAATACATGTAAATATCATGTTTGACCATATTTTCGTTAAACACTCTTATACTATATATGTCGCTGTTAATCTACAGCTACTCTTTCAAACGTAATCGCATAACATATGGCCTTCATTGTGTCAGACAATGAGTCGGCCTCATCGAAAAATTTGTAATAAGAGAAAACATTAAGTATTTGTGTCAAAATTACCTAGATTATATCGTAAATATCTCAAATTTCTGAATTGTTTACTTCGAGATACATACATGCCTGCTAGCACATGAATTGCCCGACCCGCTAAAAAGGGCGGGTAAGAGTACAAGATGGAGCTTGAATAAATGGAATGGCCCAGCCCATGTTCGGGCCGTAGGCCGAATAATGTAAATTGGTCGACCCATGTCCGGCCCGTGGGCCAAACAATGCCATTTGGCCAGCCCAAGCCCGGCCCATGATTCAAATAATTCAATTCGGGCTATCCATGTCTAAATAAGACTTGCAAACGATCACATCGAACTCCGAACACATTCCTAGCAGAGAGTAATAACAACACAACACAGAACAGGTAACGATAAACAATCCGACAACAATCCGAAATGTATGTCAAAAAAGAATGTATTTGGCTTCCCATACTCTCAGAGTCTCGGAACATATGGCTACTTATATGAAATTGAAACAGTAAGGTGCACGTCTCAAAATCAATCAACTCAATCGGTTTATACGTGCCACGGCTGAACATATCTACACTACCTTCCTTACTTTCGCCAAAATGTCAAAGAAGCGTGACAAGGTTTCTTATAGCTTTCACCGTCCCTACCATTGCCTAAACGGCAAATACGAGCACCTTAACATTGATTTATCAGTATTCAACAGCTGAGAAATTCTTCATTGAAATCCAAACAGCCCATTTCACTTTTCGAAGTGAACTTTCATAAAACTTAACGCTGAAGATAAATCCTAAAACTTGACACAGTGATTTAGAGAACACGTTTCAAACTGAAATTCAATACCGTGATTATGATAAAAAAAATAAAAAACTAAGATTATATGGCTAACACTAAGGACCTGTTCTTTCGGGCTTATTTTCAGCTCATTTCGATTCGATTCACCACCACTGGGCTCGATTGATTCATTCCATTCGAGCCTGGGCCACTCAACTATATGAAATTCAGCTCAATAAAGATCAAAGAAGTAGTAGTAGTAGTAGTAGTAGTAGTAGTAATCAATTTTAAATTTTTTGTTCAAATTTCATTCATTCACCCAGTTGATTCAAATTTCGATTGATTCGATTCGATTCGGCTTTATTGATTGATTCGGCTCTAAAAAGTCGAAGAAACGAGTCCTAAGACGGACATACTAGACACCAGAGAAACCGCAAAAGGATACAACACCGGGAATAAATATGAAGGGAGTCGGACGTAGTAATGTACCACAACCATGGAAAGTTGAAAAAATATCTTAACACCGCAAAAGCCAGAAGTTGAAGAAGCTTCACATTTTAGGAAATATCTTGACAAATTTCAGAAATTTTCCATCCAAATTCTCAATTAACACCAACATTTACAAAGAAACAATATATATGGTCAGTAATACAAGATAAACACCATCGGAAACACGTCAATTTGCCGAGGATAAGTTCCTTAGGAAGAAATTCGAATTAAAAACATACATTGATATGAAAATTGTTTCCTCGATTTAGTCATTTGTCTACCTTACTATTATAAAATGAGCTTAAGTGAACCATTATCTATTTATCTTTGCACTCATACAAAGTTTGATCAATTTATCACTCATAATCCATTAGAAACAACTTACCTCCTCCATCCTCGTTGATGTTTACAGTTAAAAATTCATTTTTATTTAATGAAAACTGGTCATTTTACATAGTTCCACAAATTGAAAAAGTAAACAAACGATTGAAACACAAGTAGTACGATCAACAAACCCGGCCAAACAACATACATCAATACAAGGCTCAGAGTAAACCTATGCTCGGAAGTTATCATCAATCTACTACCAGCTCACACTCGAGAGCAGCCGTAAGTCCGGCCTTTTTACTCATCATTGCCATCTTTTAAATACATCACAAACCCAAGTGCAATTATACTTCAATGACCAAAAAAAAAAAAAAAAAAAGCACACAAATTTTTTGAAAATATTATTCAAGTTAAGCCGATGTATACAACAAAATCTAGATCCAAAATACACATCCATAATAAGAATCCCGAGTTTAGTCTGACCACGACCACGACCACGACCACGACCAAGTATTTGATAAGTTAAGAAATATGATGAAAACACGAGATAAGTGCCTCACATTGCATATTAGAATTTGAGACTTACGACAACCATCTCAATCATATGCTCGTAGTATTATAGTACGAATGTGAATCTGGCACCTAACGGCGTCAAAATAAACAGAGTTTCTTGACGACAAAAATAATTTTATCGAAAATAATAATAGGGAAATAATTGTTGTAATACAACAATGTAACTAAACAAGTAACACAACAAATGCACAAAAACCTCAACTCCGAATCAGTATGCCGTTTACGATTTTTCAAAACCCCATCAGGAAACATCTCAAATTCACGAAAAACAGCGCAGACGACATGAATATTCGAAAATCGAGTTTGGCTCAGGCAAAACCTTTACAAAGACTTATCATCAATCTACTACCAGCAAAACCCGATTTCGGTCGGGGGCAGCCGTAAGTCCGGCCTTTTTTTCATCACAGCCAACACTCAATCACCCAAACAATCAATCTCAACAACCAAATCAATCAAAAAAACAAAATCAACAAAATGTTGGAAGATTTTTAACAAAATAAACAAGAAAACTATCAAAAATTGACGAAACATCGGAAAACATTGAGTGTATAAGTAGCATAACATAAATTGAAATTATTCGTAAGATTAAGCATATAAAAACGACGATTTTTGAAACCTAATTAAACAAAAAATAATAATTATTCAATCATGCGTTGGTATAAATGAATGATTGTTAAAAAGAGGATCAACATACAGCACATTAATATGACGATCAATTGCAATTTCAGATTGAATGCGGACATTAATGTGAATGCATTGACGCTCGATTTTTCAAACTGATGTTAATTTTCCACCCTTTTTATTTGGTTCGTTTATTAGGGTTTTGTTTGCAAGTTCTTATGTAAAACTGGAACTACTAATCGCTTTTTATATTTAGCGGGCTTTAATTTTGTTGTTATATTGGGCTAATTGGCTTATTTAATTCTTCCTCCATTTCACCGATTTCTTTATATTTGTTTCTAAATTAAATATTTTACGTAAAATTTACGTAAAGTATGGAAGAACAGTAAGACTCACACTAAGTTAATACGAAACCAAGGTACAAATTACAGTTAAAGGGCTATAAAAACATAAAATAAATCTACTAAAATCACTAACAGGAGTACTAAAAGAATTTAGTAACAATTAATCATAATTATCACTTAAATAGTACAAAAGCTATATAATCAAGTATAAATGAGGTGAACTTACAATAATTTATTGTAAAGCCTGACTTATACAAGAATTAGTGATGGACGAATTACAAGTGCTTAAATGAGACTGTTGTACACGCACGCCAACTTTAAAATACTCTTCAACCTCCATTAACTAATTTTTTAGATGGAAAGAAGGGACATGAACATTGTATCTAGAAAAGATAGAATTCAAACTCGAATATTATTGTCCACAATACTTTCGTTCTTACCACTGAGTTCAGACAGTTGAGTTCGCCCACCTCCAGGATGATATCAAAAAATGAGGTATAGATACAAACTTTGGCCACCTTACACCGTTCTAAATGAAGATTAAATCAAATTTGTAATAATGAAATCGGTCATTGGGCAGCCATTGCAAAATTTACCAGCTTCGTTTAGTGAAAAATCTAGCATCGATCGGACTTCGAACTAAAAAAGCTTAAGAGAATCGTCCCCCAAAAGATCATGTAGTAGCAAGGGTACATATGAGAATGGTTTCTATGAAACCTACGACCGCCTCTGCAACTAAAAAATTACTCCGTACTATTTTTAATATTAAGGCGACTATTTTTAGAAGTTTCAAAGTGATTACTCAAAGAGTTAACGCAATCACTTCAAGAAAGTGATCACCTTTTAGTCAACAACAAGGTACGAGTACTACCATCTTACACAAACTTACTCGATTAACTACTGTTAGTCACTTTTCGGCCGAACAGCACTTAAAACATACTGATTCAGATAGTCCCCAAAAACGTCGGTAGAGAATGAATCAACAACATGCTGACGGGCTTGTGCGCCCATTTTCTGTGCCAATTCAGGATCTCGAATAAGTTTTGCCATGGCCGAGGAAAAGTCCAGTGGGATAGGGTCACAAAGGAACCCTGTGATTTCGTGCTTGATCGTTTCTGTAGGCCCGCCACTGTTACAGGCGATGACTGGTTTATAGGCCGCCATTGCTTCCAACGGAACAATTCCAAAGTGCTCGTCCTGGTTACACAAGGTGAATAAAGTGACAAACATTAGTAATTGAACTGCAAGCATTTTTTTGGTGTTTCGGGTGCATCAGTGACAGAAAAAAGGATTGTAGAATGGGTTCCAAAGGCCCCAAAACTACGGAGTTTTCAAAAATAAGGCAATAACGAAACTAAGTACTTCTAATTACGGAGTACTTTTTTTCACAAATTACTACCGAATACATTCTTTTCTTCAGCAAGTCTCCCTTTTCCATGTTTCTTTAAGTTTAGATATGAGTCAAATGATTAAACACATTATATAAATGTGATCTTACGACTATGTACCCCATTTTCGAGAATTTGGTAACTATGCATTACTAAATTGTTGTCAAATATTTGAAAGATTAAAATTAATAAACTAAACATAAATAGAGTAAAAATTATATTGACATTTTAATATATTATGTTTATTTATCACTGAATGTGAAATTTGTTAATATGTTAAGTGACTACGGGAGTACTAAATAATAAATATTGACATGTTTTTAAAATAGTTTGAAGATGATAAGTACATAAATGTAACAATTAAAAATTTTGACAAAAAAATTATCAATCTTGCTAATTGTTGCCTAGTTGGTGTTGCTAAATTAGGAATTTTTTAGAACTTGGCATTTTTCTCAACTTTTATCAAGACGGTTGAATGTAAGTCAGCGGTATAAATACACACCTCCGGCGTATATAGAACACATAGACATTCAGAAAGAAGGGCATTTCTTTCGCTTGTAGAGCAAGATGTTATGAAGTTGACTTGATCGGACACGCCTTCCTTTTGTGCCAAGAATTTCAGTTCTTCCAAGTATTCAGCGTTTTCTCTCAACCGTTCATCATATCCACCTGAAAAATAAAACATAAAATAATAAAATAGATGATGAAACCTTATTACGTCTTGCTTACGATGACAGAATGTTGAGTGAGCCTACCTACCGCGCAGGAAATTAAGTACCGTCTTTAGAACAAAAAGCCGAGCAAACGAAAACACAGAAATGACCAAAAAAAAAAAAAAAAAAAAAAAAAAAAAAAAAATTTATAGATAAATAAATAAACATATAGGCGGAAGGCTTGGGGTTAAGGGCATTAAATTGAGTTTCAAACACTTGCCTGCGATAGTAAGAGTAATGTCGTTTCCGTTCTGTCCCTTCAACGTTTCTAGCTTGGCAAATGCTGAAATCGCCAAGCCAATGTTCTTCTTCCTCTCGAAGCGGTTAATTGACAAGAAATTCATTCTGTAATACATCACATAAGGAATAAATTACACATAGCATCATAAATGCTCAAAATTCGCTTTAGGATTATCTACAACTCAAGGGTTCCTAGAACTAGAAAATACCAAGGATATTGAAGCATGTTCGTTACTTAGATGCATGAGACTCGCCAAACTGGTCGACTTTGACTGCTGGATAAAGGACCTCTGGTCGAACACCCTTGCTGTTTAGATGGCTAAACGTGCTTGCAAACGTTGAAGCGGTAAACTTACTGTTCACAAGAATAAGATCTGCCATTCCTGTAATTCAAACAATTTTTTCCGAAATTTTGAATCGCGATTCAATCCTACAACTTTACGATTACGATCTTATAAGGATTGACTGATCCGAATTCTACAATCCTATTTATGGTGTGGTAGAATCATACGATCCTACTTGTTTAAAAATTTTAAGAGGTAGGATCATCATGTAATTCATCAATTTTACGACGCTAAAATTTATTTTTATAGGTTAAAAAAAATATTTTTCTTATAATAATATTTACATTCCTGGCGAGTGGTAGAATCGTGTTCACACAAATGATAAAAAATACTATTGGTTATCGATATTTTAAAGGGTAAACATTAACAAATACGGAGTAACAGTTTTGAAATAAACTTCATATTTTTACTCAATTAAAAACTATATTTATTAAGTTCATGGGTTTTTACGATCCGATTCTGTGGATTCGATCGTCCGATCTCATTAATGCAAACTAGAATCTTGATCCTAACAACAAATTCCAACAATAGACAGCAACTGCATCCACAATAGCAAGTCCATGACACGAAAAATTGGTACAGTGAGGCAAAGCACAAAAGCAAAGACATACCTGTTGTCCTTTCCTCCATAAAATCGATCGGCTTGCGGTATATTTTCCGCAATAGTGTTGTATGTTTAGCCAACAGCATATCTGGAAAATGACAGTAAAACACGACCTGCAAGCGGGAATAGCGACTACAAAATTGAAATCTATCGTCGTACACAGTCTTCACTACACAATACACAAACAAAGCGAGAATGATTACCTTCATTGACCTTTTGAGCTTCAAGACAGGAATGACGATGGACACTTGGTCGGCCAAAATGACATCGTATGACGGCCACATGAGCAACATACAAATTGCGACGAATATGCATCGGATGTATGCACATACAGCATGAAGTCGGTAGAAAATATGCCGTGGTAGGAAATCCCCATACACAGTAACTGGAAATCCACCTAAATCATACAAAAAAAAAAAATTAAAAAAAATCGCAATGGATTATTCTATGCATATTGTAAGACATAATGACTGACAACATTCAGCTAACGCGATGACATGGCATGGTTTCTTATCGTTGGAAGAAATCATACAATCAAAACTTGTCAGAAACTCAGAATTAGTAAAAGAAGACACAGCTACAAACATACCCCTAAGAAGAAGAGAAGAGGAAAACCAAACAGATAATACTACACCAACTCAAAGTGGAAGCGCAAACATTGTGGATGTATACAGAAAAGAAAACAAGAAAAATACAGCTCGATTTTAAGATGACGGAGCATATGGAACTCACTATTTTTTTATATTTATATAAACACCTTATTTTATAAATGCGCCCCTAGACGTCAAAGAATATGCATCATGGTGCCATGAGCCGCCACTGGTGTGAGCCGTGCGCATTAATATGTAATTTCTATATATATTTTTTTTGGTTCTCTTATTTTTGCCCTTTCCCTTGGTGTTACTTTTCACTTATTTACAGTTAGAGCTCTTATGGCAACAATTTACTTTAATATGTTCAAGTTCATTGCAAAACCAATGCTCTTTGTTTGCATATGGTGCACACTTTCACTTCACACCAATCTTTTCACAACTGAACCTCAGTATACCTTTCGTTTTCTGAAACTATGATCATGCAACCACTTAGCTGATTAAGACTAAGCTCCAATAGAGATAGCAACTTATAAAATTCGGAAGATTTAAAAGATACGAGATACATTTTATATAGTGCCCAGTTCGACCATCTCGAAGATAGTATGGTAACTTATTATTTATCCTCTAGTTCTGCTACATCATAGCATCATAGTTTTGTAGAGAGCTTCAGTTCTGCTATATCAACTTTGTCCACAATGGCTACAGAGAGGTGCACAAAGGATGTTTTCACAGATGTCAGAACAAGAAAACCTCAAAATATCCAAATGGCAGATCTAGAAAACACCGGACTTGCCCGTCTTAGGATATGTTTGGATTGATGGAATTGGAGGGAAAGGAAAGGAAAGGAAAGGAAAGGAAAGGAAGGGATGCAATTTTCGTCGTTTAGTTAGCATATTAGAGTGAACGGATTTGGAGGGGGAGAGATCGATTTCCCCTCCTCCAACACTAATCAAAATCTCTCCAAAAGAGGAGAGATTTGGAAGGAAAATGCCATAAAATTGCTCACCTTCCCTACCTCCTTTACCCTCCCCTCCCTTTCCAGCCATTTTCGATATCCAAACACACCTTTAATGTCTAACAAATTTAAGGGGAAAAAAAAAAAACGAAGCATGCATAATGCCAAATTTGTTAGTGATGTGCAATGTAGTGCATAAAGCATGACAAACTGAAAAACAAATGGTCAAAGCATAAAATTTTACCACTAAGAGTTTCTTCAAAACATCGACTCCTGTCATGATGAGATGTAAAGATATGTACACTGTGACCACGGGCTGTCAATTCCATAGCCGCATCAACAATCAATCTCTCTGCTCCTCCTACAAAAGAAAAGATAAATCCAATTATAAGCATCAAATTCCACCATCAAAGCTTAAATTAACTGAACATGTGATTAAAAAATCTACAAATGAACGCTACCACAACTTCACCTTAGGTCCAACTCACCGGAGAAAATAAAAGCTTGTTATAAGCTTAGTATACCTAAGGTAGTACTCCGTACAACCCAACTACCTCACGCTCAAACGTGGGCAGTTATCTACAACCAAACCCATCTTATACTTTGTTTCGACGGAGAGAAAGAGAAAGAAGAAAATTTCACTCTTTTGTTACTAGTACAGCATGATCCATGCTCCGTTTTATCCTCGCTCCCTTTATTTTCCTTCCTAATTTTGTATCCAAACACAACCTAAATGCCGTCAAACACACCAAATATTCATCTCAACAAATCAGCAAAACATTACATCCACCTCTCTTCCCTTTCCCTCCTAATTTGGCATCCGAACATTACCTAATTTGGTATCCGAACAGTTCTAATCAACGATTCTTCATGTCTAACTAGTTAAAATCAACATAAACCTCACAAAAATATAATCACTTTCAGCATCAATACCCATATCATCCCCTTGTAAATAAACAATACCTAACTGACCTTAAAAGTGCCACAAATTAAGCATAAAACGCTTCAAATCAACAATTTACCACATCTAACTCACTAATTTAAACATAAAGCTCACAAAATCTTCATTACTTTCACTATATACAACCGTCCTTTCCTTTGCTAAACTAGCATCCAAAAAATACCAAAATGTCTACAAATACATCAATTATGAAGCATATAACGGTTCTAATAAACGATTCACCACACTAGATGACTTGACCCACTAAATTCAAACATAAATCTTGCAAAATCTCATCACTCACATTATCAATAAACGTCCTTTCCCCTCCTTAAAGGCGATCAAAACCATGCCTTAATATCGTCAATCACACCTAAAATTAAGCACAAAACGCTTCTAATCAATGACTCACCACACTCACTAAATTCCACACACAGCTCACGAAATTTTCATCACTCTCTTCATCAACAATCATCCCTTTCCCTCATAATTCAGCAACGAAACAATACCTAAACGTCATCGAACACCCCCAAATTTTCAAACTCAATTGTTAAAGAACAAATAAAAATGAATCATATCAACAATCGAACAATACCAAAACGTCATTAAACACCCCAAAATTAAGCATAAAAACGCTTCTAACCAACAATTCATCATAACTCACTAAACTCAGACACACAGCTAAATTTATATCCACTCTCATCATCAATCATCAATCATCAATCATCAATCATCAATCATCAACCATAAAACCCTAATTGAGCATCGAAACAATACCTAAATGACCAAATTTAAGCATAAAACACGATTCTATCAATAATCACACCAGATAAAACCTAATTTAGGCAAATCACAGAAAATAAATCGAAGACATACAGTCAAATTCCACGGCATTTTCATCAATTGTTAATATAAAATTGAATCAATATAACAATGGAAAAAATAGAGAGAAAAGAAAGAAGTAGATGAATTAATTTACCTATACCAAGATCAGGATGAATGATCGCCACCTTCAATTTCGAATTTCCCATTTTCTCCATCGTCGTAAATCAATCTACTACTTTAGGATACACCGGATTGTATTTGTACTGTATACCGTATTAATTTTAGGTATTTAGGTCAAATTGTGAGGAACTACCTTATATTTTATTTTTTGTGAAGAATTACCTTACTTTTTTTAAAACTTGTGAAACACTACCAAAGTTACTTTTCCGTTAAATAGTAACCATTGACTAACGATTTTGCTTCACTTTAGCTAGACCTCCTTTAGAACAAATTTCCCCAATTATAACCATTTATTTGGAACTTACTCTTCATTATCACCAATGCAACCTCATTCTTAAACCTTAAATTTTAAATATTTTCTTTCTTATCATCAATTATGCTTCAAGCTCTACAATTAAACAACAAGTCTACAAATTATACTTCACCTTTGCAATTAAAAATCAATTCTACAACAAAACCGTAAATTTTAAATCTCTTTTTTTTCCTATCTTTTTATCATCATATTTTCTTATAGTTTAATCAATCTTTATTTTTTACTCACTTGTTGCAATCAACCTTATTATCAACTTTTACTGATATTTTCATCTCATTTTCCAAAAATTAATTCTCTTTAAGTAATGATTAATGAATTATGTTTGTTAATCCGTCAGGTCTTCATTAACCCACTTAAACAACCTGCCATCACACATCTTTGTACAAGATATAAAATTAATAAGCAACATACCTTTTACTCGGATTTTGAAAGGTCTAATTAAGAAGTTTGGTATGGCGAGGTGGTAAAATTAATCCGTTTAATAGGTTTAAAAGTGTCAGTTTAGATTTTTCTTAATTAACTATTAAAATTTAGATGATAGAATCATTGAAAATTGTAACAAAACAATTAGAATAATGGAACATTTAAATTCTTTTTTACAAATATAGTTATGAATTTATTTTAAAATATCATAATGTGGCAAAACCCAATCAAATTATCACAATACATTGTCTTAAATTCATCATTTATTATAATAATTTTGTAAAACGTGCTTAAAATGTTATATTGAAAAAATATTGAATAAAAATAGATAGTTTAAGTGAGAAAAATAAAAAAAAAATACTTTGTTGTACATAAAAGATATTGACTTACTTATATGACATAATTTCAAAAAGGAAATAAAATAAAATAAAATAAAATAAAATAAATAAAAGGGAGAAAAAAAAGTTGGAGGGAAAATTGGAGGGAAAATTTGTGTAGGATGGTTTTTGTTATATATAATTAATATAGATAGATTAAATAGATTAGATTATTGTTTATAATTTAACATGCTCTTTAAGTAGAGACCACTTATGATATACTTTTAAAATACATTTTAATTTTAACTATTTTATCACTAGATACAAATCGTTATAAGCGTGTTAATAAACTTAGCTAAATATTCAAAATATAAACAATTATATTCATAAATTTGAAGATAACTAGTTTGCATGCCCGGCCCCGCCCGGGCTAACTGTATTTACATTAAAATTTTAATTTTATATAAATTTGCATTATATTAAATACTTTGAAATCATAATTAAGTATAATTGTTAATCATACTTCAATTAATATAAAATTATTCTCAATGCATACATTATCAATGTATACTTTCATGAAAAATATTATTTTGATATAAAATTAATGATATTAAATCTATGAGTTTTCTTGGTGTTTTATTTCAAATATAAACTAACAAATACTAAATTTTTCCTAATGTAAGTCATAATATTTTTTAGTTAAGTTTTTATTTAAATATCATAGAGAATTAGTTATTTTAAATAACATTAAGAATTAACTGCTAAATTTTCCTAATATAACCTAACTAATTTAATTTTCATTAAAAAATATATTATTTTCAAAAATTTATTTATTTTATTTTTCACACCTTCCAAATATAATGTATCTATTTTTCCAATTTTAATTTGGAAATATAGAGTGTTTTTTTTTACAATATTTGATTATATATTTTTAAGGATATTTGATTATGTTTAAGGTAAGTTTTCTTTTTTAAAATGCTTTACCAATAAAAAACTTATTTTAGAATCCTAATAATATTAAAATATCCAATCATATTAAGCTTAATAAGTTTTATTATATATTAATATAATAACTTAGATTATATATATTAATATAATAATTTTTTTATCAACCAATTATATATATATTAGTTTTCGTGCCCGACCCCGTCCGTGCCATCTATCATCTTTTAAAAAAAATTGTGCAAACTATAATTTAAGTTTATTTGTCTAATTTATATTTTCACCGATTAGGATAAAATTTTATATGGTAATTAATATATGGAGTAATAATTTTTCTAAAATGTACTTCTAAATACTAAGTCCATAAAAAATTCAAATGTATTACGCTATTTGTATTTTATTGAATAAATGGTTCATTTGACTTATGATTTATGAATATTACCTATCAAATATAATAAAGATCTATTCCTAACTCTCTCAGTTACTATTATTAATTTCTTTATTCTAATTATTATAATAAATTTCACTGTTTTGAAAAATTTGGAATATGATTAAATTTTGACAATAAATTAAAAGATAAATTCACTATGAATCAAATATTATAAGGATTCTATGATACACCATATTTGTTTTGCTTTTGTTTTTCAATATATTTTAAATTTACATTTATATATATATATTTTTTTTTTTTTACTATTTTCCTTAACTTATTTATTTAATCAAACATATTTAAGGCAATTTATATGGTATTTAAAATAACAAATTTTCTTATAGGTGAATAGTAAATCTATAAAAAATTCAAAACTATTCCTGAATTTGTATTATTTTAGAAAATGGGGTCATGTGAATTATAACTAATTAAGGGTGACCTACCAAATCATAAAAGATATAATCCCTAGTACCACAGTTACTACTATTGATTTCATTATTCTCGTTATTATTATTATTATTATTATTATTATTATTATTATTATTATTATTATTATTAATTTCACTATTATCGATATTACTACTTATAATTACTATTATTATAGTGTTACCACTAATAATTTCACTACTCATACAATTGTTATACTCGTAACAATAACACTATACTACTCCAATTATAGTTTAGTAATCATATACCGCATCTTTTGAAAACATTAAAAAGTAAAATTAACATAGATCTTATATAATAACAACATGACAATTATATTATTTCTTTAAATTCTATGATTTACTTGTTCAAAAAGAATCTATAATTAACCATTTTTGTCTTTCGTTTATTTGCTCTTTATATTTTATAATACTTACATAATACTATTTTTCTCCTTAACTTATTTATTAAATCGATAACTATTTTACTTCTTAAAATTCTATGAATTACCATATTTCTTTTATTTTTTTTTCCTTTAAAAATATAACTTACCTATATTTTCCTCCCTTAACTTATACGGAGTATATTAAATCCAATATATTTAAGGCAAAAAATATGTATTCTTCAATTTTGGTATCCTAATATTTTAAGCATTCAAATTGTAGATTTAATATTATATTTTAAATTGCATATGTTAATTATACTACACCATTTTTTATTTTTATTTTTGTTAATTACATATATTCTCTTTTTTGTCACATTAAAATGGGGTAGTAAAAAAATTGAAATTTTGTTATTAAACCAAACTTTACCCTATCATTATACTAAACCATGTTTTTTTTTTTGTAAAACGTGCTTAAAATGTTATATTGAAAAAATATTGAATAAAAATAGATAGTTTAAGTGAGAAAAATTAAAAAAAAAATACTTTGTTGTACATAAAAGATATTGACTTACTTATATGACATAATTTCAAAAAGGAAATAAAATAAAATAAAATAAAATAAAATAAATAAAAGGGAGAAAAAAAAGTTGGAGGGAAAATTGGAGGGAAAATTTGTGTAGGATGGTTTTTGTTATATATAATTAATATAGATAGATTAAATAGATTAGATTATTGTTTATAATTTAACATGCTCTTTAAGTAGAGACCACTTATGATATACTTTTAAAATACATTTTAATTTTAACTATTTTATCACTAGATACAAATCGTTATAAGCGTGTTAATAAACTTAGCTAAATATTCAAAATATAAACAATTATATTCATAAATTTGAAGATAATTCACATAATTTATAACGAAAACAAATTGACATAAACACGTACTTAATAACATATTCATTACATAAAGTATATGTTTTAACTAAATATTCAAATATTCAGGTCATTTGTGGAAAAACTATAGGCTCACTCGTGGAAGGAAAAAATTACTACCACGAGTGAGCCTATAGTTCTTCCAAAAATCAATGATTAAATAGTGGGTGTGTAAAAGAGGTCAATATCAAGTATTGCAGTATATTTTTTGTTTTATTGAGTACTTACTTTGTTTGATTCGTTTAGATTTGTGTACGTTGATTTCTAACGTTTATTGTGCATGTAGTATGACTTTAAAAAAAAATGAATTTTTTCGTTTAAAAATTATAAGATTTTGAAACTAAATATTCTAAGTGTCAACTTAGAATTAATATTACTATAAGACATTTTCTAATGATTATACAATGTATATTGTATCAACATATATTTTCTTAAAATTTAACATGTGTCTTTCTTCTCTTAAACTAACAATTAAAATTTTAAGATAGAGAAAACCTCAAAATGTATACTATTCTATATAACACCTCAAAACAAAAAAAATTCAAGTATGCATTGACCTTACTCAACTAAATAGTTCTTCCTCCCAAAACTCCTCAATCAAATAAAACATCTTCTCCGTACATGCCACCTACTACTCACATCAATTGGCTTTCGTGCCACCGAATTCCTCTCAAGCCCACCACAGCTACCATTGGTGTTGTATTCCTCATGAGGATTCAGATGCATAAAGTAGTAATGTTAGACTTATGTTGCGAAAATGTTGTAGTGTGAATTTAGTGGAGGAGAATTTTATTCGGTGTTGAGAATGGATTGAATTTCCTGACAAATGTTATTGGCACAATATTATATGTAAATCCTAAAATGTAATATGGATCGATGTTTGCCAATCCTCAGCAACTTATGTGTATGTTCGTGTGCTTAGATTTGTGTTTTAGCATAGAACATTCTTGCAAAGATAGACATTACCATAATTGTCGCATCGTGTTAATGTATTCCAAGGGTCACTTGGGAAAAAAAATAAATCTATGGGTCACTAAAGGAAATTTGTTGCAAAATTATCCGATTTTGTCGATGAATGCTACTACGTTATTTATAGTTCATTTGATTAGGGGTGCAGACTTTTATTAATAACATCAACAAAAATTTATGAATTTTTACCAATATTTGTGTTCTTACTTATGTTATACATAAACAACACCACATTATAAATTTGAGTATAAACAGAACACACATTACAAATTTGAGTATAAATAAACAGGGTTTTATAACATCTCGTGAATTTCACGCGTCACATCACTAGTTTATAAACTTAATTCCCAACCGTAACTAAACTTGAAACCGTTAAATTAGCCGTTAGTTTTGTTTCATGTATAAATTTTTACCATTTTTAATTCTATTTTTCCCTCAATCTTTGCGTTAAACAATTTGTTTCTTATAATGGAGAATGAAGTAGAGTAGTATTTAATGCAAAAAAATGGACGAAATTTTTTTTTAAAAAAAAAAAAAGTTGAAAGTTTATAGGAAACATAACTAACGGCTAAATTTAACGGTTTACTCTAGTTTCGTAACGGTTGTGACTAACTTTATAAGTTTAAGGATACAACTGGTAATACGCCAAACGCATGATACAACTAGAAAAAGTGACAAGTACAAAGTATAGATGAAATTATGGAAAAACCCTAGAAATTATTATTATTTTTTTTTTCTCCTTGCTTAAAATAATCGGATTTTACTCATACGACGGGCTAGATTAATATGTGATTGGTTATAAGCTTAATTTTTTAAATTCCTCAAAGGTGGTTAAAATAAACATTAAATAATGTTAAAATCGTCACAATTAAGCGACAGATGTCACATCGTACTCGTAAAATCGTCTCTAAATAAATAAACTTACTTAGTTTGAAAAGTAGTGCTTAGTTTTCAATTTTATTGATCTTTATAAATTGACCCTTGTTTGAAATTGAGACAAGTATTTGATTGATTTAAATATCGATTTAGGGCTTGTTCTCTTCGTCTGAAGTTTTCTGAACCAATCTTAAATTTTCTGAAGTTTTTTGAAGTTGTTTTTTGAAATAATATGAAATTATAATTAGTATAATAACAATAATAATAATAATAATAATAATAATAATAATAATAATAATAATAATAATAATAATAATAATAATATTAATAATAATAATAATAATAATAATAATAATAATAATATTATTATTATTATTATTATTATTATTATTATTATTATTATTATTATGATTATTATTATTATTATTATTATTATTATTATTATTATTATTATTATTATTATTATTATTATTATTATTATTATTATTATTATTATTATTATTATTATTATTATTATTATTATTATTATTATTATTATTATTATTATTATTATTATTATTATTATTATTATTATTATTATTATTATTATTATTATTATTATTATTATTATTATTATTATTATTATTATTATTATTATTATTATTATTATTATTATTATTATTATTATTATTATTATTATTATTATTATTATTATTATTATTATTATTATTATTATTATTATTATTATTATTATTATTATTATTATTATTATTATTATTATTATTATTATTATTATTATTATTATTATTATTATTATTATTATTATTATTATTATTATTATTATTATTATTATTATTATTATTATTATTATTATTATTATTATTATTATTATTATTATTATTATTATTATTATTATTATTATTATTATTATTATTATTATTATTATTATTATTATTATTATTATTATTATTATTATTATTATTATTATTATTATTATTATTATTATTATTATTATTATTATTATTATTATTATTATTATTATTATTATTATTATTATTATTATTATTATTATTATTATTATTATTATTATTATTCTTATTATTATTATTATTATAATTACTATTATCATCATTATTATTATTATTATTATTATTATTATTATTATTATTATTATTATTATTATTATTATTATTATTATTATTATTATTATTATTATTGTTGTTGTTATTATATTTGCTACTTTTTTTTAACGAGTTTCGCATAAATTTATCTTCTTTTAGAATTATTAACTTAACTTTTTGTTTCATTTACGTTAAACTTTGAGGATAATATTTGTAGTACCAAGAATATTAAAATTTTTATATACATGCGCTTTTTCCACTAATATTTAAATACTAGAAAAATTTAGCAAGCAATAATAATAATAATAATAATAATAATAATAATAATAATAATAATAATAATAATAATAATAATAATAATAATAATAATAATAATAATAATAATAATAATAATAATAATAATAATAATAATAATAATAATAATAATAATAATAATAATAATAATTTTTAGCATTTATTTTCATTAATATTTGATAAGTATTTATGAAAATTTTATTAACAGTCTCCATATTTAATTTGAACTAATTTTAATTTATAATTTGCTATAAAATGGTTTGGATTGGTCTTATTTTTATTCAAATTATTATCAATATTATTATAATGATTATTCTTAATAATATTATTATCACTATTTTTTTTTTGCAGGAAATTCAGGAGGCTTTATCATTAAACAAATACCAAGGGAGTACAAAGCCGAGAAAGTCCTATAAGGAAGGTCAAGGCGACCACCTAACTAAATAAGTCTAGCTATTTGTTTCTCAAATAAACCATAATTATAAAAGAACATCCGAGAGTTAAGTACAAAACGGATAGAGGAGATAATCAAGCGCGAAGGTCAAAGACCGACTCCGTCCATTAAAGATCCAGAAGTTTCTCTCACACCAAATCTCGTAAATAGTAGCAGCCAAGGCAGCTCTCAAACGACTCATATGCCAAGAATGTCCACGAACATTTCGATATAGCCAATGAAGCTCTGAGCGCAATCTCTGTGGCCGTCTTATGATCCCCATAAGGTGCAGAATCGATCTCCAAATCGACATTGAAAAAGAACAACAGAAGAAAAAATGAGAGTGAGTTTCTTCAGCAGCATAGCAAAGCACACACCGATTAGGTAGGGGAAGCCCACGCGCTTTCATATTATCCACTGTAGCTAACCCTTTCGTCGCAGCCAAATAAGAGATAAACATATGCTCCGGCAGAACCGCAGCATCCCAGAGAGGGGATAGCCAATTCTTCTCCGTAGAACGAGGACGCAAGGCTTCATAGACTTTTTGAACCGAGAAAGAGGAATCAAATAAGGCACAAACCTAGGAATTGCAGCGTAAAGATCCTCTCGAATAGACAAGAGAGAACGCCAACTCCAGGACGAGTCCACTGTGTCACAAACCTCCCAAAACTCAACACCTTTAAGTATATATTTACGAATCCAAGAGCTCCACAAATTAGTAGGATCCGACAGTTTCCAAATCCACTTTGAGTACATCGCTTTGTTCCAACTTAATACCTCCTTGATTCCAATACCACCTTCACGTTTTGGCCGAGTAAGATAATTCCATCCTTTATAAATCATACGCGAATTACTCCCCCATAAAAAACGAAGACAAATCTGATTGATTTTTTTAACAATAACTTTCGGCAGCAAAACAGAAGTACCCCAAAAGTTATGCAAACCAAAGATGATCGAGTTGATAAGTTGAATCTTACCTGCATAAGTAAGCAACTGAGCCGCCCAATGATCCACCTTCTGACGAATTTTCTCAAGTAAAGGAATGAAATGAGCAGCCGTAAGCCTTGCCGAGTTAAGCGGAAGGCCCAAATAACGAACTGGGAACTCACATTTAGCAAAACCAGATGCCATAAGTATTTGGTCTTGGACCAAGGAAGACACCCCGCCAAAAAAGATGCTCGTTTTAGAGGGATTAGCCTCTAAACCAGAATACGCAGCAAACCGATGGAGAACATCAGCCACAGCAAGTACAGAAGGGACATCCCCTCGAGCAAAGATAAGTAAGTCGTCAGCAAACGCAAGGTGTGTCAGATTCAACTTACAACATTTAGGATGATAGGAATAATTCGAGCGCGGTAGAAGACGAAGCATACTAGAAAAGAACTCCATACACAACACAAAAAGAAAAGGCGACAACGGTTCACCCTGCCGCAACCCTCGCTTTCCTGGAAAAAACCCCTCCACAACACCACTAATCTTCAGCGAAAAATGAGCACTCGACACACAGGACATTATCCAGGAGGAGAAACGCATAGGAAAGCCATAATAGTCCAAGAGTTGCATTAGAAAGGCCCAATTCACCGAGTCAAAAGCCTTCCGTATGTCTACCTTAACCATACATCGTGGAGTGAGGAACATCTGATTATATTTCCGAGCTATCTCAGTAGCGAGGTGAAAATTGTCTGCAATATCTCGACCCTTCACAAAAGCAGCCTGCTCTGGCCCTATAATTTCAGCCATTACAGCCGACATACGATTCGCCAGGCACTTACTAATGATCTTGTAAACCGTATTACAGCAAGATATCGGACGAAAATCAAGCACCGAGGTAGCATAAGAGCTTTTGGGAATCAAAGTAATGATAGTAGAATTAATTTGCCGAAGCATTCTTCCCGACACAAAGAAATTCCGAACAGCAGCACATAACGAAGCACCAACCATAGCCCAAGCCGACTGAAAAAACCCAGACGAGAAACCATCCGGACCCGGACTACTCTGTGTATCAATCGAGAACAGAGCAGACCAAATTTCAGCATCAGAGAAAGTGGCCGTAAGACCAGCAGCCAGATCATCAGGGACACGAACCCCACGGACATCCGGAAAAGGAACCACCTCCACAGAACTACCCAACAAAGCCTTATAATAACCCATGAATCCAGTAACAACAGCCTCACGGCCCTCACAGACCGAACCATTCATATCTAAAATGTGTAAAACTGAGCTAGAGTGCTTTCGTTCTGTAATTTTCGCATATAAATAGGGAGTGTTCTCATCCCCAACCTGAATGTCTTTAACCTTAGCCCGTTGAAGCAGAATCCGCCTCTCGATGCCTTTCCAACGAAGAACTTTAGCCTTACAATCCGCAACTGAACGAAGCAAAGTGGGATTCAACGGGTCATCCATAAGACCATTCTGCAAAGAGGTAAGCTCCACCCCAGCTTCCCGAGCACGACGTTCCACCGAATTGAACTCCCTCGTGTGAAGACTTTTTAGCACAACCTTAACACTTTTCAATTTATCCACTAGTAAATACATAGGTGTGGAACTCGGGAACCGCGTCGAGGGACCCAACTCGGCGTCTTGCTTAAGGGCGCATTTAAAGTTAAAAAAGATTATTAAATTTGAATAACCTTTAAGAACTGTTATGGAGTCGCCACCTTATTATCGCGGAAATTAGGAACCTGCTACCATGTTCTAAGTTAAAAACATGTCCTAAATTTTGGAGCACGCCGACACCCCTAGATCTAAGGCTTATGAAACCAGATTGGATTCGGGGTGAGGGTACTTTAGAAAAAAAGTTAATTCAAATAATGATTTATGAAAACTTTTTAGAAAAGCCTATGTAAAAATAGCCTCTACTGACCTAGAACAATCCTTGTAAGATGATAATTGAGCTAATGTTATCGCTACGTACAAGTGCGAAAAAGTTGTAAAAGTATGCAGATGCAGATGCAAAAAGATTGATTAAAACCCTCAGTTTAGCATATTTAACTTGTTAACGAAAACGGTTCAGTTAAAGGTCGAATTCATTGTTTAAGTTGATTTTAATGCAAAAAGAAGGGTGCAAGATGCATGCAAATAAAATAAAGTTCAATTGTCCATTGGTTTATTTTATAAGGGTCGGTTGCTTATGCGACTTTGGCGTGTCATCGGATATGGAGTGTACCCGAAGTAAATAGAACATTTGGAGTGCAAGCGCGCTGGGTGCCAAAGCCGGGGGGGGGGGGGGGGGGAGCTAGAGTGTAGTCCCCTTTGTTAGTCCATAGAAAATAAGAAGAAGCTTTGATCCAAGTGGATCGGTACCTACCTTGTCCTGGCGGATGATCTCGGAGCTTCGCTTCTTGAACTAAAAAGGAGGATGAATTCAACACGGGATGGTGTGTTGAACTCAAGGATTTGAGTGCGTGAGGCTTTGTGAGAGTTTAGGTGTGTATGCTGTGATTTCTGGGTGAAAAAGTTATGAAAGAGATGTATTCTGGTTGTGAAGTGTGCCTCTGAGGTCGGGGTATAGGGGTGTATATATACTAAAAACCTCGGAGAAATTAGGAAACCCGGGGATAGAAACAGGCCAGGTAACCGCATAGCTTTATGCGGTTGCCCAGGCAAACCGCATAGGCTTATGCGGTTGCCCACCCAAACCGCATAAGCTTATGCGGTTTGAAGGTGTGGTTTTTTGTGTAGTTTCCTAGTTCCGGTGTGATTATATCTTAGAAAGATTACGGGATAACCCTAACTTGCTCGTCAAGGAAGAGGCCTGGGATATTTCTGAGATATTTTGATGTTCAGGGCTTTGGAGTGCGGGCCAAAGGTTGGGTTTGGGCTCGGTTTCGGGCCCGAGACCCGGAAAAATGAAAAGGGTGTATTTGCATAGTTTTTGTGAAATAAGGTAAGACGTGAAGCCGTATTTTGTGTAAGAGGAGGCTAAAGGGAAGATTTAGCCACCGGGTCTAAATTTAGGAATTTAGGAATGCTGAATTATACCTTGTTAATGTAAAAGGGCTAATTGTAGTGCAAATGCGAAGCTCATGCCAAATGAAGCAGGACGAGGACCTAGCTAGACTCCAAATGGACAAAATGAACGTTTATTTAAGTGTGATGCGAAGCGACCTAAATCATTTAACATTTAAAACGACTCAAAATGAATTCGACATTAATTAGAACCGTTTAAGTCAACGTTAAAGCATGCGTAATAAAAGTCCGTGTTACATCACAGGGTTTTGTTTGGGAGGGTACGGATATGGGTATCCACAGAGCCCCCAGTTTGACTGAGCTCGGATTAGAGCGCTAGTCAAACTCCACGACCATATCCGGACCATTACAGTCTCGATATGATCAGCGGAACGAAGCATGTGTCCATGGGTGAGACGAGGACTTCGAACCGGGCTATGCGGGGCGGGACGTGCGCATTTTAAGGACTTGGCGGTCCGTGCATGTTGTAAAGGCCTGCCGACCTGCTGAGTGCCTTCGTTGTGCCTGTCGTTGTTGATGCTTTTTGCTGATACCGTTGCTTGTGATGATGCTATTGTTGATGTCGTGCTGTTGTACCGTTGTAGATGTGTAGTGTCGTTGCCTGTTGTCTTCATGTTGCGTGTGGTCTCGTGGAAGAGCGCACGTGCTAAAATGTAAGGGGGGCTAAAGTGTGAGAGTGCACGTGTAGGGTGTATGATCTCGTATAGGAGTGCATTTGTAAGGGTTGTAATGCTCGTGTAGGGGTGTTCTTGCGCCATGGTTGTTGCAATGTTCGTGTTTGGACGTATGTTGTAGGATGCTTGTGTTTGAAGATATTGTAGAGTGTCTATGCTTGGGCTCGCCGAGGAGTGTCTATGTAGTTGCATGTGGTTGCCTTCCGTTGAGGAGGAAATGATGTGCTTGCTCGTGAAGAACGTTCGTGTTTCTGCTTCTGTACCGTACATTAAATGCTTAATATACGCGTATGGCGGACTGTAGGTGACGCCTTAGCCCAAGCACGGGACGTACTTGGAGTTGTATTAGAGCCAAGATGAATTAGGAATCGAAAAGTAGGCGTAAAACGAGAAAAATCCGAGAAAAACCACAGGCAGAAACCGCATAGCCTTAGGCGGTTCGTGGTGCAAACCGCATAAGGTTATGCGGTTTGCCTTAGTGGCTGTAGGGGGCTATATAACACGAGCTCAGCCGTATTTGTTGCTCATTCACTCATTTCGGTTTTTCACTCATAAAAACACCATTTTTCGATTTCTCAACCAAATTTGCTCGTTTTTCTTGTGTTGCCTTGCTATGGAACTAGGTAATGCTCCATTTTAACTTGCTTTTACGTTATTTGTTGTTGTAATTAGCTAGTTTTGCCTTGAAATGTTGAAAAGACGGGTTTTGAATGAAAACCCGAGTTTTGCTTGAAATTTGCCGTTTGGATGCTTGAAAGTGACGTCATTGTGTTGCATTACGCCATGCTAGCATGTGTGTGTGAGTTGATCGTGATTTAGACCGTCTTTGTGTGAAAAACGTCCAAATTAGGTTTCTGACCCGAAAACGAACCCGGATTTTCCGACCCGGAATTTCAATTAAACTTCGGTGTAGGATGCCCATAGTGTGTATAGCATGCCTATAGCGTTAATTTTGCGAAAATGTCGAGTTCAGGCTTTCAAATCGCCGTCTTAAGTCGTAGTTATACGGAGTAATTAAGGCGAATTGGGGGTTTTTGATCGGAGTGACCAAAATGCAATTGCTTGTAATGGTTTGTTGTTGGGGACTATTATGGCGCATAGAAACCATAAAGTTAGATTTTGAGGTGTAGAGAACGGTTTTCGGCTTAATTATGAATTAGGCCTAAAAATGCTCTGTAGGGCGTATAGTGCGATGTGTTAAAGGATGAATATGTATTATGTGCGTATTATTTGTGTGTATTTGTGTATGTGTATAATGTATGCCAAGTTGTATGCTTGCATGTATTATAGCTGTATGTATTGGTTGTGTTTGGTTGCAGGAGAGGGTTCTGACCGTGTTACGAGATCGAAATCTCGTAGGAGTGCTAGCTCGAGGACTGAGGGAGCCCCAGTTCGAGTAGTTTGAGGCGTTCGCGCAGTGAGAGGGAGGCCGACCCTCGTGACTTGCGCACGAGACGTGGTCAGTCACGAGGCAGGGGTCAAGGTCGTGCGAGGCGTGACCCTGTGCCTGATCCTGAGGAGGAGGAGGCGGATGCGCTCGCTTTAGTTGACGAGATAGAGGCTGGGATGGATGTCGAGGAGGAGGATGAGGAGGCCGAGGAGGCTGTGCCTAGGGCGAGTAGCTCTAGGCCGCGAAAGTCGCGTGTGAACAGGGCCTTCGCCAAGGGTTGGGATGGCCATGACCTTCTACTTGCTCCGGAGAGACACGTTTCCTATCGAGCGACGATGGGTTGGCAGAAAGGCTCGGTGAGGACTTTCTCGGGCGTCTCGTCCGTGATATGTGCTTTTGAGGAGAAGTTTTCGCCGAGAGCGCAAGCTTGGGTGCTGCGTAGTGCTTTTGGCCCGTTGGTCGGCCATTGGAGGGAGATTGCAAGGAGGAAGCAGACGGCGAACCTGTCGTTGATCAGGGCCTTCCTAGACAGGTATTGGGACACCACGACGACGTTCCATATGCCCGGCTTCGAGGCCGACATTACCTTGTCTGAGTATGCGGTCATGACGAGGCTGCCGTTCGGGGACCGTGACATGAGCTTTGAGTTTGCACCGTCCGTTGTGGACGAGGTTGTGACCGCTGCGATTGGCGGTGGTTTGGAGGTGGTTTGTGAGGGTGCACCACCTTACATCTTCAAGACGAGCTACATCTTGGAGTACTTTGAGGGAAAGACCGGGCATGGCCCCTCGGAGTGGAGTGACGAGCAGAATGCTCGTATGTGGCTGTGGTGGTTTGTCAGCGTCGTGTACTTCGGCGATAAGGGTGAGCGGGCGTCGACGTCGGTCCTTATGCATCTCCTGGATTGGAATGCAATTGGGACGTTTGACTGGGTGACGCCGTCTTTGGGATTGTGCATTCGTTTCTGCATGGATGCCGTGAGACTACGGGTCATGGATCGAGGGTCGCGACTATCCTTAGTCTCGCCTGGATTCTTGATGGAGGTACGTGTTGATTCTGTTTTTGTTTTAGGTGCACTGTTGTTTGTTTTTGTCGTCTTTATAACGTGTTTTTGTTTCTTGCGTGTGCAGTCGTGGATTCTTAGCCATTTTCCTTTTCTGCTCCCCCCGCATGCTACGAGGATCGCGAGAGAGTACCCGTGATGCGTGCTTGGGAATGCGTGTAACCGCAGTCGCGTTTAGCGGTCGTATGATGAGGTTCGGGTGCGTCTGAACCTTATGGAGTTTAAACAGGTTCGTGTTTGAATTATTTTAAGTAGAGTGTACTTAAAATGATTGTATGTGCTCTTGATGATGTTGTTGTTGCTTTTCTTTTGCAGTTCGAGCCCTTCCCGTGGAGTCAGTATACGGGTATTCCTGAAGGCATTGGAGTTAGGTTTGCAGTGCGTGATACCCAGCGCCTGTACTTGACGACGCCGTACGGGCCGGTTTGGTACCTTGGGGAGCGTTTGGTTTTTTAGGCCGGGTGGCCAGCTCCGGTGGTGCCTAGGGACCCGCCGAGAGTCCTTTTTGAGAGGGGAGTTTCCGCGCAGGATCGGATGGCGCTGTACGGAGAGGGGGAGTCGGTGAGTCTTCTCTGTCTTGGGGAAGATTATGGCCAGTTTGCTCAGTCCCGGCTTGCCTGTGGGCCGATTGAGGTGCGTTTGTTTCGGGTTGCCATGTGCGTAGGGTAAAAAATTAATGCGAAAAATTTCCCTGACGTGTGCATTTGTGTTTGTTTTGTAGAAATTTGATCCTGAGATGGCGGAGCAGCCTGGCGACTTTCCTGCCACCGTTGAGTATGATGACTCGGGTGTCCGTCGTACCTTTGTGTTGCCGACGTACTTGCCGGTGACTACCGACGCGGGCATGGACAGCTGGACAGGCAAGGTGAAGAAGGTATGTATCTTTGTCTTTGTATATGTGAGTGAGCCCCCAGTTTGATCAGTTTGATCAAGGTATGAAACATAGCGATGATCAAACTAGTGAGATGCGTGTTTTTGTGGTTACCCCCTCGAGTTTGGCTTAATTTGAGTGAAATTAAGGCAAAGTGGGGTTGACTGCGTTTGCTTTGAAATTTCCCCCTAAGTTTGACTTAATTTGAGTGAAATTAAGGCAAAATGGAGAAGAATGTGAAATGCTTTTGTGTTGTGTATCGCAGGTGGCAAAGGAGGTGCACAAGAAGCTGTGGAGGGCAGCTAACAGGTGGAGGATGGCTTGGGCTGAGCAGGCTGCTCAGTTGTGTCAGAGTCGGGCTGAGACGGCTCAGATTCGGCGTGAATTTGACGAGTACCGTCGTCGTCATCCTGAATGAACTTGTGTAATAAAGATTGTATGAACCTTTATTTACATGTCTTTGTAGCTTGAACTTTAAACTTGATCGTCGTTGTGAACCTGTTTCGTAAGCTTGTTTGAAAAACGAAATGATTCCCGAGTGGGATGCTTTGATGTTTGATTAGCTTGTGAAAAAGTTCATTTTAAATGCGAAATGAGCTTGCGTGAATGCTAAAAATGTTTGTGTGTTTTGACTCGTGGTATGAATCGTATTTGCTAAAGCGAAACATAATGTTGCTGTGTGGGGAACGAAAAAAGAGTGCCGTAGGTTAGTGTAAGATATCGTGCTTAGGAGAGACGAAATTAGGAAAGTGTGAGAAAAACCAGGCCCTGAAACCGCATAGCCTTATGCGGTTTAGTGTTGGAGCTGATGTCCTCCATAGTTAGTGTGATTAATTTATTAAATCTCTTACAGGATCACAAAGGATACTTGTATTTAAAATCAGCTGATTAACGTATATCGGTAACGGTTGGCTTGCTAGAAAGTTTGACGTTACTGTCATATAGATGGCGGTGATCAGCTGGTCCTTATCGGTCACACCTATAGGACGATTTTATGAAATGTAATGTGATTACATTGATGCCTTAAATATATCTAAACAGTTAGGAATTTGGAAATGTATTTGAATAATTATTTAATGTGATTAAATAGATTATTGTTATACGGTTACATAAATTGGTGGGTGAGCTGAATTAAATGTTAAGTCAGCTAGATGAGCTGAATTAAGTGTTAATTCACATGTGTATAATAGTTATGAGCTACATTTATATTATAAATATATTTGATATTTATAGTTAAAATAATGCTATAAGCTATGTTATTTAATTTATTGTATTATACGATAATCAATTAATTAAATACATATTATACATATGATTTTATATGTATTGTACATATAAGATACTAAAAACAAAATACACACAATACACACACATTTGTGTCGTGTGATATGTATGTATTGAAGTTGTTTTTATTTTTTTTATTTTGGTGATAATAGGTGGTTAATAGGTGGTTATTTACTACTCACCATCACTTAAATAACTCCCCCCCACTAACTAAGTAACTTACCCACTAAATACACTATTAAACTAACTAATCTACTCATTATATGATGATGAGAAAATTGGTATAGTGTGTGTGTGTGTGTGTCGTGTGGAAGGAGGAGAGAAAGAGAGAATTTGTCTCATATTTTCACTCATCTAATTTCCAAATATACTTCATATATTAACTTGTAATATATACCTTGTTTTCTAGCACAAACACAAGGCATTTCATAAGGCGTTTTGGGTGCAATTGATAAGAGATATTCTACATTGAATATTGGTCTTATAAACGTATTTCGGGTACGTTTTTAGGAAGTTCTTAGGCCTTTCATCGAAGTTAAGAAAGGTTATTTCTATATACTTGTAATTCATATTATTATCATTTTGTATAATCTTGGGCATGTTAATACGATTGACATTTTTAGTAGCAATATCGTGTTTCATATTTCTACAAGTGGTATCAGAGAATTAGGCTCAAAATGATTTTAATATGGATTAAAATTGAAAAATAAAATCGTTTATTTGTTCATAATTCATCTCGGCATTTTTTTTATTTTTGAAATTTTTGGGTTTAATTTAATTGTTTTAAATTGTTAGAATGATTAAATTAAATTGATATGCAAATTTGTTATATGTAAATATTTTGATAAGATCATTATTTGAGATGTATAACACTCAATTTTGGTTTAAATGTGATTAAAATCAAAATAATATGATTATATGATAATTATAAAGTTTATTATATGATAATAAAAAATTGTGATGTAATTTATGAAATTATATTGAAATCAATTTATTTTGCATATATTAATAATTTCGAAATATATATATATATATATATATATATATATATATATATATATATATATATATATATACATGTCGAATTTTTTTGTTAAATATGATTTAATAAGAATAATTGTTTATATATATGTGTGTAAAATTATTTTTGGCCGAAACAAAATAAAAAAAAATAAAAATATTTTTGTTATTTTTATTTGTATTGGCCGAAATATATTAAAATTGAATTAATATGATTGATTCATTTTGTTTTTAATTTGAAAGTCAAATTGATATTGTTTTGAAATGCCTTGTTGAATTGTCATAAAAGTGTTTATGATATATGAGTATATATGATGCCATTTATTTTAAAATAGTTTAAAATAATTATTGAATTGATTCATTATATGTGATATGTTGAATTAATTCTTATTTATCAATATATGTATGACATAATTGATTTTTATGTTAATAGGTGAATTTTTATGAAATTTTTCACTTAAACATATTTTTTAGTAGGTGGTTTGTGTTTTTTCATGCATTTTGATGTATGAAATTTTGTTTTAGTTGATGAATGCGTTTAAATTTGATTGCGTTTTATATCTAGTGTGGCCTAAGTTTTGTTTTTAATTGCATTTTCGTAATGATGAAAATGTGATTTTGGGATTTTCACATCTCCAACTTGTAACATTCTTTTATCCTAGATTATTTGTAAATAGGATTTACAATGTAATAGCTAGTGGTACAAGAAGAGGAGATTGAAGATTTGCCATTCCTTTTGGTGATCCAAGACGGAGGTTTTGGAGCCTTGCTTTTGGAGTTAGGGTCCTTTTTCTTTTTAAAGGATTCCAATTTGTATTTTATAGGGTCCAATTTGATTGGATTCCGCCTTGTACTGTTTTTGATAGGCCACACTAGGTTTTATGTGCTTGTTTTATTTATGTGTTTCGTCATATTCCGCCTTAAATCAAACCACCTAAATAGATGAATATTGATTCATTCCCACGTGTTAGTTAGAATAGTTATAACTGTTAGAGTATATAAAACCGATCTTGGGCCTCTAACCATCAGCTAAAGCTTTTGGTTGAGTCGGTTCATGACCATGGTATCAAAGCCTTGTGACAAAAGGTCACGGGTTCGAATCTCACCACCCCTCACTTTCAAAGTGGTATTTATCGCACTGTGCAGGCGGGCCTCAGAATAAGGCTCCACGCCTTCAAGCCCAAAGGGCATTCGCGTGAGGGGGCGTGTTAGAGTATATAATTGATCTTGGGCCTCCAACCATCAGCTTAAGCTTTTGGTTGAGTTGGTTCCTGACATGGTAAGCTGATGGTTGGAGGCCCAAGATCAATTATATACTCTAACAATAACATATGATGTTTTAACATTTTGATTTAAACATATGATGTTTTAACAAGTCATCGTTCACTTAGACTCACCTATATTGTTCACTTAAATGAGTTTTTAATGGATGATGAGATCTCACGCTTTTACTATTAAAATTGAGATATAGTCTTTCTAAATCGAATCATTATGAATCCCTTGTTCGTCGGTGGGCATATAGGACCTGTTGTTAAATCCATGTGTACCCCTTCTACCTTGGGTAAGTAGTTGATGTCGATGTTAGTTGAACTCAACATTTGGTTTTCACTAATATGTGAGAATTGAAATGGACTGTTGATAAATTTGAGAAATTTATGAACCAAGAGTTTTTAAAAGGTTAAAAATTAGTCAAATGGTTGACTTATCGATTTATTGAAATTTGAGTCTTGGAATCATTTATATAATTCTTGAGTGGGATCAATTATATAAATGCTTTTAGTTTATTTACATGTTTTAAATAGACGCATTATATTTGGTGATTGCTTATGTTTGTTTTATCTTCTTATATTGTAGATATATTTGTTGCTTTTTCTGCGTTATTATGGCTGATAATACTGCTACCCCCGGCCCTAGTGCCGTCTTGACTAGGGAGTCATGGTTGCGTTCCTTTATGGACCATGTCTCCTACAACCAAAACTATCGTCTCAAGTCAGATGGTAGTAACTTCACCGAATGGGAGGCGGCATTAAAGAATCTTTGCCATTGCGCATTTAAACTGAAGTATCTCATGGAGCCAATTCCGGCTGAACCTACTGCTAGATCTGGAGCTCAACGAACTGCATACGATGAGTTTGTTAAAGAAGCGGGTGCGATTAAGAACGTACTCATATATGCAATGGATTCACATTTGCAACGTCGCTTCATTTCCCAAGGTGCAAATCGCATTTTCACCTCGCTGACTAATGAATTCTCGCAAGCTCCGAGAATTGTTAGGTATGATGCAACAGACGCTTCTTTGAGGCTAAGGCTGCAAAGGCCAACTCGTTAGCGCCCACATGCTTAATATGATTGAGAATGTGGAGAAATTAGACGCTCTTGGTTGTAAGATTGAAGAGTCAATCATTGTTGATCGTATCCTACACTCTCTTCATGATGGATTCACTCAGTTTAGGGTGAATTACAACATGAATGATATGAAGAAGAGTCTTCACGAACTTCATTCTCTGGTTGTGCAAGCTGAGAAAGATCTTAACTTGAGTGGGAGTCACAAGAAAGATGTTCTTGTGATACGCCTAAGGAAAGGAAAGGCACTCTTTGCGCTCGAATGCTAAGCGACCACAGTTCAAGAAGAAGGTCACTTAAACCCAAGAGTGACCACCTGGGAGTCAAGACACACAAAAGGCAAGAAGAGCAAAGAAAAGGAGGGAAAATGTCACCATTGCCAACAGTCTGGGCATTGGCGAAGGAATTGTCCTAAGTACCTCGAGGACATAAAAGCTGGACGTGCGACAGCTCAAGGTATGTCATCTAATATTCACATGATAGAACTGACTCATGCGAGTTCCTCTGTTTGGGTATTTGATCGGATGTGGTTCTCACATTTGTAATCACTTGCGAGGTCTCCGGACGTAAGACGTCTGGCTAAAGGCGATGTTGATTTACGTGTTGGGAATGGAGCAAAGGTTCTTCTTTGTTTCGTAGGATCTTACATCTTGTTTTTACCTAGTGGTTTGGAACTTTGTTTGAATAATTGTTATTATGTTCCTAGTTTGTCAAAGAACATTATTTCCGTTAACATGTTGGATGTTTATGGTTTTTCATTTATTATTAAGAACAATTGTTGTACTTTTTCTTTAAATGATGTTATTTATGGTCAAGCGTTTTCCATGAATGGTATGTATGTTCTAGATCAAACGCAAGAAATATATCATGTGGATAATAAAAAGGCTAAATTAGGTGATAAAGATCAAACGTATTTATGGCATTGTCGAATGGGACACATAAATGAAAAACGAGTAAAGAAACTCATTAAGAATGGGATTATTTCACCATTTGGCTATGAATCATTTGGTACTTGTGAATCATGTCTCATTGGAAAGATGACTCGTATATCCTTTAAAGGTATTGGAATGCGAGCCAGTGACTTACTAGGACTAATACATACCGATGTATGTGGACCAATGTCTCCACAAAGACGAGATGGCTATAGATATTTCATCACTTTTACTGATGATTTAAGTAGATATGGGTATGTCTATTTAATAAAACATAAAAGTGAATCTTTTGAGAAATTCAAGGAGTTTCAAAATAAGGTTGAGAACCAATTAGATAGAAAAATAAAGGCATTACGATCAGATCGTGGTGGTGAATATTTATCTAATGAATTTGATCAACACCTAAAGGATTGTGGCATTGTGTCACAATTAACTCCACCTGGAACACCACAATTGAATGGTGTGTCCGAACGGAGAAATCGAACTTTATTAGATATGGTTCGCTCCATGATGAGTCACACGGTTTTACCAGATTCATTGTGGGGGTTTGCTCTAAATTCTGCTGCACTCATTCTAAACCGAAGTCCGACTAAAGCGACTGACAAAACCCCATATGAGATGTGGAAAGGAAAAGTTCCTGATTTGTCTTTTATTCGGGTTTGGGGATGTGAGGCTTACGTTAAGTGGAGACCTGACGATAAGCTAGGCCCACGATCGGTCAAAACATACTTTGTGGGATATCCAAAAGGAATGTTTGGTCATTACTTTTATTCACCTGCTGAACAACGAGTCTTTGTTGCAGCTAGTGCTAAATTCTTAGAAAAAGAGTTTATCACGAATAATCAAAGTAATAGGGTTTTTGAGTTGTCAGAAATCTCAGAACCAGGACATCGCATGTGATGGAGGAAGATATTCCTTCAACCTCCACTGCAGTAGCTATTCCTGCGGAACCTAGGAGGTCTAGCCGGATCTCTTATCCTCCAGATCGATACATTGGTATCGTTGAAGAAGGAAATGGAGATGATTTATTACTTCTTGAAAGTAATGAACCGACTACCTACAAAGGTGCAATGACTAGTTCTGACTCGAAGCTATGGCTTGAAGCCATGCATTCCGAGATAGACTCCATGTACGAGAACGAAGTATGGGATCTGGTTGATTTGCCTGAAAAGGTTAGACCTCTTCAGTGCAAATGGATTTACAAGATAAAACGTTCACTAGGTGGACAACCAGATATCTATAAAGCACGACTCGCTGCAAAAGGTTTCACCCAAGTGCAAGGTTTACACTACGATGATATCTTTGCACCTGTCGTCATGCTTCGATCTATCCGGATTATCTTAGCGATTGCTGCATTTCAAAATTATGAAATATGGCAAATGGATGTGAAGACCGCCTTCTTAAATGGTTATTTAGACGAGGAATTGTACATGGTACAACCCGAAGGCTTCACGGATCCAAAATATCCTAAGAAAGTATGTAAACTTAAGCGTTCCATTTATGGACTTAAGCAAGCATCGAGGAGTTGGAATCATCGATTTGACCAAGTGATTAAACAATATGGTTTTAAACGATCAGTCGAGGAACCATGTTTATATGTCAAATCAAGTGGGAGCTATATTGCATTCCTAGTTTTGTATGTAGATGACATACTGTTAATAGGGAATCACATTCCTATGCTTTCTTCTGTAAAAGAATGGTTAAAAAAACATTTTCAGATGAAAGACTTAGGTGAGGCACAGAGAATACTCGGTATTCAAATCTATAGAGATAGATCCAAGAGATTGTTGGCGTTAAGTCAAGAATCTTATATAGATAAAATTCTTGAGAGGTTCAGTATGACGAACTCAAAAAGGGGTAATCTTCCGATGGTTCATGGGGTGCATTTAAGTAAGACTCAATCACCTAAATCACCAGAAGAAATAGAGCGCATGAATCGAATTCCGTATGCTTCGGCTGTAGGATCGATTATGTATGCTATGATGTGCACACGTCCAGACGTGGCATTCGCACTTAGTATGACGAGTCGTTACCAAAAGGATCCAGGTGAGAGTCACTGGATTGCTGTTAAGAACATCCTTAAGTACTTGAGAAGAACTAAGGGTTGGATGTTAGTATATGGTGGAGACAAAGAGTTATGTGCAAAAGGTTTCACAGATGCCAGTTTCCAAACGGATAGAGATGATTCTAAGTCTCAATCCGGATTCGTTTTTACACTTAATGGTGCGGCAGTGAGTTGGAAAAGTTCCAAGCAATCAGTCACAGTAGATTCCACAACATAATCTGAGTATATTGCAGCTTCCGAGGCAGCTAAGGAGGCAATATGGATGCGTCAGTTCTTACAAGGACTAATGGTAGTTCCTAGTGCGAATGACCCGATCACTGTTTATTGTGATAACAGTGGTGCCATATTCCAAGCTAAAGAGCCTAAATCTAGCAATAAGTCTAGACATGTGTTGCGGAAGGCTCATATGATACGAGATTACGTGGAGCAAAAGGAGATAGAGATTTGCAAGGTTGTCACGGATGACAACATAGCGGACCCTCTCACGAAGCCATTGTCGTACAATAAGCATGTTGAACATGTTGTATCAATGGGACTGAAGAGTGTTCCTGATTTTCATTAGTTTGTTTTTTAGATAATGTATCTGTTAAAACTACTACTTTGTAATCATCAAATTATTTCTTTATATATGGTATTTCATGTGGATTGTGTGACAATATTGAACGCCACTGAGTGAACTGATTTACTTTATATATGTTTTGTCCATAATCACCAACATGAGCTGATAACTCTAGGTGATTAGATTGTGGGTTGATTGATGGTAGGTTCAATAACCATAAGGACATGTGATGTCTGATCAAACACATATGCGAGGTATAGAGGATACTGCGTAGGACATAGTGACCACTTAAATGAAGTCCTAAATGTACAGACATTGTGCCTGGTCGTGGATAGGACGTTCATTGTGTTCCTAGAGTCGATTCTTTTGACTGTCGACTGTTTCTTGAGATAAGGGCAGTTTTGGGTGACTTTGGTTTCTTTCTCGTGGTCGCACCGTAAAAGGAGGCCGAGTAGATTTTTTCTGGGTCATTTCATACTGTGCTTTAATCTGCAAGATTCGAGTCAAGGAAAATATCCAATCTTATCGTTTTTTAATCTCAGGGCCACTCGAGGAGTAGTAACTGAAATGCATGGCCATGCTCGAATGTTGTGAATACATTCGTATATCAGTTAGTTGCTCTCTAGTCGAGGAAACCACTCTTGATACGATCACTTGTTAGATACGACCTTGCGGAAGTACGACTTTGCAAATTGTCTACCATTGAGTGGGAGATTTATATGGATATGAGAATCGTTAATCACACACAAACACTTGTAAGGACAAGTGGGAGATTGTTGGAGCTGATGTCCTCCACAGTTAGTGTGATTAATTTATTAAATCTCTTACAGGATCACAAAGGATACTTGTATTTAAAATCAGCTGATTAACGTATATCTAAGAATCTGGCTTGCTAGAAAGTTTGACGTTACTGTCATATAGATGGCGGTGATCAGCTGGTCCTTATCGGTCACACCTATAGGACGATTTTATGAAATGTAATGTGATTACATTGATGCCTTAAATATATCTAAACAGTTAGGAATTTGGAAATGTATTTGAATAATTATTTAATGTGATTAAATAGATTATTGTTATACGGTTACATAAATTGGTGGGTGAGCTGAATTAAATGTTAAGTCAGCTAGATGAGCTGAATTAAGTGTTAATTCACATGTGTATAATAGTTATGAGCTACATTTATATTATAAATATATTTGATATTTATAGTTAAAATAATGCTATAAGCTATGTTATTTAATTTATTGTATTATACGATAATCAATTAATTAAATACATATTATACATATGATTTTATATGTATTGTACATATAAGATACTAAAAACAAAATACACACAATACACACACATTTGTGTCGTGTGATATGTATGTATTGAAGTTGTTTTTATTTTGTTTATTTTGGTGATAATAGGTGGTTAATAGGTGGTTATTTACTACTCACCATCACTTAAATAACTCCCCCCCACTAACTAAGTAACTTACCCACTAAATACACTATTAAACTAACTAATCTACTCATTATATGATGATGAGAAAATTGGTATAGTGTGTGTGTGTGTGTCGTGTGGAAGGAGGAGAGAAAGAGAGAATTTGTCTCATATTTTCACTCATCTAATTTCCAAATATACTTCATATATTAACTTGTAATATATACCTTGTTTTCTAGCACAAACACAAGGCATTTCATAAGGCGTTTTGGGTGCAATTGATAAGAGATATTCTACATTGAATATTGGTCTTATAAACGTATTTCGGGTACGTTTTTAGGAAGTTCTTAGGCCTTTCATCGAAGTTAAGAAAGGTTATTTCTATATACTTGTAATTCATATTATTATCATTTTGTATAATCTTGGGCATGTTAATACGATTGACATTTTTAGTAGCAATATCGTGTTTCATATTTCTACATTTAGGGTGCAAACCGCATAGGCGTACGCGGTTCTGGCTCCAAACCGCATAGGTCTGTGCGGTTTTGGGGGCGTGGCTGGTAACGCTGTATTTCCATATTTCGGATGCGCGTTTCCTATATAAGGAAGGGGGGTGCGTGCCATAATCCTCATTCACAATCACTTCTCTTCTTTTCTTTTAGTACAAGTTTTTGCTCTCATAAATATAGTAGGTATATTTACAAAAGTTTTTTTTTTATTCAAGAAAAATGGTTGAGCATTTTGATGCTCTTTTGAAGAGGTGGACTTCCTCATTAAGTCCGGCGATGAAGAGGGCGGTGTATGACGATGGCGCCGGTGTTTTTATTGGCTTTCGCCAAATGAAAGTCGATCTAGACTTCCTGGATGCGTGCTTAGATTATTGGGATCCTAGCTTGCATGTGTTTAGGTTTCCCGGGGGAGAGGTGTGTCCTTTGATAGAGGAGTTTGCGGCCATTGCTGGGTGGTCGAAACGGACTACTCCTGTGGTTGTGAGGCGCGAGCTTTGTTACAACGGGATGCTGCGAAATTTTCTTGGGATGACTAACGCTCATGCTGTAGGTTTGTTTGAGGGAGGCAAGGTAAACATGCTTCTCTTGTGTCAACGATACATGAATAAGGTTGATACTAGTATTTCGGACCGTTCTAGGCGGAGGGCCCTTACTTTTTGTTTGGTTCATCGTTATGCTTTTGCGGGGTCCATGCCAGATGGAGTGTTCGGAAACGCGAGGTATGCTCGTGTTGTCGAAGAGATGGAAAGGGGATATGATCCTTCTGCGTTGATCCTAGCGGAGACCATACTGGGTTTAGACGACCGTTGTGCTAATCGTCTGAGCTCGTACCGGGGTTGTACTAGGATTCTCAACATTTGGCTCATGGAGAGGCTAAGTGTGTATAAAGCTCTTCCCCTTGGAAGCGTCTTCAAGGCTGCGGCGACGACGTCGCGAAAGATGGAGTGGGCTAACCCTCGGGAGCGTTCACTCAACTACTATCGAGGGTTTGTGAAGGAGAGCTCCATTCGTTGGTATGTGTCTTGGTGAGGTGTTACGGCGATTACGGCGCCGTCTGTTGCGAATGCGTCTTGTGGGTTGATGTTGTGCGGGTTTGAACGAGGGGTGTGGATTCATCCTCTTCGCTTGAAGAGGCAAATCGGGCTTGCTCAGACCATACCCGAGCAGGATACTCAGGTTGGAGGGGTTGTTGTCCTGAACAACCAGGTGATTGATGCTTGGATCCGAGGGTGGTCGGATCGTGTTACTTGGGCTGTTCCAGAGCATATAGAGTCTAGTCGTGTTACGGACTTCTATACACGATGGTACCGTTCCAATGATCCTCAGGAAGGGGAGAATCAGAGGATGAGGGAAAAGAATGGGCCAAGGCCCTCCTTGGCGTATGAGGTGGTGCGCGAAAGGAGGGACTATGGTGATTTTTGTGCTGTTGGTGCAGATGCTTCTACTTCGAGACCGGCGCGGGAAAGGCTTGGACCGAAGGTGACTGTTAAAGATCGCCTAGGGCCAAGGATCGAGGAGCCCCCAGTTGAGCAGGACGAGGATCCGATCGAGCCCCCAGGTTTTGAGAGATCTATTCCCGTTCTTAGTTCGAAAATTGTGGCGGATCGGCCTCTTGAAGATGAAGGGGCTAATCCGAAGCGTCAGAAGATGACTTGAGTAGTTTGCTTTTGTTTTGATTAGAAAATTTCCTTTATTTAAATACATGTTTCAGATTCGAATAAAGGGCTAAGGAGACTTGTTCCTAGCTCATTTCTAAATTTTGAAAAATTCTAAATAAAATAATAAAATAGAATTAATTTGCTTTTATCTTGTCTCGTTGCTTTCTTTTGTTTTGTTTTGAAATGTTCTCGACCTTTTTAAGCTTTGAACACTCGTATTTGTTTTTAAATCCTCGACTTTTTAAGCTTTGGATTCGGATTTTTTGTGTTTTGTGTTGACTGTGCTCTCGACTTTTTTAAGCTTTGAGCGTGTCATTTTGTAGGTGCAAAGCCCTCGACCTTTTTAAGCTTTGGGCTTGCGTGCTAGGAAGTTCGGTTGTGCTTTTGACAAGCTGCCTACGTATCTGTGTTTTAAATACAGAAACAAACCGGCGTAGTTCGTGTGATTCGGTTGAGCTCCTTGCAAAGCTGCCTACGTATCCACAGTGCGTGGAATCAAACCGAGCGTAGTTCACCCATGCGAGAGTGAGTTTTTTCTTTTTGTGAAATACATTGCGAATTTGTTTAAGTGTTAAGGGTAGTATTTCTTGAGTTGATCAAGATTTGTTGGTAATCGGAAGTCCTGACCGTCGAGGTCGGTAAGTTTCATGGCTCCTCCGGGAAGGATTTCCTTCACCAAGTACGGTCCAGCCGAATTGGGTTTGAATTTTCCTCTTGGGTCGACTGGTAATGGTGCTCGGACTGATTTGAGTACTAGGTCACCCACTTTGATATTTCGTGGCTTGACCCGTTTGTTGTATCTTGGCGTTGTAGAAGTAGATTGATACATTCTGACCGCACTTAGCGAATGTAACCGCTTTCGCCTAAAAGGATGAGTTGTTCGTATCGTTCGCGTGCCCATTCTGGCCGAGAATGCCTTCCATGAGAATTCGAAGGGATTGCATTTCGATTTCTACGGGTTGAACGGCTTCCATCCCGTAGGTTAGGAAATAGGGTGTCATGCCTGTGGGTGTGCGGATGATTGTGCGGTATCCCCATAATGCAAATGAGATTTTGTTGGGCCAGTCGTGACAGGTATCGATCATCTTTTTAAGGATTGATACGACGGTTTTGTTTGCTGCCTCGACCGCGCCGTTAGTTTGTGGTCGGTAAGGTGATGATTTATGTCAGTGTATCTTGTATTTGAAAAGAAGTGGTTCGACTTCTCCTTGGAAGTGTGTGCCTTGGTCGCTGACAAACTCGTGGGGTATGCCATAGCGACAAATGATGTTGTTTTGTATGAATTTTGCAACTTCTTTTGTGCCTAGTGTACGGTATGATACGGCTTCGACCCATTTGGTGAAATAGTCGATGGCCACGAGGATGAAGCAGTGTCCTCCTGCTCCTACGGGTTGGACTTTGCCGATGACGTCGATTCCCCAGGTTGAGAAAGGCCATGGCGAGGTTAAGCTGTATAGTGGTGAAAGGGGTATGTGTTGCACGTTTGCAAAAATTTGACAATTATGGCAATGTTTGACATACTTTGCGCAGTCGGCTTCCATGGTTGTTCAGTACCATCCTAGCCTTATGATTTGTTTGCACATGGCTCGTGCGTTCATGTGTGGTCCGCACTCGCCATCGTGTACTTGGGACATGATCTCGTGTCCCTTTTTGTGGTCGACACACAAGAGTAGTGTGCCTTGAGGCGTCTTTTTGAGTAGTTTGCCCATTTCCATCACGAATTGTGATGACAATAGGCGTATGGCTCGCTTGGCCCGTTTGTCAATGTTTGGTGGGTATTCACCGTTTGTTTTGTAGTGGATGATTGCTTGGTACCAAGGGTCGGTTTGCTCTTACTCGGTTTCAATGTCACAGATGTAAGCGGGTGCATTCCGTCGTTCCACGACAATGGGTAGCGTTTCCATTCCCGAGGGTATGTTGATTAGTGACGCGAGTTTGGATAACGCGTCGGCGAATTGATTTTCTTCGCGAGGGAGGTGTATGAACTCTACGTGATAGAATTCGTTTATGAGCTCTTGTATTTTGTTTTGGTATAGTGCTAGGTTTTCGTTGAGTATCTTCCATGCTCCGGATACTTGGTTGATTATGAGGGAGGAGTCCCCATAGACTCTTATGTTGCGGGCGTTGAGTACAAGCGCTGCTTGGAGACCGTGCAAGCATGCTTCGTATTCTGTGGCGTTGTTTGTTACGTCAAAATCCAGTTTGATGGATAAGGGGGTGTGTTCGCCATTTGGGGATATGAGAAGTATTCCTACCCCGCATCCTCGATAGTTGGATGAACCATCGAAGTATAATTCCCATTGTTCTTGGTCGATGTTGTAAATCCCGTCGTCTAGAAGGGATGTTGTGTCGATGATTGGTTCTTCGTTGATTGCATTTTCGGCTAGGAAATCAGAGACTGCACGTCCCTTGATTGCTTTGAGCGGTACGTACTTAAGGTCGAATTCGGCTAGGAGCAATGTCCATCTGGCCATTCGTCCATTAAGCACAGGTTTCTCGAAAAGGTACTTTACGGGGTCCATTTTTGAGTAGACCTTCGTTTGGTGTGCTAGCATATAGTGACGGAGTTTTTTGGATGACCATACCAATGCTAGGCAGCTCTTCTCGACGGGTGAATATCGAGTTTCGTAATCGAGAAATTTCTTGCTTATGTAATAGATTGCGTGCTCTTCGCCGTTTATTTCTTGAGCGAGCATGGCGCCCATGGCGGTAGGGGTTGTTGTAAGGTACAAGGATAATGGTAAATCCTTTTGGGGTGGTCGTAGAACTGGCGGGTTGGTTAGTAATTCTTTGACCTTGTCAAATGCCTTTTGACATTCTTCGTCCCATTCAACGTGGTCGGTTTTCTTGAGTTTCTTGAAAACTGGTTCACATATCATGGTGAGTTTGCTAACGAAGCGTGAGATGTATTGGATTTGGCCCAAGAAACTTCGAATTTCGTCGAAGTTCTTCGGGGGTTGCATTTCGAGAATTGCTTTGACTTTCGAGGGGTCGACCTCGATGCCTCTTTGGCTCACTACGTGTCCTAGTAGTTTACCGGATTTGACTCCAAAAGTACATTTTTGGGGATTGAGGCGCATTTTGTATTGTCGTAGGCGCGTGAAGAACTTGCGGAGGTTAGTGATGTGATCACTTCTCTCCTTTGACTTTACGATCATATCGTCGACGTAAACTTCGACTTCCTTGTGCATCATGTCATGTAAAAGGGTTGTGGCGGTGCGTTGGTATGTAGCACCGGCATTGATTAGGCCGAAAGGCATGACCGTAGAAGAAGATGCGCCTACGGTGTAATGAAGGCCGTCTTTGCCATGTCTTCGAGTGACATTTTGATTTGATTGTAGCCTGCGTAGCCATCCATGAAGGATAGGAGGGCGTGATCGGCGGTGTTGTCGACTAGAACGTCCACATGGGGTAATGGAAAGTCATCTTTAGGATTAGCTTTGTTCAAGTCGCGAAAGTCGACGCATACTCGAATTTTGCTATTCTTTTTCAAGACTGGGGCCATGTTTGAGACCCATTCAGGATACTCGATGACTTGGATGAAACCGGCTTGTAGTTGTTTTTCGATTTCTTCCTTGACCATAAGGGACCATTCGGGACGTAGTCTTCTTAGCTTTTGCTTGATGGGTTTGTAACCGGGTTTGATGGGGATGCGGTGTTCGGCGATGCTTCGTTCGATTCCGGGCATGTCTTTGTATGACCAAGCGAATACGTCCTTGAATTCGCTTAGGAGTTGTGTGAATTGGGCGCGCTCGCCTTCGTCTAGGGAGGCACCTAGTTGTAGTTCCCTTGGTTCTTCGGGAGTTCCCACGTTTATGGTTATGGTTTCCTCGATGATAGGATCTTGTGTTTTTGGAGAGACAATGTTTGCAATGTATTTGTTTAATGATTGATTTGTTTGTTCATTTTCGCATGAGTTAGTGTCTTTTGTATTTTGTGCTTTGTTTGTTGTTTGTTGATTAGCTGTTTGTTTTTTGTTGTTTGTTTTAGCTGGAGACAAGACGTAAGCAAATTTATTCATTTCATTATTTTGAAGAGAATTATTCGACAATTCAGAAAATTGCTTGGAGCTAGCCTCCGTAAAAAGGAAATCTAAACTAAAGCTAGAGTTTAGGATAGATGGGTCGACAGATGACCCGACGCTAAGAGCATTAGAAGCTAAAAGAATCTCTTCTTCTTCTTCATCGTCTTCTGTGCCGCTGGAGCTGCTTGAGCTGTCTGAGTTGCTTGAGTTGTGATGTAGATTGCGTCATTGCTGGAGGAAAGTGTGGTTTTCCTCCGAGGTTTTTTGATTCTTCCTTGATCGATGAGATCTTGGATGGCATGTTTGAGTTTAAGACAACTCTCAGTGCTATGCCCCATGCCCCGATGGTATGCACAGAAGGCGGTGGGGTCCCATGACTTTGACTTCTTTCTCATGGGTGGCTCGTTAATAGGTCCAATGGGTGTGAGGTAGTCTTTTTCAACTAGTTTTTGCAATGCCACAGCGTAAGGCATATAGAGTTTGTCAAAGTTCCTTGTAGAGCCATGCGGGTTGTATATTTTTCGTCCCCTAAAGGTGCGTTGTTGAAGAGTACTTCGGTAGGCGGGATCCTCGTAGCTAGATGTGAGATCCTTTTCAATGCGGGTGCCGATTTCGATGAGATGTTCGAAGTTCTGAACGTTGCAGAAATGAAAGTAATATCGCCAGGCGGGTCGCAAGCTGAAAAGGAAAGTGGATACGAGTTCGTCTTCATGTGGATGATTTGGAACTCGGGAAAGTAGTTTCCTCCACCGGACGCAATGTTTGACGAACCCTTCGTCGTCCTTTTGATGGAGGGCTTCGAGGGTATCGAGCGAGACGGGATTGTCGAGCTCTTTTTTGATGCGTCGTTCCAAACGCTCTACTTCGGTCCGATGTAAAGCTTTTAGATGATTGATGTCTTTTGCGAGTTGATTGACGTGGCTTATCACCTCGCTTGCGGCCAAGATTCGTCGCCTTCGTCATCGCTAGACCAAACGACGTTGATTTGGTCGTCAGAGGGTGCGATGAGATAAGAACAATCTAGAATAGGGACCGACCCTACGAAGATTGCATGATTACCAAGCGGGTTTTCGTTGTTTGAGGGCTTGGTAGGTTGAGACGGTTTGCTGAGCTTTCCTTGATCAATGAGATCTTGGATAACGTTCTTTAGCCTAAAGCAGTTCTCGATGTCGTGCCCCTTGCCTCGGTGGTATGCACAGAAGGCATTGGGGTTCCAAGATTTAGGCTTCTTGTCTTCGGGCGGCTCGCTAGTAGGCCCGATCGGTTGTAGGTAGTTCTTTTCGACCAACCTTTGGAATGCCTTGGTGTAAGACATAAAGAGAGGGTCGAAGTTTCTCTTGGCCTTGGGAGGCGGTGAGAAGGTAGTTGCAAAGGCGTCGAGGGTGTCGTCGTCGAGGTTGCCGACGGTGCGATTTTCGTCGTTTTTTACGGCGCGGGAAGACTTAGAGGAGCTCCCTTGATAGGCGTGGCCGGTGTATTTAGCCATGGTGCCAGTCCTAAGGTCATCTTCAATTTAAGTGCCGACCTTAGTTAGTTCTTTGAAGTTCTAAATGTTGCTGTACCTCATGTAGAATTGGTACACGGGTCGCAGGTTATTTATGAACTTCGGTACGAGCTCGTCCTCGCGGGGACGGTTAGGGATTTGAGCGCTCAGCTTCTTCCAACGGGTAAGATAGTCGGTAAAGCCTTCATTGTCCTTTTGAGATAGGACTTCTAGGGTGCGAATTGAGACTTGAGTGTCTTCGTTGTCTCGATATTGTCGGTCGAATTCGACTGTGAGTTCCTCGAAGGTGGGGACCCGCTGTGGGTCAAGTGAGTAGAACCATGTCTTCGACACTGCTGCTAGAGAGTGCGGGAAGAGAGTGAGCCAATGCTTGGAGTCGACTCCCTTGATGGCCATTTGGGACTTGAAAGCTCGGATGTGAATGATCGGGCTCTCATGTCCTTGAAAGATAGGAAGATCACTAAGGGCGAGCTTGTTTGGGAGCTCATCCTTAATGCTAGTAGGCACGTTCTCATTCTCTTTGTGGATAGAGTAAGTGCTCGAGACGTAAAGCCTCTCCTCCATAGCTTGGAGTTTCTTAGCATGCCTATCGGCTTCCTCCTTGATCTTGAGTTCCATACGTTCCACCTCGACTGTATGGTGGGTCAAAAGGCCCTCAAGGTCAGCTGTCAGCTTTGCAACTTGGTCACGGAGTGCGTTGACTTCTTCGTTGTTGCCGGCCATTTTGCGGGTGCAGGTTCGTTTCTTGTAGGGGATTATTACACGGTGTTTGGTACGGCGAGTATCCAGCTGAGGCCTGCATTTCACTTTGCATATTAGTGACACGACTCGACCCACTAGACTCACATTCATTTTTAAGCATTCATTTTAGCTCATTTCTTTGTTTAGAAAGACCTTTTATGTTTTGAAAAGAGGAGATTTTCGAAAAGGTTTTAGCTAAAGGAAGCTTTTGAGACGAGGATGTGTGCGCACATCTCGCCTTGATGTTAAAACGTTTTGCTTTGCATCCGTCGAACTGATATCGGTAATTTGCCGAGGTGAGCTCGAGTTCGGATGTGTAAAAGAAGAAGGATTCGGCTCGAGCAAGTCGAGTCGAGGATGTTAAAACAGAGTCTAGGCCGTATGACCTAGAGGATTGAAATCCACGAGCTCGGGTTTTAATCCTTGCTCGGGTTTTTGCTTGTTAGTGAAAAAGGAAGTTTTGAAAAAGCTTGTTTCAAAAATTCGCGATAGTTTTGTTTAAAAAAGTGTTAGGTGTTAGATGTTAGGTTCGTTTATCTTTGAAAAGTTTAGGCGAGTTTTCGAAGATATGAATGCATATGCTTATTTTGAAAAAGACCATGGAGTGGATAGCCTCGAACTTGTACGTATGACTCAAAAGGGGTGATAAATGAGTCAGTCGGGTACACCTCCAACTACCTCGAGTGCGCTTTGGCAGATACTTAACCCCTTCATTTCCTTACGCCGGGGCGACAGGTTTTCTGAAGGGAGCACCGGGCCGAGATAGCTGCTACGTTCAAGCCGTGGAGGGGCGAGAGGAAAGTTAGTCCGGCATGTGCTTTATCGAGTGGACAAGCCTGCATGTGGGAACCACCTCTCGAGGGTGCAAAGGGTGCCTAGATTCCAAAAGGAATGGACTCTAAACGAATGTGCATAGCTCAAATATGTTTACTTGGATTGTTTAAGGCTTTCAAGTTTCACCTCTTTATTTTTAAAAAGAAAAAGCTAGTTTTAAGTTTTAAAAATAAAATCTCCCCAGCGGAGTCGCCAAACTGTGGAACCCAGGAACCGCGTCGAGGGACCCAACTCGGCGTCTTGCTTAAGGGCGCATTTAAAGTTAAAAAAGATTATTAAATTTGAAAAACCTTTAAGAACTGTTATGGAGTCGCCACCTAATTATCGCGGAAATTAGGAACCTGCTACCAAGTTCTAAGTTAAAAACATGTCCTAGATTTTGGAGCACGCCGACACCCCTAGATCTAAGGCTTGTGAAACCAGATTGGATTCGGGGTGAGGGTACTTTAGAAAAAGAGTTAATTCAAATAATGATTTATGAAAACTTTTTAGAAAAGCCTATGAAAAATAGCCTCTACTAACCTAGAACAATCCTTGTAAGATGATAATTGAGCTAATGTTATCGCTACGTACAAGTGCGAAAAAGTTGTAAAAGAATGCAGATGCAGATGCAAAAAGATTGATTAAAACCCTCAGTTTAGCATGTTTAACTTGTTAACGAAAACGGTTCAGTTAAAGGTCGAATTCATTGTTTAAGTTGATTTTAATGCAAAAAGAAGGGTGCAAGATGCATGCAAATAAAATAAAGTTCAATTGTCCATTGGTTTATTTTATAAGTGGCTCGCTGCTTATGCGACTTTGGCGTGTCATCTGATTTGGAGTGTACTAAGTAAATAGAACACTTGGAGTGCAAGCGCTATTTGGGTGCCAAAGCCGGGGGGGCGCTAGAGTGTAGTCCCCTTTGTTAGTCCATAGAAAATAAGAAAAAGCTTTGATCCAAGTGGATCGGTACCTACCTTGTCCTGGCGCTTCAGATCTGGGCAGAGCTTCGCTTCTTGAACTAAAAAGGAGGATGAATTCAACACGGGATGGTGTGTTGAACTCAAGGATTTGAGTGCGCGAGGCTTTGTGAGAGTTTAGGTGTGTATGCTGTGATTTCTGGGTGAAAAAGTTATGAAAGAGATGTATTCTGGTTGTGAAGTGTGCCTCTGAGGTCGGGGTATAGGGGTGTATATATACTAAAACCTCGGAGAAATTAGGAAACCCGGGGATAGAAACAGGCCAGGTAACCGCATAGCTTTATGCGGTTGCCCAGGCAAATCGCATAGGCTTATGCGGTTGCCCACCCAAACCGCATAAGCTTATGCGGTTTGAAGGTGTGGTTTTTTGTGTAGTTTCCTAGTTCCGGTTTGATTATATCTTAGAAAGATTACGGGATAACCCTAACTTGCTCGTCAAGGAAGAGGCCTGGGATATTTCTGAGATATTTTGATGTTCAGGGCTTTGGAGTGCGGCCCAAAGGCTAGGTTTGGGCTCGGTTTCGGGCCCGAGACCCGGAAAAATGAAAAGGGTGTATTTGCATAGTTTTTGTGAAATAAGGTAAGACGTGAAGCCGTATTTTGTGTAAGAGGAGGATAAAAGGAAGATTTAGCCACCGGGCCTAAATTTAGGAATTTAGGAATGCTGAATTAGACCTTGTTAATGTAAAAGGGCTAATTGTAGTGCAAATACGAAGCTCATGCCAAATGAAGCAGGACGAGGACCTAGCTAGACTCCAAATGGACAAAATGAACGTTTATTTAAGTGTGATGCGAAGCGACCTAAATCATTTAACATTTAAAACGACTCAAAATGAATTCGACATTAATTAGAACCGTTTAAGTCAACGTTAAAGCATGCGTAATAAAAGTCCGTGTTACATCACAGGGTTTTGTTTGGGAGGGTACGGATATGGGTATCCACAATAGGCGACCCCTGTGAAGAAGTGTACCAAGAATCACGAACAAGATCAGCAAAATTAGGAGCAAGGCTCCAACAATTAAGATACTTAAACCGACGAAAAGGCCTAAGCATTCCTCCTAAAAGATCAGCAAGGATAGGGGAATGGTCAGAAAGACCCGAGGACAAAAACTGAACAGCAGCTGGAGCTCTAGATAGAAACCATGTCGAATTACCCATAATCCTATCCAATTTCGACCAAACTCGGTTAGTACCAAACTGATTATTGGTCCAAGTAAACTGAAATCCTTGCGATGGAAGATCCTCCAGGCCTGCCTCTGCCACAAAATTTGCAAACTGCTCAATCTCACCTTGATTCGGCTCTTGCGCACTCAACCTCTTACCGGCTCTCAAAACAACATTGAAGTCCCCAAGACATAACCAGTCCCCAAGACAAAACTGTTCAGAGACCGCACTCTCGACAAATCCGCCCATAGAGCACAGCGCATAGGGCCATTATTAAAGCCATAAATGAAAGAAAGAAAAGAGGAGTATTCATGTAAACGCTCCGCACAACACAATGAACCATCTTAGCAGAGCTTGCGAGGACAGTAAGAGAAACCGTCCTTGCATTCCATAAAACCCAAAGCCTCCCATTAACATGGAAATCGTAATTCCCAGCCATTAAATAATCCCCGAAGAGACGCATTACTGAATTAACCTTACTATGCTTCACACGAGTTTCAATAATCCCACAGCATTCCACTTTATTAACAGTCAAGAACGTACGAAGTCCTTGCTGTTTTAGGGGGTCATTAAGCCCCCTAACATTCCAAGAAGCAATGACCATCCTATATTAGGGGGACTAACCATCCTATATCAGGGGGACTAACCCCCTCCGATATCGGATCAACCCCATTTGAAAATAACTCCACAGGTGCAATGAAGCTCTCAGCCTTTGAAAGGGCAGAGAACGAATTAGAGACCTGAAGAATATCTGATAAACAGACTGAGATAAACGCCTTGCAGCCTTACCACTTCGAAAGTTATCATCATCCAGAACAGACACTGGAGAAATAGAAGTCGGAGAGACGACCACCATAGCAGAGATATTAGCAGCCTGTACATCAACCCGAGGAAGCTGCTGCACAGCCGCTTCAGCCTCCGTAGCAAGCGCATCAGCAACAGGAGCCTGGCCTTAGGCTGATACACCCGTTTAACCTGATACATAAAATAAACATTTTAACATGGGATTAAATAAATTATAAAGTGGTGAACATGATACTAAATCCTAGTTCATTTTAAGCAACATACAATATTCACAAGTTATTTTTCTATAAATTAATTCACAATTTACTTATATGCATACAAGTTAATATATAATTCATTTTATGTTCTAAAACATGAAATTTCAACAAGGTAATTATGATGGCACAACTTGGAATAAACAACAACAAGAAAACACAAACAATGACAATAACATAGTAGGCTAAAATATATACTTAAATCATAAGTTTGCATTAAAAATGAAACACATGATGTTAGAGGTGAAGATGCATGTCCCCTCACCATAACCAAGCTTAAAGATTATGGGGATCAAAAACATCGGCAAAGATGGAGAGATCATCGTGCTCCTTGAGGGCTCAATCACAAGGTCTTGTAAATTGACGTAAGGAGGAACACTATTGAATTATCTTGAACTTGAAACCTTAAAACTTTGATTTTTGGTGTAGGAAAATGAAAGAAAAAGCTTTGAATATTGTAAAGAAAATGAAGTAAAAATAGAGGGAAGAGAGAGTATGTTTCACGACAAGAGGAGGAATAAAAGGATGGAAAATGAGTGAATTTTGATCACCACATGCCATTAACATAGACAATTTTCTCAAACTATGGCATGGAAGACAAGTGGCATGCACTTATGTGCATGATAAACAAGTGACGTACACTTGTGTGCATGGTGGACAAATGTCCACCTTCTTCACGCATGTGGGACAAATGTCCCAAACATAATACTAACCAATAGGAGTGCTACATGAGGAGACAAGTGAACGGTCGAAGTATGGATCCGTTGGAAATATACAGTCTGTCGTAAAATGACATAACCGTACGAGAATATTAGTTGGGAAAATATGAAAGATGATTTAATCACGGAACCAAATGTATCGTCCATAAAGTGGGCGATACAGAATTAGTTGTGTTTTTCTGTTGAGGAAAGACAGGTATGAGAAAATATTATTTTAGTCTTATTAAAATGTAAAGCTAGTCATAAAACAATCCTAATAAAAGATTTTACTAATTCTAGTGCTAATATTATATATTATTATTATTATTATTATTATTATTATTATTATTATTATTATTATTATTATAATTATTTTTACTATTTTATTATTATTATTATTATTATTATTATTATAATTATTATTATTGTTATTATTATTATTATTATTATTATTATTATTATTATTATTATTATTATTATTATTATTATTATTATTATTATTATTATTATTATTATTATTATTATTATTATTATTATTATTTTAATACGGAGTATTACAGTCCTACCCCCTTAAAGAAAGTTTCGTCCTCGAAACTTATAAGAGGTCTCTAGGTTGGGTCACGACCATGCGATTGAAAGTGAAGGGTATCTTACCCCCTTAAAAGTGATTTTTCTTAGGACTTGAGATGTAGGAATGATCGAAGGTGACTGACAATGTGTAGCTCATGCTTGACATGATGAATATGATGATAAGAAATTTGGAGAAGATAGAGGAGTTTATCGAAAGGTTCTATGAGTATTTTGGCTTGCTGCTTCGAACTTGTGTGAATTTATACTCGATAAAGTATAGAGTAGGTTGAAAGGTGCAACTCTTGCATCGGAGTTTAAAAATTGATAAAATAGGAGCTTTTAAAACTAAAGATAGGAGGGTCGGTAGGTCACAACGATTCTAACTGAGCTGATGATGTTAGAGTGTTAAGCTATCGATATCTAAGAATTGTGTCATGAGGATTCACAAGGAAGATGAAATGAAGATGTAAATCATATCATGATATGGAAGGTGATGATGAAAGGAAAGTATGATTTGTTGATATGAAGCCATGCGTAGATGGTGGCTATACGTAAACGGTGTGGAGTTATGGTAAAACGTAAAGGATTCTATAGGTCGTCTAAGTTTTTACGAATTTAGATATATGAGGAAGTTTACTTCATGAAAATCACAGGGTTAACAAGGAGAATGTTGTATCACAGCCTAAATCACAAAATGTACCCATAGCCACACGACCTATAATAAGGATCTCGCTAAAATACATAAATTCTCAAGATGTATACATGATCAAATACTAACAATTTTAATTATATTCTATTGGGGAATGTTATCTACCAAACATTAATGCCTAAAAATCCATAGTGATTATTTTCCATTGAGAGATTTCTTCGTTTTCCATCATGTATTTTATCCCATCTTTATTACTTCGCCTAATCCAACATACCCTTATTGTTTGATTTTTAAAGTCATCCTATGTAAATCGTCATTCATATAATCATATCTATATAACTGACATAATTACCTCTAATCCATAAATTATAATCCTATTACTTCATATCATATCTCTAAAAACTCTCATTATGATTTCATCTCGCTTCTTAACTCCATATTGGTCTTACTCATTTGTTTGTATAAATCTCCAACATAATTAGATTGATCTAAACTATCGATATGCATCCCATATTGTTAAAAATCTTACGAGCTATCCTTAATTTTCATATCCTCGGGCCCCCAAAATCAAGTGTTTACGTAATCACTAATAAGTGGTTTATCTCACCGTCATCCATAGCTCTCCAGTTATTAGGGTCTCCAAATTTTATCCTCGCAAACACATGTCTGTTTGTTTCATAAGTCCAAAATCATGAACTAATTCCTCAATCTAGTATTGCGTCAAAATTTTCGATCAACTATAACCTTCAAGCTTAAAGTCCTATTCTCATTGTTGTCCTTTAATTCACTCTCGGTTTTAATAAGTATCATGTGTATTCTTTCTCTTTTATCTATCACAGAACGTCAACAAAACCTTTTCAAACACTCCAAGGTTATGCTTGCTATCATTCTTAGCTAGTTTGTACTATCTTAGGGATGTTAGGATTGTCATTTGAGGTTACTTAACTTATCAAGGTTGACATAATATCTAGAAAGAAGGCCTCTAGGATTGAGTGCCCAAATAGAACATGAGATATGGAATTAATTTGAGGATAACCAATCTAGATTTGCATGTGATAAGTAATGGTGGTGTCATTAGGAATATATATATATATATATATATATATATATATATATATATATATATATATATATATATATATATACAGTGAGGATCCGGTGAGACCACCCCTTAAAATGAGACCGCCCTGCAAATCTGGGCCGTTAGATTAGACGCGATCTAAGGGCTTAGATCTAGCCATGTCATTAATGAAACCAGCTCAACCTACGCGCGCCAATGACCTTCCCCCTTCCCCCTTCCTTCAGTTAAAAAAAAAAACACGCTCTCTCTAAAACTCTCTCTCTCTCTCTTAAACCCCTTCTTCTATCTCTCAAAAAAACACTTATTTTACTACAGAAATCGAAGAAAAGGGACATAAATCGATCGATTATTTCAGGTTTTCAACAATAATGAAGAGGTAAATTGCTTCTTTAACAACGTTTTATTACATTATTCTTGTTGTTTTTGTTCGTTTATTTGTTGATTTTTGTTTGTTTTTTTTGTTGATTTTGATGTATTATCCTCAATTTTCTTAGCTTTTCGTCTTGATTTTGTAATGAAATTGCGTTTTAACTAGATGTTATTGTAATTTGATGCTTGATTTTTTAATTGCGAAAATTAGGGTTTCAAATTTTTGGTATGTTGTTATTATAGTCTTAACTAGATGTTATTGTAACAAAGTTGCTCTAAAATAAATGTAATACTCAGTAAACTGATAAAATTATAGTTTAATATCATATTTCATTGTTATTATTACTTCTCAAATATTGATTAATGTTGAATCTCTGATAGGAATGCATATTGTTGTTATTTTTAAATCAAATCTTATGTTTTTAAATCAACATTAATCTCTGTTACGGATGCATGTTGAATTTCTGATAGGATGCATATGAAACGTTGTATCTGATGTTTTAATTAGGAAAATTAGGGTTTCGAATTTGTGGTGTCTTTATCAGAACACATTGTTATTATAATGTGGTATCCTTATCAGAATACATTGTTAGGAAAATTGGGGTTTCGAAACGTTGTTTTTAAAATCACATGCAATGTTTGTTTTGTATGGCAGGAAATCAAATATAGTTGCTGTAGATGAAAGTGGATCTCAAAAAGCCAAGTTACGAAAATTATCAGCACGAACACCTTTAGAATCTGAAAAAAGTAAAACACCACCAAGGTCAAATGTCAAGAAAATGCCGACTAAGATGAAGGAGTTTAAACCAAAGATTACTACTGTGAAAAAAGAAATGTAAGCATCTATTTATGTAGTTTTAATAACATTTCTGATAGTTTTGCATTCTGTTTTTGTTATTAAGTACAAATGACATTCTAAATTTGCATCCTGAATTTGTTTATTGAGTTTTAATAATATGTGTTATTGAGTTTTGCACCATGAATTTGTTATTTATTTGATAGTTTTTGCATTCTGATTGTTTTAATAACATTTGTGATTGTTTTAATAACATTTTGTTTTGTTTTAATAACATTTCTGATTGTTTTAATAATATGATAGTTTTCATAACATGTGCTATTGCGTTTTGCAAGCTGAATTTGTTATTTATCTGATAGTTTTTGCATTCTTAATTTGTTTTAATAACATTTCTTATTGTTTTAATACATTTCAGTTTTAATAACATTTTCTATAATTATTAAGTATATTATTAAGTATTTTACTATGATTTATGTTACAGATATGACTGTTTCACAACGAAATATCGATCACAAACATTGGTCGAGATTATTGAAAAACTAAATGAGAAGCAAAAGCAGTCAGTAAGAGATATTGGATTTGGTGGACTACTTGAACTCAAAATAAAAACAATTCCAAAAGCCATTCTCCCTTGGCTTATTGCTGCCTTCAATGAAAGAACCGGCATTCCCAAAATCTCAAAGGGGAAGGAATTTGAGATCACTAAAGACGACGTCTATGATATTTTCTTACTCCCAAGAGTTGGAGAGGATGTTGAAGTAATTCCAACAGGGCATTGCAAGGCAACCCCAAGCGACAACCTGAAGGAGGAATGTCGTGTAAAATTTGGAATTGGTGGCACAAATCAGAGCATAAAACTCAGTGATGTGTCTAAACGCCTTCAACAAACAACTGATGATGGTGAAGATTTTAAGAAGATGTTTGTTCTATATTCTATGTCTACATTTCTTGCTCCGACATCAAATCACTGCCTTGACTTCAAGTTATTGAAGGCAGTTGAAGATGTCGAAAAAATCAAAGAATACAACTGGTCAAAGTATGTGTGTGAGCAGTTTTTTGGAGGCATTGAATCATTGAAAGTACCGAGTTACCTCTCATCAAACACTGGTCTGATGAGAAGCTGTCAGAGAGAGTATACAAAGAGAGAAAACTAGGATCAATTGGGAAAGGGGTAATGACGAAAACTCTTCACCCCGTCTGTCTTAACGAGCCTAACGGTACTATATATTCTTTTTAATGTTTTATTGTTATGCTTAGTAATTAATCATTCAACTTTAATTATTATAACAACACATATCAAAAATTGTTTGTGCAGTGGAGGAAGATAATGTGCCTCGTGCACAACAGAATCAAAGAGAAGGTGATGTTGAGAAGGGGTACATAATCATGGAGCTACCACCAGGCATCGAATCAGATGCCGAGGTAAGGAAAAAAGTGATTGATGTAAGTATTGTTAGTGGTTAATACTGTTATTACGATCATACTTTTTCTGTTTTTGTTATTATAACATTATGTGACTGTTTTTGTAACTGTTAATACAATTTTTGTATTCGAACTGTTATTACGATCATACTTTTTCTGTTTTTGTACTAAAATACTGTTAATAATAGTATTGTAGTGTAATTTTCTAACTACATTAATTAATATTAAAAGTATAATATAATTTTATTTTTTTTCAATTTAAGGATGTGCATTTAATATTTTTGGAGATGAAAAGAGATTCGGATCTTTTTCATGCTCGAAATGTGAAGAGGATGAACGAATTCAAATCGAAGATAACTATGAGAGCTAAAGGTGGACAAGCTTCAGTCATTTTATCCCCAATCCAGCAGTTCTTTAGGGATCCACTTTATCACTTTTACTTGGATGAAGTGGTTCGAAGAACGAAAGAAACCAGCAGTTTTGTAACTAATGACATGCCGTCATTCGATATATTTGAAGGGCTAATGACGCAGCTGGAAAGAACTTTGCATGAGAGGTATAAAAGTCCGGTGGATAAATATGTCACCGATGTGAACAATGAGAACATGAGTGGGCCAGATGATATCTCAAACAAAATTGTTTCAGAGGTTTTGGTTGATTTGTCAGGGGTGACTCCGAGCCAAATGACATAATGGATGATATTGTCTGGCATGGAACCGATAATCCCCAAAACAACGGCCAACCAAACGCTGCCACTGTTCAACCTCCACCTCAACATGAGATCGACAATTATTTGCTGCATTCACCAATTAAGGAGGATTGGATGCGTGTAGTAAATCCGTGTTATGGGTGTACTTTGGACTGTGGAAGTCCAGTTCCAGATTCGTTAGTTGCATCTGAACAGCTGATTGAATGTAAGAAGTTAATGGAGCCGGTGGTTGAGTTGAGAAAAGAGACTATTGATTACTGTTTCTTAGACGATGACAATTACTCTAAAGCGTAAGTTTCTAGTTTCTATTTCTAAAACTGTAAATTAAATTTGTAAAGCTTATTAGAGTTTCTATATAACCATTTCTGTTTTTTTTTTTAGTTAATACACAGGGAGACAGTTGCTATGTACGGGTTTGCTCATTTATTGTCAAGGAAAGATGCGTTGTCTCTACGACGGGACCGTTTAATATCTTCTCCGGTCATTCAGTGTTGGGCAATCATGTTGAATGAGTTGATACATCAGAAACAAGTAAAGAATGAACCTTCAAAAATATACTTTGGATTGACTCACAACGTACGCTACTTTGCAGAGCTCCTATCATTTTTGGTTTTAACAAATGTAAATGGATTTATTTAATTTATTGTACTGATTTTTGCAGGATCCTTTAGTAAAATTAATGGTCGCAAAGAAGCAGAAAGACATAGATGACTTACGTGCGGAGACAATCAAAGCATTCGAAATGTGGAGTGAGTGTTGCAAACATCCTTTGGATTTAGATGCAGATTTGGTGAGCTATAAAAGACTTCTTAGTTATTAAATCATTCGTTTTTGTTACTATAACAATAATATTTGTTACTAAATCATATGGTTTTGTCATTAAAACGCTAATCTTAGTTATCACCTGTGTTTATTTTTTCCAGATTTTTATTCCTCTACTGCTACACAGCCATTACTTTTGTATATGTGTTGATTTCTTGACAAAGACGGTGCATTACCTAGACAACAAGCCTCATGCCGATGACAATCGCAGCGATTACGTTTTCATGGCAAATGTTGCTGTAAGTAAAATCATGTTTAAAATAATTCATGCATAACTAATTTTATTATCACAGAAATAAAAAATTGTGTCACTTCATGTTTTAGGCTTCAGTGATGGGAATGACTCTAGCGAAAAAGAACATTCAAAAAGGTCACGAAGTAACTGATTATAACTTGAAAATCCCCATATTCAAATGGAGATCTGAAGAACCAAATAATGATTGTGGTTGTTTTCTGATGATGCATATGATGTTCTTTGTGGGGGACACATTCGATGCCGTTCTTACTGTAAAAGAACGTAGAGTCCTCTATCGCGCTGAGATCTTAGCAACACTTGTGCTAAGTGACATGAATGACTCTAGAAATGAGTTATTAGAGGCAGTTGATGGTTTTAAAAAGAACAAGGCAGAGTTGCTTCCCTTGCTCATGGAGGAAAGAAAACGTAAGGCCGAAGAGGCTGCAGAACAGATCAAAAAGCGTGAAGCAGAGACACGAATTCAAGAAGAGAAACAACCCGAAGAGGAGCAGCAAACTGGAGACGAGCAAATGGAGTTGAAAAACAAAAGCGTGAAGAAAAGCAAGGAATCAAAGAAGAAGAAAAAAAAAAAAAGAAGAAAATAAGTCTAATAATGATGCTGAGGTAGACAACACAACAATTCCAGTAACACCAGTGAAGACTTACGAAAAGTCGAATGAAAAAATATCACCTTTGTCAGTTCTTGGTAGCCGGGTGAAGGGGACATCCGATGGTATAGGATGTACATTGAATTGTGGTAAACCTGACAAGAAGGCTGTCATGATTTCGAACTTTATGCGAGGAAATCTGACATTGTTGTCTGAAATGTTGCTGACAAGAAGGGAGGCAGCGGACTATGCATTTTTCGACGACGACCATCTAAACCTAAGGTAATGTTTCCTACTTGTTATTAAAACCTAAATTGTCTGTAACTGTATTCAAAGTCTCGTGTTTGGAACATAGTTGTTTATAAAGATCCTTGTTAACTGTATACAAAATCTTATTTTGATTTATGTTTTCGTTTTTAATTAGTGAAACACTGGTAACCTACAGAGGTTTCCGAAGCTTAACAAGAGAAGACATGGTCTCAATGCTACCGACAAAGCATCTTAACAACAGTGTGGTTGACTTTTGGGCTCTTCTGTTGAATGATATAGCACACAGTGAAAAAGGCGAGGTCATTTTATTGTTCTTCGGAATCGGACATATGGTATGTTGTTATTAAATTCCCACTCAGAATATGTTTTGTATTGACATAATAGTATGCAAATGCAATGAGTGTATTTAACTGACTTTGATTTATTGTGATTATATATAGAAGAATATTCTTCAGATGCTTGAGCTGGAAAGTCAGAATGAAGATGAAATGAATGAGTTGGTTCAAATATGGGATGAGTTCATTCAGAAGAATACCATACCTTGCAACTTCAATGCAGACATTATTTTTGTTCCTATTCAGATCCAATCTCATTACTGTTGTATCTGTGTTAACTTTATGGCCAAGAAAATTGAGGTCCTCGATAACCAGTCATATGAAAAGTGGGAGACATGTGAGGTGTACAAACTCGCAAAGTTGGTGGTAAGCTATTGAAACTTCGAAGCTTCGTTTCTTATAAATGAATATATATGAAGTGTGTGTTGTAATTAAAAAAAAATCTCAAAGTTTGAATTTTTTCAGGCTAACGTAATGAGTGACTACTTGGAAGGAAAGAAAAACGAAAGTGCAGCTGACATACTCAATTTTCCAGGGGTGAATGTTGCTTTCAAATGGCAGCAAACACAGCGAAATGATGAAGAGTCGGGGTTGTTTTTGTTGATGCATATGATATGCTATGAAGGTGAACTTTATGAGTCAAGAATAGGAGGCAAGTTACGCGGACGTGAATATTCTGCTGAAGCTGTTGCTGCATTGATGTTGGCTGACATAAATGACTTAAGAGCTGACTTGTTGCTGAAGATTGACGAGTTCAAGGTGAAGAAAAAGACTATCGTGACAGATGTCGACACAAAAAGAAAGATGTTGAAGAAATATCAAAATGCTCTTAATGAGGAAAAGAAGAAAGAAACAGTTAAGCCATTGACTACGGAGATCCCAGTTAATCGTGTAAAAATAGGAGTAAACAAACGGGTGAAGAAGTGATCCATTATATTGTTTGCATGTTTGTTGCAATAGTTTCTTTTGTTAGAAAATTCTATTTTGCTAAGAGGATAACTGAAGGTTGAACAAAAACTCAGTACTCAGAATCCGTTTAATGTCTAACGCATTAGTATTATAATGTCGATATTATAACAGTTTAATCATTTTGGTATTGTAATGTTTTTTAATGTAGACTTATTTTGGTATTATAATATTGGAATTGTTATCATAACAGAAGTATCATATTGGAATTATGGTTATGATATTATAATGTTGTTTTCATCTAGACTTACGAAAACGTAAAAGTTAAAGAAACAATAATCTCCAAAAAGTGAAAAAGGACATTGTATATGACTAAATCAAGATAACTAACACAATATTGAAAGTTGTTACAATAACAACCATATTGTAACAACTATTTATTTTCGCAACTGATTTAAATTTTAAAATGAAAAAGTAAAAGCGACAATCTCCAAAAGGAAAAGCCAAAGAGATTATGTGACTTATAACGAAGAATACTGACACAAATTAACTAATTGAAAGACAAAAGTGTTACGACCAAAATTTGTTTATTACAATAACAATGTTACTATAATATAAGTGTCTAGTGTTTTTTTTTTTTGGCAGCAGTCTCATCAGCAATACGAACAGCGCAATTTCTTCTATCGTGACTTCCCATTGCTTTGCAGTAAGCACATAGCCTCTTTGGCTTCTCTGCTTTTTCAATACATTGGGCCTTTGTAGATATTCATCTTTTTCCGCTGCCCTTATTGTTTGATTTATTTGGTGGAAGAATAAAAATAGTTGATGAAGAAGAACATCCAAGCAACATCTCGAGTTCTTGATCTTTGGTTAGGTCTTGAGCCTTTGGACAAATTCCTTCTCTAAACTGCACAAGAAAACCACAAAGCTCTTGCGTATGAATATCAGGCAAGGTTTTCAAAACGCTCACAGTAGCATGAATTTCAGACCACAGCTTGGCCAAGTGAGTTTGAGGATTAGGGTCGTTATCCTCAACTACATTCCCGTCAGCATCAAACAGAAGCTGTCTGATTGCATTCTTTGTCCAACGACTTAGAATGTACTTTTCCGGTATGCTTTGAAAACGCTTCTGAGTACACCCAAATAACATGCCTACAAAGAATACCTTTCCTTTCAAAAAGTTTACATGTGCAGCTTGCGTCCTTAGTTGTGACATTAAATGAAACCTGATATGTCTTATTCCGTTCAGCGTCTTCAACATCCATCCTCTCCTCCTCATTTGCTTTGTAAAGCCCGCAACACTGCAAGAAGATATTGAGGCTTTAACTTCTTCTTGAAATTCATAAAATATCGGATGTGTGTACACACGGGCAGCATGCGACTCCAACGGCAAAGGGCTAATCAAAATAGGCAACGCGTGGTCGCTGTCATTATCAGCACACTTTTGAGAGTATCGTTGTTGGTCAAGAGCGGTTTGAACCTCGTCCAAAACTCAACAAGGGTACCAAAATAGTTCTCATAATGCTTGAAGAAAGAATTCTGACTCTCTGACCTTTGGGTCGTTCTCAAAATGCAACCCATGGGTAAATCTCGATGATAAGTAGGGATCTAAAACTGCCTGAGAGAAAACATTGAGGACAACCAAGAGTGATCACCCACCTCAAAATCATTGATAACTTGAATCCACTTTTCCTCAAAATCTGACGGTCTAACTCAGCATCTCATACAATAGAATGCAATCTGCTCAAGAAGTCTGTATCACGACAAATAGAGGAACCAACTTTATCGTTTAGTTTCTCCATAATGTGCCAGATACAAAAACGGTGACGAGCTTTTACGAAAACAGATTGCACAGCTTTTTTTTAATTGCTGGATCTTGGTCTGTGATTATAATTTGAGGTTCTTTTTGGCCCATAGCTTCCAAGAATTTCTCAAAACACCATCTGAACGAATTCTCATCCTCATTTGAGAGCAAACAAGCACCAAAAAAGACAGACTTCTTGTGGTGATCTACACCAGTGAAAGGAGTGAATACCATAGAGTATTTATTTGTGCCATAAGTAGGGTCAAAACTAATTGCATCGCCAAAGAGAGAATAGTTCCTAATGGCTTCAGCATCAGACCAAAACACCCTGGACAAACTTGTCGAATCATTGACATGATACGAGAAGAAAAAACCCCTTTTACTTTCAGACATCATTTGAAAGCGATCGATAAAGAGTTGAGCGTCCTTTTCTCCAATAAAACACTTGATATCTCACTGGAAATTTTTAAAATCTAATAATGAAGCACCAACATTCGAATAACCATTGACATATTCTTTAAAGATTCTGAAACTTTTCGACGCACCAATATTCAATTTCAAATGATCCACGATCAGCTGCTTGTGGAAAAGGGTAAGATTTCTCGACACCTTTTCAAAATCTCTCTCATTAGCAGAGAAAAATCGATAGTTATGTGACTTATGAAACTCCACAACTGTAAAGGCTCCATCAACTAAGCAAAAATTTATACAAGCCTTACATCCAACCCTTGTAATTTTAGCTTTCCTGTAACACCCGGTGTTGTCCGTGGTTATTCGGGCCGGGTACCCCATTGAAGAGGTTCATGTGTTGGCTCAAGTGACATAGTGCTTAAAAGGATTGTAAGTACTACTCATATCAACAAGATGCATCTTCTTTTCTGGTGGCTCATCTTAAGAACTCTTTGGTTAAGCGTGCTTGCTAGAGAGTAGTCTTAAGATGGGTGACCTCCTGGGAAGTTCTCAGGATGCGCACGAGTGAGGACAAAAGTGCGCTGGAAAGGGCCCGTGTTGGTCTGTGGGCGATGTACGCAGCCTGGCGAGCTACCGTGAATGACATTTCGGCCTTTAGTTGGGGCCGGGGTGTTACATTTCCTGCGTCTCACTTTTTTCGACTCAACACATGAAGGATCACGAAGTTTCTCAGGATTCTCTCTAAAACCTTGACGATTACACACAAGAATCTTATTTTTCAAAACACGACCTCTACGATGCCTGGAAGTGTACAATCGAGGAGTAAAACCACATGCAAAAGCATAAGCTCTATAGAATGAAATAGCCTCATCCAGTGAAGGAAATACCTTACCAACGGTAGGCATAAACTCACGTTCTACTCTCCTAACCCATTCTTCACTACCGCCAGGTGTATGCGACAAAACCAATGGGTACTGGCCTGGTATAGAAGAAATTGATTGTTTTGTTGGTGTGAGAGGGACAGATTGTCCTGATTTAGAACTTAAGACAGTAAAGAAATAATCAAATTATTGTTACAACATTGTTATTATAACATGTAACATTGTTATTATAACATTTTGTTTCTACGAAAAGTAGACATTTGTGAAACATGTATTACAATAACAGTTTAAGATGTTATTATAACAACAGAAAACAGTTATCACAATTGAATCATTATACAATGGAGAAAGTTAACATTTGAAAATTCTATTACAGGAACAGATTTTTGCGTTATTATAACAACAAAAACAATCTAACAAAGAAGATGCATGCATTAAAATATAAACTCACACTGAAGGAAGCTGAAGAAAACAAATATGATGAATGAATCAAACAGAATGCGATTACTAAAAAAACAACTGAAATTCCACAAAAAAAAACAACAAATATAAATTGATTTTACTGGAAAAACGAAAATATTCAAAAAAAATTACCAGAAATTGTGTCATCGTTTTGAGGTTGTGAATCGATCATAGTTTCAACTTCAAAAACAAACCTGCAACAAGAAAATTACAATTTAAACGATCAATTACACAATAACTGAACAATTAAACTGAGAAATTGATCAATTACAACACTTACAATTCAAATCGAAAATTGATTAAAATTGCGAAAAACAGAGGAAAATTGAGAAGAATAAGCAGCGAAACAAATTCAAAACAAACATGCAACAATGAAATAACAATTAAAACGATCAATTACACAATAAGTGAACAATTAAACTGAGAAATTGATCAATTACAACACTTACAATTCAAATAGGAAATTGATTAAAATTGAGAAAAACAGAGGAAAATTGAGACGAATAAGCTGACAAAACAAATTCGGTGAAATTTGAGATGAAATTGAGTGAATTTGGAGGTGAATTTGAGATGAAATTGAGTGAGGTGCGAATATAGAATTAGGTAAAAATAATGACGTGAATTAAAAGAGGTAAATTAAAAGAGAGAGAAAGTAGAGAGAGAAAGGAAAATTGAAAGATTTGAGCGAGGCTTTGAATTTGAAGGTATTTATAGGAGTTGGGAAGGGTAGATCTTAGGGTGAGATGCAATCTAATCTCAACCGTAGGATTAGTTATAGTTAGGACCAGAATGTGCAGTCAGCACCAGACAGTACAGACAGAACAAAGGTGCAGGTCAGGAGAGGAAAAGTCAAGATGGGCCAAGCTCAACAAAAAGAGAAGTTACCAAGAGCAAAGCCCAAGGATACAGCGGAAACCCTAAGAGAAGACGTATGGTTAAATCCCAAACAAGAATAAATTCTTTTCCTTTTCGTCAAGATAGTGCAGCTTATTCCTAATTACCAAAAGTCACCAGGAGCTTTCTATTGTACTCAAATAAATTACTAATATCCGATATAAATCTAAGTCCTTACCATAATATAGGGTTTGGGTGTCTAGTTTAGAAGGCGAGTCCTAGGAGATCTGCTAGGAAGTTTCTTGGTTTATGAAATCTACTGGGCAAGATGTTTGGGTTTAGGAAAAGAAAAGATCTTATAATTTAAATGAATACTATGCTTATGGGATCTTCTATTGAGGGATGTAACCCTACGGTTCTCATTTGTGCATTATTGATAGAATGTGGAAGGTTAAGAGTGGAATTATAAAGAAATAAAGCTATAAGATTGAAGAAGAGAATTTAAGATAAGAACTGATGAGAATGTTGATGTATGAATAGTGATTGGGGTATAATCCTCGATGCATAAGGATAATTCCTATGTTTCAGGAGAAAGAAGCTGATTCACTAGGATCGATAGGGTAAATTAGTCACTTTAAAGTTAACACTAGGAAGTCCTTGTCGTCCTTGCCTATCCTTCCTTGAATCTTGAAATACTCGGTGATGGCGAGTCTTCGTCCTCCAAAACTCGTGGTTGCGTCAACGTGTCTTCATCTTAAAATGTAACACGTAATCAACTCATCACTTGGATGTAGCCTTACTGCAAACACAGAAGTAAGGAGCAAACGACCATCTAAAGGTGTCGTCGCTATTTAGTTGTATTAGCTAAGTTAGTCATCCAAGGTTAGTCACATAACATATAACACATAATAGTTCACAACAACAGCAAACAACGAAACCCATCCTAACCCACATACCCAAGATAATTATCTTACAAGTCATACTCCAGGCGCGTCCCTCGATAGGTGAAAGTGACAAGTACTGCACAAATCACTTCACGGTCTCAAGGTCGCTTTGATATCAACTTTGTAACACCCCGGTTATATATATATATATATATATATATATATATATATATATATATATATATATATATATATATATATATATATATATATATATATATATATATATATATATAGATTTAGGATCATGTGAGAACCATAGACTCGGTGAGAACTGTGAGAACCAATATCAATCGTTAGATTAGTTTTAATCTCACGAGTGAAATTTATTCCTGGTCACTAACCAATATTCCTGCTCTAACACCAATTTCATTCTCTCTCTAAATTTATTACCCTCTCTCTAACTTTCCTTTATACTCACGACTTTTTGTTCAGCGTTCATCTGTTTCAAATCGATTCAAATTCCTTCGAATTTCTTCGGTAAATTCATTACATTCATGACAATAAATTCAATTTTATTGTAATTATTCTTATACTTAACATTATTCATTGATTATAGTAATTTTATTTATGTTTTTTGTGAAATTGTTGCCCAGTTTTATCGAATTGATTTTCATGTAGGAAATCACTTTCAATTTTCATTGAAGTGTTATTATGTGTTGACTTTTTGTTTGATTGTGAATTGGACACTGGTAGATATACCTTTACAATTGAATTGTGTTACAGAGTACTATGCAACTAGATCCTCGCTTACGGATTTTTTTTGGTCTGTTTGCGATTTATTAAGTGTATTTCAATTTTGAATTATTGAAATTTGAGTGTACCTATGAACAAATGTGTATGAGCTTAGTATTGGATTATCTAGTGTCTTTAATCATATGTATATTTATCAATCAATTTGTTCTTTTTTGTTTTTACATATGTTACAGATACGAAAAAAAAAGGTTCTACGGGTACAATAACTTACTATTATGTGTCCATCAAATTATAACAATTTTATAATCGAAGACATTTTATTGACCTTACCTATCGCAATTTTGTCATATTCCACTAGATACAATAATATGTCATCTGGATACATTAATAAGTATATTAGATACATAAAAGTTACAGATATGCTAATAAGTGCTAGAAGACGAGACAACCTTACAAAGAGTATAATAATATTATCATTGAGACAAAGTGTTATGTAAATACAATAAAGTGATTATTTTCACGGAATATGGACTTCTTCATTCAGTTATTGAACTCTTTGACTTCAATTTCACGCAACACATTTTTAAAATTTTTCAAGTTGGACCTTTGTATAAATATAGTATCCAGATACAATGAAATGTCATCAAGATACAATAACATATTGTTCAGATACAGTATAATGTTACGCAGATACACTAATACATTATCCAGATACAATCAAATGATATCAGGATACAATGTCATATTATTCAGATACAACATGATGACACAATATAACTACATCTAGTATATATAAATTTTAATCAGTTTAATAGTTTATAGAAGGAAAAATTCGACAATCTCCTATGAGATCGACTTACAATATGAAATCTACCACTTACGAGAAAAATAAAATAAAAATCAAACATTCAATCAATGTATCTACCAATCTTTTAAATGTACCTTAACCTAATTAACTTACTAGCGTACCTAATAATAACAGTTATTTTAATATTCAGAATATATACTTCGTATCCTTTTCTAAGTAAAGATAGTGTATCACCCAAAAAAATATATAATTTTATTGAAAAGTAATTTAATTTGGTGAAAAGGCATGTACTACTCCGTACAACATTAAGGAAATCAAATTTTTATATATCCACATTTTTTTGTAATGTATCTACTTAGCTTTTTACTACAACTATTATTTTTAAATGTTATAATAAATATTTTGTGTTCTTTTCATAATCAGATATAGTGTATTTAAGGTTTAAAAGAAAATGTATTTAAGGTAATGTATCAGTTTAAAATATTTTGTAATGTATCAATTTTAGACAAGATGTTACCTATTGATATGTAAAAAGAAAATGTATTTAAGGTTTAAAATATTGTACCTACTCGATTGTCTAATGTATCTATCGTTGTTTTTCAAATATATTGTTTTATTTCATTTTCAAAAAAAAAAAACGCTAGGTATATTATACGGACTACGTAAGTAATAATTATGGAAGATTTGAAGGTAATACAACATTTTTTGTCAACAATTTAGCCATTGATCACTTGTGTGCTTATAAATAGGTATTGTAATAGTAGAAAAGCTTCGATATTGACATCGTCGCTTAACCGGTGATTTTATATATTACCGTATCTAGTTTTGTTTTTGATGTATCTATTATATTTATTGATGTATCTGTGTCTCAATGCATGTTCTTATAATAATAATATAAATAACTGTATTTACATCTTATTTATTTATAATGCAAACTTTATAATTTGAAAGTGTATTGAACTTGTATAAACTTTAAGTTATGATTAAACAAAGTGTGAGATTTTTTAAGCTCTAAATTATATCAAGAAATTAAGAAGCTGATGAGATATATTAAACGTGTTAATTAATACACAAATAATTGCTCTAGATATACTAAATATATTATCATATCTTAGTGGGTTTAGGGAGATAGACAAAAGTAACCAACTAAAGAGTTTTAAAAACAACAGAGGGCTAAGGTAGAGAAATTAAATAAAACAAATATAAAGTTAGTGGCCAACAAGTTGAAGACTATTATGTCGGTTAAGTGGATTAGTGGCAGGGGTATGATAGTATTGAGGCGGGAAATTGAAGAGAAGAAAAAGGTAAACGGGTATTAGGATGTAATAGTGGCCGCTGATTTTAATTTGATCATAGGGTTAAGATTGGTTCTCACGGTTCTCACCGAGTTGATGGTTCTCACCGGATCTTAACTCTATATATATATATATATATAGCGGAAGCATAAATACTAATCAGCGGAAGACTTTAAAATATTAGGATAATGACCACTAATGGTCGATGTAACCGAGTGTTACGGTCTAAACCAACGATTTATGAACTAAAAAGGAGGGCTATAAAAAGCCGATGTAGCAAACTACTACAAAAGTTAAGCTCTCAACTACTAGAAGCTTATTGATTAAAAGAAATCTCTAGTAACGTCCCAATCCGCGTGTACAAAAGAGAAATAAGCATAAGCATCCAAGCATCCAAGCATCCAATGCATCCAAGCAGGTTGACACTCACATAGCACCTGAGGAGAGCACACATTATTCCACGCAATAATAAAACATGTGGTTTCATGTTCTAATGCAGCCCTATGATTCATTGGTATATATTTTACGCCCTTTTTATGTTATTGTTACAAGTAACCCTAGGCATGATACTACATGCACTGCTTAGCATAAAGAATATGAACATGAATATGATGCGTAAACGCTGTGATCGACATGTTAGGCGACAAGTTATAATTATGCAAAACTATGTAGCTATATGCAAACTAATCATGATACCAAATACGCAAAGTGATTATAATGCATCAATTAGGTGATCAACCGGTTAAATGAGAATTCAAGTTATGAACATAGGAGATGTGAGTATAAAATAAGTAACATAAGTATAAGATTATGTGCTAGAAGTTCTTAAGCATCATAAGCATGTAACGAAAGTATAAAGCATCACATTACTAAAAGTAAGAAGGTATATCCATAGTTATTCTCCACTTTCAGTTCTCTTTTATATGTTTACGATTCTCATAGATATAAGAGAATTTATATAGCACAAACTAATCATCACAGAAAACTGTAGCCATTTGATTTTGGAAAACGTTTTAAGTTTCAAACAAAGCGCGGGACGTGGCTACTAATGGATTTCACTCATATAAAGCTTACATTATCACTTCATATGGGTGGAATACATCAATCCCGCCGATCACACCAGTATCTGGAGGTTTACATCTCACCCCTAGTTCCCAATGAGACCGAACAAAAGTATGGTCAGACAAAAGATCAAAGGACCGCCAGGGAAATGAACGGCGGTAATAACTCAGAGGCCACTTAAGGCATACTTACTACCTCGAGGTTGTATCATAACATCAGATCATAATCTCAGAACAACAATATATCAAGTGCCAAGATACCATTAAGTAGCATAGCGGATCATGTACTCTTGTAGATACCCGTATCCGTACCCCCCCAAATACAAACCCTGTCATGAAATGAACTTTTCACAAAAAGCATGTTTTTAATGTAATATCAAAACGATAAATTTTGTCAAAAACATTTTAAGTCGTTTAAACGCATAAATGATTTATTTGCATGTCGTGTAAAATGAGTATTCGTTTAGTCATTTTATTTAAGCCGACCCAACACAAAAACAAGCCTTTCTCACACACGAAAAAGCCGACAAAAACACCCGAGCATGCCTCCCGAGGAGTCAAACGCTCAAACCGAGCACACGTCTAAACACATTTCACAAAAACAATTCAATACAAGACAAAAACGCTTTTCGGCCTGAGACCCGAAAAACACACAAAGACGGCCCAAAACACACAAAAAGGCCCAAGCACCCGAAACGGACCAAAGCGCGTCTCGGGTCACATTCTTACAAAACAAAATCTCACAAAGTCGTAAAATAATATATTACAATATTATTTTATTTCGAGCCAAAATCGAAAAACACGACGAAAAACCGAAACACGAAACACGAAAACGGAGCCGAAAAATCAAGTTGATTCCCGGCCCCTAAAGTCAACAACCAACAAACATAAACCTGCAGCCTACGAAACACAACCATACATACATACGTAAGCGCTTACGCAAAGCCAAACGAACAGCAAAACAAAGACAAAAATCGCCAGTGAACTGGCGATTTTTATAAAAACAGCCAGTGAACTGGCGATTTTTCCTTTGTTCTGGTACTTGGCGGCTCGAAATCTCTATATATACACCCCCTTATTCAACCATTTTAAACCATGAATTATCATCACTCTCTTCTCTATCTATACATTCACACTCGACTCGGTCATACGTGTTCTCGACCCGACCCGGTATTGGCATTGCGAACCCGTATTCGTAATACGATTGTAGCGATTCGGATATCTAATCCGTCTTAAACCTCGCCAATATCGCATAAGTAACGACACAATTAACAATGAACAAACGGACACCACTTTACATTATGCAAATTCTCATTTACGCATTAAATGACTAAACATGATTTCGACAAAACTTGTACTGTCTTCATTAGTCTTAAAGCATGCAAAACTAAGGGTTTTAAACAAACTTTTACATACACATGAGTCGAAAAATAGTATTTAAATGATTATTCAAACAATGAATTATCGTTTTGTGCACATTTCCTATAGCAACCCGTCATAGCTTTGACGTATACATTTGCATTTACGCATATTTATCGAGTCACATATCGCACTTGTACGTAGCGGTCTGCATTTGCTCAAACATCGAATTATACAATGTTTTCAAGCTAGTAATGGCTACTTTTACGTAGGCTTTTCGATTACAGTTTTTCATAATGCATTTTGACAAACTTTCGGAGAGTACCCTCACCCCGATTCCGCTCTGGTTTCAAAATTGCCTTAGACGGATAGGTATCGACGCACCTTGAACTCTAAGATTCGCGTCTTCGAGTCCAAGACGCGCTGAACGGGTCGAAATTCCCTCATAATTTGGTGGCGACTCCGAAAAAGGCTTTTAATTGATTTTTCAATATTTCTTTAAAATGCATTAAACAAATTACGCAATGACATCCCCCATAGCAAATCGAGAAGCTCACAGAGCGCGCTTGTACGCGCCGCTCTTTTACATTTATTTTTCCCGCGTCGTGCATTCCGCCCCATTTCACAAGGGCGGGCGCGCGCGGGGCGTCGAGAAGGGATCCCAATCCGGTATCCTCAGTTGGCGACTCCGCTGGGACGAGCAGATTTTATTTTTTAAGAAAATTAAGTTTTTCTTTTATTTAAAAACACAAGAGGTGAAACTTGAAAACTTGAAAACAGTTTTAAATTCGATGTTTGAGCATATGCAACCGTTTGAGTCGAATCCTCCTGATTCATAACCACATCCCTCGAGGGATGGCCCCAAGTAAAAACTCGCTTCATAAGCGAGTATACTCTGGACACGTCGATCTCTCACCCTTCCACGATTACAAGTACGACATCCGTACAAGTAATCGTATCAGTCAAACTCGGACGCTCTAGGCCCCGTATTGAATCCACACTCAAATGTGTGTGATCTTGCGGATAACCCTACACAAACGTTGCGGGAATGACCGGAAGGAACCTTATCCTGAAAGCCAAAAACCCGTGTCATATACGTACAAATGCGAGGCTATAGTATCCTCACTATAGTCGTCTTTCAAAATACATCATACATTCATACATAGACACTTTACAACATTACATTTTGTTTTCAAAAGGACGAACAAACGAGCTCTTTTCGCGACTTTTTAAATAACATCTTTCAAGGCTCTTCCGCATGAACCGATTGACCTATAGTCATTTCGGTTTAGCACGACAACACAGTCTTTCAAAACGCCCGCGAATAATCACTACATTCGCAAGGCCTTTCAAAAACGTAAATGGATTACGTGACTCGCGGTCACAGTAATTCATTTATAGCAAAACATTTTCACATTACAAAACCCGCGAATATCAACATATTCCTGCGGAACTTACTCAAAACAAACGGCCTCGGCCTTTTGCAAACATTTTCGCAAAACTCACGTCGAGCCGAACAACTTTCTAGTCACTTCGACTTAACAAACATCCCTTACAAACAAACAAAACTCGGGAATCGTCATACCCAATCCCGTCATTTACGCTGAATCAACTGACCTACAGTCATTTGACTCAGTTCATTTTACACAAAACACGTAAAAACGATCAAAACCGTTTTTACACACTTTAACATCCCCTACTCGACTAGCCTATAGCTATCTCGAGTTGGATCCAAAACTTTTTACTGCAATCCAACGATGAGCCCACAACGACACACTGTTAATACGGGCCCACAGGATTCAAGAACCAAGCATCTTTTACATCGAGATTGGAAACGCCTTAACGCGTCTCTAACTCAAAAGCTTTCCAAACATTTTGTCAAAACACGACGAGCTGTTTTAACAATACTCACAACACATTTTTGAAATAAACATTTTTCAAAAAAAAATTGCAAACCGACTTACCAATAGCCATTTTGGTTTTAACTAAAACAAACAATCTTTTCAAAACAAAACCCGGGAATAATCATAAAATTCCCGTCGACATTTCAAAAGCATGAGCAGACTACATGACTCCTAGTCGTCGTAGTCCTCTTAATACAAACCTTTTTCTGCAAAGCAGACTCGAGGATGACAACATGTCCTCGATGATTTTTCACGACACATCGAACGACCCATGCCTGTTTTAAGCACTTTTGAAATAACATTTTTCAAAATTCTTCAAACAAATCGGCTCACGGCCATTTCACCCAATCACACTTTTACAACTACGCAAACACGGGAATGCCCAAAAGCAATCCCTAAGCAAACACGAGAATGCCCAAAAGCAATCCCTGAACAAACACGGGAATGCTCAAAAGTAGTCTCTAAGCAAACACGGGAATGCCAAAAAGCAATCCCCAAGCAAACACGGGAATGCCCAAAAAGAATCCCTAAGCAAAGCTCGGGAATGCCCAAAAACACTCCCTCGGACTTTTTCCACGGCCATTGTAGGCCCCAAGCATCATTTTTACAACCAAGCAAAGCCCGGGAATGCCCAAAAGCACCCCGTGGACTTTTTCCTCGGTCATCTCGACCAAAGCATCAGTTTTACAATCATGCAAAGCCCGGGAATGCCCAAAAGCACTCCCGCGGACTTTTTCCTCGGTCATCTCGACCAAAGCATCAGTTTTACAATCAAGCAAAGCCCGGGAATGCCCAAAAGCACTTCCGCGGACTTTTTCCTCGGTCATCTCGACCAAAGTATCACTTTTACAACCAAGCAAGACCCAGGAATGCCAAAGCGCACTCCCACGGACTTTTTCTTCGGTCATCTTGACCAAAGCATCACTTTTACAACTAAGCAAGGCCCGGGAATGCCCAAACGCACCCCCGCAGGCTTTTTCTTAGGCTATTTCAGCCTAAGGATCACTTTTACAACCAAGCAAACCCAGGAATGCCCAAGCGCAGTCCTACGGACTTTTTCATTTTTGTTGAACGACCCATAGTCGTGCCGACTAAGTTTTTTCAAAATCAAAAACGACCAGACGTGCAGGACCGTTCTCATCACATTTCAAGCATCTCCGACTTAACTAGCTAAACGCTCTCGAGTCGAATCTTTTTTCATGCATCTAGGCTCAAGCCCTCAACGATGAACCGTTAACATGGGCTCGACGGATACAAAGCAAACACGTTTTAACATCAAGACGAGATGTGCGCACGCGTCCTCGCCTCAAAAAGGCTTCCTAGGCACAACATCGTTCCTAAAGCAACACACTCTCATTTTTAAAATAAGCTATCTTCAAAAATCTTTTCACTTTTACAAAACAAGCAACACACTCTCAATTTTGCAATAAGCTCTTTTCAAAAATATCCGTATTTTTACAAAACAAGCAAAACTTTTGCATTTTGAAATAATCACGTTTCAAAATCCCCTCATCTTCGAAATAAACACTTTTCGAAATTCCGGGTCAAACCAAATAGTCTTTCACTATTTCGATTTGACCCACTACGCACTCTTTACGAGTCATTCGGGATTAATCATCACATTCCCGAATCTTGTCAAAGCACAAATGGACTACATGGCCCTTGGCCATCGTAACCTATTTATCTCAAAGCATTTTCGTAAAGCAAAACCCAAGAATCTCGTCACATTCTTGGAGATATTTCATTCTAAGCGGCCCGCGGCCCTTCACATTTTGAAATAACATTTTTCAAAATTTTCGTGTCAAGTCAACTAGTCTGTACCTAGTTCGACTCGACCCGATCACAAATCTCTGCAACCGTCCGGGAATAATCACTACATTCCCAAGACCTTACAAAATCGTCAATAGACTACGTGACTCACGGTCATCGTATGCCAATTTCTAGCAAAACAATTTCACAAGCCTAAACCCAAGAATTACACAATATTCTTGTCGGACTTTATGCGGCCCTGGGCCTTCTCAACTTTTCAAAAAAAGCACTTTGCAAATCTCATTGGGCCAAACAACCCAAAGTCGGCCTGATTCAATAAACATCATCTTTTGCAAGCAAGCAAAACCCGAGAACGGCCAAGCCCAATCTTGTGGATTTTTCATTGGTTCGAATGGCCCATGACCATCTCGACCCAATTCCTCTTAAGCAAAAAGCATGTGGACGTACAAACCTGCCCACATCCTACCCAACTAGCTTATCGCTAACATAGGTTCACTCCAAGCAATTCTATCGCAATCCTACGAAAGGCCCACGACGACATGCCGTTAACATGGGCCAATCGGCTTCAATGAAAACTCTTTAAACATTGAATCAAAAACGTGTCAACGCGTCTCTAACTCAAACCCCTCCCAGACATTTTGTCGAAGCACGACAAGCGGTTTTCACAAAATCCTCATCACATTTTTGAAATAACATTTTTCAAAAATGCTTCCCTCGAACCGAATGACCCATAGTCATGATGGTTTGACCCACACAAGCAATCTCTTCAAAACATCCAAGAATAATCACTTTATTCTTGTGACATTTCCAAAACATAAATGAGCTACATGACTCGCTGTCATAGTAACCCATTTATTACAAAGCATTTTCAAACCCGAGAATAGTAACCCATTCTCGTGGACCCCTTCTCAAAAGCAAATCAAGCGGCTCATGGCCTCTTAACAGCTCTTTCGAAATAAGCACTTTTCGAAATCTACGGTTCAAATGGCCTACCGCCATTTTTATCCAAGCATCTCTCTTTCACGAAACAACACAACCCGGGTATGAACTAGCATCATCCCACGGTTTCTTCACGGTTAGACCAAGTGGCTCATAGTCGCTTCAATCTGACCCTTCTTCAAACAAAATGTATGAAAACGAGCACAACCGTCTTCATCGCATTTTCAAACATCCTCGATTCAATAGCCTATCGCTACTCCGAGTCGACTCACTCTTTCATTGTAATCCAATGACAAGCCCATAACGACACACCGTTAACACGGGCTTATCGGATTCGATCTCAAAACATCTTTTGCATCGAACCAAAATGTGACCACGCATTTCCGCTCAACAAAGCATCCCGCTTTTGTCGAAAACAAAACTTTTGCAAGATCAAAGTTCAATCTACGTATACGTGAACCGAGTATCGACGCAAGCATCAACCACATTTGAGACATGCGCGTCTCGAGCATCCAACAAAACATCCATCAAGGCACCAACGACGGTCTCGCGGACCACATTAAGCGGCTTGCAGTGTTTTCAATACGGGTCGAGTCTTAAGCATCGAGTCAATCTCTGTCAGTCTAGGACAATTGAGTCTTTGAAGTACGACATTTTAACAAATCGATAAAGGAACAAGTTTGCCCACAACTCAGCTTCTTTTTCTTACACAAAATTCATTCTGCACCAACATACATTGCATCCTAGGAGTAGTCATCCGAAGGAAGTCTGGACCGGATACAAAGGTCAGAGACAACAACAATACAAGACATAAAAACAAGAAGGCTTCCGATGACTAAACACCTAAGGTCCGGTAGTCAACTTGTGATCTACTACTCCACTGCTTTTGGAGGAGGATCCATTAATTTGGAGCTCCATAGTGATCATGAATTTGATCAGGACCAGAAGTACGAATATTCCTAGATCGCCCTCCGCGTACTCGATCGCGTGCCTAATAAGCGTGCCTAATAAGCCTTGTCAAAGGCGTCTGGCGTGATAGACATACAATCACAAGCAACCACCGAACCGCAGGGTCTAGCGAAGACAAACCACAAGCCCAGGCCACAAAAGGCGTGACATATTCTCAAATACAGACGAGAAAGCAAAAATAACAAAAGCAAAAAAAAAAAAAAAAAAAAAAAAAAAGGGTCTCAAAGCTCTGAAGCAAGGGACAAAAGCAAAAAGAAAAAAAAAAGTCTCAAAGCTCTGAAGCAAGGGACAAAGCAAAAAAGCCTAAAAAGCCCTCTAGCAGTGGCGAAGCAAGCAAAAGGGAAGAAGCATTAGAGCCCACAAACAAGTGGCATAGTCTTTCAATTCCCAAATCGAAGACTCGACAGAAACAACAAGCGGCCTAGATCAACTAAAGGATGCAATGTATCAAGGTTAAACACATAACACATTTCATGGACTGGCATGTCCTTAAACATGCACCTTTTTTCAAACACACTTCACTGGCCGGCATGCCCTTAAACATGCACCCTTTACAAACACAATTCTATGGGCCGGCATGCCCTTAAACGTGCACCTTTTACAAATACATTCTACGGGCCGGCATGCCCCTAAACATGCACTTTCAAATTCTCTACAAAAACAAACACAATTCAACGGGCAAGCATGCCCCTAAACATGCACTTATAAACTTTATACAAAAAAACAAACACAATTCTTGGGCCGCATGCCCTTAAACATGCACCACCCGAACTACGCTGGTTTGATTCCACAATCGTGGATACGTAGGCCGCTCACCCGAGCTCAACCAACCCTTTACAAAAATCCACAAAACATTATTCCGTCTAAAGCTCACTATGCTAAGGACGTGTCCACATCAAAATCACAACTCAAAAGCAAATTGTTCCTTTATCAAGGTGTCTAAAACGAATACGTCAAGGCAAAGTTGTCCTAGATCTAGGAGTAATACTCTGCTTTTTAGTCTAACTCGGTTTTGCAGGAACAACAGCATCCTACCAAAGACAAGCAAACACTACTGGGGGCTCTAACAACGCACGTGTTCCCAAATGTGAAATTCATGCAACCGTCGAGTCTCGAGTCACTCATATGATTCGTCTTAGTCTTCCAAAGTTTTTGACATCCCAAGCATTCCATAAACATCGACTCACACATCTAGTCGATTCTTTTCCAATCAACGCGCAATTTTGGCGTCAAAAACAATTTGGCGACATTCAAATCGCCCTTTTCAAAACTTTTCAGTTTTCAAAACGCTATCACGGGCCGACATGCCTTTAAACATGCACGAGGCAACACGTCCTTCAAACAGCTCGTCAGCATTTTCAAAAGCATTTTTCAAAAATTAACTCAACACTCGGTTTAATACATTTTGAACAAAAGCATTTTCAAAAACACTTTGCATTTTCAAACGACTCTTTTTGAAAAATACATTTCAGAAATAGTCTTTTTCTTGAGAACTAACCATGCAGGTACAACGCAAAAGGCAAAGTTGACGAAGAGCATGACATGAGTAAGCATCCACGACGCTCAAAACGCAGTCAAGTACAACGACTACATACAACAGCACAAGACACACTCCACTCAGCGCTACTGGAAACGCCCTACTCAAAACACTACAAGATGCACCATATTCAACCACAAACGACTAATGCAACCGCGGTCACTCAAGCTTCACAAACACAACTGAACGCATTCTCCTTTCACCTACAAAGCAAATGCAAAATACAAATCGCCGTCAAACGGAAGCACACCTACGATATTCACGAGATCTAAATTAACACCCATACTTGCCTGAGCCAAAGAACCCCTTCCTAAACGGGAAAGTTACATCATAATCGCTAACTACAAAAACGACATTTAACCGAAGCACCATAATGACAGGGGGCTAGCACCTCGCCACAGATCACACGGAAACAAAACAAAAACCGATGTTCATCACGAACAGCCTACAACAACAAAAGCAAAAGCCCTACCCCGATAGGCACACAAACAAATTGATGTTCATCACGAACACCCTACAACTACAAAAGCAAAAGCCCTACCTCGATAGGCCCACAAACAAACCGATCAGCAAAAGCCCTACCTCGATAGGCCTAGAAACAAATTTTCATTACTAACACCTTACAACAACAAAAGCAGAAGCCCTGCTCCGATAGGCATATAAGTAAATTTTTCACCGTGCAACAAAAGCAAAAGCCCTACTTCAATAGGCCAACAAAAAAATGTTCTCACGAACATCCCAGAACTCCACAATAACAAAATACAAGTAAAAGCCCTATTTTAATAGGCCCACAACCAGACATCTCTAAACAGAAATCTCACAATCATCATCCAAACAGGAGCTTGCACCATGGACCGACATGTCCTTAAACGTGTACGACGGACCGACATGTCCTTAATCATGCACGACGGACAGACATGTCCTTAAACATGCGCGGGGTAGCAAACCTTTCAAATGCGTCCAGAACCACGCCGGTTTTATTCCATGAGCATAGATACCCAGGCACCCTTACAGAAAGTATAACCGGCATTCAATACAAAACGACACGCTTGAAACATAGGCAAGTCAAAGGCATAGTCATCACAAAATTTATCTCAAAACCCAAAAGGTTAAGAGGCGACATTCAACACAAAATGACACGCCCGACACCTAACTGGGTCAAAGGCAAAGCCAATACAAAAATGACACGCTCGTCAAGGGCACAGTCGACACAACATTTTCTCAAAAGATATCAAAAATACCTTGCAACACAAAACAATACACAAACAAAAACAAAACACAAAAGCAAAAGCAAAAAGCAGGAATACAACTCAATCCACGGGCTACATTCAAATGCAAAGACACACACGCAGATACTACAAGTTTGACTAACGTTTTAACATCAAAAACTAACTCAAATTGGGGGCTAACTTTAAAAGCAAAACCACAAAATTTATCCTCCGCACAGAACAAACATTCACGGTTCAGGCGTCTCCTACAGACCGCCGTTAACCTTTTCACATACAAGCACACGAAATACAAGCAAGATTCGAGCTTTCAAAATACAACACGCAAAAGTATTCCCTTCTCATAAGGATGCATCCTAGCATACATCCCAAGCGGATATACAACACAAAACGTCGTACAAAGAAAAAAAAAAACACAAACAAATACCTCCCAAGCAGACATACGCCTACAAAACAACAAGCAACAACAACGATACAAACCACACATCACACATACATCCAAGTCCGATGATACACAAACCCACACATTATCCACCACAATACAACATGAACAAATCGCTCCACGCGAAAAAGGTTTAGCAACAGCTCAAACTGCCTCACGTAAAAACGGTTTAACAGCACGTCAAACTGCCTCACTCAAAAAACTGTTTAGCAACACCTCAAACTGCCTCACGCAAAAACAGTTCAACAGCATGTCAAACTGCCTCACGCAGAAACAGTTCAACCATACCTTACACTGCCGCACGCGAAAACAGGTTCAACAATACCTTAAAACCGCCTCATGTATAATGTTAGGCACAACCTCTAAACCAACATAAGCATAAGCACAAACACAAACGTAAGCTCTAACATAACTGCAGAAACAACTGAACATTTCGACAACAAAAACGCGCATCTCAAGACATAAACACAAGCACTCGACAACAGGATCAATCACTAGACATTCAAACGTAAAGCATAATCAAGAACGCTAAAAAACATGAGCCAATCATATACACTCTTTACGAGTTAAAACAAAAACACTCTTTACGAGTTAAGACAATACACTCTTTACGAGTCAAGACAAAAACACTCTCTACGAGTCAAAGCACATACACTCTTTACGAGTCAAGACGAAAACACTCTTCACAGGTCAAAACACACACACACTCTTTACGAGTCAAAACACATACATTCTGCACAAACCGAAATCAACATACACTCTCCACGAGTCAAGACAATATACTCTTTGCAAGTCAAATCACAACACTCTTCACGAGTCAAGATAAATATATATACACTCTTCACGAGTCAAAACAAAAATACTCTTCACAAATCAAAACACATACACTCTTTACGAGCCAACAACGAATACACTCTTTACGAGTCAAGACAAATACACCCTTTACAAGTCAAATTATTACATACACTCTCTACGAGTTAAAACATTTACACCCTCTTTACAAATCAACACAAAATGCCCCTTCATGGATCAAAACACTCTTGTACGAGTCAGCGACATTCCTCCACGAGTCGGAAGCGAGCACATACTCATCAAAAACAAGTCGAGCACCTAAGCATTTACACTTTTTACAAGTTAAACACCTAAACACATACACACCTTAACACAAACATTCTCTTAAACACCTGAACACATACATTCGCTTACAAGCCAAACATCCACACATCTACACTCTTTTACGAGTCAAACACCTAAGACACATCTACACTCTTTTACGAGTCAAACACGAGCACGTACCTCTTCTACGAGTCATACACTAAACACATACACTCTATTACGAGTCAAATATCCAGGCATTTACACTCTTTTACGAGTCAAAAACCTTAAAAACGTACCTCTTTTACGAGTCAAACACAAGCACATGCCTCTTTCACGAGTCAAACAATCTAAACACATGTCTCTTTTACGAGTCAAACATCTAAACACATACACTCTTTTACGTGTCAAACATCCAAGCAATTTCGCCCTTTTACGAACCAAACACCGAGCACTTACACATGAGCACCAAGGCATAAACACTCTTTTACGAGTCAAACACGTATACTCCGTTACGAGTTAAACACGTAAACACGCACCCTCTTTTGCAAATCATACATCCGAGCATTACACTCTTTACGAGATAATATCAAAACACAAGCACTCATACATGAACACAAGCACTCATACATGAGCACAAGCACAAGCATACGAGAGAGCGTTCACACAACACAAAGTTCGGCTAGACTACAAAACGCCATCAGGAAACATTCAACATCAGAAACCATCTCACGCACGACACAAAGTTTGGCTAAACGTACTACAAAGTGCCATCAAGAAGCATCCAACATCAGCAGACGGCTCGAAGACACTAGACGTCAACAGGCAGGGACGCCTTTAAACATGCACGGACCGTCATGTCCTAAAACATATTGTCCCGCCCCGCATTTCCCGGCACTAAGTCCTCGTCTCTCCCTCGAGACACATGCTTAGCGCCGCCAGGTGGTATCGAGACTGTAAAGGTCCGGATACTATCATTAAGTTTGACTAGCGCTTTAGTCCAAGCTCAGTCAAACTGGGGGCTCTGTAGATACCCGTATCCGTACCCCCCCAAATACAAACCCTATGATGAAATGGACTTTTCACAAAAAGCATGTTTTTAACGTAATGTCAAAACGGTACATTTTGTCGAAAACATTTTAAGCCGTTTAAACGCATAAATGATTTATTTGCATGTCGTGTAAAATGAGTATTCGTTTAGTCATTTTATTTAAGCCGACCCAACACAAAAACAAGCCTTTTTCACACACGAAAAAGCCGACAAAAACACCCGAGCACGCCTCCCGAGGCGTCAGACGCTCAAACCGAGCACACATCTAAACACATTTCACAAAAACAATTCAATACAAGACAAAAACACTTTTCGGCCCGAGACCCGAAAAACACACAAAGACGGCCCAAAACACACAAAAAGGCCCAAGCACCCGAAACGGACCAAAGCGCGTCCCGGGTCACATTCTTACAAAACAAAATCTCACAAAGTCGTAAAATAATATATTACAATATTATTTTATTTCGAGCCAAAATCGAAAAACACGACGAAAAACCGAAACACGAAACACGAAAACGGAGCCGAGAAATCAAGTTGATTCCCGGCCCCTAAAGTCAACAACCAACAAACATAAACCTGCAGCCTACGAAACACAACCATACATACATACGTAAGCGCTTACGCAAAGCCAAACGAACAGCAAAACAAAGACAAAAATCGCGAATCGCGATTTTTATAAAAACGACAGTGGAATCGAAATTTTTACAAAATCGCCAGCAGATCGCGATTTTTCCTTTGTTCTGGTACTTTGGCTGCTCGAAATCCCTATATATATACCCCCTTATTCAACCATTTCAAACCATGAATTATCATCACTCTCTTCTCTATCTATACATTCACACTCGACTCGGTCATACGGGTTCCCGACCCGACCCGACCCGGTATTGGCATTGCGAACCCGTATTCGTAATACGATTGTAGCGATTCGGATATCTAATCCGTCTTAAACCTCGCCAATATTGCTTAAGCAACGACACAATTAACAATGAACAAACGGACACCTCTTTACATTATGCAAATTCTCATTTACGCATTAAATGACTAAACATGATTTCGACAAAACTAGTACTGTCTTCATTAGTCTTAAAGCATGCAAAACTGAGGGTTTTAAACAAACTTTTATGAAAATAGTATTTAAATGATTATTCAAACAATGAATTATCGTTTTGTGCACATTTCCTATAGCAATGATGTGTCCTATATTTATATATATTTATAGCCCCTGTCGTTAGCGTTTCTTTGCGATTCTAGTGCTTTTATATGCGTTTCGGCTCCTATTTCTCTCCGTTTTGGCTCTGCTGCGTTTTTATGTCTATTTTGCAGGTACAAGTGCATATTTGGAGTTTAGGATGCTGTTCGGGAGGTTTCATAAAGTTTCGTTAAGTTTCGTGAAGTTTCGAGTTGGTTTCGTGCCGATTCGCTTGCGTACGAGCCACGTTTTGACGTTTGAAGGTGTCCCGGGACCTTGGGACCGAGTGTGGAGCTCACATGATCATTATAGACCTAGTCCCTACCCTTTGGGACGAGCCATGCCTTGTCCCTAGGCTTTGGGTCAACATACGAGAAGTTAGGAGCAAGAACGAGTGAAGAACGAGCAAGGAACCAATGCCAAACTTGCTGAAAGTCACGGGAAGGGTCCATCCCGGACGGGACCACTTTCATCCCGGACGGGACCACCCTTGTCCCGGACGGGACCACCCCCCCGACTCCTCGTGTGCTTCGTTTGCTCGTCTATTTTAATAGGCTTTTGATCATAATTCGAGGCTATGCTTTTTATACTAGTTTTAGGACTTTCTAAACTTTGTTCACTCAAAACCTAGGTTTTCATACTTTTCATAATTTGTACTTTTCAATTCCGGACTCGAATTCGCTATTACGTTGGTTTATTTGGTAATTGTTGTCTTTGATCATCCTTTTTCTTCCTTGAATTTTCTGATTGGGTATTGAATTTCTTCTCCCTATTTCATTGCAATTTCATTTCTTATTGTTGTTGATCATGCTTTCATCCTGTCTCCTTGCTTTGATTATCGTTTTTGTCATGTTTGAGTAGTTTTAGCATCTAGGGAGAAGGGTGAAGCATGGGTGATTGTTTTGGTTGATGTTTGTGATCATTTGGGTTAGGTTTTTGCGTTTGCTTTGATTGTCTCTGCTTGATTTTGTTTGTTGATTCCTTGATCACGTTTTAGCAAACTTTTAGCACCCTTGAACTTAAGATCGAAAGCCTAGTTCGAGGAGAGGCGCGAGACAATCATTAGGATCCTCAATTGTAAGTTGCGAGAGCCCGCTTTTGAGACCTAGAGGAAGCTTAAGACCGAGAGGACGAGCTATATCCTTAGCAAGTGCGATTACCTACTCAACCCGATCATCATTCCTAGACCTAACCTTACCCATTGCCTAACCCGACTTCCTAGACTTTCTCCTTATAAGTTTAACCTTTTCCTTGCTCTAGCTTTAGTAAACCAAACAATATTCGAACCGACTAAGACTTGAAACACTCCATAGGTAACCTACAAATGCGACCTTCTCCCTGTGGATTTCGACCCCGACTTACCCTAGCTACCCCTTAGGTTTGTCAGGTTTATTTTTGATTTGGCGAGTGCGACTAAGCACTATCAAGCAACCCGTCATAGCTTTGACGTATACATTTGCATTTACGCATATTTATCGAGTCACATATCGCACTTGTACGTAGCGGTTTGCATTTGCTCAAACATCGAATTATACACTGTTTTCAAGCTAGTAATGGCTACTTTTACGTAGGCTTTTCGATTACAGTTTTTCATAATGCATTTTGACAAACTTTCGGAGAGTACCATCACCCCGTATCCGCTCTGGTTTCACAATTGCCTTAGACGGATAGGTATTGACGCACCTTGAACTCTAAGATTCGCGTCTTCGAGTCCAAGACGCGCTGAACAGGTCCAAATTACCTCATAATTTGGTGGCAAGTCCGAAAACGGCTTTTAAATGATTTTTCAATATTTCTTTTTAAATGCTTTAAACAAATTACGCAATGACATCCCCCATAGCAAATCGAGAAGCTCACAGAGCGCGCTTGTACGCGCCGCTCTTTTACATTTATTTTTCCCGCGTTGTGCATTCCGCCCCATTTCACGAGGGCGGGCGCGCGCGGGGCGTCGAGAAGGGATCCTGATCCGGTATCCTCAACTCTATTTTATATATGCGCATATACCCACCCCGCACTCTTTCAGCGGCGGCTGGACGACTACTACCAATGACGACCTTTCCAAAGGTTTGTTGTTCTGTACTCCTTAAGCAGTGACTCCCTAGCATTCCTCAGCTTACGGGCAGCTTACTTTTCAGAGCTATCCCCCGTCAGGATGATCATTTGACCATTGCATAAGAGTGCCTAAACAAACATGGCTTAAAAGAAATCTTAAATGATGATTTAGGATGAGATGTGTCTAGAGGTCACATGAGCTTTATGATTTCCACTCAGAGACATAGAGACAGCGGTCGAATGTAATAGGGATACATGGCGTAACCATGTACCCATGCTAAATTTGCCCATCATGGGCTTTATGATTTCCACCCACGACGACTGAATCCAAACGGCATTAATCATCGTCTTGGCGAGTTAAAGGCTAAATGACATAAGCTTTATGATTTCTACTTATGATCGGAAGGTACAAGGGGTTCAGAGGTCATAAACAACGGAGACATATCCAGCTTGGTCCAAAATAGTATCTTTTAATATATAATTGCGATCTTTGTTTATCTTGAATGAAAGTTTTTAATTATTTATCTTTGGAAAGTTTTATTTGAGGAGTAGATTAAATTTCATGATTTGATATAATATATAGGGTAGATTGAGTAGCTTATTTCTAAGTAGCTTATTTAAGAGTTGCTCAACTTTGACTTTGGTCAACAAATGACTATAGGTCAATGCTTGACTTTGGTCAAGGTCAAGTTATATTATAATGACTTAGTCAAAACTTGCTAGTGGAAGTCAAGTTAACACATAGCCAAGTCCTTAATTGTTAATTTAAGATTATACATATTTTAATAATATGTAATTATGTTTCATATATTTTGGGGTTATGTGTCTTTTACATTATGAAAATAAGTTTAATAAGAGAATATAGGTTAAAAAGTAAAATCATTTTATGAACATAATATTACATATAATAATTTACGGTTGTTTATGGTTAAAATATAAAATAAGCCCAAAGATGAAATAATTGATAAAAATTATTAAAAATTATTTTTGAACTCCCCAAAATATATTTAATCGTGGGTTAAAATCGTTTTGAAAAATAAATTTATTTGGCACACGAAATAAATTAAAAACAGTATATGATAATACATTTGTGAAAATTAAACGACAGGTCAAAACATAATATTTTCGAATGAAATTTGTACAATATCTTTGAAAACATATTTTGAAATGTACATAAAAATTCGGATCAAAATATTTAGTTTTAGTTATTTAACGAATTAAGGTAAGTTTAGGCCTTGTTCATTTTATTTAGGAAGAAGTATAAATCCAAAAGTTACGAAATTTAAAACACAATTCAATAACATCAGCATACACATCATACCAAACTTTTAAGGCAAAATACAAAGTATAGCTCATGCAAACACAAATTTGCATATAATGACATGACTAAAATGCAACTAAAATAAATAGCATAGCAACATAATTTAAGCATGCATTTATACATAAAATAAACATTTTAACATGGGATTAAATAAATTATAAAGTGGTGAACATGATACTAAATCCTAGTTCATTTTAAGCAACATACAATATTTACAAGTTATTTTTCTATAAATTAATTCACAATTTACTCATATGCATACAAGTTAATATATAATTCATTTTATGTTCTAAAACATGAAATTTCAACAAGTTAATTATGATGGCACAACTTGGAATAAACAACAATAAGAAAACACAAACAATGACAATTACATAGTAGGCTAAAATTATTTTAATTATTTGTCAAATTTAATGGAAATGACATTGCAAATCTTTGAGCAATAACCCAATCTTTCACAAAAAGGCTAATAAATAGTTAAAACAAATTTTTTTTGGTCGAATTAAACACAACTTAATCAAGAAATAAACTATACTTTTTTGTCCGTTGAATTATTTTTTTTGGTCTTATCCTGTAAGTGTGTATGTTTTGGTTTACGTAGTACATGAAACATTTGTTGGACAGAATTTTTGTCGGTATATATGAATGACATAAAATATACTCCATACCATAGTTTCTTAGTAAATGAGATTTTCAGTAATGAACTAAACTTTTGATGGAAAAAGTAAATGTTATGACAAGGTTCTATTTTTGAAATATTTTGTTTTGAGAAGTTGTTGTCGTTTCCATAGTATATAAGTAAAAGTGGTGATATTTTTATGAAGACTAAAACAACGGGTTGGTTTTTTTTGAAGTTTTTTCAAACGTTGAGTTATTTTCATTGAAATAACCTTTTAATATCTCATAAATTGAAATCTTTTATTTTCAATATTAGCTTTTGAATAAATTAATATGGGCAAAGATAATTTCTGTCAGGCATCACATTTTACCTCCTTTTGAAGTTTTGCAGGAAGGCGGAAAAGAAAAATTGTACCACACATTACAACAATGTATAAAAAAATGATATCCAGGTAGGGAAGAGCACGTGTGCAACAATGGAACAGAGCTCAATGTTCATTAACACTACCTCCCTGATGAAAAAAACAATGTCTCAGAAAATTTACTCAATAAACATATTCCTACAATCAAAAGACAACTCAAAGATGACTAACACTTACAATTTGAAACAATAGGTTCAGACGCAACACATAGTAAGCAAAACATGTACTCCATAGCTAAAATAAATAACACATGACATAAATTTGAAGGCATTACTTTATTTGTTATGTACATATACAAAGATAACCAAAGAAAAGACCACAATTTTGCTAAATTAATGACTGTAACAAAGAAGAACAAAAGCAAGAAAACAAAACAAAAATTATAAACGCCTTGTAAATTTCACGGGCCACATCACTAGTAGAAGAATAAAATAACGTTATTGATTTTTCGTATACGGATTTTACTCCCGTTGGATACTTTTTTCATTTAGTTTCGCTTCACTACTCTTTTTTATTAATCTTGATAAACTTAGGTTAAAAATCGAATTAGGGCTTATAGAAAATTGGGATTTGGGTGGCTCCCAGGAGGCTGGCAACCGCGGCGTACGGTCGGTATGTAGGTGGTAAGAGGAGTAGAGGCATAGGCCAGACACGGCCAGAGCAGTGGAGGTGGCCAAAGCAATGGAAGTCGCCTAGACGTTTTCAATTTTTTTTTTTATTTAATAAGTAGGTTAAATTAAGGATATATATTTAGTTCTAAGTTTAATAAACAACAAATCTACTGTGCCATAATGGTAATAGTTATGCTGCCCTTACATTTTTTGTTTTTTTTTTTGTTTTAAAAAAAAAAAAAAATCCGACGCATGACACCACCAACCTAAGCTAACTTAAACACCAATTTTGTTTTTTTTTTTTTTTTTGAAAAACAATCCGATGCATGACACCACCAACCTAACTCAAACACCAACATCGGCTAGCACCACCGCGGCACGCCAGACCATCCGCCCCACCTTGTCCCGCCTCACTGTCGTAGACCACCACCATAACCACCTGTAATCTAACTTAGAAACCCTAAATTTGATTCTAAATTAAATTCACTAAAATTAATAAAATTCGATAATTGAACAAAATTAAAATTAAAAACGATTATATTATTACCTCGTTGAATTTATTATCGTTGTTCGTCATTGAGAAAATGAAATATTTAATGAATTTGATTATAGAAAAGATAGAAATTCAACGAATCTAGGTTAGAAAAAGTTAATAAAAAAAATTCTGTATATTATGGGAGTAAAAAAGGACAAATTTGGAAATAATAGCGAAAAAAGTATACAACGGGAGTAAAACCCGTATACGGAAAATCAATGCCCTAAAATAATTGCCTATATATATAATTGTCCAAACATAAGAAAGCAATGTATTCAGTAATCATATTAATATGCAACATAGAAGTATTTATATCTTTTCAAGTTAATAAGTAAATGAAAATGCCTTTATATTAAAACATTTTTTAACTTGTATTCTCACTTTAAACCAACCTGGAATCTATATTTTTAGATCAATTAGAAATTAGATATCTTTTTTTTTTTTTTTTTTTTTTTATAATTTATTTAGCTTTGTTTCTATAATTATTTAGGGATCGTTTGGGTGAACAAGGGAAGATAAAGTTTTCGGGCAAATTAAATTCATGTGAAGTTGTAATTCGCGTGAATTGTATAAAAGTGGTTTGGTTGCTACGCGGGAAGTGAATTCATGTGGGAAGTTACACTACCAAGGGGGTTCGTGGTAAGTAACTTCCTAAATTAGGTAACAAGTAAAACTTCCCTTCTTTACGAGAATTTCATGTTCCCATAAATTTTACAACCAAACAACAAGGAGGTAAGTCAATTAATGGGAAATTTAATTTCATGAATTGAAGAGGTAACGAAACAAGCTCTAAATAAAAGTAACCAAGTAGCTAGGTTAATAAATGAAAATAATAATTATATTAATATCCTATAATTATATATCTCGATAATGGGCATATAACAAAAATGAGTTGATTTTAATAAATATATATTTTTCTAACTAATTTTACTAAGTATGTATAAATGGTGTAAAAAGTTACTTGTAAATGTTTGTTTTTACGAGTATGTCTACTATGAGGAGAGCGGATCCTCTGTCCCATTTTATGTCCCACTTAGTGTCTCATTACTTCATATAGCAATAAATCCTTAGTTTATATAATTATTGTATCATTAATCATTGATAATCAATGAGATTTATTACCATTTGTAGTAATGGGACACGAAGTGGGACATGAAAATGGGACAGAGAATCCGTTCTCTATTATGAGACAGCCTCATAGAATAAGACACCCTCATTAGTGCCACATCACCAACAAAAAAACCCATCCTTATTAATATCACAAACCAAATTGTTCTAATTCATCGGACGTTTTATACACCACAACCATCAATTTCATCACCATCCTCATCAATTCATCACCACCATCAACGCCACCTACCCATCGCCGCCGCCACCATCACCGCCCTAAGAACCACCATTTTCGAAGCCACGCCCATGATCCAAACGAAACCGGTTAACCCTTCCACGACCTAGCATCACAACATCGTCAAACTGGTGGTTCGTCCCATCTAGGGATGGCAATGGGTCCAGGACCCGACCCAGACCCGCTGGACCCGACCCATCTGGGTCGGGTATAGGTCCAATATTTTCAGACCCAACGGGTCTGGGTTGGGTCTGGGTCTAAGCTAAGCGGGTCGAGTCTGGGTCTGGGTCTGGTCATTTAGACCCAGACCCGACCCATGGACCCGATATTATGTGTGATTATTTATTTTTATATCCTAATCTTTCATTTTTGCAATTTAATATCTTTTTTCTCATTTGTCTATCATCTATTATATTTTTGAAATATAGTTTTACCTCAAATATCGTGTTATTTATTTTACGTTTTACGAACCACTTATAAAAAAAAAATAATGTTTTAAATATATTTTGTACAAAGTACAATATGAATGAAGTTGAGCTTAGATTATCAATGCGTAAACTTTAAAAAAAAAACTTATTTCAATTGTAATACTTAAAAAATTACAATTATATGTTTAAAAAAAAATGGACCCGCAAAAGACCCAGACCCGACCCTGACCCATCGGGTCCGGGTCTGGGTCTTGGAATCTTGGACCTGACGGGTCTGGGTCGGGTCTGGGTCCAATACATGTGAAACGGGTCTAGGTCAGGGTCCTATAGGACCCGACCCAGACCCGACCCATTGCCATCCCTAGTCCCATCGATCACATCATGAATTGAATTTTGAATGATTGGATCGCGCCACCACATCGACTGGGATAGATTAAGTCATTGGTAGCTGATAATTTGATTGGGGTAGTAATAATAGAGGATTACCTGATGATTGCGAGAGTGAGTTTATGGTTTTCAATAAATTTATGCCCCGATATGTTTGGGTGTAATGATTAAATTAAGCTCTCTTCAATTATTTTGGGTATAAGTGGGTGGTATCGATGTGTCGTTTTATAATTTGTTGGAAGTCGCATGGATTTGTGCATTTTCTTTGATAAAAAGGTCGTTACGTTTCATGTATAATATGATTACATTTGACGTATAAAACAATAACTTTTGAAATCAATAATTAAGTTACTTTTGAAGCATAATACCATTACTTTTGAGGGTGTCTCTGTTACATTTTCTTTAATAGTTTCATTTATGAAATTAATCGCAGGATCGATTAAAGACTCGAATTAATTCAACCCTAATACAATACAAAGTAAAGAGTGAGACATACCTTGATCCATGATTCAATTTGATAATAATGATAATAAAAAACCAAATAAAATTCTCCTCCTTAACCCGCTTTAATTTGTTCTTGAAGATGGAATAAGAACACCCTTAGTCAACCTTTCAATATTATTGCTTTTACTGTGTTTTCTGTGAGTTTCTTTTCTATAAAAATAACAATGAGTATGATTGTTCTGTTATTGATAAAACATGGCAGTCATAATTAGAAAGGGTTACGGGATATATCGGGTAAGGTAGGAGGGAATATTAATTCCCGGACTTTAATGACATTTATCGAAATCGAACCATCACAATATCGTCTTTCATATTAAAGTCTTATAATATTTAATAATCTCAATTATTAATTAAACCCGTAACACATAGGACATCCGAATATTATAAAATATTCTAACATTCTCCCACTTGGCCTATGTGTTGACTTTATGGTTTAGTAACTATAATGTGAACGTTTATATTGAGCTCATTAACTATACGTAATCGAATTAGAACTAATCGGATCATGGCGGTCACAAGTCATTAAGCGACATGATTCCTTCCATGTATCACAAATCAGTTTAACTCAAAGTTATACTTAATTTGAGAAAATACAATACTTCTCATAATAGTTGCCTGTAATCTCATAAACATAAATGTATACATATCTTAATGATCACACGTATATTATACAGAAACATAACAATAAATGATATCTAAAGTCATAAACATAATAAGCATACTACATTTATACAAGCAAGGCTTTATTTACAACACCCATACGTTCTACATGGCCAATGAACGCTTTAGGTGGTAATCCCTTAGTCAACGGATCGGCAACCATCATGTCCGTCCTAATATGCTCAAATGACACTCTACGTTTCTGCACCTCCTCTTTAACCGCCAAGAATTTTAATTCCATGTGTTTAGCACCCTTGGAGTACTTGTCGTTTTTAGAGAAGAAAACGGCTGCAAGTTATCACAATAAATTTTCAGCGGCCTGGCTATACTATCGATGATTCCAAGTCCTGAAATAAAATTCCGCATCCACAATCCATGAATAGTAGCCTCAAAACATGCCACAAATTCAGCTTCCATAGAGGAGGTGTGGAACCCGGGATCGAGGGGGACCCAACTCGGCGTCTTGCTTAAGGGCGGATTTAAAGTTAAAAAAGATTATTAAATTTGAAAAACCTTTAAGAACTGTTATGGAGTCGCCACCTAATTATCGCGGAAATTAGGAACCTGCTACCATGTTCTAAGTTAAAAACATGTCCTAGATTTTGGAGCACGCCGACACCCCTAGATCTAAGGTTGTGAAACCAGATTGGATTCGAGGTGAGGGTACTTTAGAAAAAGAGTTAATTCAAATAATGATTTATGAAAACCTTTTAGAAAAGCCTATGTAAAAATAGCATCTACTGACCTAGAACAATCCTTGTAAGATGATATTGAGCTAATGTTATCGCTACGTACAAGTGCGAAAAAGTTGTAAAAGAATGCAGATGCAAATGCAAAAAGATTGATTAAAACCCTCAGTTTAGCATGTTTAACTTGTTAATGAAAACGGTTCAGTTAAAGGTCGAATTCATTGTTTAAGTTGATTTAATGCAAAAAGAAGGGTGCAAGATGCATGCAAATAAAATAAAGTTCAATTGTCCATTGGTTTATTTTATAAGGGTCGGTTGCTTATGCGACTTTGGCGTGTCATCGGATATGGAGTGTACCCGAAGTAAATAGAACACTTGGAGTGCAAGCGCGCTGGGTGCCAGAGCCGGGTGGGGGGGGGGGGGGGCGCTAGAGTGTAGTCCCCTTTGTTAGTCCATAGAAAATAAGGAAAAGCTTTGATCCAAGTGGATCGGTACCTACCTTGTCCTGACGCTTCAGATCTGGGCAGAGCTTCGCTTCTTGAACTAGAAAGGAGGATGAATTCAACACGGGATGGTGTGTTGAACTCAAGGATTTGAGTGCGTGAGGCTTTGTGAGTGTTTGGGAGTGTGTTTGCTGTGAAAACTGGGTGTGAATTGTGTTTAGGTGTATACCGTGCTAGACGGTATATTTTGTGGGACCCAAGTGTGGGCACTAAAACTAGGAAGAGAGGTTGTGAGAAGAGAGGGTTTTCTTGTGTGGAAAACTTATGTTGATAGGTCGTGCGAGGGGTTGTATATATAGGAGAATAGCCGAGGGAAATTAGGAAATACAAGGGAAAAAGCCACACCAGGGAGCCGCATAAGCTTATGCGGTTTGGTGGGCAAACCGCATAGGCTTATGCGGTTTGCACCATGAGCCGCATAAAGCTTATGCGGTTTCTTTGGTGTGGTTTTAACTTCGAGATTTCGTATTTCCCTATTCCGGATTGCCAAATCTTGGAAATATTCTGCCAAATCTCTTTGCTTGTGCTCCAAGAAGACCTAGTATGATCTTCTAGAGAGTTGAGGGCCAAAGGCTGGGCTTGGGCTCGGTTTTGGGCCCGAGACCCGGAAAAATGAAAAAGGTGTATTTTGTAGTGTTTTGTGAAATAAGGTAAGACGTGAGGTTGTATTTTGTGTGAGGGGGGGCTAAATAGCGGTTTTAGCTACCGGGCCTAAATTTAGGAATTTAGGAATGCTGAATTAGACCTTGTTAATGTAGAAGGGCTAATTGTAATGCAAATGCGAAACTCATGCCAAAGGAAGCAGGACGAGGACCTAGCTAGACTCCAAATGGACAAAATGAACGTTATTTAAATGCGATGTGAAGCGACCTAAATCATTTTGTGGAACCCGGGATCGGACCCAACTCGGCGTCTTGCTTAAGGGCGGATTTTAAAGTTAAAAAAGATTAAGTTGGAAAAACCTTTAAGAACTGTTATGGAGTCGCCACCTAATTATCGCGGAAATTAGGAACCTGCTACCATGTTCTAAGTTAAAAACATGTTCTTAGATTTTGGAGCACGCCGACACCCCTAGATCTAAGGCTTGTGAAACCAGATTGGATTCAAGTGAGGTACTTTAGAAAAAGAGTTAATTCAAATAATGATTTATGAAAACCTTTTAGAAAAGCCTATGTAAAAATAGCCTCTCGACCTAGAACAATCCTTGTAAGATGATATTTGAGCTAATGTTATCGCTACGCATAAGTGCGATAAGTTTGTAAAAGAATGCAGATGCAGATGCAAAAAGATTGATTAAAACCCTCGCTTAGCATGTTTAACTTGTTAACGAATACTGTTCGATTAAAGGTCGAATTCATTGTTTAAGTTGATTTTAATGCAAAATAAGAAGGTGCAAGATGCATGCAAATAAAATAAAGTTCAATTGTCCATTGGTTTATTTTATAAGGTCGGTTGCTTATGCGACTTTGGCGTGTCATCGGATATGGAGTGTACCCGAAGTAAATAGAACACTTGGAGTGCAAGCGCGCTGGGTGCCAAAGCCGGGGGGGGCGCTAAAGTGTAGACCCCTTTGTTAGTCCATAGAAAATAAGAAAAAGCTTTGATCCAAGTGGATCGGTACCTACCTTGTCCTGACGCTTCAGATCTGGGCAGAGCTTCGCTTCTTGAACTTAAAAGGAGGATGAGTTCAACACGGGATGGTGTGTTGAACTCAAGGATTTGAGTGCTTGAGGCTTTTGTGAAAGAGGATTTGTGTGTATGTGAATTGTGTGTGAAATTGTGGTCTGAAAAGTGTGTTGAATGTCGAGGTATAGGGCTGTATATATACTAAAACCTTCGGAGAAATTAGGAAATAAGGGGATAAAACCAGGCCTAGGAACCGCATAGCCTTATGCGGTTGCCTGGGGAAACCGCATAGGCTTATGCGGTTCCCCCCTCAAACCGCATAAGGTCATGCGGTTTGGGGGTCTGGTTTTTGTGTAGTTTCCAAGTTTCGGTTGCATTGTATCTTTGAAAGATTACGTGATAATCTTGAACGTGTAGCTCAAGAAAAGTGCTGGGATATTTGTGAGATATTTTGTGATGTCTAGGGCTTTGGAGTGCGGGCCAAAGGCTGGGTTTGGGCTCGGTTTCGGGCCCGAGACCCGGAAAAATGAAAAGGGTGTATTTGCGTAGTTTTTGTGAGATAAGGTAAGACGTGAAGCCGTATTTGGTGTAAGAAGGGGCTAAATGGTGGTTTTAGCTACCGGGCCTAAATTTAGGAATTTAGGAATGCTGAATTAGACCTCGTTAATGTAAAAGGATTAATTGTAGTGCAAATGCGAAGCTCGTGCCAAATGAAGCAGGACAAGGACCTAGCTAGACTCCAAATGGACAAAATGAACGTTTATTTAAAGCGATGTGAGGCGACCTTCAACATTTTAACATTTAAAACGACTCAGAATGAATTCGACATTAGTTAGAACCGTTTAAGTCAACGTTAAAGCATGCGTAATAAAAGTCCGTGATACATCACAGGGTTTTGTTTGGGAGGGTACGGATATGGGTATCCACAGAGCCCCCAGTTTGACTGAGCTCGGACTAGAGCGCTAGTCAAACTCCACGACCATATCCGGACCATTACAGTCTCGATACAGTTAGCGGAACGAAGCATGTGTCCATGGGTGAGACGAGGACTTCGAACCGGGCTAAGCGGGGAGGGGCGTGCGCATTTAAAGACTTGGCGGTCCGTGCATGCTATAAGGGCCTGCCGGCCTGCTGAATGTCTTCGTTGTGCTTGTTGTCGTCAGATGTTGATGCTGGTGCTTGTGTTTGTAATGTCTTCGTATTGCATGTATTGGGTGTAAAAGGGACGTTTGTGTGCAGGGTGCATATGCTTGTGAATAAGGGTGTTCGTGTAGGTATTAGTGCAGGTCTCGTGAAAGAGCGTCTGTGTAATGCTTGCGCTTGAACTCGCCGAGGAGCGTCTATGTAGAATGAAATGTTTGGAGTTAGGTGTGTATTGTAGAGTGCTTGTGCTTGGGCTCGCCGAGGAGTGTCTATGTAGAATGAAATGCTTGGAGTTAGGTGTATATTGTAGAGTGCTTGTGCTTGGGCTCGCCGAGGAGTGTCTATGTAGTTAGGATTGCATATGGTTGCCTTTCGTGGTGGAGAAAATGATGTAATGCTCGTGAAGAGCGTTCGTGCTTCTGCTTCTGTACCGTATATTAAATGCTTAATATACGCGTATGGCGGACTGTAGGTGATGCCTTGACCCAAGCACGGGACGCGCTTGGAGTTGTATGTGAGCTAGGATGGGTTAGGGATCGAAAAGTAGGCGTAAAACAAGAAAAAATCCGAGAAAAACCAGGGGAAGGAACCGCATAGCCTTATGCGGTTCATGGGGCAAACCGCATAAGGTTATGCGGTTTGCCTTAGTGGCTGTTGGGGCTGTATAAAGGCTCGTGTATACCGTGACTTTGCCTCATTCATCATTTTCGGTTTTCATACTCTAAAAACGTCATTTTTCGATTTCTCAACCAAATTTGCTCGTTTTTCTTGCGTTGCCTTGCTATGGAACGAGGTAATGCTCCATTTTAACTTGCTTTTACGTTATTTGTTGTTGTAATTAGCTAGTTTTGCCTTGAAATGTTGAAAAGACGGGTTTTGAATGAAAACCCGAGTTTTGCTTGAAATTTGCCGTTTGAATGCTTGAAATTGACGTCATTGCGTTGCATTATGCCATGCTAGCATGTGTGTGTGAATTGATTGTGATTTAGACCGTCTTTGCGTGAAAAACGTCCAAATTAGGTTTCGGGCCCGAAAACGAACCCGGAATTTCCGACCCGGAATTTCAATTAAACTTCGGTGTAGGATGCCCATAGTGAGTATAGCATGCCTATAACGTTAGTTTTGCGAAAAAGTCGAGTTAAGGCTTTCAAATCGCCGTCTTAAGTCGTAGTTATACGGAGTAATTAGGATGAATTGGGGGTTTTTGATCGGAGTGACCAAAATGCAATTGCTTGTAATGGGTTGTTGTTGGGGACTATTATGGCGCGTAGAAACCATAAAGTTGTGATTTTGAAATGTAGAGAACGGTTTTCGGCTTAATTATGAATTAGGCCTAAAAATGCTCTGTAGGGCGTATAGTGTAATGTGTTAAGGGATGTATATGTATTATGTGCGTATTATTTGTGTAGTTGTATGTAAAGTTGTATGTATTGGTTGTGTTTGGTTGCAGGGGAAGGTGCTAGTCGCGTCACAAGGTCGAGATCTCGTAAGAGTGCTAGTTCGAGGACCGAGGGAGCCTCTAGCTCGAGCAGCTTGAGGCGTACACGTAGTGAGAGGGATGCTGATCCTCGTGACCTGCCCACGAGACGTGGTCAGTCACGAGGTAGGGGCCGTGGGAGAAATGTCCCTGTGCGCGATCCTGAGGAGGAGGCGGATGCGTTTGCTCAGGCGTTTGTAGATGAGCTGGAGGCTGAGATGGACGTTGCTGAGGAGCAGGCTGAGGAGGTCGAGGAGGTCGAGGAGGTCGCGCCTAGGGCGAGTAGCTCTAGGCCGCGAAAATCACGCGCGAACAGGGCTTTCGCGAAGGGTTGGGATGGTCACAACCTTCTGCTAGCTCCGGAGAGACATGTTTCCTATCGAGCGACGATGGGTTGGGATAAAGGTCCGATGAGGACTTTCTCGGGTGTCTCGTCCGCGATGTGTGCTTTTGAGGAGAGGCTTCCGCCGAGGGCGCAAGCTTGGGTCTTGCGTAGTGCTTTCGGCCCGTTGGTTGGCCATTGGAGGGAAATTGCGAAGAAGGAGCAGAGGGCGAACCTGATGTTGATCAGGGCCTTCTTGGATAGGTATTGGGACACCACGACGACGTTCCATATGCCCGGCTTCGAGGCCGGCATTACCTTGTCTGAGTATGCGGTCATAACGGGGCTGCCGTTTGGGGATCGTGACATGGATTTTGAGTTTGCGCCGTCCGTTGTGGACGAGGTTGTGACCAACGCGGTTGGCGGTGGTTTGGAGGTGATTTGTGAGGGTGCACCCCCCTATACTTTCAAGACGAGCTATATCTTGGAGTACTTTGAGGGGAAGACCGAGTATGGCCCCTCGGAGTGGAGCGATGAGCAGAATGCTCGTATGTGGTTGTGGTGGTTTGTGAGCGCCGTGTATTTCGGCGACAAGGGTGAGCGGGCATCGACATCGGTCCTTATGCATCTCCTGGATTGGAATGCAATTGGGACGTTTGACTGGGTGACGCCGTCTCTGGGCTTGTGCATTCGTTTCTGTATGGATGCCGTGAGACCACGGGTCATGGATCGAGGGTCGCGACTGTCCTTAGTCGCGCCTGGCTTCTTGATGGAGGTACGTATTTATTTTGTTTTTGTCTTAGGTGCATTGTTGTTTATTTTCGTTGTCTTTTGTCTTTGTAACATGTTTTTGTTTCTTGTGTGCAGTCGTGGATTCTTAGCCACTTCCCTTTTCTGCTCCCCGCGTCTTTGTCGCGGATCGTGAGAGTACCGTGATGCGTGCATTGGGTACGATGTAACCGTCTTTGCGTTTAGCGGTCGTATGACGAGGTTAGGGATCGTCTGAACCGAATGCGATTTGATGAGGTTTGTGCTTGAACCATTTTAAATAGAGCGTACTTAAAATGATTGTATAGTATCTGTATTTGTGAGCGTGTTCTGTTTGTTTTGTAGTTCGAGCCATTCCCGTGGGGCCAGTACAGGGATATTCCGGAGGGCATTGGGGCTAGGTTTGCGGTGCGAGAGACCCAGCGCCTATACATAGCGACGCCGTATGGATCGGTTTGGTACCTCGGGGAGCGTTTGGTTTTCGAGCAGGTGGTGGCCCGGTGGTGCCTGAGGATCCGCCGAGGGTCCTGTTTGAGCGAGTTTCGCCAGATCGTGTGGCGTTGTATGGAGAGGGAGAGTCGGTGAGCCTCCTCTGTCCTGGGGAAGACTATGCCCATTTTGCTCAGTCTCGGCTTGCTTGTGGGCCGATTGAGGTATGTGTGTTTCGGTGTTTGGGGGTGCGTAGGGTAATTTTTGCGAAAAATTTCCCTGACGTGTGCGTTTTGTATTTATTTTGCAGGAGTTTGACCCCGAGATGGCAGAGCAGCCTGATGACTTCCCTACTACTATCGAGTATGATGACTCGGGCGTCCGTCGTACCTTTGTTCTGCCGACGTACTTGCCGGTGACTACTGACGCGGGCATGGATAGCTGGACGAGCAAGGTGAAGAAGGTATGTACTTGTGTGGTTGTATGTATGTGTATAAGCCCCCAGTTTGATCGAGGTATGGATTATATCGATGATCAAACTAGTGCGATCGTATTTCTTTTTTTTGTGGTTACCCCCTCGAGTTTGTCGTAATTTGGATGAAATTAAGGCAAAGTAGGGTTGGGTGCTTTTGGTTTAAAATTTCCCCCTTAAGTTTGACTTAATTTGAGTGGAATTAAGGCAAAATGGAGAGAGTTGTAACGTGTCTTTTGTGTTGTGTTTTGCAGGTGGCTAAGGAGGCGCATAAGAAGCTATGGCGGATAGCCAACAGGTGGAGGATGGCTTGGGCTGAGCAGGCTGCTCAGTTGTGTCAGAGCCGGGCTGAGACGGCTCAGATTAGGCGGGAGTTTGACGAGTATCGGCGTCGTCACCCCGAGTGAACTTGAGTATTTGAGTTTGTGTGAACCTTTGTGTATATGCTGGTGTAACTTGAACGTTGAATTTTGTTGTTGTAGCTTGAACTTGATTGGGAAACCTGTTTGGTAGGCTTGTTTTGAAAAATGATATGATTCCCGAGTGGGATGCATTGATGTTCATTTTAGATTGTGAAAATGTTTTGCAAAAAGTTCATTTTAAATGCGAAATGAGCTCGTGTGAATGCGGAAAAATGTTATGTTTTGACTCGTGGTAAGAATCGATTTTGCTAAGGTGAAATGTAATGCTGGTGTATAAAAGAATGTCGTAGCCCAATGTAGATTATAGTGTTTTAGGAAAGACGAAATTAGGAAAATTTGAGAAAAACCAGCCCTTGAAACCGCATAGGCTTATGCGGTTCGTGGGCTAAACCGCATAAGCTTATGCGGTTTGGATTGCAAACCGCATAGAGCCATGCGGTTTTCTTGCCTGGCTGTTAGCGCTGTATTTCCATATTTCGGACATTGTTTTCCTATATAAGGAGAGGGGGTGCGTGCCATAAACTTCATTCACAACCACTCTCTTCTCTTCTTTTGCTTTTGCTTTCACAAATATATTAGGTATATTTACAAAAGTTTTTTTTTTTTTTTTTTTTTTTTTTTTTTTTTTTGTGTTTTTTTGTTGTTTGTGTCCAAGAAAATGGAGGTGCATTTTGATGCGCTTTTGAAGAAGTGGACTTCTTCCTTGAGTTCGGCAATGAAGAAGGCGGTGTATGATGACGGTGCGGGTGTTTTTATTGGCTTTCGCCAAATGAAAGTCGATCTTGACTTCCTTGATTCGTGCTTAGATTATTGGGATCCTAGCTTGCATGTTTTTAGGTTTCCCGGGGGAGAGGTGTGCCCTTTGATGGAGGAGTTCTCGGCCATTGCCGGATGGTCGAAGCGAACTACTCCTGTGGTTGTGAGGAGTGAGCTTTGCTATAACACGATGTTGCGAAACTTCCTTGGGATGACGAATGCTCATGCTGCAGGTTTATTTGAGGGAGGCAAGGTAAATATGCTTCTCTTGTGTCAACGGTATATGAATAAAGTTGATACAAGTATTTCGGACCGCTCTAGGCGAAGGGCCCTTGCTTTTTGTTTGGTGCACCGGTATGCTTTTGCGGGGTCCATGCCAGATGGAGTGTTCGGAAATGCGAGGTATGCTCGTGTTGTCGAAGAGATGGAGAGGGGACATGATCCTTCTGCGTTGATCTTGGCGGAGACTATACTGGGCTTGGACGACCGTTGTGCTAATCGTCTGAGCTCGTACAGGGGTTGCGCTCGAATTCTCAACGTTTGGCTCATGGAGAGGCTAAGTGTGTATAAAGCTCTTCCCCTTGGAAGTGTCTTTAAGGCGGCGGGGACGACGTCGCGGAAGATGGAATGGGCTGATCCTCGGGAGCGTTCGCCAAACTACTACCGGTGGTTTGTGAAGGAGAGCACCATTCGTTGGTACGTGTCTTGGTGGGGTATCACGGCGGTTACGGCGCCGTCTATTGCAGATGCGTCTCGTGGGTTGATGTTGTGCGGATTTGAACGAGGAGTGTGGATTCATCCTCTTCGTTTGAAAAGGCAAATCGGACTTGCTCAAACCATACCCGAGCAGGATACTCAGGTTGGAGGGGTTGTTGTCCTGAACAACCAAATGATTGATGCTTGGATCCGGGGATGGTCGGACCGTGTTACTTGGGCTGTTCCGGAGCATATAGAGTCTAGCCGTGTTACGGACTTCTATACACGGTGGTACCGCTCCAATGACCCTAAGGAACGGGAGAATCAAAGGAGAAGGGAAAAGAATGGGCCAAGGCCCTCCTTGGCACATGAGGCGGTGCGCGAAAGGAGAGACTATGGTGATCTTTGTAATGCAGGTGCCTCTACTTCGAGACCGGCGCAGGAAAGGCTTGGACCGAAGGTGACCGTTAAAGATCGTTTGGGGTCAAAGATTGAGGAGCCCCCAGTCGAGCAGGATGAGGACCCGGTCGAGCCCCCAGGTTTTGAGAGATCTATGCCCGTCCTTAGGTCGAAAGTTGTGGCGGATCGGCCCCTTGAGGATGAAGAGGTCAACCCGAAGCGTCAGAAAAGGACTTGAGTAGTTTGTTTTGTTTAGTTTAGAAAGATTCCTTTATTTAAATACATGTTTTAGATTTGAATAAAGGGCTAAGGAGGCTTGTTCCTAGCGCCTTTCTAAATTGCGAAAAATTCTAAATAAAGTAATAAAATAGAATCAATTTGCTTTTGTCTTGTCACGTTGCTTTCTTCTGTTTTAAAATGTTCTCGACCTTTTTAAGCTTCGAACGTTCGTGCTTTGTTTTCAAATCCTCGACCTTTTTAAGCTTTGGATCTGCCTGTTTGATTTGTTTTGTCCTTAAGTCCTCGACCTTTTTAAGCTTTGGATTTGGATTTTTGTTTTGTTTTGTGTTGACTGTGCTCTCGACTTTTTTAAGCTTTGAGCGTGTCTTTTGTGTGTGCAACGCCCTTGACCTTTTTAAGCTTTGGGCATGCGTGCTAGGAAGTTCGGTTGTGCTTTCGATAAGCTGCCTACGTATCTGCTTTTAATACAGAATCAAACCGGCGTAGTTCGTGTGATTCGGTTGAGCTCTTTGCAAAGCTGCCTACGTATCCACAGTGCGTGGAATCAAACCGAGCGTAGTTCACCCATGCGAGAGTGAGTTTTGATTTTTTTTTTTTTTTTTTTGGAATTTTGCAGAAGCGTTTGTGTTTTAGGGGTAGTATTTCTTGAGTTGATCAAGATTTGTTGGTAATCGGAAGTCCTGACCGTCAAGGTCAGTTAGTTTCACGGCTCCTCCGGGAAGGATTTCCTTGACCAAGTACGGTCCGGCCCAATTGGGTTTGAATTTTCCTCTTGGGTCGACTGGTAATGGTGCTCGGACTGATTTGAGTACTAGGTCGCCCACTTTGATGTTTCGTGGCTTGACCCGCTTGTTGTAGGCGCGTTGTAGGCGAGATTGATACATTCGGACTGTACTTAGTGAATGTAACCGTCTTTCGTCTAAGAGGATGAGTTGTTCGTATTGTTCGCGTGCCCATTCGGCTTCAGGAATGTCTGCTTCCATGAGAATTCGAAGGGATTGCATCTCGATTTCTACAGGTTGAACGGCTTCCATCCCGTAGGTTAGGAAATAGGGTGTCATACCCGTGGGTGTGCGGATGGTTGTGCGGTATCCCCACAATGCAAATGGGATTTTGTTGGGCCAGTCGTGGCAGGTGTCGATCATCTTTTTGAGGATTGATACGACGGTTTTGTTTGCTGCCTCGACCGCGCCGTTAGTTTGTGGTCGGTAGGGTGATGATTTGTGTCGTTGTATTTTGTATTTGAGGAGAAGTGGTTCGACCTCCCCTTGGAAGTGTGTGCCTTGGTCGCTTATGAATTCATGTGGTATACCATAGCGACAAATGATGTTGTTTTGTATGAATTTTGCAACTTCTTTTGTGCCTAGTGTGCGGTATGATGCGGCTTCGACCCATTTGGTGAAATAGTCGATGGCCACGAGGATGAAGCAGTGTCCTCCTGCTCCCACGGGTTGTACTTTGCCAATGACGTCAATTCCCCATGTGAAGAAGGGCCATGGCGAGGTTAAACTGTATAGTGGTGAAGGAGGTATGTGTTGTACGTTTGCAAAGATTTGACAATTATGGCAGTGCTTGACATATTTTGCGCAGTCGGCTTCCATGGTTGTCCAGTACCATCCTAGCCTTATGATTTGTTTGCACATGGCTCGTGCGTTCATGTGTGGTCCACACTCTCCATCGTGTACTTGGGACATAATATCGTGTCCCTTTCTGTGATCGACACATAAGAGTAGTGTGCCTTGGGGTGTCTTTTTGAGTAGTTTGCCCATTTCCATCACGAATTGTGATGATAACAGGCGTAGGGCGCGTTTGGCTCGTTTGTCGATGTTTGGTGGGTATTCACCGTTTGTTTTGTAGTTGATGATTGCTTGGTACCAAGGGTCGGTTTGCTCTTCCTCGGTTTCAATGTCACATATGTAGGCGGGTTCGTTCCGTCGTTCCACGACAATGGGTAGTGTCTCCATCCCCGGGGGTATGTTGATTAGTGACGCGAGTTTGGATAACGCGTCGGCGAATTGGTTTTCTTCGCGTGGGAGGTGTATGAATTCTACGTGATAGAATTCGTTTATGAGTTCTTGTATTTTGTTTTGGTATAGTGCTAGGTTTTCATTAAGTATCTTCCATGCTCCGGATACTTGGTTGATTATGAGGGAGGAGTCCCCATAGACTCTTATGTTGCGGGCGTTGAGTACAAGCGCTGCTTGGAGACCGTGCAAGCACGCTTCGTATTCTGCGGCGTTGTTTGTAACGTCAAAATCCAGTTTGATGGATAGGGGTGTGTGTTCGCCGTTCGGGGATATGAGAAGTATTCCTACTCCACATCCTCGATAGTTGGAGGAGCCATCGAAGTATAGCTCCCATTGTTCTTGGTTGATGTTGTAAATCCCGTCGTCTGGGAGGGATGTTGTGTCGATGATTGGTTCCTCGTTGATTGCATTTTCGGCTAGGAAATCAGAGACTGCTCGTCCCTTGATTGCTTTGAGGGGTACGTACTTAAGGTCGAATTCGGCTAGGAGCAAAGTCCATCTGGCCATTCGTCCGTTAGGTATAGGTTTCTCGAAAAGGTATTTTACGGGGTCCATTTTGGAATAAACCCTTGTTTGGTGTGCTAGCATATAGTGACGGAGTTTTTTGGATGACCACACTAAAGCTAGGCAACTCTTCTCGACGGGCGAATATCGAGTTTCGTAATCGAGAAATTTCTTGCTTATGTAGTAGATTGCGTGTTCTTCGCCGTTTATTTCTTGAGCGAGCATGGCGCCCATGGCGGTAGGTGTTGTTGTAAGGTATAAGGATAATGGTAAATCTGCTTGGGGTGGTCGTAGAACCGGTGGGTTAGTTAGCAATTCTTTGACCTTGTCAAATGCTTTTTGACATTCTTCGTCCCATTCAACGTGGTCGGTTTTCTTGAGCTTTTTGAAAACTGGTTCACATATCATGGTGAGTTTGCTAATGAAGCGTGAGATGTATTGGATTTGGCCCAAGAAGCTTCGAATTTCGTCGAGGTTCTCCGGGGGTCGCATTTCAAGGATTGCTTTGACTTTCGAGGGGTCGACCTCGATGCCTCTCTGGCTCACTACATGTCCTAGTAGCTTGCCGGATTTAACTCCAAAAGTACATTTTTGGGGGTTGAGGCGCATTTTGTATTGTCGTAGGCGAGTGAAGAACTTGCGGAGGTTAGTGATGTGACCACTTCTCTCCTTTGATTTCACGATCATATCGTCGACGTAGACTTCGACTTCTTTGTGCATCATGTCGTGTAATAGGGCTGTAGCGGTGCGTTGGTATGTTGCGCCGGCATTGATTAGGCCGAAAGGCATGACCGTGTAGCAGTATGTGCCCCACGGTGTGATGAAGGCCGTTTTCGCCATGTCTTCGAGTGACATTTTGATTTGGTTATAGCCTGCGTAGCCGTCCATGAAGGATAGGAGGGCGTGATCGGCGGTGTTATCGACTAGGACATCCACATGGGGTAATGGAAAATCATCTTTAGGACTGGCTTTGTTCAAGTCGCGAAAGTCAACGCATACTCGAATTTTGCCATTCTTTTTCAGGACTGGGACCATGTTTGAGACCCATTCGGGATACTCGATGACTTGGATGAAACCGGCTTGTAGTTGCTTTTCGATTTCTTCTTTGACCATAAGGGACCATTCGGGACGTAGTCTTCTTAGCTTTTGCTTGATGGGTTTGTAACCAGGTTTGATGGGGATGCGATGCTCGGCGATGCTTCATTCTATGCCGGGCATGTCTTTGTATGACCAAGCGAATACGTCCTTGAATTCGCTTAGGAGTTGCGTGAATTGGGTGTGCTCGTATTCGTCTAGTGAGGCTCCTAGTTGTAATTCCCTTGGTTCTTCGGGGGTTCCCACGTTTATGGTTATGGTTTCCTCGATGATGGGGTCTTGTGTTTTTGGGTGTATAAGGTTTGCGATGTATTTGTTTAAAGATTCGTTTGTTTGTTCATTTCCGCATGAGTTAGTGTCTTTTGTATTTTGTGTTTTGTTGATTGTTTGTTGATCTTGGTTTGTTTGTGTTTTATTAGCTTGAGACAAGACGTAAGCAAATTTATTCATTTCATTATTTTGAAGAGAATTATTCGACAAATCAGAAAATTGCTTGGAGCTAGCCTCCGTAAAAAGGAAATCTAAACTAAAGCTAGAGTCTAGGATAGATGGGTCGACAGATGACCCGACACTAAGAGCATTAGAATTTAGAAGAATTTCTTCTTCTTCTTCATCGTCTTCTGTGCCGCTGGAGGTGCTGGAGTTGCTTGAGCTGCTTGAGTTGTTTGAGTTGCAATGTAGATTGCGTCGTTGTTGGAGGAAGGTATGGTTTTCCTCCGAGGTTTCTTGATTTTTCCTTGATCGATGAGATCTTGGATTGCATGTTTGAGTTTAAGACAACTCTCGGTGCCATGTCCCATGCCCCGGTGGTATGCACAGAAGGCGTTAGGATCCCATGACTTTAATTTCTTTCTCATAGGTGGTTCGTTAATAGGTCCGATTGGCATGAGGTAGTCTTTTTCAATCAACTTTTGTAATGCCACAGCGTAGGGCATATAGAGTCTGTCAAAATTCCTTGTATGGCCGTGCGAGTTGTGTGTTTTTCGCCCTTTAAGAGTGCGTTCTCGAAGGGTACTTCGGTAAGCGGGATCTTCATAGCTAGATGTGAGATCCTTTTCGATGCGAGTGCCAATTTTGATGAGGTGTTCAAAGTTCCGAGCGTGGCAGAAGTGAAAGTAGTATCGCCAAGCGGGTCGTAGGCTGAAGAGGAAAGTGGACATAAGTTCATCTTCGTGCGGGTGATTCGGCACTCGGGAGAGTAGTTTCCTCCATTGTGCAAGGTGTTTGATGAAACCTTCGTTGTCTTTCTGACGAAAAGCTTCAAGAGTGTCGAGTGAGACTGGGTTGTCAAGTTCTTTTTGGACGCGACGTTCCAAACGTTCGACCGCGGTGCGATGTAGAGCTTTTAAGTGATCGATGTCTTTCGCGAGTTGATTGATGTGGCTTATTACCTCGTCAGTGGGTAGCCAGTATTCGTTATCCTCGTCATCAGACCAGTAGACTGCGTTGACTTGGTCGTCGGAAGGTGTGATTAGGTAAGAACAATCCAATATGGGAATTGATCCTACGAAGATGGCGTGGTTGCCGAGTGGGTTGTCATTATTCGATGGCTTGGTGGGTTGAGATGGTTTGCTGAGCTTTCCTTGATCAATAAGGTCTTGGATAGCGTTCTTGAGCCTAAAGCAGTTCTCGGTGTCGTGCCCCTTGCCTCGGTGGTATGCACAAAAGGCATTGGGGTTCCAAGATTTAGGCTTCTTGTCTTCGGGCGGCTCGCTAGTAGTGTAACAACCCGGATTTTCCAACAAAATAAAATAAAGAAATAAAAAGGATTTATAAAATAAAAGAAAATAAAAGCGATCCACGGTAGCGGAAACACCGTGGAATCCGGATCATTACTCACTAACCAACTAAACAACGATAAAAAGATAGGCCTTGAGGCCTAGAAGTGGGGAGTAAATACCCCTTACAAATCCAGCTCCAAAAATGAACGTAAGATAACAATAATAAATCCAAACATCCTAACAAGTCTAATCCAAAATCACTTCAAGGCTTATAAGCTATAGGTCATCCTCACGGCAACCTCACTTGATAAACCCGATCCCGCGCTAACCTGCCACAAAGAATGTAACAGTCACAATCAGTGGGGAGTAACTAGGTGCTCCCCAGTCATATTTCAACGTAACCAAAATAGACAACAACACAACAAACAACCCAAAGGTATAGTAACCATAACGCAACCTCAAGCCAACTCATTAGCTACCAAACTCAACCAACTGTCACCCAACAACCTGTAAACATGTATAACCAATACAACTCGACAATAACTAGTCCATCGACATACAAGCTCAAATCACAACAACAAGATGACAGACAACAATCAACAACCTGCAAGGTAAGCACGGAGCACTGGGTGAAGCAACAAGAATCACCCCGGATGAAGCAACAAGAATCATCCAAACCCTATGGCGGAACAGCAACAAGAAGTTCCTCAAACTCATTAGTCTAAATTTGGCCAAATTCCACCGAGCAACAAGAACGGTGACGACATTATATAAACCATAGTCTCTAACCAACATGGTTGAGAACCCATAGTCGCTCTAACTAAGCAACAAGAATAGCCGAGGGGATCATGGGCGGTATCGTCATACAAAAGACGTCGTAGCTCCTCACGTACGTGCCAGAACAGTACCCGTACGCACACTCAACTCAAGCAATCAAACAAGTCAATTCAATAACCTGAATCAACTCACAATCAACAATAAACCAATCATCCTTTACTCAAAATCATCACAATCTCCATCATATACACAACTACAACATAATTGACCCCTTTTGTAAGCAATCTCAACACTAACCATAATCAACATGTTAAATACGGAGTAATAACCATAAGAACTCAAGAGTAGCCATAATAAACCATTATAATTCCCAAAGTTATCATCTTTTATCAACTTAATAACAATATAACCCAAATTCAAAGTAAACAAACATCCCAAATCGCATTATTAGACATAAAAGTGTGAGACCAACTCAAACAAGACCAAAGACCGCAACTTTACATCTCAAACATCCCAAAGGTAACACCTTTTCATTCATATCAACAATCAAGACATCCTCAATCAATTATATGGTCTCACACAAGTCAAAATATCACTAAGGCTACACCTAGTTACCTTTTCCAAACAAGCCAAAGAAAAGCACAGTTTTCACCCCTTCTGTCCAGACGCGATAACAGACGATCCAGAGCTCCAAATGAAAAACTGAACGGTGAAAAGGTAGCCCCAAGAGTCAGGAACATGCTGTAAAAATTTCGGCAACATCGGACGGTCGGATCTCCGGCGATCTTCCGTTTAGTGAACCTGGGTTAGAGAAATCCGAACTTGGGTTTTCTCTCCAATTCCCTCCTATTGATTAGGGCACACATAAATCATTCAATACACATAAAATAATACAAGATCAGAAAAATAAAGAGCTAAAAGGGATGCTATACCACGGGAATCGACTAAGGAAAGATTAGGGCTCAAAAGATGAGGAAAAAGATGAATAACAATGGAGTTTTGATGAGATCTTGAGAGAGCTTGAGGGAGAATTATGATGTGAGATGAGGGATGAGATGTGGGAGATGCAAAGCTGATCTTTTGGGAGGTAGGGTTAAGAGGGGATGAAATATAATGTCTTGAGCAAGAAGCAAACCCGAGAAAGCCCTAAAACCCAAACCCGAGCTGGGGGGTTCGGCTCGGACCAGGGTGGACCGGTTCAAACTGACTCCTGAAAATTTGGCAGTTGCGACGGCGTCGAAAAAATACGCAGTTTAGCCTTTTGAATCACCTGAATCGGAGTTCGTATGAGGAAATTACACCGTTTTTAAGCTAATTACTCCGTTTTTAAGTTCTGACTACAGGGTAGCTTAATCAACGCGACAAGTGAACTGATTTTCTTGAGCTAAAAATGAGAAAATCAAGAGAAATGAATCACGAATATGATTGAGACGAATAATTAATATTAGGAAAAGTCGGGGTGTTACAATCTCACCACCTAAAAAGAAGTTTCGTCCTCGAAACTTGAGAACGAAAGAATACCCCCAAAGGATTAAGAAAACTACCTACTCCTATTCCTCAAGACAAGAATCGCTAACTCTACTCACCTCGATAACAAGGGCATAGACACGCTTAATGACGCTTAAGATAACCCGACATCACATATCACCCGAATGATGCTCAACCCACTCATATAACCCTTTAATACTATTGGTGCATCTTATGCTCGACAATCCTCAATTAGGCATATTAGCCTCACAAGACCATCTCGTTCAACCAAGCATCTTACTCACCAAGTCTAACCAAAATCTCGGACGAGTTTTAACCCAAAAGGCACCATTACCCATGTTACCAAGATAACTAACGCGTAAGCTAATCCCCAAATCAATGCTAATGACAAACCTCATAACCTTAATCATGACGTTCCCCATAGTTCCACATTTTCCACAACGAAATAACCATAAATATGTCATACCATATCATCTCATTCTCAAGTCACACGTATACTAACACGTAGCAATCAAAATGTATCGTTAAAAGCTTACTACTCTCTCCACCCATTATTACCATACCCAAGTCTATCCACACCTTTCTCGAATGTCACTTCCTTATTGACCTCGAATTCTCTCCTCCCATCAATGAGTTTCCTTGTACTTAACACATACACAAAACCACAAAGATGCACACTGGTCATTCCTACATTATCCTTTAAAGTACAAACCCCAAAGTTTTATCGTGCTCACTATAACCTTTAAGTTTTCCTCAAAGCCGATTATTGCTCACCACAATATCACTTCCCAATTCTCACTAACTCAAGATTGTCACAACTCATCTAGCAACATAACTAAGTCCTAAAAATACTCCCTTTGCAGATACTATAATCTCCATAACGTTCACTCACCATAATTTAAATCATCAATCTCAAAGACTAAGAATCCTCAAAAGTTACAACGACCAACCATGTGCATTAGTTAGTAAACCACTCATACTATCAACTACTTATTAACCAAACTCTATCATCTATGACTCAAATAACAGCGACAGCCTAAGGATCAGATCTCGAGCTAGATAAGGGTGAAGCACCTTACGGCTAGATGCCAAGGAGTACGATTATAGAAATTTATCAAGGATAAGATTGATGTTAATACATCAAGAGCTTTTACAAAATCGAGAACGTGAATAGCTATGGAAAGGAATGGAAAATAATAGAAGATCGACGTCTTAAAAGTCGGCGCATAGGCAATAGAACTGAAGTAGCCACTAGAGGGAAACCTAAGGAATAGAATAACATAAGACCCAAATGACAAGACTAAAAGGTGATCGATAGCGTCATGATATAAAAGTGATGAGTTATGATGAATAAGAAAGAAAAGAAGGAATGAAACGAATTACGTAAAAATATGACATAATAAATCTTTTGCAAGAAACTGCTCAACAACCACCAATTAGACAAAAAAAATTTTAAATATGAAACGATGAAGGAAAAGTAGAAATATTCTTTAAGAGTTCACAAATGAAGGCATAAGACTCGTTTCCAACAAGAACTCAAATTGGTTTTGTTACGAAGGAGAGACGAAAAGGTAATTCCCGAAAAGTTTGACAGATATAGAATATGATCAGAAGATACGATTGAAAGGAGAAGTCTCCAAATTGAGTTTCAAAACGACAGCGATTTTAGAAAAATGAAGCTACTAAAATACCAGGTAGAATAAATAATATTCAAATAAACCAAATGCTCAAATTAGAAAATTTAATAAAAGAAGGTGTAGGATAACAAGAGGTTTTGATCAAAAGTGGAAGCAGTAGATAGGTGTCAATCATTTCAAATTTGATTGAGTAAAAAGCCACCAAAATGTATTGACGCGTCTAAAAAAATAAATGGAAAAGTAAAACAATACTGATTAAAATTTTTCTCAACATAGTTACAATATAAGAAAGTACAAGAAGGATAAACAAACCATTATAGTACAAATATACATAAATAGGTTTTGTTAATCGAACTGACTGAAAACATTCTTGAAATAAAAGTGTTTAGAAATTATCTCAGCACGATCTATTGAAAAAGATGAGGATGAACATAATAAGAAATTTTATTGGGGAAAAAGAAACTCAAACTGTAATCACGAGCTGATAGTTTTAAAACAACTGTATAATAAGATCAAGATTTAGAAGGATATACTAGGGACAAGTGTAGCTAGCAAGCTGAAAGAGGTCCCTACGAATACGGTAGGTGACTTAGATTAAGAGCTTCCGCTGCGTGCTCTGATGGTAGGACCATACATTCGCAATTCGGCTTCAAGTTTCTTGCTCTAGCTGATCAATCGGTATGAATCAAAGACTTTAAGAGTTAAATTTCTAGATATATTTCAAAAGCTCAGATGAAAGAGAGATTTTAAATTAGAATACTCAAATGATTAAATTCGTATAAACCAATAAATCAAAAAAAAAAAAAAAAAAAAAAAAAAATTAAGACAATAAATCATCAAGAGATAGATAAATTAAAATTCTCAAAGGAATTGAGCTGTCAAACCAATATTGTTAAAAGCAAGCGTCATTAATAATAAAGGGAAATGCAAAAATACATTTGATAGGAAAAATAGGAGTATTAACATTCAATAAGAAAATAGAAGTATAGGGTATTTAATCTTAAAAGATGAGTTTTGAGGAAATCAAAGATGTCGGATAATAGCTAAGAATGTAATTATTAGAATAAAACATGTTGCGGTAAAGGAATAGGTTCAAAGAGAATGATTAAATCGAATGAAAAACCTTAACCAGTTATTTTGAAGATGAACAAGGAATATTTAAAGACATATCGAGTCAAGACACCGGCCTCCCATGTCACCATTATAATTGTACTGCATCCAAAGAAAACGTGTGGTCTAATGGTGGAGAACCTAAGTCCACCATTTCGACAACTACTCATACATATGCACAAATAACGTAGACCCCCTAATGTGTCTACCCCAACACTCTCACTCGGTGTTCTAAGTCAAATCCTCCTCACTGACTAAGAGAGTTGAAGCGTATTCGCCTGATACCAATCAGAATAACCCGGATTTTCCAACAAAATAAAATAAAGAAATAAAAAGGATTTATAAAATAAAAGAAAATAAAAGCGATCCACGGTAGCGGAAACACCGTGGAATCCGGATCATTACTCACTAACCAACTAAACAACGATAAAAAGATAGGCCTTGAGGCCTAGAAGTGGGGAGTAAATACCCCTTACAAATCCAGCTCCAAAAATGAACGTAAGATAACAATAATAAATCCAAACATCCTAACAAGTCTAATCCAAAATCACTTCAAGGCTTATAAGCTATAGGTCATCCTCACGGCAACCTCACTTGATAAACCCGATCCCGCGCTAACCTGCCACAAAGAATGTAACAGTCACAATCAGTGGGGAGTAACTAGGTGCTCCCCAGTCATATTTCAACGTAACCAAAATAGACAACAACACAACAAACAACCCAAAGGTATAGTAACCATAACGCAACCTCAAGCCAACTCATTAGCTACCAAACTCAACCAACTGTCACCCAACAACCTGTAAACATGTATAACCAATACAACTCGACAATAACTAGTCCACTGACATACAAGCTCAAACTGTCAACAACAAGATGACAGACAACAATCAACAACCTGCAAGGTAAGCACGGAGCACTGGGTGAAGCAACAAGAATCACCCCGGATGAAGCAACAAGAATCATCCAAACCCTATGGCGAACAAAGAACAAGAAGTTCCTCAAACTCATTAGTCTAAATTTGGCCAAATTCCACCGAGCAACAAGAACGGTGACGACATTATATAAACCATAGTCTCTAACCAACATGGTTGAGAACCCATAGTCGCTCTAACTAAGCAACAAGAATAGCCGAGGGGATCATGGGCGGTATCGTCATACAAAAGACGTCGTAGCTCCTCACGTACGTGCCAGAACAGTACCCGTACGCACACTCAACTCAAGCAATCAAACAAGTCAATTCAATAACCTGAATCAACTCACAATCAACAATAAACCAATCATCCTTTACTCAAAATCATCACAATCTCCATCATATACACAACTACAACATAATTGACCCCTTTTGTAAGCAATCTCAACACTAACCATAATCAACATGTTAAATACGGAGTAATAACCATAAGAACTCAAGAGTAGCCATAATAAACCATTATAATTCCCAAAGTTATCATCTTTTATCAACTTAATAACAATATAACCCAAATTCAAAGTAAACAAACATCCCAAATCGCATTATTAGACATAAAAGTGTGAGACCAACTCAAACAAGACCAAAGACCGCAACTTTACATCTCAAACATCCCAAAGGTAACACCTTTTCATTCATATCAACAATCAAGACATCCTCAATCAATTATATGGTCTCACACAAGTCAAAATATCACTAAGGCTACACCTAGTTACCTTTTCCAAACAAGCCAAAGAAAAGCACAGTTTTCACCCCTTCTGTCCAGACGCGATAACAGACGATCCAGAGCTCCAAATGAAAAACTGAACGGTGAAAAGGTAGCCCCAAGAGTCAGGAACATGCTGTAAAAATTTCGGCAACATCGGACGGTCGGATCTCCGGCGATCTTCCGTTTAGTGAACCTGGGTTAGAGAAATCCGAACTTGGGTTTTCTCTCCAATTCCCTCCTATTGATTAGGGCACACATAAATCATTCAATACACATAAAATAATACAAGATCAGAAAAATAAAGAGCTAAAAGGGATGCTATACCACGGGAATCGACTAAGGAAAGATTAGGGCTCAAAAGATGAGGAAAAAGATGAATAACAATGGAGTTTTGATGAGATCTTGAGAGAGCTTGAGGGAGAATTATGATGTGAGATGAGGGATGAGATGTGGGAGATGCAAAGCTGATCTTTTGGGAGGTAGGGTTAAGAGGGGATGAAATATAATGTCTTGAGCAAGAAGCAAACCCGAGAAAGCCCTAAAACCCAAACCCGAGCTGGGGGGTTCGGCTCGGACCAGGGTGGACCGGTTCAAACTGACTCCTGAAAATTTGGCAGTTGCGACGGCGTCGAAAAAATACGCAGTTTAGCCTTTTGAATCACCTGAATCGGAGTTCGTATGAGGAAATTACACCGTTTTTAAGCTAATTACTCCGTTTTTAAGTTCTGACTACAGGGTAGCTTAATCAACGCGACAAGTGAACTGATTTTCTTGAGCTAAAAATGAGAAAATCAAGAGAAATGAATCACGAATATGATTGAGACGAATAATTAATATTAGGAAAAGTCGGGGTGTTACAAGTAGGCCCGATTGGTTGTAGGTAGTTCTTCTCGACCAACCTTTGAAATGCTTTGGAGTAAGACATGAAGAGCGGGTCGAAGTTTCTCTTGGCTTTAGGAGGCGGCGAGAATGTGGTTGCAAAAGCGTCAAGGGTGTCATCATCAAGGTTACCGACGGTGCGATTTTCGTCGTTCTTGACCGCGCGGGAGGACTTGGAGGAGCTTCCTTGGTAAGCATGGCCGGTGTACTTAGCCATGGTGCCGGTCCTGAGGTCATCCTCGATTTGAGTGCCGACCTTAGTTAGCTCTTTGAAGTTCTGAATGTTGCTGTACCTCATGTAGAATTGATACACGGGTCGCAGGTTATTTATGAACTTTGGTACGAGCTCGTCCTCGCGGGGACGGTTGGGGATCTGTCTTTCGACTTCTTCCAACGAGTAAGATAGTCGGTAAAGCCTTCATTGTCCTTTTGAGATAGGACTTCTAAGGTGCGAATCGAGACTTGAGTGTCTTCATTGTCTCGATACTGTCGATCGAACTCGACTGTGAGTTCTTCAAAAGTAGGGACCCGTTGTGGATCAAGTGAGTAGAACCATGTCTTGGGCACTGCTGCTAGAGGGTGCGGGAAGAGAGTTAGCCAATGCTTAGCGTCGACCCCCTTGATGGCCATTTGGGATTTGAAAGCTCGGATGTGAATGATCGGGCTCTCATGTCCTTGGAAGACGGGAAGGTCACTAAGGGCGAGTTTGCTAGGGAGTTCGTCTTTGATGCTAGCCGGCACGTTTTCGTTTTCTTTGTGGATGGAGTAAGTGCTCGAGACATAGAGCCTTTCCTCCATGGCTTGGAGTTTCTTAGCGTGCCTATCAGCTTCTTCCTTAATCTTGGTTTCCATGCGTTCCACTTCGGTAGTGTGGGTTATCAAAAGGCGTTCAAGGTCAGCGGTCAGTTTTGCAACTTGGTCACGGAGTGCGGTGACATCTTCGTTGTTGCCGGCCATTTTGCGGGTGTAGGTTCGTTTCTTGTAAGGGATTATTACACGTTGTTTAGTGCGACGAGTATCCAGCTGAGGCCTGCATTTCACTTTGCATATTAGTGACACGACTCGACCCACTAGACTCACATTCATTTTAGGCATTCACTTTAGCTCATTTCGTTGTTTAGAAAGACCTTTTAAGCTTGAAAAAGGAGGTTTTCGAAAAGGTTTTGCTAAGGGAAGCTTTTGAGGCGAGGATGCGTGCGCACATCTCGTCTCGATGTTAAAATTTTGCTTTGCATCCGTCGAACTGATATCGGTGATTTGCCGAGGTGAGCTCGAGTCGGATGTGTAAAAGAAGGAGGATTCGGCTCGAGCAAGTCGAGTCGAGGATGTTAAAACGGAGTCTAGGCCGTGTGACCTAGAGGATTGAAATCCACGAGCTCGGGTTTTAATCCTTGCTCGGGTTTTTGCTTGTTAGTGAAAAAGAAGAATTTTGAGAAGACTAGTTTCAAAAATTCGCGATAGTTTTGTTTGAAAAGCGTTAGTTTGTTAGGTGTTAGGTTCATTTATCTTTGAAACGTTTAAGCGAGTTTTCGAAGATATGAATGCAAATGCTCGTTTTGAAAAAGACCATGGAGTGCATGGCCTCGAACTTGTACGTATGACTCAAAAAGGGTGAAAATGAGTCAGTCGGGTACACCTCCAACTACCTCGAGTACGCTTTGGCAGATACTTAACCCCTCTATTTCCTTACGCCGGAGCGATAGGTTTTCTAGATGGAGCACTGGGGCGGTCGAGATAGCCGTTTACGGCAAGCCGTGGAGGGGTGAGAGGAAAGCTAGCCCGGCATGTGCTTTATCGAGTGGACAAGCCTGCATGTGGGAACCACCTCTCAAGGGTGCAAAGGGTGCCTAGATTCCAAAAGGAATGGACTCTAAACGAATGTGCATAGCTCAAATATGTATACTTGGATTGTTCAAAGCTTTCAAGTTTCACCTCTTTATTTTTAAAAGAAAAAGCTAGTTTTTAGTTTTAAAAATAAGATTTCTAATGAGTCGCCAAACCGTGGAACCCGGATCGGACCCAACTCGCCTTGCTTAAGGGCGGATTTTAAAGTTAAAAAAGATTAAGTTGGAAAAACCTTTAAGAACTGTTATGGAGTCGCCACCTAATTATCGCGGAAATTAGGAACCTGCTACCATGTTCTAAGTTAAAAACATGTTCTTAGATTTTGGAGCACGCCGACACCCCTAGATCTAAGGCTTGTGAAACCAGATTGGATTCGGGGTGAGGGTACTTTAGAAAAAGAGTTAATTCAAATAATGATTTATGAAAACCTTTTAGAAAAGCCTATGTAAAAATAGCCTCTCTTGACCTAGAACAATCCTTGTAAGATGATATTTGAGCTAATGTTATCGCTACGCATTACAAGTGCGATAAGTTTGTAAAAGGATGCAGATGCAGATGCAAAAGATTGATTAAAACCCTCAGTTTAGCATGTTTAACTTGTTAACGAATACGGTTCAGTTAAAGGTCGAATTCATTGTTTAAGTTGATTTTAATGCAAAATAAGAAGGTGCAAGATGCATGCAAATAAAATAAAGTTCAATTGTCCATTGGTATATTTTATAAGGTCGGTTGCTTATGCGACTTTGGCGTGTCATCGGATATGGAGTGTACCCGAAGTAAATAGAACACTTGGAGTGCAAGCGCGCTGGGTGCCAAAGCCGGGGGGGGCGCTAAAGTGTAGACCCCTTTGTTAGTCCATAGAAAATAAGAAAAAGCTTTGATCCAAGTGGATCGGTACCTACCTTGTCCTGACGCTTCAGATCTGGGCAGAGCTTCGCTTCTTGAACTTAAAAGGAGGATGAGTTCAACACGGGATGGTGTGTTGAACTCAAGGATTTGAGTGCTTGAGGCTTTTGTGAAAGAGGATTTGTGCGTATGTGAATTGTGTGTGAAATTGTGGTCTGAAAAGTGTGTTGAATGTCGAGGTATAGGGTTGTATATATACTAAAACCTTCGGAGAAATTAGGAAATAAGGGGATAAAACCAGGCCCAGGAACCGCATAGCCTTATGCGGTTGCCTGGGGAAACCGCATAGGCTTATGCGGTTCCCCCCTCAAACCGCATAAGGTCATGCGGTTTGGGGGTCTGGTTTTTGTGTAGTTTCCAAGTTTTGGCCAGATTGTATCTTTGAAAGATTACGTGATAATCTTGAACGTGTAGCTCAAGAAAAGTGCTGGGATATTTGTGAGATATTTTGTGATGTCTAGGGCTTTGGAGTGCGGGCCAAAGGCTGGGTTTGGGCTCGGTTTCGGGCCCGAGACCCGGAAAAATGAAAAGGGTGTATTTGCGTAGTTTTTGTGAGATAAGGTAAGACGTGAAGCCGTATTTGGTGTAAGAAGGGGCTAAATGGTGGTTTTAGCTACCGGGCCTAAATTTAGGAATTTAGGAATGCTGAATTAGACCTCGTTAATGTAAAAGGATTAATTGTAGTGCAAATGCGAAGCTCGTGCCAAATGAAGCAGGACAAGGACCTAGCTAGACTCCAAATGGACAAAATGAACGTTTATTTAAAGCGATGTGAGGCGACCTTCAACATTTTAACATTTAAAACGACTCAGAATGAATTCGACATTAGTTAGAACCGTTTAAGTCAACGTTAAAGCATGCGTAATAAAAGTCCGTGATACATCACAGGGTTTTGTTTGGGAGGGTACGGATATGGGTATCCACACATTTTAACATTTCAAAACGACTCAAAATAAATTCGACCTTAGTTAGAACCGTTTAAGTCAACGTTAAAGCATGCGTAATAAAAGTTCGTGGTACATCACAGGGTTTTGTTCGGGAGGGTACGGATATGGGTATCCACAGAGCCCCCAGTTTGAGTGAGCTCGGACTAGAGTGCTAGTCAAACTCCACGACCATATCCGGACCACTACGGTCTCGATATAGTCAGCGGAACGAAGCATGTGTCCATGGGTGAGACGAGGACTTCGAACCGGGCTATGCAGGGAGGGACGTACGCATTTAAGGACTTGGCGGTCCGTGCATATTATAAGGGTATGCCTGCCTGCTGGATGCTAGGTGCCTTCGTCGCTGTGCTGGTTGCTGTGTAGTGCCGTTGTCGTTGTTGATGTCGTTGCTGATGCTGATGCCGTTGCTGATGTTGATGCCGTTGCTGATGTTGATGCCGTTGTTGTTGTTGATGTCGTTGCTGATGCTGGGTCTCGCCGAGGAGCACAGGTGCTTGGTGTAGTATCCGTTGGAGAAGTACTAGTTTGTCGGGGAAGGATGTATAGTCTCGCCGAGGAGCGTAGGTGTAGTTGTGGTTGTTTGGGAGAGTGATGGTGTTTCGTCTTGTTAGGGGTGCAGGTGTATATTCGCCGGGAATTGTGGTCCGAGGAAGGTGTATGTGCTCATGTATACTGCTCCGTGTATTTGCAAATGCGTTTGTGTCTTGTAGTTGGATAGTGCCCAGACTTGCTGGACGTGCTGATGTAGATGCTTGGTGTTTATGCTGCGAAGTTGAAGGATGACTCGTAGGTTAGTGATTTGCTGGGGAAGTCGAAGGATATGTCTTGGACTCCGTGGAAAATGTCTGTATAGGTGCGTGGACTCCATGGGAGGTGATACTCCATGGAGACGTATAAGAGGGTGTAAGGGCTTTTGAAGGGTGTTCGTGTTTCTGCTTCTGTACCGTGTATCAAATGCTTAATACACGAGTATGGCGGACTGTAGGTGACGCCTTAACCAAGGCATAGCGCGTAATGTATGTGCTAGCGCTTGTGGCGGACTGTAGGTGACGCCTTAACCATGAAAGCTTGCGTGTGTGAAGAAAAATACTTAGGCTTGACGAGCCCAATATGGAGAGACAACGTGGAATAAAACACGCCTTAAAAATTGCCTTGTTGACTAGTGATTCTTTCGGAGAATATCTTATCAATTGGCGACTTCAAGCGCGAACTCATTCGCACATGTCGCGGCTTCAAATCCGGAATAATTCGAATCCTGCGATTGTCTTCCGAAATCTTCATCTTCGCCTGCCTTGACCATGAGACGTGGTATCTGGTGATTCGTTTGGATTCACGTGATACTCATCTCTCGGACTCTGGATGCGTGGTGCTTGGGATGCATATTCGAGTGGTTGGTGCTTGGATGCTTGGACTTATGCTCGGGTGGTTGTTGTTTGATGCATACTTGAAAGTGTTATGCTTTTAGCGTCCATGCTCCTGTTTGTAGCGGTTCTGAAGGTGTCGCTCAACTGTAGATTCTTATGTGGGTATGTATAGCAAGGGTGTCTTCAAAAATGCGAAAAATTATCCCATTTTTCGTTGTAAAGGTTTAATTCTTGATAGGAGGCGTCAGCCCCTAGTTGTCTTGGTCATGGTGCCGGTGTATGTGAGCCCCCAGTTTGATCGAGGTATGGAATATAGCGATGATCAAACTATGTAAAAGGCTATGGGTTGTATTAGGATGAGGGTGTTTTTGGATTACCCCCTCGAGTTTGACTAGGTTTTGGATGAAAACTAAGTCAAAGTGAAGAGTATGGTGTTTGGTTTTGAAAATTTCCCCCGTGGTTCGGCTTAATTTGATTGAAATTAAGGCAAAATGGAGCAAAATGTGGCGTGGGTGGAGTAGGAGTTGCGCTGAGATGGCTCGGGTTCAGCGTGGATTTAATGAGTACCGTCGTCTTCACCCTTAGTTGTCTAGGTGATCTTGTGTAATAAGGATTGTGTGAACCCATCGTTACATGACCGTTTGTTGTAGCTTGGCTTGAGCTTGTAGTTGCTTTCGTCGTCTTTCGCTTCCGTGCTGTGTTGTACTTCCGTGGACCTGCGTAGTTAGTAGGCTTGGGTTTGAAAGTGAAATGATTCCCGATTGGGATGCTTGGATTAAAAAGCTTTTTGTTGAAAAATCGTTTTTGTAAAAGATTCATTTTAGTTGTCGAAATGAGCTTTAAAAATGAACGCTAGAAATGTCGGTTGTAAGGCTTCATGCAAGATGAAGGGGTGTTAGACGTTGTAGGTTCAAGCTAGAGTTGTGAAGACCATGGAGGGTTATTTGAGTGCAAAGGTTGAAAAGCCCCCAGTTGTCGGTGGAATCTCATGACAACACGGAGTGGGGTGTAGTGCTAAATTCGGTTGTGCTTTGCGTAAGCTGCCTACGTATCCACGAATGTGGAATCAAACCGGCGTAGTTCGATAGTGCTTTCGCTCAAAATGTGTTAACTCGAGTGAGTTAAATTCGAAGAAATGCTTTTTCTCAAAGTATGTTAACTCGAATGGTGAGTTAAATTTTTGGGAAAAGCTTGGATTTCGAAGATTCGAGATGCGTTTCAAGGATTTGAGATGCATTTTCAAAAGGCACATTTTGCTTCTGCGAAAGGGTGTCTTTTTGCAAAAGTGAAGTGCAAAAGTGTTTTTATATTAACTCAAGTGTTGAGTTAATTTTGAAAGGTGATTATCTAATTTGAGGGTGCATTGCCTCGTGTAAGTTTGAAAAAGCGTGTCGTTCCGTGGGAGCGTTTTGAAAACTGGAGAGTTTTTGAAAGGAGCGGTTTAAATGTCGCTAAATTGTTTGATTGGAAGAGGATTGACTCGACATGTGAGTCGATGCTTAAAATGTCGAAAAGTTTGCAAAATAGAGACGAATCGTATGCGTGATTTGAGACTCGACGGTTGCATGGATGCCATATTCGGGAACACGTGCGTTGGTGGAGCCCCCAGTGGTGCTTGCTTGTCTGCGGTGGGATGCTGTTGTTCCTGCAAAACAGTGTTAGACCAAAAAGCAGAGTACTACTCCTAAGTCTATGACAACTTTGCCTTGACGAATTCGTTTTAGTCGCCTCGATAAAGAAATAGTTTGCCTTTGAACTTTGTGAATTTTTGTGGACACATCCTTAGCATGGAAAGCTTTGGACGGGGATTATTTTGTGGGTTTTTGTAAAAGGTTGGTTGAGCTCGGGAGAGCGGCCTACGTATCCGTGGGTACGGAATCAAACCTAGCGTAGTTCCGAAGAGCGCGTTTAAGGGCGTGCATGAGGTGTTTATGTGGAAAGGTGCGTGTTTAAGGATCCACCGGTCTGGGAGGTGGGTTTGTTTTTGTGGAAAGGTGCGTGTTTAGGGACCTGCCGGTCCAAGGGTGTTTATGTGTTTGACCTTGATACATTGCATCCTAAGGGTGGGTTCTCCTTAGTTGATCTAGGCTGGTTGCTTGCTACTTCTGTCTTGTCTTCAATTTGGAATTTCAAGGACCTGGCCACTCGTTTGTGGGCTTCGGAACTTCTTGCCTTTGGGGTTTCGGCCCCTCGCTTTTTGATTTCTAAGCTTGTTGACTTCTTAAGCCTTTTGACTTCTTGAGCTTTTGACTTCTTAAGCTTTCGACTTCTTAAGCTTTTTGCTTAGTTGTTTTGCCCCTTGTTCCGGAGCTTTTGAGACTTTTGCCTTTGGGTGACTTTGATTTTTGACCTTTGCACCTTTGCCACGCCCTGTATGGCTTGGGCTTGAGCTCGGACCCTGCAAAAACCCTGTGGCTCGGTGGTCACTTGTGATCGTGTGTCCATCACGCCGGGCTCCTCTGACAAGTTCGTTTGCTTATTAGGCACGCGATCGAGTACGCGGAGGACGATCCAGGAATACTCGTACTTTTGGTCGCGATCAAATTCATGACCACTGTGGAGCTCCAAATTAATGGATCCTCCTCCAAAAGCAGCGGAGTAGTAGACCACAAGCAGACTAGTGAACCTTAGGTGTTTAGTCGTCGGAAGCTTTCTTGTCTTTGTGTCCTTGATTTAGTTGACTTGGACCTTCGTACCCGGCCTAGATCTCCCTAGGATAGTTGTTCCTGGGATGCAATGTATGTTGGTGTAGAATTGTGTTTTTTTATGGGAAAAGTGTGTAAAAAGGAAGCTGGGTTGTAGGCAAACTTATTCCTTTATCGGTTTGTTAAAAATGTCGTACGTCGAAGACTCGATTGCCCTAGACTGACAGAGATTGACTCAATGCTTAAAAATTCGACCCGTATTGAAAAGACTCGAATTTCTTGAGGAGATCCGTGAGATCGTCGGCAGCGCCTTGATGGATTCTTCGCTGGGTGCTCGAGACGCACATGTCTCGGATGGGGTTGATGCTCGCGTCGGGACTCGTTTCATGCATACTTAGATTTGTCTTTGATTTTGCAAAAGTTTTGTTTTTGGCGAGAAGCAGGATGTTTTGTTGAGCAAAATGTGTTGTCACATTTTGGCTTGCTGTAAAAGGTGTTCCGAGTTGAAATATGTTGTCACATTTCGATTCTGTGCAAGAGATGATTCAAGGTAGTGATGAGCTACTTGAACCGAGGGTGCTTCGAAAATGCGATGGAAACGGTAGTGCCCGTTTTCATGCATTTACTTAAGGAAGAGTTAGACTGAAGCGGCTAGAGCCACTTGGTCCGACATCAAAAGTCCTCGGGATTGAGGTTGCTCATTCCCGGGTTTTGTTCTTTTGCGAAAAGAGGAATGTCTGATCCTAGAAGGTTTTGGGCTAGTGAAAACCTTCGAAAAATGCTTATATTGAAAGAGGTAAAAGAAAAGGCTTTGAGCCGTTCGATTTGTTTTTGCGAACTTCTTCGAGAATGGGCTGACACTCTCGGGTTTGAAAAGAGTTTTGTGATAAAAAGGGTTGTGATGACCGCGAGCCATGCGGCCGATTTTGAGCTAGAAATGTTTTAAAACTTTTCATGCTCGACGATGTTTGGTGATAGAAAGCTAGAAGTTTATGCTAACGGTGTGTTGCTAAGATCCTATTGGTGGATGCTCGAAATGGCGTTTAAGCTATTTGAGTCGAAGGTGTCAAAATGCGATGAGGACGAGCTTGCTTGTCCACATGGATTTTGTGAAAGGAGGAATGGATCGAGGTGGTTTGAGCCATTCGATCCGATCGTGAGTTTGCTTTGAAAGACTCACCAAGAATGCGTTCTAATCCTTGGGTTATGCTTCGTGAAAAAGCACGCGATAAATGGGTTAGGATAACCGTGGGTTATTTAAATCCATTTATGTTTTCAAAGGCTTAGAGAAAGTGAGTTTTGTGTTGGGTTGCTCATGATGTTTGCAATGTATTTAATTAATGATTGTTCATTCGTTAGTTCATTTTTATCGCACGGATTTTTATGTTTGTTGTTCGATTGATTTGTTTGATTTTTGTTTGTTGTTCATTGTTTATTTGTTTGTTTTTAGCTTGAGACTAGAAGTAAGCAAACTTATTCGTATTATTCATTAAAGAAGAATTGTTTGACAAATCAGGAGAAGAGTTGGAGTTAGCCTCCGAAAATAAAAAGTCTAAGCTAAAACTAGAAGGTGGGTCGACAGATGACCCGACACCTAAAGGATTAGATCCTAAGAGGATTTCTTTTTCTTTGCGTTCGCTAACGCCTCCGTTCTCGCCATCTTCCTTTTGAGTCGTGATGGTTTGCATTTTATAGGTGCATCCTCGTATGTTAGTTCATTCCCAATGTCTGCGTTAGGCGTTGGGTTGATTGCGGGCGTGATCAAGTCCGAGTGTTCTACGGGAGGGAGCGATCCTGTGAAGGTTGTATGGTCAGCGAAAAGGTTGTCATCGTTGTACGGTTTAGACGGTTTAGACGGTTTGTCGAGCTTTCCTTGATCGACGAGATCTTGGATGGCATGTTTAAGCTTGAAGCAGTCTTCAGTGTTGTGCCCTTTGCCTCGGTGGTATGCACAGAAGGCATTCGGGTTCCAAAATTTTGGCCTCTTGTCTTCGGCCGGCTTGTTAGTAGGCCCGATTGGTTGTAGGTAGTTGTTTTCGACCAACCTATGGAATGCCTTAGTGTAAGGTATGAAGTTCCTATAGCTTTTGGTTGCAGGTGCGTCAAGGCTATCCACAGTGTGGTTTTCCTGACTCTTGGTCGCGCGAGGAGATTTTGATGGGTTGCTTTGATGGGTGTGGCTGGTGCATCTTGCTATGGCGCTAGTCCGAAGGTCGTCCTCAATTTGAGTGCCGACCTCGATGAGTTGTTTGAAGTCTTTGATGTTGCTGTACCGCATGTATAATCGGTACACGGGTCGCAGGTTGCTTATGAACTTAGGCACAAGTTCGTCTTCGTGTGGGCGATTTGGAATTTGTGTGCTCAGCTTTTTCCATCGAGAAAGGTACTCGGTGAAGCCTTCATTGTCTTTTTGGTTAAGGACCTCGTGAGTGCGGATCGAGACATGCTTATCGGCCTTGTCCTTGATACGTTGTACCAAGTACTCTACCTCGGTTTTGTGGTGGGTTAGTAGGAGGTCAAGGTCGTCGGTCAGCTTTGTGACTCGTTCACGGGGTGCGTTAACTTCGTCATTGCCGGCCATTTTACGGGTGTAGGTTTGTTTATTGTATGGGATGACTATGCGATTCTTAGTACGACAAGTATCCAGTTGAGACCTGTATTTCACTTCACATATTAGTGACGCGACTCGACCCACTAGACTCACAAACGTTCTAAGAGCTCATTTTTAGCTCATTTCTTTGTTTAGAAGGACCTTTTATGCTTTGAAAAGAGGAGATTTTCGAAAAGGTTTTAGCTAAAGGAAGTTTTTGAGGCGAGGACGCGTGCGCACGTCTCGTCTCGATGTCAAAAGGTGTTAGCTTTGTCGAGCCCATTTAACGGTTCATCGTTAAGGGCTCGAGCCTAGGTGGATGAAAGGGGTTTGATTTGAGAGCGGTTAGCTAGTTGAGTCAAGGATGTTAAGAATGGATTAGGTTGTGTGGAGTGCATCTAGTTAGACCTACTCGGTTCAATGTTCATTTTAGGCGTTCATTTTAGCTCATTTCATTGTTTTGAAAGACCCTTTAAGCTTGAAAAAGGAGATTTTCGAAAAGTTTTGGCTAAAGGGAAGCTTTTGAGACGGGGATGTGTGCGCACATCTCGTCTCGATGTTAAAAGTTTTGTTTGCACCCGTCGAACTAGTGTCGGCGATTTGCCGAGGTGAGCTCGAGTCGGATGTGTAAAAGAGGATGGATTCGGCTCGAGCAAGTCGAGTCGAGGATGTTAAAAACAGAGTCTAGGCCGTATGACCTAGAGGATTGAAATCCACGAGCTCAGGTTTTAATCCTTGCTCGGGTTTTTGCTTGTTAGTGAAAAAGGAAGTTTTGAAAAAGCTTGTTTCAAAAATTCGCGATAGTTTTGTTTGAAAAGGTGTTAGGTGTTAGATGTTAGGTTCATTTATCTTTGAAACGTTTAAGCGAGTTTTCGAAGATATGAATGCAAATGCTTATTTTGAAAAAGACCATGGAGTGTATAGCCTCGAACCTGTACGTATGACTCAAAAAGGGTGAAAAGGGTCAGTCGGGTACACCTCCAACTATCTTGAGTACGCTTTGGCAGATACTTAACCCCTTTATTTCCTTACGCCGGAGCGATAGGTTTTCTAAAGGGAGCACTGGGGCGGTCAAGATAGTCGCTTACGGCAAGCCGTGGAGGGGCGAGAGAAAAGTTACTCCTGCACGTGCTTTATCGAGTGGACAAGCCTGCTTGTTGGAACCACCTCTCGAGGGTGCAAAGGGTGCCTAGATTCCAAAAGGAATGGACTCTAAACGAATGTGCATAGCTCAAATATGTATACATGGATTGTTCTAAGCTTTCAAGTTTCACCTCTTTATTTTTAAAAGAGAAAGCTAGTTTTAAGTTTTAAAAATAAAATCTCCCCAGTGGAGTCGCCAAACTGTGGAACCTGGGATCGAGGGGGACCCAACTCGGCGTCTTGCTTAAGGGCTGATTTAAAGTTAAAAAAGATTATTAAATTTGAAAAACCTTTAAGAACTGTTATGGAGTCGCCACCTAATTATCGCGGAAATTAGGAACATGCTACCATGTTCTAAGTTAAAAACATGTCCTAGATTTTGGAGCACGCCGACACCCCTAGATCTAAGGTTGTGAAACCAGATTGGATTCGGGGTGAGGGTACTTTAGAAAAAGAGTTAATTCAAATAATGATTTATGAAAACCTTTTAGAAAAGCCTATGTAAAAATAAATTTCATCGACCTAGAACAATCCTTGTAAGATGATATTGAGCTAATGTTATCGCTACGTACAAGTGCGAAAAAGTTGTAAAAGAATGCAGATGCAAATGCAAAAAGATTGATTAAAACCCTCAGTTTAGCATGTTTAACTTGTTAACGAAAACGGTTCAGTTAAAGGTCGAATTCATTGTTTAAGTTGATTTAATGCAAAAAGAAGGGTGCAAGATGCATGCAAATAAAATAAAGTTCAATTGTCCATTGGTTTATTTTATAAGGGTCGGTTGCTTATGCGACTTTGGCGTGTCATCGGATATGGAGTGTACCCGAAGTAAATAGAACACTTGGAGTGCAAGCGCGCTGGGTGCCAGAGCCGGGTGGGGGGGGGGGGGGCGCTAGAGTGTAGTCCCCTTTGTTAGTCCATAGAAAATAAGGAAAAGCTTTGATCCAAGTGGATCGGTACCTACCTTGTCCTGACGCTTCAGATCTGGGCAGAGCTTCGCTTCTTGAACTAGAAAGGAGGATGAATTCAACACGGGATGGTGTGTTGAACTCAAGGATTTGAGTGCGTGAGGCTTTGTGAGTGTTTGGGAGTGTGTTTGCTGTGAAAACTGGGTGTGAATTGTGTTTAGGTGTATACCGTGCTAGACGGTATATTTTGTGGGACCCAAGTGTGGGCACTAAAACTAGGAAGAGAGGTTGTGAGAAGAGAGGGTTTTCTTGTGTGGAAAACTTATGTTGATAGGTCGTGCGAGGGGTTGTATATATAGGAGAATAGCCGAGGGAAATTAGGAAATACAAGGGAAAAAGCCACACCAGGGAGCCGCATAAGCTTATGCGGTTTGGTGGGCAAACCGCATAGGCTTATGCGGTTTGCACCATGAGCCGCATAGGCTTATGCGGTTTGCTGGTGTGGTTTTAACTTCGAGATTTCGTATTTCCTTATTCCGGATTGCCAAATCTTGGAAATATTCTGCCAAATCTCTTTGCTTGTGCTCCAAGAAGACCTAGTATGATCTTCTAGAGAGTTGAGGGCCAAAGGCTGGGCTTGGGCTCGGTTTTGGGCCCGAGACCCGAAAAAATGAAAAAGGTGTATTTTGTAGTGTTTTGTGAAATAAGGTAAGACGTGAGGTTGTATTTTGTGTGAGGGGGGGCTAAATAGCGGTTTTAGCTACCGGGCCTAAATTTAGGAATTTAGGAATGCTGAATTAGACCTTGTTAATGTAGAAGGGCTAATTGTAATGCAAATGCGAAACTCATGCCAAAGGAAGCAGGACGAGGACCTAGCTAGACTCCAAATGGACAAAATGAACGTTATTTAAATGCGATGTGAAGCGACCTAAATCATTTTAACATTTCAAAACGACTCAAAATGAATTCGACCTTAGTTAGAACCGTTTAAGTCAACGTTAAAGCATGCGTAATAAAAGTCCGTGGTACATCACAGGGTTTTGTTCGGGAGGGTACGGATATGGGTATCCACAGGAGGTAGCAATGATCAATTGTTTCCCACATTTCCATGACACTGCTCCTTCAGCTAATAAGAAGATGTAACCGAATGTTGATTTTCTACTATCGGCACAACCAGCATAATCAGAATCTGAATATCCAATGACCTCAAGATTATCGGATCTCCTATATGTAAGCATGAGCTCCTTGGTTCCTTGCAAGTACCTGAGCACTTTCTTTGCAGCTCTCCAGTGATCCATTCCGGGATTACTTTGATACCGACCTAACATTCCAACAGCAAAGCTGATATCTGGTCGAGTACAAGTCTGAACATAGTTCAAGCTCCCCACCACTGATGCATAAAGAATTCTTTCCATTTCTTTTCGTTCCAGCTCATTTTGGGGACATTGCATTTTATTGAATTTGTCCCCTTTCTGTATAGGAACGATTCCAGCTGAGCAACTCTCCATTCTGTATCTCTCTAAAACTTTATTAATGTAAGCCTTCTGAGACAACCCCAACGTTCCTTGTGATCTATTACGGATTATTTCTATTCCAATCACATAGGACGCCTCACCCATATCTTTCATCTCAAAGTTTTTAGAAAGGTACTTCTTTACATCAAGTAGCATACTCATGTTATTTGCATTAAGCAAAATATCATCGACGTATAGAACTAAAATAACAAACTTACTCCCACCGGTTTTCATATAGATGCACCGATCAACAGTGACCTCTACAAAACCATATGATGTGATAATGTCATTAAACTTTAAGTACCACTGTCGGGAAGCTTGCTTTAGTCCATAGATTGACTTTCTCAGCCTACACACTTTATCCTCATCACCTGAAGCTTTGAAGCCCTCAGGTTGTCTCATATATACTTCCTCCTCAAGTTCACCATTTAGAAAAGCGGTTTTAACATCTATTTGGTGAAGCTCAAGGTCATAATGAGCCACCATAGCCAAAACAATTCTTAATGAATCCTTCTTCGACACCGGGGAGAAGGTCTCCTTATAGTCAATACCATCTTTCTGAGTAAAACCTTTGGCGACAAGCCGAGATTTATATCTTTCTATGTTACCTTTTGAGTCCATTTTGGTCTTATAGACCCATTTCGACCCAACAGTTTTAGAACCCTCAAGTAACATGATGCGTCTTATATTTATATATATTTATAGCCCCCTGTTGCTTGTGTTTCTTCGCGTTTCTTGTGCTTTTGATTGCGTTTCAGCTCCTATTTCTCTCCGATTTGGCACTGCTGCGTTTTTGTGTCCATTTTGCAGGTACAAGCGCATATTTGGAGTTTAGGATGCTTGTCGAGAGGTTACGTGAAGTTTCGTAAAGTTTCGTGAAGTTTGGAGGTGATTCGAGTTCGTTTCGTCGCGTTTCGGTTGCGCACGAGCCTCGTTTCAACCAATGAAGGTGTCCCGGGACCATGGGACGGGATTTCAAACTCGCATTATCATTCCAAGACTCGTCCCTAGCCTTGGGATGAAGAACAATGCAAAAGGGACTAAGTGTAAGAAGAAAACGAGGAAAAAAACTAAGTACAAAAAGAAGGAATTTGAGCACTTGGCCTGAACAAGCCGGGACAGGTGTGTCCCGTCCGGGAAGGGTATGGTCCCGTCCGAGATGGCCTAGGGTCAGGGGAGACTCCTCGTGTGCTTGAAATGTTTCGCCTATTTGAGGCCCTTTTGGATCATAATTCGTATCATCTTTCTACAGCATTTTTACAACACTTTTAAGTTTATTCTCAAGAAAACTTAGGTTTAAATAATTTCATCTCTTGTATTTTCAATTCCCGTCTCGGATTACTCTAGTTTGATCGTATACTTGGGTTTTGTTGCTTGAATTCATCTACTTCTACTTGCAATTTTCCGATTGGTTTTGGTATTTTCTTCTCCCTCTTGTTTGTCAATTCATTATATATTGTTCTTAATCATGTTTTCATCTATTTCAATTGCTTTGATCGTCGTTCCCGTCATGTGTGAGTAGTTTTCTTTCTAGGGAGATAAGGTGAAGCATGGTTGTTTGTTTGGTTTGAGTTTGATGATCTTTTGAGTTAGGTTTTCTGCGCTTGCTTTGTTTAATCCTTGCTTGATTGCTCTCGTTGAATCCTTGATCACGTTTTAGCGAGTATCTAGCACCCTTGAACTTAAGAACGAAAGCCTAGTTCTAGGGTAGGCGCGAGACTAAACATTAGGACCCTCGTTTGTAAGTTGCGAGAGCCCGCATTCGAGACCTAGAGGAGCTTAAGACCGAGAGGCCGAGCGTTATCCTTAGCATGTGCGATACCTACTCATTCTGATCATCATCCTTAGCCTTGACTTACTCATTGCCTAACCCAACTCCCTAGACCTTTCTCCTATCGCTTTAAACCCTTACCTTTACGCTCTAGTTTTAGTAACCTCAATCACTCGAACCGAGATTAGAATCACCCAAAATAACCAACATTACGACCGTCTCTCTGTGGAATTCGACCCGACTTGCCCTAGCTACCCTAGAGTTTAGTTCGGTATTATCTATGATTAGGTGACGCGACTTAGCCTATCAAATTTTGGCGCCGTTGCCGGGGAGACGGCTTTTGTTTTTTGTTGTTATTTGGTTCTTTTCTCACTTGTTACTCTTGTTACTCTTTTGTCTCAAGGAACCTCAATTCCTTGAGGCCGTTACTTACGGTTGCCTCTAGTGTTGTGCATGCCCAGAAACACGCGTACGTCTCAAAAAGGCGTGGCAATTCAGTTTGACCCGGAGCCGGAGCGTACTTTCCTAAGGCGTAGGAACTTGCTACTTCTTCTTCTACTCCTTCACCAAAGGAAGTTCATATTGAACTTGTACCCGAAACGAAGAGAATGGTTAAGCTATCCGATCATTCAAGGCCGACCGCGGCTCAAGTTCCGAGGGGCAATGTTATGCCCACTATTGCTGCGAATAATTTCGAAGTCAAGCCCGCATTTATCAATCTTATCGAGCGTAGTCAATTCGGAGGGAGTCCCGGTGAGGACCCCAATCTCCACATGCAGAACTTTTGCGATTATTGCTCCACAATCAAACAAACGGGAGTGACGCAAGATCAAATCTGGGAGATGCTCTTCCCGTTTTCCCTACGAGACAAGGCAAAGTTGTGGTTGAATTCTTTAAACCGGGTTGCGCATGCAATCACCGATTGGAACTCCCTCGTCTTGGCATTCTACCAAAAGTATTTTCCCCCGGAGAAGACCGCTATGTTACGGAGCCAAATCACGAGCTTTAGGCAAAGGGGAGATGAGTCTCTCTTTGATGCATGGGAACGCTACAAAGACCTCCAACGTCAATGCCCACATCATGGCATGGACAAATGGTTCATAGTTATGCAATTTTACAATGGTCTTTACAACGAGTCCCGACAAGTGCTCGATTCGGCGGCGAATGGTAGGTTCGATAACATCGACGTTGAGGAGGCCATTGAAACGATTGAGGCCATGGCTATCCACAATGCGCAATACGGGAGTTCTAGGAATGTCCCTCGAGTCGGTGGTAAGAATGATGGAGACATGGTAGCCATGCTTTCGGCTAAGATTGACGCTATGACCGCAATGATGATGGGTCAAATGCAAGCGGGTTCTTCAAACGCTAGTGGACAAACGGTAGCGGCGATGCACACTTCTAATGATCCTACTTGTGGGACATGCGGCGTTTCCGGTTATTCTTCCTTAGAATGCCGAGGTATGTATCCCGTTCATGCCTTTCAATCTCAACAAAATAATCCCTATTCTAACTTTTACAATGAGGGTTCCAAAAACCATCCGAACTTGAGTTACAAGAATCAAAACGTTTTGAATCCTTCACCACAACAACCACAATACAATTCCCAACAAACACAATACCAAAACAGCCCACAAAATTTCAGCTACAATGCTCCAAGACCATACAACCCTCCGGGCTTCAATCGGCCCAATTTCCAACAACCAAGTGCTTCGCCACCCGTGCAAGCCGCTCCTTCTTCGAGTGGCGACCCAATGATGAGCGAAATGAGGTCAATGATGATGCAAATGGCCAAAACGCAAGAGACTATGATGGCTCAAATGCAAAAGAGCGATCAAGCTAAAGACGCGGCCATTAAGATGCTTGAAACACAAGTGGCTCAACTTGCTTCTTCTAATCCTCAACGGAAGCCGGGTAATCTTCCTTCGCAAGGGTCACAACCTCATGATACCGTCAATGCCATCTCCTTGAGAAGTGGCACGAGCTACGACGGTCCACCAATGCCTACTTTTGATGCTCCACCCGTTAAGGTGGTAAGTGAGGTAGATCCTTCCCTTTTTCCTAACGATTTTAGTGCTCCTAGTGATAATGGTGCAGGTACGAAGGGAACTGGAGCTGAGCATGGTGGTGGAGCAGCCGTGGGCCCCACGAATGGAGGGCAGGCCGTGAATGTGGGTGGTGCACAAGGTGGAGGTGTGCACGTGGGTGAGCAAGCAAAGGAGAAGGAAACGCAACAAGCGACAGCTAAGCCGGTCGAGCCTCCAATCCAAATCAAACTACCATTCCCAAGCCGAGTGGTAAAATCAAAGCTTGACTCACAGTTTGGTAAGTTCATGGAGGTCGTGAAGGACCTAAAGGTAACTGTACCCTTCACCGAGCTAGTCACGCAAGTCCCTGCGTATGCAAAGTTTTTAAAAGATATCCTCACTCGTAAACGATCTTTCAATGAGGTCGAGACTGTTGCTTTTACTGCTGAATGCAGTGCACTTTTACAAAACCGGTCTCCCCCTAAATTGAAAGATCCGGGTAGTTTCTCCATACCTTGCACGATTGGTACTGTTTCTATTTCTAACGCTCTTTGCGATTTAGGTGCAAGTGTAAGTGTCCTGCCTTACTCTGTATGCGAGCAACTTAACATGGGACCTTTGAAAGTAACGAACATCACGCTCCAAATGGCGGATCGTTCTGTTAAACGCCCTTTGGGTGTTCTAGAGGACGTTCCTGTCAAAGTCGGTAAATTTTTCATCCCTGGCGACTTCGTTGTTCTTGACATGGTCGAAGACTCCCAAATTCCTATCATTTTGGGTCGACCTTTCTTGCACACTGCAGGTGCTATAATTGACGTCAAGAACGGCAAGTTGACATTGGATGTTGGAGGTGATAAAATCACTTTTAACTTGTCAAGTGCTTTGAAGCATCCCATGTTAGAGGAGACTGTCCTTGCTTTAGACGTTGTTGATGAATGTGTGGATGAGTACTTACCGCAAGTCCTCGAGAGGGACCCTCTTGAGGCCGTGCTTTGTTGTCATGATATTGATGCAGGTGAATTCGGGAGGATGGAAGCGGGTAGAGCTGTAATCAAAGACGACAAGCATGCTGTGGCGAGTGTTGATTTGGACAAAGCTGGCCGAGTGGGCCATGATGACGTTGCTGGCCTTGTTGGACGTGTGGATGACGATGGTTATGCCGATGACGAAGATGATGGTAGCGGGTTCGTCTACGACGAGACCCACGGTTGGTGGTACTTCCCGTACCCTGCTGCGCCCCCAGTTTGATGCTGGTTTGGGGGAATGTTTTGCTTGTAAATAAATTGTATGTACTTTACTTCTTTTTGAGACTTTCTTTGCTCGTTTTTATCCCCCTTATTTTAAGGTCCCCGTGTTGATGTGCTTTAGGACACATTGGGGACAATGTGTCGTTCGGTTTGGGGGGAGGAACGCTTTGCTTTCTGTTCTGCTTTCTTTTTGCATTTTTTCTTTTCGTTTTTCATTTTTCATAAAACTCAAAAAATCCAAAAAAAAAAACAAAAATCTGAAAATTCAAAAAAATCACAAAAAAATCAGAAAATTTCAAAAAATCCAAAAATACGTATCCCGTTCCGTTGTTTTGAGCTTGTTTTTACCTTATTCTTTCTCGACATCCCTTCCCTTGTATGCTTTGAGCTTTGGCATGTTTCTTATTGTTTGGATTAGCGCTACGGGGATGTTGAGACGCGTTGCAGATGATGACATGTGCTTTTACTGTTTGGCTTTATCATTCACGGACTTAGCTACTATATTGTGAGGTTTTTAGCCTCCTGAGGCCGGTTCATCTATCCCGGTCCCCGTGCTTTATTGTGAGTAGTTCTCCTCGTGGGGTACGTAATATCAACACGCATAAGTGTGGCCCCTATCCCGTGTTTCCCACGATTTTGTCACTTGTTTATGCATATGAGGCTTTAGTTGACTGCATATTATTCACCATGTTCATGCTTTGTATTTATCCTCTCATATATGATCCTTCTACCCTTTTCCACTTGAGTTTGCTAGCTACATGCCAAATAGCCTACCCTAGCCTTGCTAGTGACCGCTTTGCTTACTCTTGTGCTTGTCTTCGGGTTTTTAATCATGCTACGACTTGCTGATGTCGTTAGCTTTGAGAGTGATGGTGAATTGAAGTCGGGATTGCTGTTTCTCCGACCTTAATGAGGTTTTCCGCAACCTATGTGAAGTGTGCTCTTTTTGCTCAAAAAAATCAAATAAAAATCTGAAAAAACACAACATACAAAATACAAAAAAATACAAAGAAGTGTGTGCACAAAAATGAAAGAGTTGTTGTTGTTTTACGTGAGCGAGCACTTGAAATTTGTTGATTTGTTGCGTTGATGTGTAAAGGAGACCGATATGCTGCTTTTCGGTCCGTTTTTCATGAGAGTTGGGTTCTTTGTTGGTTGGACGAGCACTTGAGTACTATTAGTGGTTTCTAGTGGCTTAGCTCCACGATTCCATAACTATTTGATCCACCTTATCACCCTTATCCTCTCTATGGCCTTTACACCCTCATTTCCTATGTAAGCCCTCATGTTTGCTTCGTCTTTGTGACATTATTGTGTACGGAAATGCGAGATTTGGTCCACATTAGATTGCGGGCGTGCTTCCACCAGTCGAGTAGGTGAGTGTCACTATATACTCCGCCTTGATCATCATTTGTGTTAGAGTGGAAACCGCGAGAGGTCCGTGATTTGATTGCTAGAGAGCCTTTGTTTAAGCCATGCTTTTCATTCTGCGCCGTCTTGTAATTCTCATCCGTTAGCTTGCTATTTCCATACGTCCCACGCTGTTTCGGGATTGGTTGTCATTTGCTCATGCTGCTTGTGGTTAGGTGTTGTTCGGGGAAGTTTTCTTATGCTCGCTTTGTCCTCTATTTTCTGTCATGCTTGGTTGCTTGAGGACAAGCAACGGTTCGGTTTGGGGGAGTTTGATGCGTCTTATATTTATATATATTTATAGCCCCCTGTCGCTTGCGTTTCTTCGCGTTTCTTGTGCTTTTGATTGCGTTTCAGCTCCTATTTCTCTCCGATTTGGCACTGCTGCGTTTTTGTGTCCATTTTGCAGGTACAAGCGCATATTTGGAGTTTAGGATGCTTGTCGAGAGGTTACGTGAAGTTTCGTAAAGTTTCGTGAAGTTTGGAGGTGATTCGAGTTCGTTTCGTCGCGTTTCAGTTGCGCACGAGCCTCGTTTCAACCAATGAAGGTGTCCCGGGACCATGGGATGGGATTTCAAACTCGCATTATCATTCCAAGACTCGTCCCTAGCCTTGGGATGAAGAACAATGCAAAAGGGACTAAGTGTAAGAAGAAAACGAGGAAAAAAACTAAGTACAAAAAGAAGGAATTTGAGCACTTGGCCTGAACAAGCCGGGACAGGTGTGTCCCGTCCGGGATGAACAGTGTCCCGTCCGGGATGGGTATGGTCCCGTCCGGGATGGCCTAGGGTCAGGGGAGACTCCTCGTGTGCTTGAAATGTTTCGCCTATTTGAGGCCCTTTTGGATCATAATTCGTATCATCTTTCTACAGCATTTTTAGAACACTTTTAAGTTTATTCTCAAGAAAACTTAGGTTTAAATAATTTCATCTCTTGTATTTTCAATTCCCGTCTCGGATTACTCTAGTTTGATCGTATACTTGGGTTTTGTTGCTTGAATTCATCTACTTCTACTTGCAATTTTCTGATTGGTTTTGGTATTTTCTACTCCCTCTTGTTTGTCAATTCATTATATATTGTTCTTAATCATGTTTTCATCTATTTCAATTGCTTTGATCGTCGTTCCCGTCATGTGTGAGTAGTTTTCTTTCTAGGGAGATAAGGTGAAGCATGGTTGTTTGTTTGGTTTGAGTTTGATGATCTTTTGAGTTAGGTTTTCTGCGCTTGCTTTGTTTAATCCTTGCTTGATTGCTCTCGTTGAATCCTTGATCACGTTTTAGCGAGTATCTAGCACCCTTGAACTTAAGAACGAAAGCCTAGTTCTAGGGTAGGCGCGAGACTAAACATTAGGACCCTCGTTTGTAAGTTGCGAGAGCCCGCATTCGAGACCTAGAGGAGCTTAAGATCGAGAGGCCGAGCGTTATCCTTAGCATGTGCGATACCTACTCATTCCGATCATCATCCTTAGCCTTGAATTACCCATTGCCTAACCCAACTCCCTAGACCTTTCTCCTATCGCTTTAAACCCTTACCTTTACGCTCTAGTTTTAGTAACCTCAATCACTCGAACCGAGATTAGAATCACCCAAAATAACCAACATTACGACCGTCTCTCTGTGGAATTCGACCCGACTTGCCCTAGCTACCCTAGCGTTTTGTTCGGTATTATCTTTGATTAGGTGACGCGACTTAGCCTATCATAACACAACTAAATCCCAAACTTTGTTGTCATCCATAGATTTCATCTCCTCTTTCATGACATTTAACCAATTTTCAGAATTATCACTTTTCATGGCTTTTCGGAACGAGACGGGGTCCTCGTTAATGTTTATGTCACATTCACTTTCAACAGAATATACATAATCAGGATTAGCAGTTGATCTTCTTTCTCTTATAGATCGCCTTAATTGCTCTGTATTATTCTGAGGTATGTCATTCTCCCCTTGAATTGTAACTTGTTCATCATTTATCTGGACATCTAGTGGTTGTTGCACGTCATTATTTTGTTCAATTATGTTGTTCAGCTGTGATGACACAATTGGGACATTCACTTTAGGTGCAATTTCAGCTGAAGGAACTTCAGCTTGAATTTCTTTAATATCCACATTTCGTGGTTCATTACTCCTACTAATTTGACCATTTTCAATGAATCTAGCATTACCTGTCTCGACTATTCTCGTACTATGATTAGGGCGGTAAAATATATACCCCTTCGACTTTTCAGGATAACCAATGAAATTACCATTGATTGTCCTTGGATCTAGCTTCTTTTCTTGAGGATTATATAACCTCACTTCAGCTTGACAACCACATACTCTTAAATGTCTTAAACTCGGTTTCCTCCCAGTCCATAGCTCATAAGGAGTTTTTGGAACTGCTTTACTGGGTACTCGATTTAAAACATAGGCTGCAGTTTTAAGTGCATAAATCCATAATGAAAGAGGTAAAGAGCAGTTACTTAACATACTCCTAACCATATCCAGTAAAGTACGATTCCACCTTTCAGCAACACCGTTCTGCTGAGGTGTACCTGGCATAGTATATTGTCCACAAATGCCTCTACTTTCGAGAAGCTTTGCAAAAGGACCGGGACATTGACCATTTTCTGTGAACCTTCCATAATATTCACCACCTCGGTCTGATCTCACAATTTTAACTTTCTTTTCTAGCTGCCTTTCTACTTCATTTATGAATGTCTCGAGGACAGTCACAGACTGAGCCTTTTCATGCAGTAGATATATGTATCCGTAACGTGAGAAGTCGTCTATAAAGGTGATAAAGTAACTTTGACCACTCCAGGAAGGAATGTCTATAGGTCCACAAATATCAGTGTGTATTATTTCAAGAAGCTGAGAACTTCTCGTGGCTTTCTTCTTTACTATGTGTTTAGTCTGTTTTCCCTTAATACAGTATATACACACATCAAGGTCACTATAATCCAATTGAGGAAGAATTTCATTTTTAGTCAACCTTTTTAACCTTTCTTTGGATATGTGACCTAATCTTTGATGCCACAAGTAAGCTGAATTTTCATATGTTGCACTACGTTTAATACCTCTATTTTCAATAAGAAACAAAGATTCAGAAAATTTAACGTCAAGATTGAATCTATAAAGAGAATCATTCAAAGTACCACTACCATGATAACAATTGTTTAAGTACAATGAAAATGTTCCATGTTCAAACTTAACATTAAAACCTAAATTATCCAATTTACTTAACGATACAATGTTTCTAGCACATTCAGGTACATAAAGACAATTTAATAGATCAATTCGACATCCAGTGTCTAAGATCAAACGATAAGTCCCAATGCCCTCTATTCGTGCCTTCATCCTGTTTCCCATGGATAAAAACTGTTCAGGTCCGCTTATGGGCCGGATCGTACTGAATCCCTGCAAAATATGAGATACATGAGTAGTAGCACCAGAATCTAACCACCAAGTATTACTAGGAACTTCAATAAGATTTGATTCAAAGCAAACAAAAACTTAAGGTTTACCTCTCTCTTCGAACCAAGCCTTCCTTTTAGGGCAATCAACCTTGATATGTCCTTTTTTATTACAAAAATGACATCTCTTTTCTTTTGTGATTTTCCCTGCAGGACCTTTGATGAAGTTCTTACCCTTCTTCTTCTTACTTTTCTTACTTGGATGAGTCTTGCTGCTACTGGCACCGTCATGACCTACAAGATGAACAACTTGGCCGCCTTTTGCCTTCTTTAATCTCGCTTCCTCCTGAATAAGCATGGCCTTTAACTCTTGAAAGTTCCATTTTACCGTTAATGTGTTATAATTCACTTGGAACTGGCCAAACTCAACAGGTAGAGAGTTTATGACAAATTGCACCAAGAAGGTTTTACTTACTTCCATCCCGAGTTTCTTTAATTTCGTTGCCAGATTTGACATTTCTGTCACATGAGTGTGCATTGATTCTGAACTGTTCAAGTCATATTTCTTATTAGTTAATTCACTCATAATACTTCCAGTAATAGGCTTGTCAGCCAGCTCAGATTGAGAGCACTCCTTAATCTTTTTCATAAATTCCTTAGCTTTCTCTGTTTTAGGCATTGATGGCTTAATACTTTCTGCCATAGTAATTTTCATAAGGATTAAACTCAGCCTATTAGAGCGCTCCCATGTCTCATATAAGGAAATTTCATCCTTGGAGCTCTCATTAGTTATGGCTGGAGGTTCCTCATCTGTAATAATGGCAAAGTCTAGAGCCATAACACCCAGTGTAACCAGATTTGCTCAGACCATTCATCGTAGTTAAGCCCGTTAAATTTGACAACAGAATTAGCAGATGCATATAAATTTGATGAAGCTGCAAACATTCACACATGTTCACCTATTAGTGTTTTGACAATTCATACAGATTCATAATATAAACTTTAAAGTAAGCATTCAAGTAACCTTTGGGTAATACTTAAACACAAAACACTATTATTGATGTTAAATTTTATACTTTAATAATCAATCATATATACAAGAGTCAAACAAGCATGTTATCTTTGTATATACATACTAATTAAACCTAGTACTAATGATTAACCTTTTTATTTTATTATCTATATTTAATGATCCACCTTTGGGTGATCTTATAAAATAAAGACAATAAACGATATAACAAACAATAAAATATGTCATCTTAATTTTAACATCTCTTTAATTATGATAAAAAATCAAACAAACTTTAATTTTTAAAATGTATAAATTGCACTATAATAAGGCCACTTTGGTGACTAACATATTATACACAATATAAACATTTACCATTCATAAGAAATTTACATTAATGTGTTAACATTACAAACACAATATTACTTATATAACAAAGTTCACATACATTACATGAAAACAGTATATTACTCTTATAAATAATGTACAATCAAATATATGTCAATTCTCATGTCAATAAAATTCATGTAAATAAGGCTCTTCTATGAACATATAAAACTATGATCTAGTAATGAGTGCAAATAATACATACGGAGTACTCTTATAATTGCATTAAATGAAAGAACACAATTTAATCAGATGAAAATTAATCAACAAAAATTAGAGTGCACCGTATTCATCCTAAAGAAACCATAGAAAAAATAACAAAAGGCAAACTATAGGATATTAAAAAAATTGCAGCCACTTTTTCAAAGTTATGAAAGTAACATCCTGCCACATGTCCAGAACCATTATCATCCTTATTCAATATATAAATAAAATATTATATGCAATCTCTCTAAAAACATAATTAAAGTGGACATATTATAGGATGAGAAACTTTAGTGGGCAAGAAAAAAATAATACAGAGTACGCATACATCATTAATGGAAGACGGAAAAAGGTAATTAAAAATAATACTCCATACAGTGCACAAAATTAAGGGCACATCGAACAGTACATTTCATCCGTAAACAATAATGGCGGAACTTCTTGAATTGAATTACACAAACGACGTAAAGCAGAATTAAGGCCAATACGATTCCTTTTATGGGTAAATTAATCAAGACTAAAACCGCTCTGATACCAACTATTAGATTTTCTTTAATAATTTCATTTATGAAATTAATCGCAGGATCGATTAAAGACTCGAATTAATTCAACCCTAATACAATATAAAGTAAAGAGTGAGACATACCTTGATCCATGATTCAATTTGATAATAATGATAATAAAAAACCAAATAAAATTCTCCTCCTTAACCCGCTTTAATTTGTTCTTTAAGATGGAATAAGAATACCCTTAATCAACCTTTCAATATTATTGCTTTTACTGTGTTTTCTGTGAGTTTCTTTTCTGTAAAAATAAAAATGAGTATGATTGTTCTGTTATTGATAAAACAACGTACTGCCTTTTCTTTTAATAAGGAGATTGATTGGCAGTTAATCTCTTTTTAGTGAAGGGTTATGACTCTTCACTATTTGGTAGTCATAATTAGAAAGGGTTACGGGATATATCGGGTAAGGTAGGAGGGAATATTAATTCCCGGACTTTAATGACATTTATCGAAATCGAACCATCACAATATCGTCTTTCATATTAAAGTCTTATAATATTTAATAATCTCAATTATTAATTAAACCCATAACACATAGGACATCCGAATATTATAAAATATTCTAACAGTCTCATACTATGAGACGGCCTCACCGTAAAAATTACTAAATCGAATTATTAATAGGAACTTTATTTTAAGGCTCGTGCAGACTCGCCAAACATACTTGCCCCGATCATAATCAAAGACTCGCCAAACATCCTTTTACCCTATTTATGTAATAGGGTAAAAGGATCTTTAGTTGATACTAAAAACGGATATAGCTAATATTAGCTGTGGTCGAGTTCAAAAAATTCACAAGCGATGTCTTCACGCAGATGATCTTGTAATGGAAATTCATCAGCTCCGTAGATGAGATGTCGCGCTGCATCTCTCGAACGAATATGACCGTCTTTGCCAAACGCAATCAAGGCACTGTATTCACCCTCCCACTCCAAAATAAGTTGTTTGGTCACCTTCTTTAAATGAGAAGACGGGAAAGGAAAGGCGAGCCATGGCATCGCGTGAAAGCGTTCATCTATTTCGACTTTGTCATCATCTTTTTCACTACTGTAGGCAACAAAGACGACTTCAAAATCAGGATCCTTGGCCTTAAATTCAGGGTACCATCGAAGAAGTTGATCATAGAGGCGTGCATTACTGCCTCGTCTGCCTAAATGATCAAGGTACAAAAAGATGATCTTGCCTAGTAACTCTGCGACATATACTCGATCTCCATCCTTGTTTAAGAGATAGTTATGTTCGTTAGACACGGTAAGTAGTGATTCCAGTGTCAGTGCCCTCAACTTGGTCAACTTTCGCTCCAAAATGTGCTCTTTCGTGAAGGGATACGCCCTAATACCAAAATAGGACATGACTTCTTTTCCGCAGGTGTCTGCAAACGAGCTATTTGGACCTAGAATCATCACTTTATCCTTTATGTCGGGACAATATCTGTGCAACCTCCTACTTACGAAATCATTGAAGGGTAATATCCACCACGATATGTTAAACTCTACCAATGCTGCATTGACGCGGTTTTGAAACCACCTAATGTTGCCCTCGTAGGGTAGGTACACCAGCACGACCTCGAACTCGAGGCCTCTAGCTATACATCTCTGATAGAAGAAATTAAGCGTCGCCAAAAAGTCTCCGTTGTAGCACAAGTATAACCCGACAAGCTTATTGTTCAAATCCGAAACAGACACAAATTCATCCACATCATTCTTTTTAAGACAGTGAGAGGGGTCGAGGCAGAGAAGTTCGTCAAGGCAAGGTGTGTTGATTTCAGGATTCTTGTTCATAGTGTTTAACCTTAAACGCATTTCATAGGCGTCATGATTAATGAACTTGAGTCTCTCATCTGTAAACGGAAACGAGTAACCTCCCTTACACTGTAAAAATTCGTGATGTAAGTGTTGTAACACAGCTTGGTCAGGATCGACGATAAGGGTAGCCGTCCCTAGCCAACTAAACTCAATGTCTAACTTAATAGTCTTGCAAACACGTTCACGACTGTGCGAGTCCCAGAAGGGGATCGCAAGGCACGGGAAAGCAGAAAAGAAGTGATTAAAAGCATCCTCATCGTCTACTCTATTCCTCCGCATTTTTGCAACCACGACCATCTCAAATTCGTCAGGCCGTTCGACAGACAACTGATTATACGTCGCAATCATATCAAAACATGTTCTGGCTGTGTAACCCTCACTTAGTACAGGTACAAAGTAACAGCAAATAAAGATGTATTTTCCCCTAAGACTCTCGACTAAAACACGATCTCCATTATTACGAACGAGGTAATCACGACTACTGCTGGATAACATTGATATCACGTCAAAAGGTTTGCCTTTTACGATGGGTCCAAACACGGGCATGTCGTCAGGGTATTCGGGTTCTTCTTCTTCGAAAGGCCTAACGCATTTGTTGTAGTTCATAGAATTGCATTTATGTATGTAACAGTGATCGACCGGGTCTTGAGGTGGGAGATCCTCTTCTTCTCTTTCGACCAAGTCAAGTATATTTAACCGGTTAAGTATTGGATAATTTGGAGGAAAAGACGGGAAGAACAACATGATCAACGTTTGGAGTTTTGAGCAATTTCAAGTACTTAGGCAACTATCAATGTGAGAACAATCCAAAAATCACAGTAAATAAATTGGATATACCATATATTAGAGAATAAGTTAGGGAAAATAAATGATATGGTATATTATTCGAATATACCATATATTAGAGAATAAGTTAGGGAAAATAAATGATATGGTATATTATTCGAATATACCATATATTAGAGAATAAGTTAGGGAAAAATAAATGATATGGTATAATTTATGATCTAGGTTTTCCTAACTTATTCTAATAATTAGGGAAGAAATAAATGATATGGTATATTATTAGAAGATACCATATATTAGAGAGTAAGTTAGGGAAGAAATAAATGGTATGGTATAACCTATGATCTAGGTTTTCCTAACTTATTCTAATAATATACCATAACATATATTGTATATTCTAATAATATATCATATCATTTATTTCTTCCTTAATAAATAAATGATATGATATATTATTCGAATATACCATATATTATAGAATAAATTAGGGAAGAAATAAATGATATGGTATAATTTATGATCTAGGTTTTCCTAACTTATTCTAATAATACACCCTAACATATATGGTATATTCTAATAATATACCATATTATTTATTTCTTCCCTAATAAATAATAATAACAACAACAACAACAACAACAACAACAACAACAACAACAATAACAACAACAATAATAACAACAACATTAATGTTATATATAACTTAGGTATTATTATTATTATTATTATTATTATTATTTTTTTTTTTTTTTTATAAAACTCGCATTTATTATTGATATATAAACAAAGTTTACATGAAATTGGTGGGGAGCCGAGATACAATCTGGGCCCCCACCTCCTTTGCTATCGCATTATTATTATTATTATTATTATTATTATTATTATTATTATTATTATTATTATTATTATTATTATTATTATTATTATTAGTTAATTTATTTATTTAGAAATCTGAGGTTTTCTAAAATAATCTGAAGTTGTGTGAAGTAATCTGAAGTTTTCTGAAGTTATCAGAAATTTTCTGAACCAGAAAAAAACTTAAGACGAGGAGAACAGGCCCTTAGAACATTAGCCCACTTAAATAAACAATTCGGTGGTACTTAACTAATTTGTACATTTAGTTACGATCCATACTCTCAATTTGACCGAGCTCAGTCTGGCCGAGCTCGAGCCGAATTTGACGGATTTCATTTCAAAGCCAAACGGGTTCGGATCATTTACGACCTTCGCTCCGTGGTTAACCAGCTCCTTAAAGCCAATTATTATTAGCTTAATTAATCCGCTAACAGCAGGTAACTTTTATATTAACAGAAGTAAAAGAAAAAATGTACAATTGATAAATGAAGAATGAATTCACATTTATGTTCCTAACTTCACGGTACAAATTTAAATTTTCTGGTTACACGACACAGTCGAAAAAACGTATGCGTTGACGCGTTGTCGAGGAATGTCCATTATGCGTTGTCGAGGAATATCACCACCAAAACGTGAGCTCGGAAAGCCGATTATGTAACCCCATAAAGTTCTTTCGTAAAGACTAACCGGACTCGAGAATCTCGAGTTCAGCCCACCACAATGGCGAAAAGCGAGAATGAGCAGCTTCTGATGAAATTCTAGTCACTTCCCTCAATTTTGAGGTTATTTCCTTAAGCGTAGGCCTGTTCCGTGGATCGTCTTTTATGCAATCGCTGATAACCTCGCATACGGTCTCGAGCTCGTTGTTCTTGGACGATCTTAAACTCGGATCAACCAAGTTGCAGTACTTGTTCTTGTCGCCTAAACACTCCATTGCCTGAAACGCGCAACCCAATTTTTTTTTAAGTAGGGTCGTGTCTAGAGCTGACGCCTTTTAGGTGCGCGATTGTTAGACGGGTAAATTGCGTGGAGCAAAATAAGTTACATGGTACAGTTTTTGTATACAGATATTATACAGAATACGGTTATACGATGCGAAGATTCGTGTTGAAACCAGATCATATATTAGATAATTTTTCAAAAAGACTAAAATGTCGTATACTCGTATTTATAGATGGAAACCGTATATCCGAATATATATATGAAAACCGTATATACGATCTAAACCGTATCGTATTCGTATCGTAAAATTTGTTGAATAAGAAATTGTATATACCAAAATGTGCGTGATAATAAACTACGCAGTATTTGAGTGAAAAAAAACAGCAACGAAAGAATCAAGAAAAAAACGAGGTTTTATAAGTTAAGGAACCTTGCCTGCCTGGTAAGCGACTTTGTAGAGATAATTTCGAGCAATAATATTCCCAAACTGTACACGTTATCTTCGCAGGTCGGTCCAGGCTTTGTGTGCAGAGGTTCTGATTCTTCATCCTCGGAAATCTTCGCTTTAGTTCCTATATCTGCCCAGAAAGACACATCTGCAACCTGAACAATCACAGAGAAATCAGCAAAAATGTGACACAAACGCCTTCACTGCAAAATATATCAGAATACTTCGTAAAACTTGAGGATACCGACTACTTAAAAAAAAAAACACACAAAGCTTCGGAAATTTCAGACTTGAAACAACTTAAAAACAAAGAAGCGGCAGGTTCAAAATAATAGACACGTGCAGCAGCGACCGCTAAAGAAAAAAGCCGCTTGTGAGCGTTTTCGTGACATTCATTGTCTGTCTCAAACCGGGATAAAGGAGGAGAGTTGCGGCAGGTTTGTGGCGAGCAAAGGAAATTTGTGATCTAAGCAAAATGGCATATAAAGTAATCTCTCAGAATATATGACACTTTGACGACGAAGTTTTGTGCAGTGATAAGAACAGCACCAGATTGTAAATCATCGACACCAGACGGCTGCAACGACAGCATAGTCTAAGCAAAATGGCAACTTTGTGTGTGAGTATCGTTCTGAAATTCATTGTATTAAGACAGTCCCGCTTCACAACATAAAAACTAATTTGTAGTACCTTTGCAGCGTAGTCGTCTGTAAGATGGATCGCATCTGACTGGAGATTTGGATGAATGACGGGTGGGTTGAGTTCGTGATGCATGTACTCGAGACAATAACAAGTTCCCATGATTATCCTCATTCTCGTAGTCCAGTCGAGATGGTCCATATCCTTAACTGGGAAAAAAACGAACGACAAAGAATTCACAACAAAATTAGTAATCACTACTACGATACTCACGCAACGCATTACGCAATGCTCAACGCTATCGGTTTAGCACCCTGTGCTCCTCGTCTTATTTTTTCTCATGAATTCACAACTTCAGGTTACCTCATAAATTTCAGACAACTTAAGACGAAGAGAACAAGTCTTTTGTCGGTAATTATATAGTCTTTACCATGCAAATGCTCATAAAGGTTTCCATTAGGAGCGTATTCGAAGACCATCATCCGCACAAATGGGTCCTCCTCCTCACAGTATCCGAGAAGATTTACAAAGTTTTTGTGGTTTATTTTCGAAAATGTGTCTATCTGAATAAAAACGAATCAAAACAAAAAAAATTTAGTAAAAACTAATCCAAAAAATCAGCATGAGCTTAGAAAAAAAAAAAAATGATTTTAGAAAGGGTCGATAACCTTTCGCTTAAATTCTCTCTCGGCATGGGAAGACCAGAGTTCTGATGACCTAATCGAAGTGGATAACACAGCGATTTCCACCCCACTGGACAGAATTCCCTTGTACATCAAACATCCTGAGAATGTCTCGATTATGTTACTGAAATCTTCGCAGGCTGTCTGTAGTTCACTTGAATTCAACTTCGGGACTCCTGCAAGCCAAAGTCAAAGTGTACAGATATCGTTTCCACACTAATCTCGAACGTCATGGCATATATTTATCGATAATGTCATACAAAAATTTACCTGTCACGAAGACCTTGCTGATACGATGTAGCAGGGCTGCGTTCTGAGCGCGTGCAGCCTTAACTCCACGGTAACGCCTGAAGCCAACTAAGGCGAGACACAAACAAACAAGAAAAGATACAAGTAGTGCTGCAACTATAAGGAGTTTTACAGGAGAACGAGGTTCATGTCCTTTCTGAACCTCGTGGTGCGAGACTTCAGGGGTCGTTAAAGGCTCGATTGGTGCAACATGTTTCTTAGGTACAGCGGGAAATGCTCCGCTTCTTGAGATGACAGGTACTTCCTGTTGTAAGACGTTAGCGGTCTTAACAGGCGCAGCTGCAAGATTGCTCGAGTCTTTAAACAAGCGTCGGCGTGAATAATCTTCAACTGAATCTGGTATGATTAGGATAATATGTAAAAGACCTTTGGTTGAGAAAAATAACAACTAAATATATTAATTACGAATATCGAAACGACTGACTTGGTACATGGTTGCAGCAATTGTTTTCGTCGGTACGAAGACAACACTCCTGATATTTGGCATTCAAACTGTGAAGATAGTGGCAAGGTAAGAAAACACGCGTGTTTTATTGTTGCCATAAAGCGACAAATTTCTGAGTGGTATTACACTTACTGAGAATCAACCCGGAGATAGTTCTTCAGCTGATTCAAAATACGCCAACGAAAACTGTGAGGAAAAGTAATTTATCAATCTTCAGTTCAATCTTACGAGGATACACTCACAAATGGTCAACTATGTGGAATTCCTGATCGACAATACAGGCACGACAAAAACCATCGAAATACTTCAGAAAGAACGCGCACGCATGGTTAGTATCAATATGTTTTCTTAACGTATCAAACACTTCCAGCAAACTTCAGAAACACCGACTATTAAAAGACACACTAAACTTCAGCAAACTTATAAGTAAACAGGTCCCAAATACATAAGATATCTCACCATCGGCCACTGCGTTGGATGTAGTCTTTTGCTCCAGCTACGCCTGACATCCCACCTTCAGACGGAATACCATCATGGAAATCATTCCCGCAAAGCAACCTGCAACATGATCGAAAAATACAGACTGACACTATGATGACAACATGTGACGAATATAAACATTTTTCTTAAGCAAAACACTCACAAGTATTTCAGCGATGGCATCGCGCTTATTTCTAAAGGAACTGTCCCGCTCAAATTGTTGTGGCTCAAGTCCAACAACTCGAGAAATTTGAGCTCACCAATCTCCTTTGGAATAGAACCTGACAGACGGTTGTTACTCATGACACTGTCAACACAAACAAGAAGCAGAAAACTGAGACAAAACCCGAGAATGAACAAATCGATGATTATTCCACAAAGTTCATCTTTTAAGCTTACAGTGATCTCATATATCGAAGTTTTTTCAGAGCAGGTGCCAACGTCCCTTGCAAAGAAAATCCACTGAGATCCCTGCATCAAAGTCGAGTCAAATCTAGACAGCACAACAGAAGTAGACCTGGCAAAAATGACTTGACCTGAATCACATGATCCACCGCCCAAACCAAGGACCCTAAATTGACCCAAACTCAAAATAATTCGGCCATACCAGATCTGACCTAAATTCTGGTACACTCATAATTGACCCTAACCTAAACCCGACCCAGTTGACCCGCATTTCTCAGGTCTATGCATAAGTAGTCTAAAGAGACGAGTAAACTTGAAGTAAATCTTCACGCACTTACAATATTTTCACATTTCCATCAAAACATTGGACGCCTAACCACAAGCAAGGTTCGGAATGATTAGCATTCCAGGTTGCAAAAGCCCCGAAGGGATCGTCTTTGATTCTTTCCCTAAACTCAAGCAACGCCAATCCTACAATACAGTAAGACAATAAACAAACATGATAGTAAGACTTGTGGACAAACGGTCTTTCACTAACAAAGTAAGCGATAGTTCTCACGATACATAAAATGTGACCACATTTAGGCAAATCTGATCCATGACTATTGTAGACTAAAATGTGAACACTTTTTAGCCTAGATGTGGTTACATGTTATGCATCTAAAGGCATTGTTTTCCACTTTCTTAGTGAAAGACGGACTTATTAAAGACTTTGCCACGAACGAAAGAGATCAAAGTAAAAAACCTTCGGGATTAAGCGAATCACACTCTCGAATCTCTGAAAGAACGGCTAACACCATGAAGCAAGACAAGTGGAAATCATAAGGATTCCACCTTTCTACCATTTTCTAGATAATCCTACCACTAACCGCTAATAACGAAGTAATCCCGTCGATCATTTGGCCTAGTGAAACTCCTATAATCTGTGGTCTTGCTATATACTAGACTTACGTCAATTTGTTCATGCTAATATCGACGATAACGACTTATTTCCAATAAAGCAGTCCCAATTTTCGTAAAGATGATAACTTTTTAAGGTACTTCTACCAAAATTACTCTGGCCTTTGCTGATCATAGAGAATTTTACGACGATAATGGTGGGCTTCAAGGCGAAATTGAATTCATACATGGAGGTGATAAACCTTGAAGCTTTTTCTTTTTTTGATCTTTCGAAATCAGATGAGTCTTCTAAGAACAACACACATAAATAATTGAAATATTTCCAGAAGAAGGAAAATATCAGGAAATTTATTTACAACATAAACAAAAGGGATCATATTAATTCCAAAAATGCTACAACTTTGACACAAATTCTCCACAAATCCTCAAATTTCGGACATGGGTATTTGCTTAATTAATCGAAAAACACAATAATTGGGTTGAATTTGATATAGAAAGCATGAATCAAACATTGCACACCAAGTGTTTGATAAAATGCTCAAACGAAAAACAAAATGAGCTTTTTACCGGATCATATTCAAGAAAATTTAAAAATTCAGAAAATGAATTTGGTTTCATTTTTTATCTAAATTTTTGAAAAAAAAAAAAAAAATTGCTCACCAATTAAAAAATAAAAAATTGCATTTATTTTTGTTTTACTAGTTTTTCATCCTGTATTGATTAGTGTCCGTTAAATGAGGAGAGAGTACAACGGTCGCCGCCAACTACTTTCTAAATTTCCCGCCATTTTCGGTGGTTAAAATATTCTTGCACATTTTTATATAATTTTATTTTTGACAAATTTAGTTGGTAAATTTAGAGCGTCAAATCCGCATATTTTTCTCCAACTTACAATTTAAACTTAAAAAAATAAAAAAAATAAAAACAAAAAAATAAAATAAAAATGTCTCACATCATGTGAGACGGTCTCGCGTTAAATTAATGTGAAGTCAAAATACAAGTTGAAGTTAAAAGGTTACAAAAATATGAAATAAATCTATTAAAGTCAATTATAGGAATAATAAAAAATTTAGTAACAATTAATAATAATTATCACTAAAATGGTACAAAAACTCCATATAGTCGAGTGTAAATAAAATGGACTTATAATAATTTATTATAAGACCTGACTTACACAAACAATTTGTGTGTTAAAAAAAATAAGAATGTTTTTAAAGATACTAATTAAATAACTACATGTCATAGGTACACACTCATAACGACCTTATTTGAACAAGATCTTTTATACTAGAGAGTTTGAGATTAACATAGATATACACTTATATTTTATTTTATTTTATTTTATTTTATTTTATTTACATTTTTTAAAGGTTATATTATGAGATTGTTATATTATTTAAATTGTTATTGTTTCGGGTTATAAACACTTAAAATATTTTCTAACACTTGACTCTCTCTGTTTAGGTGATTTGTACTCCCTCCGTTTAAGTGATTTGTTTACACTTTGACAGATGGAGTATGAATTTCTGTGGGCTGTGGTACTACTTGACTCTCTCTGACCGAATGTCCTACATAAGGTGGCAAACCTAGCATCGGGGTTGTCCGAGGATAACCCCTCTGATGCTTAAGTAAACGTATATGGATGTGAGAATTAAGAAAGTAAAGTGAAAAAGTTTAAGTAATACCTTTTTATGTGTTTTGTGTGTTATGTGTGAATGAATCCTCGACCGTGTATATCTTCCTTTATTTATAGGGATTTCTCCTGTCCTTTTTGTACTTTACGTCAGCATAAAAGTTGGGATCTTATTTTCTTATATTATCGTATTATGATCAGGTGCAAACAAACTGTGACACACTTGTCCCCTAACTCTCTTGACCGAGCATACTAGCAGGGGACCGTGTGGTAGACATGTCCGCACGGCCTGGGGTAGTGTCCACTCCAGGCTGGGTTTTTGGCGACCGAGGCCGTGCGGCCTCAAGATGATCTACGGTACGGCCGTATAGGCCTCGGCTGACCATGCCTCATCAGTTATATTATTCAAAACCTTTTCTTTAAATTATTAAATCACAAAAAGTTAATAACTAATTCTAACAATCCCACACATGATTTAAGAATTTAAAATACGGAGTAACATTTTACACAAAAAATAATCTAATAGTTCACGTGCAATACACGGTTTTTATAGTTGTGCATATTTAAGGAGTACAAAAATTCAATAACAGAATAGAGGATTTCTCATTCATAATACATTTTTTCAAACCAGTATTAACATGCATAGTATTTTGAGCAACATCATTTTGTAATTCAAGACGATATAAATTATCAGACAAAATACCAAATCCAATTATTTCAGAACTTTTAGAAATACTAAAACCAGAGTCTGAAAAATTAAAGGAAAAACCAAACGGTACAAGTCTCGAAATTGAAATTAAGTTTCTAGAAAAACCAGGAACATAAAACGTCTTTTCCAAACTTAAAACAAAACCACTGCTCAAAACTAAACTGCAGGTTCCAATGGCCTCCACATGCGAACCCATCTTGTTACCTGAATAGATGGAACATTCACTTCCCACCGATTTCCTTAGGTTTGTCATACCCTGCAATGTATTCGAAACGTGAATTGTAGTACCAGAATCAATCCACCATGTATTATAATTAACACTAACCATATTAGATTCGTAACAAACGAACGCTAGAAAGTTACCTTCCTTCTTAAGCCAGGCCTTGAACTTAGGACAGTCCTTCTTCATGTGTCCCTTCTTTTTACAGAAGAAACACGTAGACTCCTTCTTAATGGTTCGCTCAGCTAGAATCTTTCTTTTCCCTTTATCTTTAGAGCGACCCTTAAACTTGCTTGCTGACACAGCCTAGTCGTATCACCCTGTCAAAATAAACCTACAAAAACACTAACAAGTAGCTAGTGGCAAGCAGGATCGTATCCACAGAGAAACGGTGTAATTTAAGCTAAAGACGGAGTAAACAGGTCTAACTCAAAGGTATGAAAAGGAGTTTGTTTGAACTAAACTAAGGCAAAAGTAAAGATGAATAGAAATATATAAGGAGGAAGATTAGGGCATCGGGTTCATTATGACAATGATTCAGGAACTCAAATTTATAAGAAGGAAGCGATAAACTGTGCAAATGAGTAGGTTTATAAAACGCTCTCTCGAGTCAATTTTAGCCTTAAGCAAATTTAGCGGGCTCTCGCAACTTACTAAATTCAACTTATCAATCTCGCGTAAGTCTAGTTTTAACTCGGCTTTCGATCTTAAATCAAAACTTACTCGGAGTTCAATTAAACTCGAGACAAATCGTTGATCAAAGTAAATAATCCTAATTCAATTGGCATAAAACGCGTAGAAAGAAATCAAGTGCACAATTTATTCAACCAATTTAATCCTAAAACATGTTCCTGAACCAAATATCACAAATTCCCTAAACCCTAATTGGGAAATTAGCTAGACATAATAACAATCAAAGCAATAAAATCAAAAGAAGTAAACATGATGAATGAATAGCAATTGAAATTAAAACACGGAATTTTACTGAGCAAGCGATTCTGATTGAATCAATCTTGGAAACTAAAACTAAAGAAGCTTTAAAGTTTGAGAGAACTAATAAGAGAGCAGTAAACTAAACTAGGTAAAAGTAAAGCATAAACTAAAGATGATGTTTAAAATCACGACCTAAGGTATTTATATAAGTTACCAAAACATAAACTCGGATTAAAAACAAAACCGACGAATAATACTCTTCAATGGCCGTAGGCCGGTCACTAGTCTTGGCCGGTCCTCTCAGCTGGGCCGGGCCTCTCTTTTCTTCAACTTGGGCCCAAACCTCTTTGGCCCTTTTATTTTCCTCGTGGCCTTTTAGTCTTTTGGCCTTTGGTTCGTCTTCAGAGCTCCTGCCTTGAGCTCGAGCTTGGTCCTATCGGCTTGGTTCTCGAAATGCTCCAATCGTCCCGGGTTTTGGCTCAAAACCACCAAAACCTGCAAAATGTAAATAAAAGGCAGCAGTATCGAGAAACATAGCAAATAGCTTATAAAACTAGTAATGAACTCGAATAAATGCAGCTAAATGCGACTGAACCGGGGGCATATAATGCATATAAATAGCGTGTATCAAACTCCCCCAAACCAAACCTTTGCTTGTCCTCAAGCAAATAGCATCGGAGAAAATCAAAGTGACACGAACTAATCACGCTAGTATCTCGAAGTGGACGACCTATGCACATGAACTTACAAACCATAGTCTATTTCACCGAAAATAGAGCACAAGTCTCAACCATTCACACCACATTATACCACTAGCCTCTAACGCTTTCGCAAAAGTAAAACTGGCGACATTTTCAATTCAAGCAAGGCCAACCGAACGTACCACTTTCCATCAATCAATTCTTACCGCAAACCATTCTTTTTCCTTTTTTTTTTCTTTTTTTTTTCTTTTGTTTTCCTCTTTTTTCGCAAGTGTGGAGCATCCCTCATATGTAGCACCGTTTAGCTTGACATTCACTCGGTAAAGATCGCGCTCGGGTACACATATTTCCTTAAGGGTTACGTCATTGCTCATACTCTCGGTCGCAACCAAATTCATGGCCACTGTGGTTACTCAAATCAATGAGTCCCCTCCGAAAGCATCGAAGCATTGCTCCAACATACAAAAATCTTTCCAATCATACCGCAAACCAACAAACCAAACATTCCACAAACCATTGCCAAGCTCGAATGTCCAAGTCGAAAGTAAACAAACGAAAAGCGATAAGAATTAAGCAAATACAAGTGGGCTAGCGTTTGAGACTCGCAATCTATTAATAGGAAACAAACATATAGTGCAGCTACGACGATAGAAAGTCGACTCGGAGATGCTAAAGATCAAAGTAAGCGCACTAATCAATTCTCCAAACGGGACAAAGCAGACCAAAAAGACTCGTATTTTTGTATTTTTTTGAATTTTTCAATTTTTTTTTGGGATTTTTGTATAAATGCACACAAGAATAAAAAGCAAACGAACGAATGAACGCGAAAGTGTTTCCCTCCCCCAAACCAAATCACACATTGTCCTCAATGTGGAAAACAGCACAACCACAGAAACAGAGGAGGACATATAGCATACGGGGTACGGAAAACAAAGACGAGAAAGGAGGGTAAAAGGGGGAAAGAGTGCTCACATTATAAAGTCGGAGCTCCCCCAAACCGAAGCGAATCATGGAGTGCGGCTAATAATCCACGAATAGGCATCCAATTCAGTCCAACGATGAAGTACTTGAGTAAAGACGCAGAATAAACGAAGCGGCGAAAGGAAGCGAGGGTGGCGGCCGTCTACACCACGGCCCGACCGGCTAAGGCCCCCTGATGCTATTTTTTCGATTTTTCTGCAATTGTCAAATTTCAGCTACGGCTCCTGTCTGGGCCCGGCAGCCGGTTGGCCGGCTAAGAGGCCTTCTCGTGAGCGTTTTCAACATACTAAGGACCCAAAAGTCCATAAGTACCTGCGCGCTAAAAATCAGAAAATATAATACCCTCGTCCTCGCGCGCTCAAGAAAAACCAAAAGTCATAAAAACTAAGCAAACCAAAGTACAAATGCAAATGAAAATACAACGTCATCGGGTTGCCTCCCGGAAGCGCTGGTTTATAGTCTCGCACGACTCTTCTAAGCTTCAAAAATCAAGTCAAGGTAGGCCAAGGACGTTGGCCATTTGCAACAGCTTCACTAGGCGAAACAGCATTTGATCGCCATAGAACTTCTCCCTCTCGAGGCAGCGCAGCATAGTCCATTAACGTTGGCCCTCTATCACGAAATGGCTCGACTGTGGGCCCTCTATCCCCATTGCTGGCGTCGTAGATGTCAGCTTTGAGCAGCTTCCTCTCCCCCAAACCATCCTTGCAGCCATCCTGTGAGGAACCTGCACAAAGAGAAGAGACATGCAAAACCTCCAAAGTGTCTCCAGTAGTGTGAGACGGAGGTACAGAATCAATAGAGCAAACTGACTCTAGACGCATGGGTGATCGTGGGGTATCAGAATGGGTAAAAGTGAGCTTTTCCCCCCCTACCGTGAACGCTAAGGTCTTGTTCCCCACATCTATAACTGCACCAGCAGTGTGCAGGAAGGGTCTCCCCAAAATAATCAGGATGTGGACATCCTCGGGCATATCAAGTACTACAAAGTCCACAGGGATAAAGAACTTTCCTACCTGTACGGGGACATCTTGCAGTATACCTAAAGGACGCTTAACAGACCGGTCAGCCATTTACAAAGTGAGACTAGTGACACCCAAATTCGTCATGTTCATCTTCTTACACATGGAGTACGGGATGACACTGACGCTAGCTCCTAGGTCACATAAAGCATTTTTGACCTCAAACCTACCTATGGAGCAGGGAATAGAAAATGTACCTGGGTCACTAAGCTTAGGGGGCTTACTACCCTGCAGCCTAGTACTAGCCTTCCCCACGAAAGCTACAGTCGACACATCATCAAGCGTACGCTTCCTAGCTAAGACTTCCTTCAAAAACTTAGCGTACGCAGGTATTTGAGTCACAAGATCAATAAAAGGAACATTTACCTGAAGAGCCTTGATAACGTCGACGAACTTCCTGAACTTAGCCTCGGGCTCCGCGCCTCGTTGACGACCCGGAAATAGGAGCTTGATCTGAATCGGGGGCGTTGGAGTAGCGACAGGAACACCCGAATTAACACCCAAATCATTTTTTCCCGTAGCAGCAGGTCCAGATCCGTGATCCAATCCCGCGCTCGATCACGTAGAGAGAAAGGGAAGAGCATCTCCCTAATCTGGTTCTGAGTAATCTCATTCTGCTTAATTGTTGAGCAGTAATCTGTGAAAACTTGCATATGCTTCCCGGGATCCTCCGTAGGATTGCCACCGAATTGATTACGCTCCACCAAAGAGAGAAAGGCGGGGCGAATCTCGAAATTCCCCTGGACCGTATTAGGTATCGTAAATCCTTGCGGGATCGACTCGGTCTTGGGAAGCGAGTGACTATATAGTTTAGGCATAGTCGCTCGTGGTGGAGAAGAACCTGGAGTAATTGGTGGTGTGTCCTCTTCGTAGGACGACTGCGCTGCACTAGACCCCGAATGCGACGCTTCCTCTATCTCACGTTCGTAGGTCTCAGCGATTTCTTTGAAGAAATTACGCGTCCGGCGGAAAGTACGTTCAGGTTCAGGATCAAATGGTATTAAACCTGAAGGTGACCTGCGCATAAATAAACTACAAGAAAACGATGAGAAACGGCCTCAAGGAACTAGGTTCCCTGAGACTAAGGAGAAAAACCTGCAACTAAACAATAACTATAACTAACAAAAGCCGTTTCCCCGGCAACGGCGCCAAAATTGACACAGCCTAGTCGTATCACCCTGTCAAAATAAACCTACAAAAACACTAACAAGTAGCTAGTGGCAAGCAGGATCGTATCCACAGAGAAACGGTGTAGTTTAAGCTAAAGACGGAGTAAACAGGTCTAACTCAAAGGTATGAAAAGGAGTTTGTTTGAACTAAACTAAGGCAAAAGTAAAGATGAATAGAAATATATAAGGAGGAAGATTAGGGCATCGGGTTCATTATGACAATGATTCAGGAACTCAAATTTATAAGAAGGAAGCGATAAACTATGCAAATGAGTAGGTTTATAAAACGCTCTCTCGTGTCAATTTTAGCCTTAAGCAAATTTAGCGGGCTCTCGCAACTTACTAAATTCAACTTATCAATCTCGCGTAAGTCTAGTTTTAACTCGGCTTTCGATCTTAAATCAAAACTTACTCAGGTTCAATTAAACTCAGACAAATCGTTGATCAGGCGAAATAATCCTAATTCAATTGGCATAAAACGCGTAGAAAGAAATCAAGTGCACAATTTATTCAACCAATTTAATCCTAAAACATGTTCCTGAACCAAATATCACAAATTCCCCTAAACCCTAATTGGGAAATTAGCTAGACATAATAACAATCAAAGCAATAAAATCAAAAGAAGTAAACATGATGAATGAATAGCAATTGAAATTAAAACCTGGAATTTTACGGAGTACCGACGGTTACAGTTGAATCAATCTTGGAAACTAAAACTAAAGAAGCTTTAAAGTTTGAGAGAACTAATAAGAGAGCAGTAAACTAAACTAGGTAAAAGTAAAGCATAAACTAAAGATGATGTTTAAAATCACGACCTAAGGTATTTATATAAGTTACCAAAACATAAACTCGGATTAAAAACAAAACCGACGAATAATACTCTTTTCACTACGGCCACGGTCGCTGCACCAGGCCGGTCCTCTCACCGGGCTTGGCCTCTCTTTTCTTCAACTTGGGCCCAAACCTCTTTGGCCCTTTTATTTTCCTCGTGGCCTTTTAGTCTTTTGGCCTTTGGTTCGTCTTCCCGAGCTCCTGCGCGAGCTCGAGCTTGGTCCTATCGGCTTGGTTCTCGAAATGCTCCAATCGTCCCGGGTTTTGGCTCAAAACCACCAAAACCTGCAAAATGTAAATAAAAGGCAGCAGTATCGAGAAACATAGCAAATAGCTTATAAAACTAGTAATGAACTCGAATAAATGCAGCTAAATGCGACTGAACCGGGGGCATATAATGCATATAAATAGCGTGTATCACTTGCACAACCATATTCTTTATTTGCACAATAGTCAAGTTCACCTTTTACCCATCCTCCATCTGCAATCTCCCCTCCTCCTGAACACACATGGTCATCAATTCATTAATAGACCATTTATCTTTATGCGTGTTGTAAGAGATCTTAAAAGGGGCATATTGCGATGGAAGATTGCACAAAATAAAATGCACTAGAAAGGAATCAGACATAGTAACTTCCAAAACCTTAAGTTGGGCTGAGATGTCCCTCATGCGCATGATGTAATCACGCACACCCTTTGCTCTAGTGAGCCTTAGTGACGAAAACTGCATGATCAGGGTACTGGCTAGAGCATTATCGGAGGTTGCAAACTGCTCATCGATGGCCTTTAGCAGATCTTTTACCTTAGTATGTTGTTCGATCAAACCCCGAATGCTAGCACAGATCAAACCCCGAATGCTAGCACAGATCTTAGTCTTTATGAACATTATGGAGAGACGGTTTGATTTCTTCCACTTTTCATAAAGATCAACAACATCAGGTGAGCTAGTTTCTGTGATAGCGGGTAGTTCGTCTTTCCTTATCGCATAGTCAAGATCCATCTGTAACAACCTGGTTTTTCGTGACTTTAATTAAACTAAGGCGGAAAATTAATTAAGTCTATATATTACAAAACCAGCTGTTAATCGTAATAAAACTCTAAGTACATAGTACGAATTTAGAATAACAGAGTATAAGTTTGATTACATCCTCTCAAAATAGGTTACAAAATAAGGCCTCCAATCCCCCGATAGATCAACGTTCAAGACTCGGGGTACCTGCATTAAACTCTCATCATTTTCCCGCACACTCTTTCGATACATGCAATTCTAAAACAATATGCAATATGAATATTAAATAAACAAGGAAAACAAGTAGCAAGCATGCAAGTAAAACATATAAGGAGGTCATGATGATTCAATACGAGTATAACCCAATCAAATAACATATCACGCTCACAAATAATCATACTCAACCAATCACATTCCAATACTCAACCAAGTCATTCCGATAATCATCAAACAAACAAGGAAATACATTCAACATGTGATAACAAATGAGTCTTCGTTAGTAAGGCGGAAGCATGCAGACATAATCCGCGCGATAGCGATCAGGGCCAACATAACTTGGACATGTCTGACAGGCTAAAGATATCTAAGGTAATAAGGACGATTCAATCCCTTGTCTAATGTATGCATACACTACCTATCGAGGATCATACGTATTCGCTATTCAAAAGGTATCACCGACGAAAAAGTTCGACTATCACCAGAGACGGGTAACCCCGGATGGGGCTGGCGTTTCCAATTACTAATATATGGGCCCACGGAGATATCAAGGATGCCCCATCTCTGAGGTTGTATATACCGTGTCGAGTAGCGATCTCAAGATTGTTATTTCGCCTTGGGCAACTCTGATAGGGAGCCCAAGTCCCCATATACAGCTACCTCGTTAACTTCGAATTTCAAGTGTCGCAACATGGCGAACAATCCTAGTATTTTATTCATGTACTCGTTTTCTCAACTTCTCATTCACTCGTTCACAAATATTAATAATGACAACTTGTAATATAAATATAACGTCGAACTTGTATAATGAAATCTTAGTAACAGCAGTTCTTCAGGTAAAACAGAACACATAGAAAAACTTAATTATTTATTTTGAGTCCGTTCGTAACTTTTAAATATTTTTCACTATTCATTATTTTACTATTCACCGTATTTACTATTCATCGTATTTACTATTCCTCGTATTTACTATTCCTCGTATTTGTACGTATTCGTATTTTCGTATTCCGTATTTGTACGTATTTTTATACTTCGTATTTTATTCGTATTTATACGTATATGTATTCTTATACTTAGTATTTTATTATTTTATTTTCTTTATACTTAGTATTTATTATTTGACTTTATTTATACTTAGTACTCTTATACATTTTTTTATTACTAAGGATATTTTAGAAAATAAAACTAAGCTTTTTATTTACTAAGTGTAAAATTCTAGTTTTAAAGTCGTTAGGTTCGTTTTGTATTTAGTGATTTGAAAAATGATTTCGGAAGTAAAACTTAATATAATCTAAGTACAAAATTCTAGTTTTAAAGTCGTTTGGTTCGTTTTGTATTTAGCGATTTGAGAATTTATTTTAAATGTGAAACTCGATTTTTAACTTAAGTATAAAATATAATTTCAAAGTTGTTAAGTTCATTTTGTACTTGGTCAATTTTAATAACATTTCAAAAGTAAAACTCGGTTAAATTTAGTCGTATACTTAACTAAGATTTTAGCGGTTTCCATTTTTAGTGAGGTTGTCGTAGTTCATTTTAAATAGTCCGTATGTCCATATCCAATTTAAGCAAAGGTAGTAACACTCGACAACATTCATTTTAATACGTGTAACGTTTATTTTTATCGGTTTCGTTGATTCTTTTTATTAACGATTTAATATATAAACAATTATAAACCTAATTACTATTCAATTTTAGTGACTAAGTGATAAATTCATTTTGACCAAAATTGACCCAAAAATATCCTAAATGCCGTGTGCCTTTATTTATATAAGCTATCTATTTCTTTTGTTGTTTTTATTAATAAATCATTACTTTAACTATTTTAATTACTTAAGTGATAAAAATAAAAAGTGACAAATTCATTTTAGGTCTAAAATGGACTCCAAAACCGTGGCCTAACATACATAGCAATTTATTTTCGTTTTCTAATTTTATCGGTTTTTAACTTAAAGTTTTTATATACTAATTATTCATATTAACTTAAGGTGATTTAAACTAGTAAGTATAAACAACAAATAACTAAAAACTTATAAAATTATGAATCAAACTAACTATATAAATGAAGGACACATGGTTATTTGAATAACCCTAATACTTTTAAAATGAACATCGATTAGTCAAATTTTTATATGTTTATATAATTTTCTCAAATTTTTCCTACAAGTCTAATTTAATTAGACTAATCATAATATGTTATTTAGAAAAATTAAAACTAAAAATTGGTCCATTAAATTGATTATAGCCGTGTATATATATATATATTCATAAATTTTGATTTTTGATTTTTATACTTCTAATTCAACAACTAATTTATCTTATTTTATTTATGTATTTAATCATAAGTGGAAAACATAACAAAACATTAACACACATAAATAAAATTATTTAAACATAAAATTAACACAAAAATTTCAAGAACACACATAATACCTTAAAACACTTAAAAATTCATAACAAATTCATTTTAATTCCTAAACAAAAACTAATTATATCCTCATGTTCATTTCATTATAAGTATTTTAAGCATGCAATTTACAAAAATTAAAACGAAAAATTAGACAAAAATTAAGGGGGATGCCGTGTGGTTTTTTTATGTTACTCAAATATTATTTTTCGATTTTTGTCTCCTAATTTAACATATGAATACTAGGTGATATAATAAAACAATACATGCATCAAAAACAATAACACATAATCAAATTCGAGGCGCTTATCATATAAGTGTGCGGGAAGCACCTTAGTTAGGTTATGAGTGAAAAAGTTTAGCAGTTGTCGGGATCAATGATATGATCGAATTGGCTAAGATCGACTCCTCCACCTTGCTCCTCGTCTTTGGTTACGATAAGTACATAAAAATGAAATACACAAGTTAGTAATTTATTTTAAAACTAAACTAGCTAAAATTAAAATTTAAAGTGTTGTAGTATTTTATGTTTAGGTGATGTTTGTATTTTAATTAATTTGATTCATATTCTTAAATAAATATAAGCATAAAGAGGATGTGATTACTAACATAATTAATGAAGGATTTATTTATGAGCTTAAATGATTTAATGAGTAAGAAATAAATGAGTTAAAGGAAGAATAAGAAAATATGGAAGGATGGTGTTCTTGAGGTTGCATGAATAAGCTTACAAGTAGTGAGTTGAGTTTATTTAGAGAGAATTTAGACTTAGAAAATATTTGGTGTTTGTGTTGTGTGTATGTCGAGTAAAGTAGTAGTAGTAGTGTAGTTGTAAGTTTGATATTATGTAGTATGTAATTTAGTACTAATAATATATAATCTTTAATTAAAAATAAGCTATAAGTGATGATTAATTAGTATAGGTGAGTAAGGTGGATTAGACATATTACTAAAGGAGACATGGTGTGTAAGAGTAAGGAAGAAAATGGGAGAAGCAAAGTTGGACCTTTGGCCTCAAATATCTCGGCCATATGCAAGCACAAGTCCCGATTTTTCGTTTTTGAAATTTTCGATTTACGCGCACGTGAAAAGTCCCGAAATGAAATATATAGTCTTAAAATAATGTTTAGAAGTAAGATCGAAAATAAAAATGAAAATAGACTCCAAAACGAATTCAAACAAAAATTGGGTACTAGTTTTCCTCGCAACTTTGAAATAAAATTTAATTCGATCGAAATATATATTTTTTTTGTTGAATGCTATCGAATTAAATCATTATGTTCAGACGTCAAAAAGTTTATCAGTTTAGGCTTAGTGTAACTCAATATATCGAGTTTTAGTGACTGTGTTAGTTAAATCAAGGTGGAATAGTAATTTGATATTATTATTATATGTTGTGTTAGTAATAATCAATATGATTAAGCTTAAGCTACTTTAATTAGGTTTGGATTATGAGTAATTATATTTAAGAAAAGGTTAGGTGACTAAATCACATTTAGGTGGCTTGGCCATTTAGTCAACGTTTGACCTCGATTTGCGTGCCAAAATTTGTCGTTGAGAAATTTGTCGTGTGTGCTTCATTTGATTTATCGAGTTTGAATATGAAAGAATAAAGTTCAAATTCTAAGTAATTCAAAATGGTTTTGGTTTAGGTGCAAAAATAATTGTAGTGTAATGTTTTAGGAATATGATGAGCGAGGATGATTATTTATTGATTTCCTAAATATAATTAGCTTAAATTAACACGGGGTGTTACACCATCCATCCTAGCTGCAACATCCTCTCCTTTCAGACCTTATAATTGTCACCACTTAATTCAGGAATATCGAATTTGACATCAGTTGAACATCCAGGTAAAATTACTGCAAAAGTAAACAACATGCTTATTACCAAAAATTGAGACTTAACATTATCATGCTTTACCAATGTAAATCATGCTCAAAAATATAAACCTAGTGACATAAAACCTGCATGTGTGCTAAAGTTCGACTCAATTAGATACATATTCAAAATAAAATTTATGGTAAAACTGATCAAATCATTATTTCTCAAAACACCTGTGGGTAAATTAAGAAACATAATTAAATATTTCACCCTAACTAATTATACCAAAATATAATAAGATTCCTGTGGCCAAGTCTCATCATATTATGTATAATTAATCACAATTAATGCCTTTTAATGCATATGTAATTTCAAAATAAAATTAAACTAATAAGAGAAGTTGTGGCTACTCTCTCATTAATAAAATTTAAAATTACTCAAGACATAAAAATTATTTAATTTAGTCCATATACTCAATTTTATGTATACAGAATTAATCATAATAATGTCTAATAACCAAATGTAATTCCCAAATAAAATCAAATCAACTAAAGATGTTGTGGCTATTCTCAAATTAATAAGATTTTGAACCACTCGACATTTAATCACTTTAGTTATGTACCCAAACCATTATGTACATAAAAACATACAATTTATATACTCCAAAATATAACCGAAGATGCACAATAATATAAGTGTCATAATAAAATCACATGCCAAATAAATATATCAATATAACATGTGAATCTCAATACAAACGAAGTATATAAATAATGAATCGAAATCAAGCCATAAGCCACTGTGTAAAGTGCAATACGATGAACAAAATAATATACCCACACGAATACATGCTGAAACACATACTCCCGAGCGAACGAGATCATGAACTCCGAATTAAACAGCTTAAGCGTGCAAAAGTCTCAATTAATATAATAATAATAATAATAATATAACTAAAAGGAATGGCCAGAAGGCCAATACAATCAAAAGCACGCAATCATGATATTATATCTACAGGTGCCAAAATATCAGAAGAGTAAGGCAAACAAAGTATGGCAAAGCCATACTCCCTCCATTCAATTCCATTCACATCATTCACCTTTTTCACATTTGCCAAGACACATGTCGGGATAGAAATAACTATAGTTTCACATTACGAAAAATTAAGGAAAATACGTATTGTTGTCGTACTCGTGAAGACGTATCATATAAGATCACACATGACTATGTTTTCATTTATAGATTACAAGATATTTCAAAAACGCTTCACTTGAATGAATAGTGCAAAATTTCTCTATGATGCCAATGGAAGTGAATGGAGGGAGTATAACTCATCATATTAAAATAATTAAAAATAATACACAACAACCAAGCATATAAGACATGCCGCAAAACATAAGGAAATGGTCAATCAAGTACGAAGCCCAATAATCCTAAGACCACACGACACTCATACAGAGTTTTTCAAAACGAATAGAAGGCCATAAACCGAACGAAAACACAAGAGATCAGAACACTTATACGAGCAAGACAGAGGCGATTACTCGCTCTGATACCAAATGTAAGACTTAATAATTAATGCGGAAACGATAAAATGGATCGAGAATTAATACCTCCAGCCATTGCTCAAAATAATACAAAGTAATAAACAATAATAAAGACCCCGAAGATAACAGTAGAGTAATCCCTTTAGTTTCCTTTTTAATAATGGTTCCAAACCCTCCTTCTCACTTAATGATGGTGTAAATTTTTCTGAATTTTGAGGAGTGGATTCAGTGACCTTTTAATGAAGAATGATTTCTGTATATATAAACTCTTCCCATCAAAGAGGCAGTAAAAATAACGTAAAAGGTGGGTGGTTATTTACTGAAAAGTGGGAGAGAATAAAGGGGCAGTTTTATCATCAGTTGACTGCCTAAAATAATGGGCAGTTATATTCTTAATTTGACTGCCTAATTAAATGGTCCACTAACAGAGTCCATTAAATATACAATTGTACAATATAATTATTATATTTATTTTGTTTATTTAATGGATACTCCAACAATAACTCCGCCGCTAAACCCTTCATGATTTCACATCTTCACTATCAAAGTTGCAGACTTTGTGTAAAAAAAATTGTGAAATTCAGGGTTTTCTGGGAAGTAATTAATTTAGGAGAAGGTGTGGTAGAGGCAAGATGCAGTGGGGTCCATCCATCCTTAAACACAAGCTCATCATCGTCGATAATACCTTTAGTTTCACCATTTAACACCGCCATAGCAATTTGAGGAGCATCGTGTTGAAGTATATGTTTCACATCAAAATCTCTAGGAAACTGAAATTGACTACGAAGATATTGTTGCGTTGCTTCGAATCCAGGGTCGTTGATCAGCCTTAAGAACTCATCTTTGTCGTCGAGTTTAAACGCATTATGCAATTTATCTTCCAGGCGTAGTGCCGGCATTTTCAGCAACAATGATTTTTCCAAACGAAGATAAATTATAGGCTGATACAACAAGCACCAATTTTCAAATCAAATTTTTCCTTGGGTATGTTGTACGTATAACAACAAGCACCAATAACAATAATAACTATATACGGAGTACCAAATTACAATGAGAATGATTGAATCAGTTGAGTTTTAGTGATCTAGAGAAACCTTAGTTAAAACAAAGATAAATAGAAATATAATACCTCGTCCATTGAGCTAACTTGAAGTTAAATTTGAAACCAAAATCAAAATAATACGAAGTATTAAGTTAAAGATAAATAACAAAACTTTGATTGAATTGATGAAAGACAAGTAGATGTTAACAATACTTTGATTGAATTAAAGCAAATCTGAAGCTGCCTAGAAAACGAAAATTACACTTGGAAGCCTTTTGCACATAAAACCTGGTCTTTCTTTTGGTTTTAAGCATACTTTATTTGGTTTTACTCTATCTAATTTTTTTTTTGTTGGGTATTGAAGTATTTATACTTCCTCTATTTATTTGAATTTTATACATTTGCACGTTTTCTTTTGTTAATATCTTTAGTTACGTAATTTTGAAAATTATAAAATTTGAACATTAATAATGCTCTCGAAAAGACGATTAAAACAAAATCTCACATGACTATTTTTTATTTCATACATTAGACGATATATCGAAGATTCTCCTCACTTGCAAATAGTGTCAAAAAAACCAAATGTATAGAATCCAAAGAAATGGAGAAAGTATTATCTACGAGAAATTAAAAATAGGGTTTTTTGTCAGATATTATTTTTTATTTAGAGTCATTTGTGAGTTAATACTTTTTATTGGAATTTATTGGTAATTTATAACAATATGTTGAATAAAAATAGTCGTACGAGATCTTATTTAATATGTCTAAATAATGAGTACAATAAGAATATTATTCCGTAATTTTTATACTCCGTAATTTTTAATAATGAAGTCTTATTAATTTGTACTACTTTTTAGTCACATGTCATTCTTTTTACACACATGTCATTCTTTAATGATTTTCACTCACGTGTCATTCTTTTCACTCACTCGCTTGTCAATTGTCATGCCTTTGTAGTTCATAGTACTCCCTCCGTACTTCTTTTTTCTTTTGATTATTTTGTGCAAAGAAAACTTCATTATTGTCCTCTCTAGTCACTCTAGTCTACATGCATGAGTGCATGACTCTATGACTTTATGTATTCGGACTTGGGAGGAAAGTAACGTATCCAAAGTGCAACTGAATGTATGTATGATTGTCCTCGATGATGCATTACGTAGGGCCGTTTTTACTTCATTATTGTCCTCTCTAGTCACTCTAGTCCACATGCATGAGTGCATGACTCTATGACTCTATGTATTGGGACTTGGGAGGAAGTAACGTATCCAAAGTGCAACTGAATGTATGTATGATTGTCCTCGATGATGCATTACGTAGGGCCGTTTTTAGCTTGTTCTATGGGTTATAAACAAGGGCTCTAAATGTTTTAGGGTCTTAACATGTACAAATATAATTCATATACGGAGTACTATTGTTTATTAATACTCGTATAAAAGTCGATGAAAAGTTTGTGCTTTCATGAGTACTCAACAAATTTTCTCTAAAGATGAACAAAATATTTTCTTTTAAATGTTATTGATACGGAGTACATTTTTCATTTTAATATTGTATGTGAAAAACATGCCAAAACTAATATAAGGGTCTCATCTATAGTTTAAAACTGTGGAACCCGGGAGGGACCCAACTCGGCGTCTTGTTTAAGGGCGGATTTTAAAGTTAAAAAAGATTAAGTTAGAAAAACCTTTAAGAACTGCTATGGAGTCGCCACCTAATTATCGCGGAAATTAGGAACCTGCTACCATGTTCTAAGCTAAAAACATGTCCTAGATTTTGGAGCACGCCGACACCCCTAGATCTAAGGCTTGTGAAACCAGATTGGATTCGGGGTGAGGGTACTTTAGAAAAAGAGTTAATTCAATTAATGACTTATGAAAACCTTTTAGAAAAGCCTATGTAAAAATAGCCTCTACTGACCTAGAACAATCCTTGTAAAATGATATTTGAGCTAATGTTATCGCTACGTACAAGTGCGATAAGTTTGTAAAAGAATGCAGATGCAAATGCAAAAAGATTGATTAAAACCCTCAGTTTAGCATGTTTAACTTGTTAACGAATACGGTTCAGTTAAAGGTCGAATTCATTGTTTAAGTTGATTTTAATGCAAAATAAGAAGGGTGCAAGATGCATGCAAATAAAATAAAGTTCAATTGTCCATTGGTTTATTTTATAAGGTCGGTTACTTATGCGACTTTGGCGTGTCATCGGATATGGAGTGTACCCGAAGTAAATAGAACACTTGGAGTGCAAGCGCGCTGGGTGCCAAAGCCGGGGGGGGGGGGGGGGGGGGGGGGGCGCCAAAGTGTAGACCCCTTTGTTAGTCCATAGAAAATAAGAAAAAGCTTTGATCCAAGTGGATCGGTACCTACCTTGTCCTGACGCTTCAGATCTGGGCAGAGCTTCGCTTCTTGAACTTGAAAGGAGGATGAATTCAACACGGGATGGTGTGTTGAACTCAAGGATTTGAGTGCTTGAGGCTTTTGTGGATGCAAAAGTGTATGATGTGAGAATTTGTGGTGTAAAAGATGTATTCTGGTTGTAAATTGTGTTTTCGAGGTCGGGGTATAGGGGTGTATATATACTAAAAACCTCGGAGAAATTAGGAAATCGGGGATAAAAACAAGCCTAGGAACCGCATAGCCTTATGCGGTTGCCTGGGGAAACCGCATAGGCTTATGCGGTTGCCTCACCAAACCGCATAAGCTTATGCGGTTCGAGGGGGTGGTTTTTTGTGTAGTTTCCTAGTTTCGATTGAATTATATCTTAGAAAGATTTCGTGATAATCTCAAACGTGTGGCTCAAGAAAACCCTTAGGATATTTCTGAGATATTTTATGATGCTTAGGGCTTTGGAGTGCGGGCCAAAGGCTGGGTTTGGGCTCGGTTTTGGGCCCGAGACCCGGAAAAATGAAAAGGGTGTGTTTGCATAGTTTTTGTGAAATAAGGTAAGACGTGAAGCCGTATTTAGTGTAAGAGGGGGCTAAATAGCGGTTTTAGCTACCGGGCCTAAATTTAGGAATTTAGGAATGCTGAATTAGACCTTGTTAGTGTAAAAGGACTAATTGTAGTGCAAATGCGAAGCTCATGCCAAATGAGGCAGGACAAGGACCTAGCTAGACTCCAAATGGACAAAATGAACGTTTATTTAAAGCGATGTGAAGCGACCTCAAACATTTTAACATTTAAAACGACTCAGAATGAATTCGACATTAGTTAGAACCGTTTAAGTCAACGTTAAAGCATGCGTAATAAAAGTCCGTGATACATCACAGGGTTTTGTTTGGGAGGGTACGGATATGGGTATCCACAGAGCCCCCAGTTTGACTGAGCTCGGACTAGAGCGCTAGTCAAACTCCTTCGACCATATCCGGACCATTACAGTCTCGATATAGTCGGCGGAACGAAGCATGTGTCCATGGGTGAGACGAGGACTTCGAACCGGGCTAAACGGGGAGGGGCGTGCGCATTTTAAGGACTTGGCGGTCCGTGCATGCTATAAGGGCCTGCCGGCCTGCTGAATGTCTTCGTAGTGCTTGTCGTCGCTTGTTGGTGCCTTTGCGTGTGCTTGGTATCGTCAGTTGCCTGGTGCTGGTGCTTGTAATGTCTTCGTATTGCATGTGTTGAAATGTAAAGGGGGCTAAAGTGCAAGGTGCGTATGTTTGCGTGAGGCGTGAGGGGCGTTTATGTAGGTGTTTGTGTAGGTCTCGTGAAAGAGCGTGTAACACCCCGACTAAACTTACTCGGGATATCACTATTTTAAAAACATAAAACAAATCCAAGGATGCTTTATTGAAACAAAAGAGGTTTAAAACAACTGCCGAAAAACAAAAGTACATAAATATTGCGGAAGCGTCCAACATAAATTAAAGTACTCGTTCATGTAGTGATCGCATCCCTCTAATCCCGCCAAACTCAAACAACCTGCACGGAGTCTGCTCCCCAATATAACCGAAAGAGTCATATGGATCACCACAGACCCACCAAGAGTGGACAAACAAGCAAAGCGTCAACACAAAGGTTGAGTAAAGAATGATATTTTAAATGAACGAAAGATTAATAAAACAATCGTTAGAAACTTTGAATTATAAAATAGATAACCTTTGCAACAAAATTTTACAAGTAGACTTTTCAAACCAACTTTAATCAAATGCATTTGTACCATGGAATCAATACGAATAGAGTAACCATGAAGGCGGGCATAACCCAACCAACTACAATAATAGGTCATGTTTAGACTTAAGTGCATGCACCATTACAAGGGCCAACCCCTAGAAGTGATCTAACAGACACGGGGAAGTGATCAACAACCCCAAAGCCAGAATATATAAAATGTAGTCGCCTAGAAGACGAACTACCCTCTATCTCAAGAACCATGGATTAAAACCTTTATAAATGGGAAAACATTTACAAACCTTTATCAAATCCTTTATCGAAAACATTTCGATAATAATACCATCATCCCAAAATTGAAAACATTTCAATATAATAATTTGCCTTGGAATTCTTTAAATTAAATAATTTTCCAATCCATAATTAAACATTCAAAACTTTTAGGAAATATCTTTAGAAATATAAAATCGAGAAATACAATATTAATATTAAAAACCAAATCCAAAATCATGCTTGGAACATCCAAACTCAATTTATAAAAGTATCAATCAAACAAAGCTTTAAACAATTCATAAAACAATCGAGGAAGCAAAGATCGATTCTTTACCTTGAGTTATTCTTTTTCTACGATACGATCAAGTTAGAAGGGTTCCTCGACGAACTCGGATTCTACAATAAACAAAACATCCTATTATAATATGTTCGATATCTATAGCCATGTTGCGTTTACTATGCGAAGTCTAGCGTAGAACGATGACTAGTTATTTGACTCGAGGTGAATTTAAAATTCCCGAACCTTTATTTATGGACTATAACGGAGTTTATTAAGTTCCTATATGAGTTCTAGGATTGTCTATTGTGACCTAGGGCCAAACCCTAGTCGAGAAAAGAAGAGACTAAGCAAGACTTAGGAATTCTAGTTTTGGCAGATTTGCTTCTTCTCGGAATAAAATTCTTTTGAAAATCTAAAAGACGGAATTTTGACTTGAAACTTTTTGAGCATATACTAGGAATCCTAAGGAAGGTCTATGCAAAAATTCATGTTAAAATAATATGTTTAAGTGACGAAATAAAATCCGAACAGAAACATTTTCAACAGAAAAACAGTTTTGCGCGAGTTTACGAAAAATGGTGTACAAGATTATTCTTTTAGAGTTAGGAGTCGTGCTTTGGAGGGTATACTCTAATTCCACAGATAAACAACTTTCATTTTATGTGAAACCACAAAATCAATTTAAATCTTTGAGAAAACATCGTTGCAACAGACCCCTAATTTCTGGAATTAAAATTTCACTGAGGATAGTTATAAAATAAATTCATTTAAATTATGAAAGCATCTTAGAACGTGATTAAAATTTTTGTATGAACTCTTAAGACCTTTATGGTGATACTATCAAAAGGATTTCGAAATTAGAATTTATTTAGTGTCCCAAATAAATCGACAACACAGAAACAAAAACAGACGACAGATTTTTTTTACAATTCAATTCTTGTTAAGTCTATGTGTTTTCTAATCAAGGATTAAGACAAGGATTAAGCACGAAATTAAGGTTTAAGAAATAGGTAAGAGTCTCACTTAGAAGCCTTAGAATGTGGTAAAAGGATCCTCCAAACCCTTGTTGAAAAACCCGACTCAAGAGATAACCCGACGTAGAACTTGTGTCCTTGTATACCGATTTGTGAGGCCTATTTCTACTAGAAATTTGAGAGTATTTAGAGAGAGTTCTCTTTCTTTTGCAGAGATTTGAGTGATAATGATGAGTGAAATGATGAATGAAATGATGGATTTATAAATAGGGATTAAGGGTTAATGGGAAGCCGAAACACTCCCACAAACAAGGCATATACGGTGTACTTAAGTGATGCTTTAATTCTCACTTAATAATCATCATTAAGGGTGTTTAAATGGATTAATTGGGCAGCCATTACTCACTTCAAAATTAATGAAAAGGTGGAGGATAAATACATGTACATATGAATTTGTTTTGTGCGTGTATGTTGTGTGTATATGTGAGTTCTTATGCTTTTATTTTTTTTTACTTAATGGGTCATACTCTTAATTTAATTAGGAGTTTAAATAAATATTTTTATAAAATAGTTTGATTTATATTATCCAAATATGAAAAAGGCATTTAGTAAAATATACAAGAATGTATCAAGATTCTTTATTTTATAAACGATACTTTATGTGAGCTAATTAAGAATAAAATAGTTGAACTTAACTAAGTCGAGCTAAGAAATGTATATTAATACGATCTTAAAATTCTCGGGTATTACAATCTACCCCCCTTAAAACAAACTTCGTCCCCGAAGTTTATCCCAACATCTAAGAAAGGTAATCTAATACTACTCGTAAAAGAATTTTATCCTATACGCATTCATGGCTTTACTAAACGAGTGGTGGTTTACATCCCACCTCCCTTAAAAGAATGTTACGTCCCCGTAACACTGCGTACCTGGGTGAAAAGGTGAGGATATTTATGTTTCATGGCCTCTTCAGCCTCCCAGGTTGCTTCCTCAGTATCATGGTTAGACCATAACACCTTGACTATTTTGGTTTCACCTCTTCTCGTCTTCCGTACCTTACTGTCCAAAATTGCTACCGGCCGTTCTTCGTAAGTTAGGGACTCGTCCAGTTCTATGACTTCGAGTTCTAGCACGTGAGACGGGTCGCTCAAGTACTTGCGAAGTTGGGACACATGGAAGACATTGTGAACCCTAGCTAAAGCTGGAGGTAGAGCCAACCTATAAGCTACTTCGCCGACTCTTTCCAGGATTTCATAAGGTCCTATGTACTTAGGACTGAGCTTTCCTCTTTTCCCAAATCTCATCACCCCTCTCATCGGTGATACCCGAAGCAACACCTTGTCCCCCACTTGGAATTCGATGTCGCGTCGGTGTAAATCGGCATAGCTCTTTTGCCTATCCTGTGCTGCCTTCATCTTTTCCTGGATGATCTTTACTTGCTTTACCATGTCCTGAATCATCTGTGGCCCTAACATCACTGCCTCGGTACTATCATCCCAACATACTGGGCTACGACATTTCCTCCCATACAATGCTTCAAAAGGTGCCATCTTAATGCTCGCATGGTAGCTATTGTTGTAGGAGAATTCTATGAGGTCTAACCTTTCCTCCCAGTTTCCCCTAAACTCTAGCGCACATGCTCTTAACATATCCTCCAATGTCTGTATGGTTCGTTCAGTTTGACCGTCTGTTGCTGGGTGGAAGGCTGTACTCATCTTGAGTTGGGTTCCTAGAGACTCTTGCAGTTCTTGCCAAAACCTCGAGATAAATCGGGCATCTCTATCTGATATGATACTGCTAGGTACACCATGAATCTTGAGGATGTTGGTTCTATATGCCATGGCTAGCTCTCTCTTTCCCCATGTATCTTTCATTGGGATAAAATGTGCAGACTTAGTTAACCGATCAACAACCACCCATATCATATTATTCCCCTTTTTGGTACGAGGTAAAGAGGTTATGAAATCCATTGAAATCGAATCCCACTTCCATACCGGTACATCCAATGGTTGTAACAATCCTTGGGGTCTACGGTGTTCAATCTTGATCTTTTGACAGGTTAGACATCGTGCTACGAACTCGGCTACCTCTCTTTTCATGTTCGGCCACCAAAACGTCCCTTTGAGGTCCTTATACAGCTTATCTCCTCCTGGGTGTACGGAATACGGTGTTTTGTGTGCCTCGTTCATAATCTTTTTCCTCAACTCTTCATCGTTTGGTACACACCATCTACCCTTATACCTAATGCTTCCATCGGCTTCTTGACTAAACTCTTTCTCCTCCCCTGCCATAATCTTTGCCCGTTTACCTTCTATGACTTTATCTCCCTTCTGTTTATCACGGATTTCGGCATATAGATCAGGTAACAATGTAAAGTCGTTCATGTCTCCACCCGGTCCTATCACATGAATGTCCATCCGG